>JAIOJX010000028.1:2575500-3175500 GCA_022376925.1 Tragulus kanchil
GGGAGAATTCAATCAACTACTGGCATACCTGCCACCTCCTCCAGGAAGCCTTCCTTGAACTCCCCCTCCCAACTTTGCCTCTGTACATCTGACTATTTCCTCATCTGTAGTACTTGGGGTTTAAGTGCATGCTCCTATTGTTGTATACCAAAGTGAAGCCTAATTAGTCTGCTTCCTCAACCATTGTTTCTATTAGATTATAAATACATTCCACCAACCCCATACATAACTTAGGTCATCTGTGAATGCCTATTTTGAATCCTGAATAGCCAATGAGGAGTTCATAAGTAGCAGATACGCAGTATGTGTTTCGTGGATGAGGAAACAAATAAACTCACCTTGCTGTAATCTAAGAAACTCAACTAGCCTAACTGCTCTTTTCGGAAAGTGGCAACTAATTCTAAGAATCGCAAAGACACGACGGACAGCAAGCTGTTAGGTAAAGAGCCTATTTGGGAAGAGTTCTCAGGCGAGATCCACAGGTCCAAAAGGTGGGCCAGTGAAGTCGCGCCCCGGAGATGGGAAGAGGAGGTTTTTGGTTTTTTGTTTTTCAATTCTTTACAGAGTTTTGTTGTTCACCAACATGTATGTTCCCAGATCAGTCATATGCATATCCCTGGGCCCTCCCCCCACCCAGTTCCCCCCATCCCGCCCCTCCAGACCATCGCCCCATGCCATTGTGAGCACTCCTATTCCCTTGGCACAATGACAATAGCTATCTTTTCCACACATGACAGTATAGGTTTCCATGTTACTCCCTCCATGCCTCCCCCTCCCTGTTTCTTCCCCACAATGTCCATATGTCTGTGCTCTGTCTGTTTTTCCATGAGTTCACTGCGTGTGTTATCCTGACCATCCTACTAGATTCCATATATATGTGTTAGTATACTGTACTTGTCTTTCTCTTTTTGACTTACTTCACTTTTTATGATAGATTCTAGCTCCAGCCACCTCATTGGGACTGAGTCTTCTGCATTTCTTCTAACAGCTGAGTAGTATTCCATTGTATATATGTACCAGGACTTCTGTATCCATTCATTTGTCGATGGCCATCTAGGTTGCTTCCATGTTCTGGCTATTGTATAGAGAGCTGCAATGAACATTGGGGTACAGGTGCTTCTTTCAGTTTTGATTTCATCAGGATATAAGCCTAATAGTGGGATTGCTGGGTCATAGGGTGCTTCTATTTTTCGTGTTTAAAGAAATCTCCATACTGTCTTCCATAGAGGCTGTATCAATTTACATCTCCACCAGCAATGCAAGAGGAGGTTTTATCTGGGAGGAGAAGGGGAAAAAGAGAAAGCGGAGGGGGGTTCTTAGAGCAGGCGCAGAAACAAAGTCTTTGTTTAAACTAAGCAGGAAATTAGTGATGAGTCCGCTGTCCTTGAGTTGTCTGTGGGCATGGGGGTGTGCAGTTCTTGTTACTTTACACACCTGGTGGACAATCTTCATGGCCAAGGCGAGCTCCTTATCACTGGCCTCGAGAGACTCCCAGGCACCAGCAGATCAGCAACAGGCCCTTTGCTGCTAATCCTTCAGGGCCGGAGAGTTCACATCCTCAGTGTTCACCCTTTAATAGCCTACCAACCTAACACTAATGATCTCAGAAAATCGACCATGGCCCTGCGAGTGAGAGGAAGCTGAGGATGGTGGGGAAGTGGGCACAGCTTTGGTTTTCTAGGGGGCTGTGCTCAGTCGTGTCCAACGTTTTGCAATCCATGGACTATAATCCACCAGACTCCTCTGTCCAAGGAATTTTCCAGGTGAGAACACTGGAGCAGGTTGCTTTTTCCTACTCCACGGGATCTCTCCAACTCAGGGATCAAACCACATCGCTTGTGTCTCTTGCACCGGCAGGTGGATTTGTCACCACTCTGCCACCTTCTGGAGGGCACTGTCCCCACTCCCTCATCCTTCCTGACTCCAGAACTTTCTTCTCATATCTCATCTCCTTCTCCGTTCTTTCCTGGCTCTGGTCCTAGCTACGTCTGTGGTCTCTTTGTTCATCTTTTTATTTGGACTTATCTCTTGTCTGAATGATTCATTTCTGGCCCACTCCCAACTAAGTTTCAAAACCACGGATAAGATTCATTTAGCATGTTGTGTGTAAACACTTGTATACATTTGAATGTGCCTGCTTCAGGCTTGGGATTTATTATTTCTAAGCCTGCAGCCCTTTAGCCCTTAAAGAATTCACTTGGCTTCTTCATTAGGAAAGGATCCTACATTCCAGATCCATTCTTTCCTGGAAGGCAGGCAAGAATGCTTGTCTATTGTTTCACTTTAATTGAGGCTGAAGTGAGGCGTACTTAAGACAACTTTTTATTTTGTCTAGAAAAAAAGCTACACAGTGGTTAACACATATTCTACAAGTCAATGTCCATCGATTGCAATCCCCCACACAATGTACAGATAACTTTTGAATATTCTGAATACAAGACTTCTCATATTTTATCACAGAAATATTTATTATAAAAAGGCTTCTTTTGAGAAGAGAGAGACAAATATTCTAAATATTTACATCCTGAGAAGTAGACTACTGCTTGTGGATGGCCCTAAGGGAGACATTTAAATTTAATATGGAAACCATAACAACCTGCTCTGTAGTTTCTCAGTTATCAAAACACAGCCATACATTCCATCCTCAGTGTTCACCCTTTAATAGCCTACCAACCTAACACTAATGATCTCAGAAAATCGACCATGGCCCTGCAGTGAGAGGAAGCTGAGGATGGTGGGGAAGTGGGCACAGCTTTGGTTTTCTAGGGGCTGTGCTCAGTCGTGTCCAACGTTTTGCAATCCATGGACTATAATCCACCAGACTCCTCTGTCCAAGGAATTTTCCAGGTGAGAACACTGGAGCAGGTTGTTTTTTCCTCCTCCACGGGATCTCTCCAACTCAGGGATCAAACCACATCGCTTGTGTCTCTTGCACCGGCAGGTGGATTTGTCACCACTCTGCCACCTTCTGGAGGGCACTGTCCCCACTCCCTCATCCTTCCTGACTCCAGAACTTTCTTCTCATATCTCATCTCCTTCTCCGTTCTTTCCTGGCTCTGGTCCTAGCTACGTCTGTGGTCTCTTTGTTCATCTTTTTATTTGGACTTATCTCTTGTCTGAATGATTCATTTCTGGCCCACTCCCAACTAAGTTTCAAAACCACGGATAAGATTCATTTAGCATGTTGTGTGTAAACACTTGTATACATTTGAATGTGCCTGCTTCAGGCTTGGGATTTATTATTTCTAAGCCTGCAGCCCTTTAGCCCTTAAAGAATTCACTTGGCTTCTTCATTAGGAAAGGATCCTACATTCCAGATCCATTCTTTCCTGGAAGGCAGGCAAGAATGCTTGTCTATTGTTTCACTTTAATTGAGGCTGAAGTGAGGCGTACTTAAGACAACTTTTTATTTTGTCTAGAAAAAAAGCTACACAGTGGTTAACACATATTCTACAAGTCAATGTCCATCGATTGCAATCCCCCACACAATGTACAGATAACTTTTGAATATTCTGAATACAAGACTTCTCATATTTTATCACAGAAATATTTATTATAAAAAGGCTTCTTTTGAGAAGAGAGAGACAAATATTCTAAATATTTACATCCTGAGAAGTAGACTACTGCTTGTGGATGGCCCTAAGGGAGACATTTAAATTTAATATGGAAACCATAACAACCTGCTCTGTAGTTTCTCAGTTATCAAAACACAGCCATACATTCCATGGAGAAAGAACAGTCTTTTCCACAGACAATCCTGGAACAACTAGACATCCACAGGTAAGAAAATGAACCCTAACACATTCCATGTAGTTTATTTAAAGATTTAGCTGAAAAGTAATTTAGACATACACGCCAAATGTCAAACTATAAAATTTTGGGGAGGAAACGAATATCTTTCTGACCTTGGGCATTTAGATAAGACATCAAAATCATGATCTGTAAAAAAAAATTGATTTAATAGAACTTTGTCAGGATTAAACATTTTCTGTGACAGTTCTATGCAAGTACTGTTAAGAGAATTGAAAACAGTCCACAGACTACAGGAAAATATTTGCACATTATATCCAGGTAAAGAACTCGTATCCAAAATATATAAAGTACTGTGGTGTCTGTAACACTTATTTATAAAATTATCTGCTGTTGTCCTCCAGAAGGCCGGAGCTGATATTCCCACCCCTGAGTGTGAGCTAGACTGAGCAGTTCACTTCCCGTGAAAGAGCACAGATGTGAGGAGGGAAGGGGAACCTTCAAGTAAAGGACCTGGCAAATACCACCTCCACCTGATGACCAAGACCCATCACCAGTAATAAACACCCTGATATTATATAAACCCTGCGTTGAAAAGTTTAGAAGGCAACTTGGCCTCTGTGGAATTCTTCTGCCAAATCAATAACACCAGTGTAATCAGGAGAAAACATCGAAACCAGGACTCTCGAAAAATGTCAAGGTCACGGAGACAAGAAAAGATAGAAGAACTCTGGCAGATTGGAAGAGATTAAGGAGACATCACAGCTAAATACAACAAAGTATCCTGGACCAGATCCTGGGACATAAAAGGAAGGACATCATGGGAGTAGGGGGCGGGGGTAGATAAGTAAGCGCTGAATAAAGACTATCATTTAGTTAGTAGTACTAAACCAATTTTTAATGTATTAGATTTTAAAAACATATCATGGTTATGTAAGATGTTCCCATTTTGGCAATTAGGTGGGGCATACATAGAAACTTTCTGTTTGGACTACGCAACTCTCTAGCTCCCTAGAATTATTTCAAAATAATGTTTAAAAGAGCAGAAACCCAGAATTTCTCCTAGAAGCTGTGTGTGTTAACAAGTGCCAGGAAATGACTTCTTATACTTGATAGTTTAGCTATACAGTTTGTTCAGTCACGTCCGCCTCTGGGACCCCACGGACGGCAGCACGCAAGGCTCCCCTGTCCTCCACCATCTCCTGGAGCTTGCTCAGACCCATGTCCACCGGGTCGGTGACACCATCCAACCATCTCATCCTCTGCTTTCTTTCTGACCTTGGGCATTTAGATAAGACATCAAAATCATGATCTGTAAAAAAAAATTGATTTAATAGAACTTTGTCAGGATTAAACATTTTCTGTGACAGTTCTATGCAAGTACTGTTAAGAGAATTGAAAACAGTCCACAGACTACAGGAAAATATTTGCACATTATATCCAGGTAAAGAACTCGTATCCAAAATATATAAAGTACTGTGGTGTCTGTAACACTTATTTATAAAATTATCTGCTGTTGTCCTCCAGAAGGCCGGAGCTGATATTCCCACCCCTGAGTGTGAGCTAGACTGAGCAGTTCACTTCCCGTGAAAGAGCACAGATGTGAGGAGGGAAGGGGAACCTTCAAGTAAAGGACCTGGCAAATACCACCTCCACCTGATGACCAAGACCCATCACCAGTAATAAACACCCTGATATTATATAAACCCTGCGTTGAAAAGTTTAGAAGGCAACTTGGCCTCTGTGGAATTCTTCTGCCAAATCAATAACACCAGTGTAATCAGGAGAAAACATCGAAACCAGGACTCTCGAAAAATGTCAAGGTCACGGAGACAAGAAAAGATAGAAGAACTCTGGCAGATTGGAAGAGATTAAGGAGACATCACAGCTAAATACAACAAAGTATCCTGGACCAGATCCTGGGACATAAAAGGAAGGACATCATGGGAGTAGGGGGCGGGGGTAGATAAGTAAGCGCTGAATAAAGACTATCATTTAGTTAGTAGTACTAAACCAATTTTTAATGTATTAGATTTTAAAAACATATCATGGTTATGTAAGATGTTCCCATTTTGGCAATTAGGTGGGGCATGCATAGAAACTTTCTGTTTGGACTACGCAACTCTCTAGCTCCCTAGAATTATTTCAAAATAATGTTTAAAAGAGCAGAAACCCAGAATTTCTCCTAGAAGCTGTGTGTCTTAACAAGTGCCAGGAAATGACTTCTTATACTTGATAGTTTAGCTATACAGTTTGTTCAGTCACGTCCGCCTCTGGGACCCCACGGACGGCAGCACGCAAGGCTCCCCTGTCCTCCACCATCTCCTGGAGCTTGCTCAGACCCATGTCCACCGGGTCGGTGACACCATCCAACCATCTCATCCTCTGCTTTCTCTTCTCCTCCTGCTTCAATCCTTTCAGAAGCTAGACACTGTGTAAGCCATGCTCTGTAACTATACGCTGTACATTTTGAAACATAGCTCATAAGGTGATCATACAGACCAGGAAAGTAATCTGTAAATATAGACTAATGAAAGTCCTAAAGCTGTAGGCTGGTCCCTGCACTGACAGAACCAGGTTGCTCCTCAGAAAATAATCATCCTTGTTTCCATGACATGAATCTAGACCAACAGCTAAATTTTCCCAACCTTCAGATCTGCCAACTCTTATAAAAATGAGTTGCTCTCTCAGCCAAAGGAATAAATCATAGGTCATGAGCAGGAGAGGAAACAACTTACAGAAGAGGAAACTTTGCAAGTCAAAGTTCAAAAACACAAAAGAAGGGATAGAGCTGTAGAGCCAAAAATAATTGGTCTGCATTGCTGAGGTCAGTGACAGATTTGGGAGGAAAAAGGAGCTCCCAGCCTACGACTGGACTCTCTATTCTAATAGAGAATCGAGTTACAATATGGGCAAGGGGACACTTGCCCTGGGACTAGGCAATTTGAAAGGAGTGAAGAATACCCAGGCTACACCTGGATGAGTAGCTAGCTTGCTAAAGAAGCATGATTCACACACTTTCTAGCCTTCAGAACACCACCGAAGAACTGGCCAACTCAGGGGTCACTCAAACACAAACAACAAATAAAAAAAAAGAAAGTGAGCTTTTAAGATACCCGGCTAAAACTAAACATATCATGGTTATGTAAGATGTTCCCATTTTGGCAATTAGGTGGGGCATACATAGAAACTTTCTGTTTGGACTACGCAACTCTCTAGCTCCCTAGAATTATTTCAAAATAATGTTTAAAAGAGCAGAAACCCAGAATTTCTCCTAGAAGCTGTGTGTGTTAACAAGTGCCAGGAAATGACTTCTTATACTTGATAGTTTAGCTATACAGTTTGTTCAGTCACGTCCGCCTCTGGGACCCCACGGACGGCAGCACGCAAGGCTCCCCTGTCCTCCACCATCTCCTGGAGCTTGCTCAGACCCATGTCCACCGGGTCGGTGACACCATCCAACCATCTCATCCTCTGCTTTCTCTTCTCCTCCTGCTTCAATCCTTTCAGAAGCTAGACACTGTGTAAGCCATGCTCTGTAACTATACGCTGTACATTTTGAAACATAGCTCATAAGGTGATCATACAGACCAGGAAAGTAATCTGTAAATATAGACTAATGAAAGTCCTAAAGCTGTAGGCTGGTCCCTGCACTGACAGAACCAGGTTGCTCCTCAGAAAATAATCATCCTTGTTTCCATGACATGAATCTAGACCAACAGCTAAATTTTCCCAACCTTCAGATCTGCCAACTCTTATAAAAATGAGTTGCTCTCTCAGCCAAAGGAATAAATCATAGGTCATGAGCAGGAGAGGAAACAACTTACAGAAGAGGAAACTTTGCAAGTCAAAGTTCAAAAACACAAAAGAAGGGATAGAGCTGTAGAGCCAAAAATAATTGGTCTGCATTGCTGAGGTCAGTGACAGATTTGGGAGGAAAAAGGAGCTCCCAGCCTACGACTGGACTCTCTATTCTAATAGAGAATCGAGTTACAATATGGGCAAGGGGACACTTGCCCTGGGACTAGGCAATTTGAAAGGAGTGAAGAATACCCAGGCTACACCTGGATGAGTAGCTAGCTTGCTTAAGAAGCATGATTCACACACTTTCTAGCCTTCAGAACACCACCGAAGAACTGGCCAACTCAGGGGTCACTCAAACACAAACAACAATTACAAACAAAGGAAGGAGACACAGAAGAAGTGAACGCCCTTGACTTCATGCTCTATTTGCTCCTAAGAGTAAATGTAGAGGCACAAGATGAACATGCACACTTTCCCTGTCACATTCCTGGTATTCCCAAAAGCAAACTTGATACTTATGTCTCCTGAAGATGCTTTCCTTAGGGACACAAGATTCTTTGGGGGAGATATGTGTATGGAAAGCATCATGAAACTGGCACTAAAAGCAATGGAAGGAAGTGTATATTTTCACTATCATTATTTGCCTCTCCCTTGAAGCTAGAATCCTGAGTTTAAGAACTATTTTCTTCCATTAAGTAGCTGTATTTGTGTGCATGCAATCAATATGTTAAAAAGAATGCCATTTAACAAACAGTCCTATATTGCATCCTGGCTTCAGGAAGAGCAAAGCGTTTAAGTAGCACAGCTTGGAAAAAGGCAACTCCTGTCCTGGCTGTGTACAGAACGGAGGTGAGCTGCTTTCTAATCAGTAGCTTTTTTAACCTTCAAAACAACCTAGAAGTGCTCTTATGTTTACTTTACAGATAAGGCCAGGTCTTTTTGGATTCCACATTTCTCTACTAGCCTAAATACATATTGTGCTCCCGGGTAGGCAGGAGAGAAGCCAGGACACTAAAAACAGCCCAAAGAGCAGTTAGGTTTTATCTGCACAATTTAAAGCGTGCTATCTGTTCTTCAGAGATGACTGGCTTTTCTGCTTCATCAAAACAAAGAAACTGTTCTCAGCAGTTATGGAGGACACTACTAGACAATGTGGGAAAGGCAAAGAAAAATAGGATTTACTCTCTAAGAACCTTAAGATCTCTGGGGGAAAAATAAAGTAAAAACAGAGAAGAATAAAGATTAGTATCTTTAAATAATTTTTAATACCCTATGATAAATATCCTAAGAAGAGACCAATTCATAGTTAAATATTAAAAGAACAGCCCATAGATTCCTGATTAAGCACTAAATGAATGGGCAGAGCATTTGCTGGATGATGGTTCCTGGCAGGGAACTCAACCAGATTGTCTGAGCTCCCAGCCTGCCCGGCCACTCCTTGATGGAGGCAGTGACACGTGCCAGGAGGCCTCCTCGGTCCTCCATCCCCGCTCCACGTGCGACGTCAAGGACTACCTAGACCAGCGAGGTTCTCGGAAGAACGCTAGTCTGGAAGCTGTTTGCGAAAAAGAAATCAGATCAGGCACTGCAAGTTACTACTGTCCACCTTGGACAGTGGTGGGGGCTGGGGAGGGGAACCGAGAGTTAGAGGCTCATGAGGACTCAGGCTCAATTTGGGGAGGGCAGAAACTCGGGAGAAGGACGACGGAGAGGGCTGCCCAACGATGTGGCCGTGCGTGTGCTACCGAGCCCAAGCTCGCTCTGCTCGTGCAGGACAGGGCAGTGGGTCCCCGAGAAGAGGTGCTGAGGCCAGGAAAACGACTTTATTTGGAAAGCAGCTGACCAAGAGGCCAGCGCCTCGAAGTAAACCATCATATTGGGGTTTGGATGCCAGGTGAGTTTATAGATCAGAGATGCGGGAGGTGAGGAAGAAAGCAAAATGGCCATTCATCTTGCGAACCACTCCTAGAATGACAGGCCTCCGGCGGAGGACATGTTAACTTCTCTCTTCCTGCCCTCTACCGGTGGACAGGATTCTTGAACAAAGGTTTTTTTTTTGGAGGCGTGGGCTGGTTGGGGAGGGAGTGGGGCGGGCGGGCCACTTCTATTGGTCTTTCATTTATCTATTTTCATCCATCTTCATTCCTCGGCCTGTGTGGGCCTCCCATCTCGCAGAGCACCGGCTCTGGGCGCATGCGCTCCAGAGGTCTGGCTCATTAGCTGGACACATCGGTCCAGCCGCTCTGCGGCTCGTGGGATCTTCCCAGGGCAGGGATCGAACTGATGCAAAGGGGTGTCCTTACTCATTGGACCACCAGGGAAGCCCGAACAATGGTATTTTACTTTAACACTCAGGCGGAGGTGTAGGCAAACCATTAAGTATGATTATAATAATATAGCAACAGAAAGCAAGTCAAAGAAACAGCTTGCAACATGGAGCCAGAACTATGATTAACTAGTATGTTTCATATTATGCGAGATTTTTTTTTTTTTTTTTTTGCTGAAAAGGAAGGGCCCTAGTTGTATATTGTGATGTCTTTTTTTTTTTTAAGGAAAAATTTGATAATTGTGTAAGAAGAGAAAGGATATTTTATAGGGTGGCCTGTATATCTTGAGAACTAAGAAAGTACACATAAAAATCATGTATCTATGTTGTCAATATATAATCAATTCATATTGAGACAGGGTGGGAGCTGGGACTCTTTCCTGCCATGATTGCAACTGGACAAATGTCTCTTTGAGCAACAAAATACTAAAAAAAAACTATAAGGGACTAAAAAGAACTGCATGTGGGGCTTCCATGGTGGTCCAGTGGGTAACCAGTCCACCTTGTAGTGCAAGGGGCACCGGTTCAATCCCTGGCCCAGGAAGATTCCATGTGCCGTGGAGTGGCTGGGTCGGTGTGTCCAATTGTGAGCCAGCGCTCTGGCATGCATGTGCCCAGGCCAGGTGCTCTCTAAGGAGAGAGGCCACTGTGATGGGAGGCCCACACAGGCCAAAGAATGAAGATGGATGAAAAATAAACGATGACTTAGAGGCAATAAAAACTAAAAACAAACCTGCATCTCCTGCATTGGCAGGTAGATTCTTTCAAAAACAAACAAACAAAAAAAACAACACTGCATGCATGCACAGTTGGGACAAATTATGAACAATAAGATAGAAAAAAACCCCACAAAAACCCAATGACCACTTCTGAACGGCCTGGGGCAGAAACCGGTATTAGGAGCAAAAGCAGGTACTGTGAACGCCTTTTGAACTCAGCACCACCAACGGGGTGGGCAAACCACTTCAGCCAACCCTCTGCCTGACCCTTGGACCAGTCCTTAGCCTCCACTTTGTATAGGGAACCAATTCATCGCACCTTGGGGAGCAAGATAACCTGCTCCTTGTTCTTGCCCCTCCCTGTGCAGCAGGGGCCCCGGTAAAGCCTTGCCTGAATGTCTTGTCTGGCCTCTTATGATTATCTCCTAAGGAAGGCAAGAACCCTGGCTGCTAACAATGCCATGTTCAGTATTCTGTTCCTCATAAGGAATGGGATTAGTTAACTGCTGCGAAAACTGCAATGAAAAGCTGCAGTAATGGGTATATCTGTCCATTTTCCTCAGGCTTAGAATATACACCTGGGATTTGAATTTCTTCAGTGAATAACCGTGGTCCAATAGCATTACCATGTGGAAATAAACAAAAGGCTTCCTTCAGATCTGACAAGCCATGCTCTGCATGGCTGCATCATTCAATCCACGTCTCTCTTTCAGTCCTGGAAAGTATCGTACAAAGCGTTCCTCGTCGGAAATAGCAGGCAGTGTGTCAACCTGTTTGACTCTATCAAAGTGATCTTCACCTCCCTAGCCCATCAAAGAGAGGCCTTAGGAAGTCACTCAACATGGTCGAATGGGCCAGACTCTGCTTGTCCCTCTCACCCTCATGGCCACGCCACATACTGAAGTCCTGAAGTTCGGTATTTCAACAGGAGGAACAGGGAGTTGTCAAGGGCTAGATCTGAATATTTTGATGTTATGGTAAAAAAGCAACCAAGTCCTGAATTCCAAACTCAAAATACACTAGCAGAAGGCAGTCACTGAAGATTTCTGAGCAAAAGAATGAGATGCTAACAGGTGCAAACTGAAAGGTGGGTTGAGTCCATAAACAGAGAAATCAGTCTACTCTTGTGGCAGTGGAAATGACACGAATCTTGCCGCGGTCATTTCGGGGCACGGGAAGGAAAGATAAAGTGTTTGGAGAGCCCGGAAGGCAAGAGCAGGCCTCAGGACACTGGATGTCTGCGTGACTGGAAAGGAAAGAGGAGAAAGCAACTGTTAGGTCTTCAGCCTGGCAAAATGATGACGTGAGAGCAAAGAACAAACCTGACTCCACAGAAGATCTATTCCTCTTCTTGAGCCTACTCATTCTATCTTGGCCACTTCTGTAAAAGAAAGTTGCTTATGGACCAAAATACACAGGAGAGCCTGTCCTCACGGCTTGATCGTCAAGAGTCCAGTCACGTCAAGACAGAAACTTGCAGCACTGAGCAGAGCACTTGTTTTACTGAAGGTGCACATGAGCTTGGCGACGTGATCTGTGCGGACAGCTGCAAGAGCAGAGGACCCCAACACCAAGCAGCACGCGACCCCCAGCACGCCCCGCGCCCACCTGCCTTTCATACTGCTTTGCTGAGCCCCCTGGAGGAGTCCAGGCTCTCTGCAGCCCGAGCTGCCCATCTGCCGGCGTGGCCCTGCCGCTAGCCTCTCTCTGCTCTCAACCCTGATGCCTCCTCACTGTGTGGCCACACTGTGTGTCCAGCACACACACCTGCAATGCGTAACAGGGAGGCAGGTGAAGAACTTGGTCTGGGTTTAAGAGAAGATGTTTTGACTTTGATCCTGGCAAAGTGCTCCATCCAGTGAGGCATTCAATCCGCAGCTGAAAGTATGGCGGAGGGACTTAAGCCCCGGAGACAGGTAAGAGCACCTTTGGAATTTATCCATTATATATTTCTGACAATGTATGGTCCATTACCACAGCTGGGCTTTCATTCAGTAAATCTCTTCCTTGACTTAGCACTCTGCCACCAGAAGAAAGTTACTATAACAATCTCCTGAGTTTATTTTCCTTTAGCAAATGAGCCTCTATAAAATCCACAGTTGCAGAAAGTGATAGTACCCTGTGCAAGCACTTTCCTAAGGGAAAAAATTAAGTAAATGAGCTATTACTAAACTTTTTGCTTCAGGGTTTAGAATACCTGCAGTTTGCCACTATGTGCAACTTTGTCATAATTGTCTAAGATGTGCAAGTGATTTATCTTGAAAGTGTGTTAGTATTTGGAGAGTTTCAAGAAATATTTTTTACTTATAAAGCAAAGTAATACCCAGCAATTGAATATGCAAAGACATGGAAAAAAACCCCCAAGAGTAGAGTATAATCAATATGAAGTATATTCTCATTATCAATCCAGAATGTGGAATTTCTTCTTTATCTTTTGCCTCTTAACAAATACTCAAATCAAAGGGAAACTCTTAAGCACCTGAAATCAGGATCATCCCATCTAAAAGAGAGGCTTAGCATGATTAATATTTAATGTTCCTTTCAGGCACATCAGTTCTCAAAGTACAACTGGTAAGTTTAAAACAGGATGGGTCTCCAGTGGTGTTTCATATCCTTAAATACAAATGATCTGACTGAAACTTAATAGTCTATTCACTGGATTTACTGTTTTATGGAACTTTCCAGTGCAGGTATTTCACATCTCACACGTATATTTAAAAGTAATAGAATACTAGGACATGTTACTTCCAGCTGCCCATCTGCCGGCGTGGCCCTGCCGCTAGCCTCTCTCTGCTCTCAACCCTGATGCCTCCTCACTGTGTGGCCACACTGTGTGTCCAGCACACACACCTGCAATGCGTAACAGGGAGGCAGGTGAAGAACTTGGTCTGGGTTTAAGAGAAGATGTTTTGACTTTGATCCTGGCAAAGTGCTCCATCCAGTGAGGCATTCAATCCGCAGCTGAAAGTATGGCGGAGGGACTTAAGCCCCGGAGACAGGTAAGAGCACCTTTGGAATTTATCCATTATATATTTCTGACAATGTATGGTCCATTACCACAGCTGGGCTTTCATTCAGTAAATCTCTTCCTTGACTTAGCACTCTGCCACCAGAAGAAAGTTACTATAACAATCTCCTGAGTTTATTTTCCTTTAGCAAATGAGCCTCTATAAAATCCACAGTTGCAGAAAGTGATAGTACCCTGTGCAAGCACTTTCCTAAGGGAAAAAATTAAGTAAATGAGCTATTACTAAACTTTTTGCTTCAGGGTTTAGAATACCTGCAGTTTGCCACTATGTGCAACTTTGTCATAATTGTCTAAGATGTGCGAAGTGATTTATCTTGAAAGTGTGTTAGTATTTGGAGAGTTTCAAGAAATATTTTTTACTTATAAAGCAAAGTAATACCCAGCAATTGAATATGAAAAGACATGGAAAAAACCCTCAAGAGTAGAGTATAATCAATATGAAGTATATTCTCATTATCAATCCAGAATGTGGAATTTCTTCTTTATCTTTTGCCTCTTAACAAATACTCAAATCAAAGGGAAACTCTTAAGCACCTGAAATCAGGATCATCCCATCTAAAAAGAGAGGCTTAGCATGATTAATATTTAATGTTCCTTTCAGGCACATCAGTTCTCAAAGTACAACTGGTAAGTTTAAAACAGGATGGGTCTCCAGTGGTGTTTCATATCCTTAAATACAAATGATCTGACTGAAACTTAATAGTCTATTCACTGGATTTACTGTTTTATGGAACTTTCCAGTGCAGGTATTTCACATCTCACACGTATATTTAAAAGTAATAGAATATACTAGGAACATGTTACTTCCAGCTGGTTTTTTGGTTTTTTGTTTTTTTGGTAAATCCTTTTGGATAAATGTTTTAGCTCTTCTGTTATACAACTTGGCCTGGCATGTACCCAGATGAATAAACATCAGATCACTGAGTCTGCCAAGATCTCAAGACCAGCTGTGATTTTCTAAAATTTATGCTTAAAGAACTGTGACCTTGGCATATCCCAGCTGCAAAATGGTTGTCCTTATTTTTTTTTTTTTACATTGTCCTACACTTGCATCAAAATGGCCAAGGGAATGAGGAGATGACTTTCAAATGGATAGGTCTAGGTTCTGTACGCTTGAACTCAATGGCAAACTAGAAATACTGTGTTATGGACTAAATGTTTCCATCCCTGGCCCCTCACCCTATTCTTAAGCTGAAATCCTATGAGGACGTGAAACTGGGGGATTAAAGAGGTCATAGGCACAGAGCCCTCATGGTGGGATAAAAAAGAGAAGGACGACCTTCTCTCACTTTATCCAAATGTGGGAAACACACAGAAGCCAGCTATCTGCAGGCTGTGCCAGACATCAGGTCTGCCGGCACCTTCACCTTGGCCTTTCAGGCCTGCCGCCTGAATAGAAATAAATATCTGTTATGACAACCGCTGAGCCGAGTGCTGCACTGCTGTGTACTGCATTCAAGGAACTGGGAGGTTCTGGAGTTTGAGAAGAAGGGCAAAATAACCAATAGATTCATTTTTATCACTTTTAGGTTATTCTCTTTTTTTAGGCTATTCTTAATATAAAACTTTAGTGAAAAGACGTGTCACAGTAAAAAAAAAAAATATATATATATATATATATAGAGAGAGAGAGAGAGAGAGAGATGGCATTTGTATCTTGACTTTTTTCACCAGCATCCTGGCTTCAGCATTCCTTCCATATGATACAAGTGTCCAGGGGGTGCTCTAGCTGTGTTCTCTGCTTTCCAAGGTGAGCAGACTGTCACTTTCATTGCAGAAAATTCCATATAAACCAGCGTGTTCCCAGGTATTTAGACGCACTGTGATATGACTCAGTTTTTTGACTTTCCAAGGATAGAATAACCAGGAAAAAAAAAAAAATGGAGAGCTGGAGAGCAGGCTTGCTTCTATTCTCCTTACTCAGGATTTGAAAGTCATCTGGTGAAGGCATTTAAAATTTTTTTGGCCCTTGTTATGTTCTTGGTTTTTATTTATTTTCGTCCATCTTTATTCTTTGACCTGTGCAGGCCTCCCATTGCAGCGGCCCCTCCCGTCGCAGAGCACCGGCTCGGGGCGCATGCGCTCCAGAGCGCTGGCTCTTAATTGGACACACCGGTCCAGCCGCTCTGCGGCACCTGGGATCTTCCCAGGCCAGGGATGGAACCAGCGCCCCTCACACTGTAGGGCGGACTCTTTACCCGCTGGACCACCAGGGAAGCCCCATTTTAATTTCTAAATGGCAAATTTGTTTACGATTTAGCAGCTGTCCACAATACACGATCGTTGGATAGGCACCATACAGCAATTTTGAAGAGTTTAGTGAAAACTACAGAGAGGAAAGTGGTTTAACGAAATGATCATTTTCTCTTTCTTAAAATTCTTTTTTAGTCTGTGGGAAAAATATTGAGCTGCACCTGCCTTATCAGAAGGACGATAAACTTTCTAAGTCTGCCACAAATTGGAAGGAAATGTGATTGAAGTTGCCATGAAGAACCTCTCTAATCAAGTAATCATCACTCTATGTCATTTCCAGGAAAATCTGCCAAGTGCTTGGATTGACGTGTCATGGCTCACTCGGCACTGCTTCTGAAGGGCAATCTCTCTGTCCTGAAGCATCTCTGTGACAGTGACGTCCCTACTCCCTGACGCAACGTTTGGCCAGCAAATGTCAACATCACAATAGAGGCTGGGATCAGAGCCATGAAACCCTGGATAATGAAAGAATGCTTTAAATGTAAAGTTTTATTCATGCATATGAGGATAACTGTTTTAATGATTCACACAAAACAAAATTTATTTCTTTTCCAATCTCTCTGTCCTTCTCCAGAATCTCTCTCAAGAGGATCTACACCTTTCTAGAGTTAACAGAAAACTTATTTTTCAGTTCTTGATTTCCGTACAAAAGGACTGGCTATGTTTTTCTTTTTTTTCTTTCCTTTGTCCACTCTTAAACATGTTGCCTACCTTGGGTGTTAGAACAAACACCTTTCTCAATAGCAGAAACAGGAATTAGGCGACTCACTCGTAGGTGGCCATCCAAAACCACACAGGCAGGGCTACCGAAGGAAACTCGGCTGACAGCCATAGTCTGAACCACACTGAGGAACTTGAAAGGTAGGTTTTCTTTCATGCCAAATGCTAGGGCAGAGTTGACTATAAGACTAGCAGAAAATCTCAGAACCACTGTTAACTTTATGATATTAAGGTATAAGGTCAGCATCTGTCCAGCCTAACATCCAAATGTAACCATTCCACTCTGAGCAGTGTTCCTCATCCTCGTTTGAGACACAGCTGTGAGAGACTGTACCAATTAATTCTCTCTATTTGCTTAAACACTCCTATCCCCAAGGCTTTTTTCACTTTCTCTGACACAGAATGTCTGTGCTTCTTTAAAAATCCTGTGATTCTGGGCTTCCCTGATGGTCCAGCAAGCAGGTAAGAACACCACCTTGCAGTGCAAGGGGCGCCAGTTTGATCCCTGGCCTGGGAAGATCTCATGTGCCGCGAAGCGGCTGGACCGATGTGTCCAACTACTGAGCCGGAGCTCTGGAGCGCGTGCACCCAGAGCCAGTGCTCTGCAACGACAGACACCACCGCGATGGGTGGCCCACACAGGCCGAGGAATGAAGATGGATGAAAATAAATAAATGAAAAGACCAATAAAGAAGGCCAAAAATTAAAAAAAATCCCGTGATTCTAATTTTTGGCTTAATTCCTCAAAATTGTTTTCAGAACTAATCTTATCTGCATAGATCTATCTGGAGTACATATCATGGCAGTTTTCTATTATACGCACATACTCAACACTCATTTTCAATTTTTATACACCCCCAATCTGACTACACACACATGCACACACAATTTCATTTATATGCTTACATACTCAAAAGTTTTATCTAATACACACTCAGAGTTACATTTGTCTTTTCTATTAGATTTTAAGTGTTTAAGTATCAGGAAGTATTGATTTCACTAAGCTCTTGATTTCCGTACAAAAGGACTGGCTATGTTTTTCTTTTTTTTCTTTCCTTTGTCCACTCTTAAACATGTTGCCTACCTTGGGTGTTAGAACAAACACCTTTCTCAATAGCAGAAACAGGAATTAGGCGACTCACTCGTAGGTGGCCATCCAAAACCACACAGGCAGGGCTACCGAAGGAAACTCGGCTGACAGCCATAGTCTGAACCACACTGAGGAACTTGAAAGGTAGGTTTTCTTTCATGCCAAATGCTAGGGCAGAGTTGACTATAAGACTAGCAGAAAATCTCAGAACCACTGTTAACTTTATGATATTAAGGTATAAGGTCAGCATCTGTCCAGCCTAACATCCAAATGTAACCATTCCACTCTGAGCAGTGTTCCTCATCCTCGTTTGAGACACAGCTGTGAGAGACTGTACCAATTAATTCTCTCTATTTGCTTAAACACTCCTATCCCCAAGGCTTTTTTCACTTTCTCTGACACAGAATGTCTGTGCTTCTTTAAAAATCCTGTGATTCTGGGCTTCCCTGATGGTCCAGCAAGCAGGTAAGAACACCACCTTGCAGTGCAAGGGGCGCCAGTTTGATCCCTGGCCTGGGAAGATCTCATGTGCCGCGAAGCGGCTGGACCGATGTGTCCAACTACTGAGCCGGAGCTCTGGAGCGCGTGCACCCAGAGCCAGTGCTCTGCAACGACAGACACCACCGCGATGGGTGGCCCACACAGGCCGAGGAATGAAGATGGATGAAAATAAATAAATGAAAGACCAATAAAAAAGGGCCCAAAAAATTAAAAAAAATCCCGTGATTCTAATTTTTGGCTTAATTCCTCAAAATTGTTTTCAGAACTAATCTTATCTGCATAGATCTATCTGGAGTACATATCATGGCAGTTTTCTATTATACGCACATACTCAACACTCATTTTCAATTTTTATACACCCCCAATCTGACTACACACACATGCACACACAATTTCATTTATATGCTTACATACTCAAAAGTTTTATCTAATACACACTCAGAGTTACATTTGTCTTTTCTATTAGATTTTAAGTGTTTTTAAGTATCAGGAAGTTGAACTCTTGGTTATTTCATTATCTTGGGACATAAAATGCAGCTCTATTCCCTGTTTTCTTTGTTAACTGGGTCCTTCAGGGTGATATTATTTTTCCTAACTAATTAATTTTTTTAACTGAAGGATAACTGCTTTACAGAGTTTTGTTGGTTTCTGCCAAATGAGAGTGCTAAATTATTACTATATTAAGCTAACTGATCAGTGAAAAAAATATTCTTTGGTCAATCGTAAAACCAGAAATATTTAACCTAAATTAAATCTAAACTCTTAAGTGTATGCGTTCAACATACAAATATAACAAAACATAAATTAGGTTTTTAATGAAATGAAAACCTGCTGGTGGTGACTTGTGTAAGCCCCATGTGGCCCATACCACAAGTATATCAATGGAGAACATGAGATCTTGAAGAGGCATACTTTGATGAAGACTGGCTAGAGATGTGGAAACCAGTTCTATTCCTGAGTCACTCAAATTATACTTGTTTTTCAGTATTAAACACATTGCTATTTGTATATGAAAATTCTCACAAATTTTGGATAGGACAACTTGCAAGACAGAGTTCCCATGAATTTAAGAGCATGGGCATCAAAGCAAGCATTTCACTCTGTTCTCTATATAAGTTAACAAAAAGCATATAATAAAGTTTTAAATCTATAAAAAATGTGACAACAGTTTGCTCATCCTGTGTCAAGCTGATGCAATGGTTCATTAATGACACAAACGTTCTATGAAGATTCTGTTTCCCAGAATCAGGCAGATTTCAGCATTTAGCATGCCAATGCAATCAAGGTGATTCTAGTCCGTCATTCACGTTGCTAATGGAAGAGAAATCTAGCAATCCCTAATCACCTGCGAAAGGCATAATGGCCACACATCCTCTGCAGGACCAATCAGTACAAGCAAGTGCTAACCAAGCCTGATGACATTAAAGTTTCATTCCTTCCTGTGTTCAATAAATATTTATTGAACTCTTAATTTCAGCTTTGGGGAGATAAGGAAAAGAACACAGTCCTTGCCTTCCGGGCAGTGCCAAAGACGCAAAGTGCCAAACATTAAAGAAAATCACTCGAGTAGCTACACACGTGCAATTGAGATTAGGATGTATAACAGAAATACAAGTCTCTAATTTAAAAAAATATATTGGCGTATATTCGCTTTACAACGTTGTGTTAGTTTCGTGTACAGCCAAGTGAGTCAGCTATACATGTACATACATCCCCTCTTTTTCATATTTTCTTCCCATTGGGGTCACCACCTAGGATTAAGCAGAGTCCCTGTGCTGTACAGTGGTTCTCATGACTTATCTATTTTATACATAGTATCGATAGAGTCCATACGTCAGTGCCAATCTCCCAGATCCTCCCGCCTGGTCCCTCCACCTCTGCAGTCCACCTGCTTGTTCTCCGTGTCTGTGTCTCTTCTGCTTTGCGGGTAGGTTCACCAGTGCCATTTTTATAGATTCCGCATGCGTGAGTGCGTGTGTGCCGGCTAAGTCACTTCAGTCGTGTCTGACTCTATGCCCCACTACGGACTGTAGCCCGCCAGGCTCCTCCGTCCATGGGTTCTCCAGGCGAGAATGCTGCAGCAGGTGGCCATGCCCTCCTCCAGGGGATCTTCCTGACTCAGGGATTGAGCCCACGGCTTTGTGTCTCTTGCACTGGCAGTCACCACCTGAGAAGCCCCGGATCCCACATACGTGCATTAATACACCGTATTTGTTCTTCTCTTTCTGACTTGTTGCACTCTGTATGACAGTGAAGTCTCTCTAAATTGACTAGCGTTATGCTTCGGGACACCCAGGCTTTTTGGATTTAGATCCTGCTCTTGTCACTTACGTGCACCGTCAGCTTGGGCAAATTATTCAACTTCCTTTAATTGCCTCTTCTCCACCTCCACAGTGGGAATGAGCTCCTGGCTGTGGGGGTTTTCAGGGGAGACTGCTGACTGTTTCTCACATCTCCCGCAGACACACGCAGTTAGGTCTCCTCAGCTGAAGGGAGGCGGTGAGGGTTGGCAGCTGTCCAACACAGCAGACGAGATGCTTGTCTCTTCAAAGGTCAGACTGCGATGCTCGGGTGCTCCTCCTGGAAGGAACACAGTCCTTGCCTTCCGGCAGTGCCAAAGACGCAAAGTGCCAAACATTAAAGAAAATCACTCGAGTAGCTACACACGTGCAATTGAGATTAGGATGTATAACAGAAATACGAGTCTCTAATTTAAAAATTTATATTGGCGGATATTCGCTTTACAACGTTGTGTTAGTTTCGTGTACAGCCAAGTGAGTCAGCTATACATGTACATACATCCCCTCTTTTTCATATTTTCTTCCCATTGGGGTCACCACCTAGGATTAAGCAGAGTCCCTGTGCTGTACAGTGGTTCTCATGACTTATCTATTTTATACATAGTATCGATAGAGTCCATACGTCAGTGCCAATCTCCCAGATCCTCCCGCCTGGTCCCTCCACCTCTGCAGTCCACCTGCTTGTTCTCCGTGTCTGTGTCTCTTCTGCTTTGCGGGTAGGTTCACCAGTGCCATTTTTATAGATTCCGCATGCGTGAGTGCGTGTGTGCCGGCTAAGTCACTTCAGTCGTGTCTGACTCTATGCCCCACTACGGACTGTAGCCCGCCAGGCTCCTCCGTCCATGGGTTCTCCAGGCGAGAATGCTGCAGCAGGTGGCCATGCCCTCCTCCAGGGGATCTTCCTGACTCAGGGATTGAGCCCACGGCTTTGTGTCTCTTGCACTGGCAGTCACCACCTGAGAAGCCCCGGATCCCACATACGTGCATTAATACACCGTATTTGTTCTTCTCTTTCTGACTTGTTGCACTCTGTATGACAGTGAAGTCTCTCTAAATTGACTAGCGTTATGCTTCGGGACACCCAGGCTTTTTGGATTTAGATCCTGCTCTTGTCACTTACGTGCACCGTCAGCTTGGGCAAATTATTCAACTTCCTTTAATTGCCTCTTCTCCACCTCCACAGTGGGAATGAGCTCCTGGCTGTGGGGGTTTTCAGGGGAGACTGCTGACTGTTTCTCACATCTCCCGCAGACACACGCAGTTAGGTCTCCTCAGCTGAAGGGAGGCGGTGAGGGTTGGCAGCTGTCCAACACAGCAGACGAGATGCTTGTCTCTTCAGGAGAGGTCAGTACTGTCGCAAAGCTACCCTGTTTCTCCGGGATGCTCCTCCCTGGAAGGTACCCATCACGAGGAGAGCGCCTCGACTCCAGGGGGGCTGTCTGTAGGTTCTCTGGTTGACGTGCCAGCACAGCCACCTCTCACGTGAGTGGTGAAGCATTAGAATTGGGTATTCCAGAAGCTTTTCAGCTCGGGTAACCCCTCCTGTTTATTTTTGTTTTGTCACCTGGCTTTTGACATCATATCCCTCCCTCCTCACTAAATCATTGCTAAGAAGCTTTTTCTTTGTCTTCTTCTAGATATTTGAAGCTTTCAGGTCTTACAGTTAACTCTTTAGGTTATTCCAACTTAACTTCTGTCTATAGGGTAAGATTGGCTGCCGTGTGCATGCTCAGTCATGTCCAACTCTTTTTGACCCTGTGGACTGTGGCCTGCCAGGCTCCTCTGTCCATGGGATTTTCCAGGCAAAAATACTGGGATGGGTTTCCATTTTCTCTTCCAGGGCATCTTCATGACCCAAGGACTGAGCCTGCGTCTCCTGCATTGGCAGGCAGATTCTTTACCACTGCAACGCTTGGATAAGAATCCAATTTCATCATTTTGCATGTGGAATTGGAGTTTTTCCAGCACCTCCTGTTTTACTTTTTGGAGTATACATGCTTTACCATGTTGTGTCAGTTTCTACTGCACAGAAAAGTGAGGTGGCTATGTGTACATATTTATCCCCTCTTATTTGGATTTTCCTCCCTTTTAGATCACCAGAGAGCACTGAGTAGAGGTCCTGTGCTCTACAGTAGGTTTTCACTTTCTGACTTGTTGCACTCTGTATGACAGTGAAGTCTCTCTAAATTGACTAGCGTTATGCTCGGGACACCCAGGCTTTTGGATTTAGATCCTGCTCTTGTCACTTACGTGCACCGTCAGCTTGGGCAAATTATTCAACTTCCTTTAATTGCCTCTTCTCCACCTCCACAGTGGGAATGAGCTCCTGGCTGTGGGGGTTTTCAGGGGAGACTGCTGACTGTTTCTCACATCTCCCGCAGACACACGCAGTTAGGTCTCCTCAGCTGAAGGGAGGCGGTGAGGGTTGGCAGCTGTCCAACACAGCAGACGAGATGCTTGTCTCTTCAGGAGAGGTCAGTACTGTCGCAAAGCTACCCTGTTTCTCCGGGATGCTCCTCCCTGGAAGGTACCCATCACGAGGAGAGCGCCTCGACTCCAGGGGGGCTGTCTGTAGGTTCTCTGGTTGACGTGCCAGCACAGCCACCTCTCACGTGAGTGGTGAAGCATTAGAATTGGGTATTCCAGAAGCTTTTCAGCTCGGGTAACCCCTCCTGTTTATTTTTGTTTTGTCACCTGGCTTTTGACATCATATCCCTCCCTCCTCACTAAATCATTGCTAAGAAGCTTTTTCTTTGTCTTCTTCTAGATATTTGAAGCTTTCAGGTCTTACAGTTAACTCTTTAGGTTATTCCAACTTAACTTCTGTCTATAGGGTAAGATTGGCTGCCGTGTGCATGCTCAGTCATGTCCAACTCTTTTTGACCCTGTGGACTGTGGCCTGCCAGGCTCCTCTGTCCATGGGATTTTCCAGGCAAAAATACTGGGATGGGTTTCCATTTTCTCTTCCAGGGCATCTTCATGACCCAAGGACTGAGCCTGCGTCTCCTGCATTGGCAGGCAGATTCTTTACCACTGCAACGCTTGGATAAGAATCCAATTTCATCATTTTGCATGTGGAATTGGAGTTTTTCCAGCACCTCCTGTTTTTACTTTTTTTGGAGTATACATGCTTTACCATGTTGTGTCAGTTTCTACTGCACAGAAAAGTGAGGTGGCTATGTGTACATATTTATCCCCTCTTATTTGGATTTTCCTCCCTTTTAGATCACCAGAGAGCACTGAGTAGAGGTCCTGTGCTCTACAGTAGGTTTTCACTAGTTCTCTGTTTTATACATGGTGCCCATATGACCTCTACGTCAGTCCCTAGCTCCCAGTTCATCCCAACCCTCCTCTCTTCCCCTCTTGGAAATCACACCTTTGTTTTCTACATCTGTGTCTCCATTTCTGCTCTTTATTGAAGAAACAATCACTTCCCCATTGTGTATGCTAGATACCCTTCTCAAAGATGAGTGGACCACAGATGTGGGGGTTTACATCAGGGCTCACTATTTTGCTCCACTGATGTGTAAGTCTGTAGTTATGCCTGGGCTATACTGCTCTGTAATACAGTCTGAGATCAGGAAGTGTTATTCCTCCAGGTCTTGTTCTTCCTTCTCCAGATCACCTGCTCTGGCTGTTGTACTCCAGATGACCCATTCGCTGCCAGCCATCGGAGTCTCCCCACTGAGAGCCCAGATTTGTGGAACAGATCAGCCACATCCGTTCTGCATCCCCTATCTTAGCCCCTCGTCTCTGAATCTATAAGCAGAATGATACAGAGGGTGCTGTTTCCTGCCAGGAAGTGTTGTGTTGACTTGTCACACAGCAATAACCAGAGTCGCCTCCTCCACAGCGGCACCTGTGACAGCAGCTTTTAAGCAGCTCGTATGGTGTCCTAAAAACAACAGCCACTAAGTAAAGGAGACATTGTCACTGTACGGCTTGTCAAAAACTCAAAAGGAGTTCCATCTGTGCGATAGCAGGAGAGCCTCCTAAGCTTTGAGCTAATACGTTTCAGCCCCGGGGGCCTTCCACCATCATAATTCTGATCTCCATTTAATGGAACTAATAATGTGAAACACCGGTTTTGAAGTGCCTGGATAGAAGAACACGGTGCAACCTTACTACGGATTGCTGTTTCCTAAGGATGAAGTCAGCAGGCTGATTTGCTGTGCTGGGAATTACTGAGGAGAGAGACTGATACACGACTGATAAATCCATACGTAACTGAAGAGCAACTGCGATAGTTTTTGACAAACCCTTTCAAAGCTGCAAGAAATGTGCAAATCTACATTATTTGAAATCATGCTGAACTTCAGACTTGTAAATGCTGGAAGCTAAAATAGCCTTGTGTCTATATTTAGGTCCCCTAGAATCCACCTGAGACCTGAGAGGTGTCCGCATGCCGTGGCAGCTTTTGCCTTCTACACAGAGCCTCTCCATCATGTGCCTGCAAGGGTACCGATCATCCCTCCAGGCTGACTGTGCACCACAGATTTTCCCTTCTGCACAGAGCGTCTCCATCACGTGCCTGCAAGGGTACCGATCACCCCTCCGGGCTGACTGTGCACCACAGATTTTCCCTTCTGCACAGAGCCTCTCCATCACGTGCCTGCAAGGGTACTGATCACCCTCCGGGCTGACTGTGCACTACGGATTTTCTCAGGGGGAGATTAGCCAAACTACCCAAAGCAAGTACACAAAATGAAAACGTACTTCTGCCAAAAACCCAAATCCCTGCCTTCATACAGCACAGTTAGATGAAGCCTATTTTCCAAGTATTTACTGTTATTCACTCTTGAATTTTCCATTTGGGAAAGAACAAGGCAAGGGTGCAATAAAGCTAAAGTATTTCCCCTAATTTTATTTATACATAGCAAACCACAGCGCTGTCCAACCATATAAGATAAAAGGAAAATTTGAAACCATCTTTATAGAGAAATTTCAAGTATTCCTCTGAGTGGCTTGTAGCCTATTTTTTAATTGCCAAAAAGCCTTTAAAATTTTTTATTTTTGCTTTTATAGTGTTAAAATAGATTTATAAATAAAGATTTCAACCAACACTGAGTGAAATGATGATATTTTATTAAAGTATAGTTGATTTTCAACATTGTATTAGTTTCAGGTGTGTATCATTGTGCCTGTCTTCCCTTATAGGTTGTTACTAAATATTGCATATGGTTCCCTCCACTCTACAATAGGTCCTTGCTGGCTCTCTCTTCTATACATAGCAGTGTGCACAGTCTATGCTAATCCCAACCTCCTGTTTCCTCCTCCTCAATTACAAAATGATACACGACTGATAAATCCATACGTAACTGAAGAGCAACTGCGATAGTTTTTGACAAACCCTTTCAAAGCTGCAAGAAATGTGCAAATCTACATTATTTGAAATCATGCTGAACTTCAGACTTGTAAATGCTGGAAGCTAAAATAGCCTTGTGTCTATATTTAGGTCCCCTAGAATCCACCTGAGACCTGAGAGGTGTCCGCATGCCGTGGCAGCTTTTGCCTTCTACACAGAGCCTCTCCATCATGTGCCTGCAAGGGTACCGATCATCCCTCCAGGCTGACTGTGCACCACAGATTTTCCCTTCTGCACAGAGCGTCTCCATCACGTGCCTGCAAGGGTACCGATCACCCCTCCGGGCTGACTGTGCACCACAGATTTTCCCTTCTGCACAGAGCCTCTCCATCACGTGCCTGCAAGGGTACTGATCACCCCTCCGGGCTGACTGTGCACTACGGATTTTCTCAGGGGGAGATTAGCCAAACTACCCAAAGCAAGTACACAAAATGAAAACGTACTTCTGCCAAAAACCCAAATCCCTGCCTTCATACAGCACAGTTAGATGAAGCCTATTTTCCAAGTATTTACTGTTATTCACTCTTGAATTTTCCATTTGGGAAAGAACAAGGCAAGGGTGCAATAAAGCTAAAGTATTTCCCCTAATTTTATTTATACATAGCAAACCACAGCGCTGTCCAACCATATAAGATAAAAGGAAAATTTGAAACCATCTTTATAGAGAAATTTCAAGTATTCCTCTGAGTGGCTTGTAGCCTATTTTTTAATTGCCAAAAAGCCTTTAAAATTTTTTATTTTTGCTTTTATAGTGTTAAAATAGATTTATAAATAAAGATTTCAACCAACACTGAGTGAAATGATGATATTTTATTAAAGTATAGTTGATTTTCAACATTGTATTAGTTTCAGGTGTGTATCATTGTGCCTGTCTTCCCTTATAGGTTGTTACTAAATATTGCATATGGTTCCCTCCACTCTACAATAGGTCCTTGCTGGCTCTCTCTTCTATACATAGCAGTGTGCACAGTCTATGTTAATCCCAACCTCCTGTTTCCTCCTCCTCCTCCACTTTCCCTGTTAGTAACTACAAGTTTGGTTTCTATGACTATGAGAGTCCTTTTGATTTGTAATTAAATCCATTTGTATATTTTTATTTTAGATCCCACAAACACTGAGATCATATGGTATTTTTCTTCCTCTGTCTGACTTATCATGTAGTGTGATCATCCTAGCCATCCACATTGCTGCAAAGAGTGCCATGAGATGAGGACTTCCTGCAGACAGACATGTTCCTGATCACTGCCCTCCCTCAGCTACCCCTTTCTCCTCCTTTTATTTTTTTCTAGAAAAAAAATCACTGTTTCAAATTGGCATGATTTTGCTTTTAACTGATCATTAGGACAATGTGTGAATACAGCCTTTGATAGTCTGCTTGTTCAACTTGACAATATGTATGCAAACAGTATGTGCTGCAGAAGAATTATCAGATAATTTGTAAACCCAGTACAAACTGAAAAGATGGGCCCCTGGTTCCAAAGTTAAGAGCATCAAGATTATGAGGCAAGGCCTAAACAGAGCACAGGGCCCTGTGCCACAGGGCAGGTCGTTGCCTGCCTGAAGCCGGCCCTGGCTGCCAATACTTAAAGATCACTTAAAGGAGAGACGGAAGCTCTAATCTGGAGAATGGAGAAAAAGCAAGGTCCTACTGTATAGTACAGGGAACTATTAAGTAAGATCCTGTGATAAGCCATAAAGGAAACAATTTTTAAAAAGAATATATATATATATATATATATATATATATATATATATATATGTATGTGTAACTGAATCACACTGCTTTATAACAATAATTAGCACAATGCTGTCAATCAACTTCAAAAAGGTCTAAAAGATAAGTATAACCAGTGACCGACTGAGTAAAAGGCAAAATATTCTGTCAGTGGAGAGCGGATAAGACTGACCTATGGTGTATCAGTGCTTTTTTCAATAAATCCTTCATGCCAAGAAAACTTTCATCTATGGAATCCAAAAACCAATCAAGAAGTTTACTGAGGGTTGAGAATCCCTCCACTCTACAATAGGTCCTTGCTGGCTCTCTCTTCTATACATAGCAGTGTGCACAGTCTATGCTAATCCCAACCTCCTGTTTCCTCCTCCTCCTCCACTTTCCCTGTTAGTAACTACAAGTTTGGTTTCTATGACTATGAGAGTCCTTTTGATTTGTAATTAAATCCATTTGTATATTTTTATTTTAGATCCCACAAACACTGAGATCATATGGTATTTTTCTTCCTCTGTCTGACTTATCATGTAGTGTGATCATCCTAGCCATCCACATTGCTGCAAAGAGTGCCATGAGATGAGGACTTCCTGCAGACAGACATGTTCCTGATCACTGCCCTCCCTCAGCTACCCCTTTCTCCTCCTTTTATTTTTTTCTAGAAAAAATCACTGTTTCAAATTGGCATGATTTTGCTTTTAACTGATCATTAGGACAATGTGTGAATACAGCCTTTGATAGTCTGCTTGTTCAACTTGACAATATGTATGCAAACAGTATGTGCTGCAGAAGAATTATCAGATAATTTGTAAACCCAGTACAAACTGAAAAGATGGGCCCCTGGTTCCAAAGTTAAGAGCATCAAGATTATGAGGCAAGGCCTAAACAGAGCACAGGGCCCTGTGCCACAGGGCAGGTCGTTGCCTGCCTGAAGCCGGCCCTGGCTGCCAATACTTAAAGATCACTTAAAGGAGAGACGGAAGCTCTAATCTGGAGAATGGAGAAAAAGCAAGGTCCTACTGTATAGTACAGGGAACTATTAAGTAAGATCCTGTGATAAGCCATAAAGGAAACAATTTTTAAAAAGAATATATATATATATATATATATATATATATATATGTATGTGTAACTGAATCACACTGCTTTATAACAATAATTAGCACAATGCTGTCAATCAACTTCAAAAAGGTCTAAAAGATAAGTATAACCAGTGACCGACTGAGTAAAAGGCAAAATATTCTGTCAGTGGAGAGCGGATAAGACTGACCTATGGTGTATCAGTGCTTTTTTCAATAAATCCTTCATGCCAAGAAAACTTTCATCTATGGAATCCAAAAACCAATCAAGAAGTTTACTGAGGGTTGAGAATCTACCAAGTACCTCAGCAAAATGGATTTCCACACCGCTTTCCCCCTCTGAAGACCCTCCGTGCATAAATCCTGAGATCAGGGCAAGGGCAAGTAATCACTCTTGCCTCAGCAAACTGCAAACATCCAACCACAAAATGAATTAGATTCAGATTCAATATTAATTCAGGTTAAGAGAAATTCATCAAAGATATACAGATTTTTGCTAAAATAATCAAGACCATAATTAATTCACCCTGAAAACATGAGATTTGAAGCAGAGGTATAAAATTAGCATCCCTGCCTAACTGCTGTCCTTACAGAAATGTCAACTGTAATCATACTTTGCTAAATGATTTAAGATGAGCTTTTGCAGAAAAGGCAGGTTCAGTTCCTGGGTCAGGAAGATCCCCCAAAGAAGGAAATAGCAACCCACTCCAGGAGTTTTGCCTGAGGAAGCTTATGGCCAGAGGAGCCTGGCAGGCTACTGTGCAAAGTGTCACAGAGGGTCAGACAGGACTGAGCACGAGCTGCGAAAGTTCGTTATTGAGTTCTATAAGAGAAATAAGTATCCCACCATCAATATATCCCTGACGTTAGTGGCTTTAGATAGAAACAAACAAACTCAAGTACCTCATACATCAGAGCCTGATTGCATACAATCCTTTCTCCAACCATTTCTTTATTTGGGAATCTCCTTAGTGAATCTTTGCCTCACTGCTAGAAACTTGCTTTTCTTAGACAACCTGGCTGCCAATATTAAACTTAAAGGAGAGACGGAAGCTCTAATCTGGAGAATGGAGAAAAGCAAGGTCCTACTGTATAGTACGGGGAATATAGTAATCCTGTGATAAGCCATAAAGGAAACAATTTTTAAAAAGAATATATATATATATATATATATATACATATGTATATATATATGTATGTGTAACTGAATCACACTGCTTTATAACAATAATTAGCACAATGCTGTCAATCAACTTCAAAAAGGTCTAAAAGATAAGTATAACCAGTGACCGACTGAGTAAAAGGCAAAATATTCTGTCAGTGGAGAGCGGATAAGACTGACCTATGGTGTATCAGTGCTTTTTTCAATAAATCCTTCATGCCAAGAAAACTTTCATCTATGGAATCCAAAAACCAATCAAGAAGTTTACTGAGGGTTGAGAATCTACCAAGTACCTCAGCAAAATGGATTTCCACACCGCTTTCCCCCTCTGAAGACCCTCCGTGCATAAATCCTGAGATCAGGGCAAGGGCAAGTAATCACTCTTGCCTCAGCAAACTGCAAACATCCAACCACAAAATGAATTAGATTCAGATTCAATATTAATTCAGGTTAAGAGAAATTCATCAAAGATATACAGATTTTTGCTAAAATAATCAAGACCATAATTAATTCACCCTGAAAACATGAGATTTGAAGCAGAGGTATAAAATTAGCATCCCTGCCTAACTGCTGTCCTTACAGAAATGTCAACTGTAATCATACTTTGCTAAATGATTTAAGATGAGCTTTTGCAGAAAAGGCAGGTTCAGTTCCTGGGTCAGGAAGATCCCCCAAAGAAGGAAATAGCAACCCACTCCAGGAGTTTTGCCTGAGGAAGCTTATGGCCAGAGGAGCCTGGCAGGCTACTGTGCAAAGTGTCACAGAGGGTCAGACAGGACTGAGCACGAGCTGCGAAAGTTCGTTATTGAGTTCTATAAGAGAAATAAGTATCCCACCATCAATATATCCCTGACGTTAGTGGCTTTAGATAGAAACAAACAAACTCAAGTACCTCATACATCAGAGCCTGATTGCATACAATCCTTTCTCCAACCATTTCTTTATTTGGGAATCTCCTTAGTGAATCTTTGCCTCACTGCTAGAAACTTCTCTGCTTTTAGCTTAGACTAGGGTTTCTAGAGTCCGGCACTGTCGACCTTTTGGACAAGATGATCCTTGGCCGTGGAGGGCTCTCTTGATCCTATCCCTGACCAGGACCTCCGGCCTCTGCCCACGGGGTACGTAGCATCCGCCTTGTCAGCTGGGAACCAATACTGGGTCCAGACATCACCAGAGGCCCCTGCAAGGGCAGAAGGGCTGCCGTCTCCTTTGAGAGCAGTGCCTTACACCTAATGAAGTGAAAACTGGATGGGAGCTCAGGCCTGGGATTCCACAGGTACCATTTCTAGTTTTATGTCTGCCGCTTGGATTTGTATGGACCTGGGAAATTCACACGGTCACTTTAAAGTTCAGTATCTTCCACGTGAAATAGAGTTTGCGAGACTTTGTAGGATTGTGGCCAACACAGAATGGATAAATGCTTGCTAAATGCTGAGCTTAGTATCTGGCATCTATTAACTATTCAATAAATGTTATTTAAAAACTGCAACTGAAATGCAACCTAATTCAAATCAATAGAGAATAAAGAAGTCAGGGAGGAAAAAGAGAGATTGATACATTTCTGAGACTAAAGACTTTTTTCCTCTGTTTCAGTGTGAACTTTAGCCTGTGGTATGATTTGCTTCAGAGTTTTAAAAAAATAACTGAGGACAAGAGGACATACAGATGGCCCAAAAGCACATGAAACGATGCTCAACCTCGCTTATTATTAGAGAAATGCAAATTAAAACTACAATGAGATATCACCTCACACCCGTCAGAATGGCCATCTTCAAGAAATCTGCAGACAATAAATGCTGGAGAGGGTGCGGAGAAAAGGGAACCCTCTTGCATTGCTGGTGGGAATGTAAATTGATACAGCCTCTATGGAAGACAGTATGGAGATTTCTTAAAAAACTAAAAATAGAAGCACCCTATGACCCAGCAATCCCACTCTTAGGCTTATATCCTGATGAAATCAAAACTGAAAGAAGCACCTGTACCCCAATGTTCATTGCAGCTCTCTATACAATAGCCAAAACATGGAAGCAACCTAGATGTCCATCGACGAATGAATGGATCCAGAAGCTCTGGTACATATATACAATGGAATACTACTCAGCTGTTAAAAGAAATGCAGAAGACTCAATCCTAATGAAGTGGCTGGCTCTAGAACCTATCATAAAAAGTGAAGTAAGTCAAAAAGAGAAAGACAAATACAGTATACTAACACACATATATGGAATCTAGTAGGACGGTCTTGATACCACACACAGGGAACTCATGAAAAAAAAGACAGAGCATAGACATAGGGACATCGTGGTGAATAAATAGGGAGGGGGAAGCATGGAGGAAGTAACAAGGAAACCTATAGTGTTATGTGTGGAAAAGATAGCTAGTGTCACAGTGCTAAGGGAATAGGAGTGCTCCACAGGTACTTTAGTTTTATGTGCCTATTTGTATGGACCTGGGAAATTCACACGGTCACTTTAAAGTTCAGTATCTTCCACGTGAAATAGAGTTTGCGAGACTTTGTAGGATTGTGGCCAACACAGAATGGATAAATGCTTGCTAAATGCTGAGCTTAGTATCTGGCATCTATTAACTATTCAATAAATGTTATTTAAAAACTGCAACTGAAATGCAACCTAATTCAAATCAATAGAGAATAAAGAAGTCAGGGAGGAAAAAGAGAGATTGATACATTTCTGAGACTAAAGACTTTTTTCCTCTGTTTCAGTGTGAACTTTAGCCTGTGGTATGATTTGCTTCAGAGTTTTAAAAAAATAACTGAGGACAAGAGGACATACAGATGGCCCAAAAGCACATGAAACGATGCTCAACCTCGCTTATTATTAGAGAAATGCAAATTAAAACTACAATGAGATATCACCTCACACCCGTCAGAATGGCCATCTTCAAGAAATCTGCAGACAATAAATGCTGGAGAGGGTGCGGAGAAAAGGGAACCCTCTTGCATTGCTGGGGGGAATGTAAATTGATACAGCCTCTATGGAAGACAGTATGGAGATTTCTTAAAAAACTAAAAATAGAAGCACCCTATGACCCAGCAATCCCACTCTTAGGCTTATATCCTGATGAAATCAAAACTGAAAGAAGCACCTGTACCCCAATGTTCATTGCAGCTCTCTATACAATAGCCAAAACATGGAAGCAACCTAGATGTCCATCGACGAATGAATGGATCCAGAAGCTCTGGTACATATATACAATGGAATACTACTCAGCTGTTAAAAGAAATGCAGAAGACTCAATCCTAATGAAGTGGCTGGCTCTAGAACCTATCATAAAAAGTGAAGTAAGTCAAAAAGAGAAAGACAAATACAGTATACTAACACACATATATGGAATCTAGTAGGACGGTCTTGATACCACACACAGGGAACTCATGAAAAAAAAAAAAAGACAGAGCATAGACATAGGGACATCGTGGTGAATAAATAGGGAGGGGGAAGCATGGAGGAAGTAACAAGGAAACTTATAGTGTTATGTGTGGAAAAGATAGCTAGTGTCACAGTGCTAAGGGAATAGGAGTGCTCACAATGGCTTGGGGCAAAGGTCTGGAGGGGTGGGATGGGGGGATCTGGGCGGGTGGGGACCATGGATATGCATATGACTGATCTGGGAACATACATGTATGTGAACAACAAAACTCTGTAAAACCTTTAAAATAAAGAATAAAAATAAAAAAAATAAAAATAAATTAAAAAAAAAAGTAGGGTTTTATATTACAGCTTAAAAAAAAAAAATAACTGAGGACATTTTAAGCACCTGTAAGCACATGTTTTAGTCTACCCTTGTAAAGGTAAATTAGAAGGAAGAACACTTATGAGTAGACTTCATAACAAGATGAGTTCTCCTCAATTTGATGGCATCACTGACTCAATGGACATGAGTCTCAGCAAACTCCGAGACCGTGAAGGACAGGTGAGCCTGGCGGGCAGCAGTCTGTGGGGTCGCAGATACAGACAGGCCCGAGCAACTGACCAATAGCAACAGACGACAGGAAGAAGAAACAGCACACAGGTACAAAATGCTTGGCACGTTTGATTAAGTTGAACAAGCTGAGTGTGGTTGAACCAAAGGTGCATTTCTGAGTTGAAAAGTTAGAAATGAAAACCAGGAGTTTTAGCTGGCTAATGAGAAAGTGCTTTTATAATTGACAGTTGCTATGATGTTGAAGTTAAAGGGGAAATTCAAACCCGGTGAACTAGTCAGCCTAACTGTTCTCCTGATTACCTCTAAGCAAGTAGTTTCAGTGACAATAAACGCTACAAGAGTTTTACACTGTGTTCATTTACTGTATAAACTTTTAAAAATACTGATAAGCCAGAAATAATTTTGTAATCACCAACACCTTTAGGCAAATCAGTGCTGACATTGATATTGACCAAAATCAGTTAAATACTAGGAGTTTTCTTTTTTTTTTAATTTTGACTTCTTTATTGATTTTTGTACGAATGAATGGATCCAGAAGCTCTGGTACATATATACAATGGAATACTACTCAGCTGTTAAAAGAAATGCAGAAGACTCAATCCTAATGAAGTGGCTGGCTCTAGAACCTATCATAAAAAGTGAAGTAAGTCAAAAAGAGAAAGACAAATACAGTATACTAACACACATATATGGAATCTAGTAGGACGGTCTTGATACCACACACAGGGAACTCATGAAAAAAAAAAAAAAAGACAGAGCATAGACATAGGGACATCGTGGTGAATAAATAGGGAGGGGGAAGCATGGAGGAAGTAACAAGGAAACTTATAGTGTTATGTGTGGAAAAGATAGCTAGTGTCACAGTGCTAAGGGAATAGGAGTGCTCACAATGGCTTGGGGCAAAGGTCTGGAGGGGTGGGATGGGGGGATCTGGGCGGGTGGGGACCATGGATATGCATATGACTGATCTGGGAACATACATGTATGTGAACAACAAAACTCTGTAAAACCTTTAAAATAAAGAATAAAAATAAAAAAAATAAAAATAAATTAAAAAAAAAAGTAGGGTTTTATATTACAGCTTAAAAAAAAAAAATAACTGAGGACATTTTAAGCACCTGTAAGCACATGTTTTAGTCTACCCTTGTAAAGGTAAATTAGAAGGAAGAACACTTATGAGTAGACTTCATAACAAGATGAGTTCTCCTCAATTTGATGGCATCACTGACTCAATGGACATGAGTCTCAGCAAACTCCGAGACCGTGAAGGACAGGTGAGCCTGGCGGGCAGCAGTCTGTGGGGTCGCAGATACAGACAGGCCCGAGCAACTGACCAATAGCAACAGACGACAGGAAGAAGAAACAGCACACAGGTACAAAATGCTTGGCACGTTTGATTAAGTTGAACAAGCTGAGTGTGGTTGAACCAAAGGTGCATTTCTGAGTTGAAAAGTTAGAAATGAAAACCAGGAGTTTTAGCTGGCTAATGAGAAAGTGCTTTTATAATTGACAGTTGCTATGATGTTGAAGTTAAAGGGGAAATTCAAACCCGGTGAACTAGTCAGCCTAACTGTTCTCCTGATTACCTCTAAGCAAGTAGTTTCAGTGACAATAAACGCTACAAGAGTTTTACACTGTGTTCATTTACTGTATAAACTTTTAAAAATACTGATAAGCCAGAAATAATTTTGTAATCACCAACACCTTTAGGCAAATCAGTGCTGACATTGATATTGACCAAAATCAGTTAAATACTAGGAGATTCTTTTTTTTTTTTTTAATTTTGACTTCTTTTATTGATTTTTTGTTTATTTTCATCTGTCTTTACTCTTTGGCCTGTGTGGGTCTCCCATTGCAGTAGCCTCTCTCCTTGCAGAGCACTGGCTCTGGGCGCATGTGCTCCAGAGCACTGGCTCCTAACTGGACACACTGGTCCAGTCGCTCTGCGGCACATGGGATCTTCCCGGGCCAGGGATTGAACCGGTGCCCCTTGCACTGCAAGGCAGACTCTTTACCCACTGGACCACCAGGAAAGCCCTAAGAGATTCTTTTTTATCTCTAGGCTTCAGAAGTAACAAATGGTTATGTTAAGTCTCAGCATGACTCAGTACACTCAGTCTTAAGAAGATGACGGTTGTGGCCCAGTGTGACCCTGGATTGGAGGGTAAGGAGACTGATAGGATGTTAGAGAGCAAAGAAAAAGTATTCAGGACAAATATTCATCTCCTGATGCAGGAGAAAATGGAGAGATTGTGATAAGGATAACCGAGATGAAACACACATACACAAGACCACATTTGAGAATAGGAAAACATTAATTCTGGTTGTTGGGGAGACATCTATGAAGCTGTCTGTTAAGCTGTTGGGAATAATTTTTGGTGAAAGAAAAGGAAGGAATTAGGACAAAGACACTGGTGCAAAAACTCTTGTAGAATTTACTGTCATGGAAACTGCATAGTTAGAGGTAATCAGGAGACTAATTAGGTTGACCAGTTGACCAGGTTTGAATTTCAGCTTTGTAAACGCAACTTAAAGATTACGATGGATTGAAACCAAAAGGTGCATTTCTGAGTTGAAAAGTTAGAAATGAAAACCAGGAGTTTTAGCTGGCTAATGAGAAAGTGCTTTTATAATTGACAGTTGCTATGATGTTGAAGTTAAAGGGGAAATTCAAACCCGGTGAACTAGTCAGCCTAACTGTTCTCCTGATTACCTCTAAGCAAGTAGTTTCAGTGACAATAAACGCTACAAGAGTTTTACACTGTGTTCATTTACTGTATAAACTTTTAAAAATACTGATAAGCCAGAAATAATTTTGTAATCACCAACACCTTTAGGCAAATCAGTGCTGACATTGATATTGACCAAAATCAGTTAAATACTAGGAGATTCTTTTTTTTTTTTTTAATTTTGACTTCTTTTATTGATTTTTTGTTTATTTTCATCTGTCTTTACTCTTTGGCCTGTGTGGGTCTCCCATTGCAGTAGCCTCTCTCCTTGCAGAGCACTGGCTCTGGGCGCATGTGCTCCAGAGCACTGGCTCCTAACTGGACACACTGGTCCAGTCGCTCTGCGGCACATGGGATCTTCCCGGGCCAGGGATTGAACCGGTGCCCCTTGCACTGCAAGGCAGACTCTTTACCCACTGGACCACCAGGAAAGCCCTAAGAGATTCTTTTTTATCTCTAGGCTTCAGAAGTAACAAATGGTTATGTTAAGTCTCAGCATGACTCAGTACACTCAGTCTTAAGAAGATGACGGTTGTGGCCCAGTGTGACCCTGGATTGGAGGGTAAGGAGACTGATAGGATGTTAGAGAGCAAAGAAAAAGTATTCAGGACAAATATTCATCTCCTGATGCAGGAGAAAATGGAGAGATTGTGATAAGGATAACCGAGATGAAACACACATACACAAGACCACATTTGAGAATAGGAAAACATTAATTCTGGTTGTTGGGGAGACATCTATGAAGCTGTCTGTTAAGCTGTTGGGAATAATTTTTGGTGAAAGAAAAGGAAGGAATTAGGACAAAGACACTGGTGCAAAAACTCTTGTAGAATTTACTGTCATGGAAACTGCATAGTTAGAGGTAATCAGGAGACTAATTAGGTTGACCAGTTGACCAGGTTTGAATTTCAGCTTTGGCTTTAATTAATAATTCAGCAACTAATAAAAAGCAGCAATTGTAAACTCTAAAAGCATTTTCTTGTTAGCCAGTCATACCTTCCGTTATAAAAAACTGAAGAGTTTTCAATCAGTGTAAGAATAGTAGATCTACTTTTAATAATAGTGAGGGTGATAAATTTTGCCTAAAGGTAAGACCTGTTACCTTCCCATGATATGGGAACACTCATCAATGACAAGATCCCAGTTTCCTGGTATATTATTTTATAGGTTTAATGCGATTTAATTTGAAATCTCAAGTGAAGTTAGTTATTTAGGGATTTTTGTCATTCAAAGTTTGATATGAAAGAATAAATGGAAAATAATAACCAAGAAAATACTGCATACATGAACACATTAGAAGTGTAAGTACTAAAATAGCATAGTAGTGGTGCAAGAATGGCCAAACACTGGCAGAACAAAGACAAAATCTAGAGACAAGTACAAACATGGTAAGAGAAGCATTTCAAATTGATAGAAAAATAGAACATTATTCAGTCTATGCTGGCTTAGGAAGTTAAAGTAAAATGAGATTCACCTCTTATCCAACATACCAAATTTTTAAAACTCCGTTCCTAAGCCAAAAACAAAAACAGAATTTGGGTACGTATGACTACCTAAAAGCTATTTTTATCCTGTATGTTTTTAAAAACCACCAAAAACCAAAAGCACATACTAGGAGAAAATATTAACATATATAATCTAAAATGGATATGAGGACCTTAATCTACACATCTCCCTTGTGATCACGTCAACAGAGAGTGAGAATCTCTCATAGAGGCAATGCAGCATGAAACATACCTAAACAATTTATCAGGAAAGGAGTGGAAATGGGTAATAAATATTTCAAAACCCTGGAGTCTTACTAACAATCATAATTATGCAAATCAACAAAGAAATGAATAATCTGCTTATTAAACTGGCCAATCTATATGTACATATTTAATTTTATTTCTCAGTGTAGGCAGAGGACATTTGTCTCCTACGGGTTGTTCCCTCCACTGACAGCTGCCTCCTGAGGCGGCTGAGGATCTCTAACAGGAGTATTTAAGTCTCCACATTCTCCGACCTAGTAAGTCCCTTCTGTGCTTACATTAAGGCCACTTATTTTTCCATTCCTAATACATTTCACTATAAAATATGTTTCATTTCCTGAACACATAAGTAAATTTCATTTATTGTATAAACATTTAAAAATACTGATAATCAAAAATAATCTTTGTAATAACACCACTAGACAAATCAATGCTCATACCAATCTTACAGTCATGTAAGACTTTCTCCCTCACATGGGATATTAAAATGCTATGCTTTAAAGTCTATACTTTCTTCTCCTCTTATGTAATGTAGGCGCAAATAAGTAGCACATCATTGTTTCAATTCTAGGTGTGCTTCATCCTTTAGATATGAAATATTTGTCAAGCTCCAGGAGATGGTGAAGGACAGGGAAGCCTGGCGGGCTGCAGTCCATGGGGTCACAGAGAGTCAGGCCCAACAGAGTGACTGAACTTAACTGAATTTGTCTGAATACTTTCTTGAGCATTTGGGGAATTTCTTTTCTTTTTAGTATTATTTGGATAAATATTACTGTATACATCTCTTTTTCAATAATACATTGGATTACTGGATACATTACTTTTCAATAATATAAGAAACAATTTTGGAAGTAGAACTGCTCTGTCAGAGGTGGTTACTGGATTCATATTATGGTATGTAGCAAAAGTACTGCATGCACACTTCCTGTCTTGTCATAGAATAACAAAAAGATGTGCACACTTAAGGTTTGGGATTTAAGCAAAGCACTAACTTTCACGGCTACAGGGGAGGAAGAGGACTCCGAGAGACATGAAACACCCTATGCTACATCATAATAACGCAGGCATGTAATTATACCTGTGTCTGAACTCATAACACGTACAAAACTAAGAATGAACCACACGGAAACCACGGACTTTGGGTAATCGCGATGTGTCAGTGGAGGTTCACCAGTAATAACCATAATTATGCAAATCAACAAAGAAATGAATAATCTGCTTATTAAACTGGCCAATCTATATGTACATATTTAATTTTATTTCTCAGTGTAGGCAGAGGACATTTGTCTCCTACGGGTTGTTCCCTCCACTGACAGCTGCCTCCTGAGGCGGCTGAGGATCTCTAACAGGAGTATTTAAGTCTCCACATTCTCCGACCTAGTAAGTCCCTTCTGTGCTTACATTAAGGCCACTTATTTTTCCATTCCTAATACATTTCACTATAAAATATGTTTCATTTCCTGAACACATAAGTAAATTTCATTTATTGTATAAACATTTAAAAATACTGATAATCAAAAATAATCTTTGTAATAACACCACTAGACAAATCAATGCTCATACCAATCTTACAGTCATGTAAGACTTTCTCCCTCACATGGGATATTAAAATGCTATGCTTTAAAGTCTATACTTTCTTCTCCTCTTATGTAATGTAGGCGCAAATAAGTAGCACATCATTGTTTCAATTCTAGGTGTGCTTCATCCTTTAGATATGAAATATTTGTCAAGCTCCAGGAGATGGTGAAGGACAGGGAAGCCTGGCGGGCTGCAGTCCATGGGGTCACAGAGAGTCAGGCCCAACGGAGTGACTGAACTTAACTGAATTTGTCTGAATACTTTCTTGAGCATTTGGGGAATTTCTTTTCTTTTTAGTATTATTTGGATAAATATTACTGTATACATCTCTTTTTCAATAATACATTGGATTACTGGATACATTACTTTTCAATAATATAAGAAACAATTTTGGAAGTAGAACTGCTCTGTCAGAGGTGGTTACTGGATTCATATTATGGTATGTAGCAAAAGTACTGCATGCACACTTCCTGTCTTGTCATAGAATAACAAAAAGATGTGCACACTTAAGGTTTGGGATTTAAGCAAAGCACTAACTTTCACGGCTACAGGGGAGGAAGAGGACTCCGAGAGCCATGAAACACCCTATGCTACATCATAATAACGCATGCATGTCATTATACCTGTGTCTGAACTCATAACACGTACAAAACTAAGAATGAACCACACGGAAACCACGGACTTTGGGTAATCGCGATGTGTCAGTGGAGGTTCACCAGTAATAACCAGTCACCCGCTCTGGTGGACGTGGATGAGGAGGAAGGCTTTGCATATAAGGGTGCTGGCAGGAGGTATATGGAAACCTCTCATCTCCTCTTTTTCTGTAAACTTAAAACTGCTCTTTAAAAAAAAGTCATAATGAAAGAAATTATTTGTACTTGGTATGAAGAACCCAACAACCACTAATAGAGCTAGTGCCGTGGCCTTGATCTGGGCCAAGTCCTGACATGTTTGCCACCCTTGCTTTATTCACTATCAATGAAAATGTCCACGCATTGAGGAAAAAGTAAACATAAAAATCATAGGTTTTACTACAAAAATAGTTCTTCCCTCTCAGCCTCTCTAAAAGAGAATTACCAACCTTGTGCTTCCCGACGTTAAAGAACCTCAGAATCCACATAAAAGAGAAACAGACTTGCAATAGAAAACAGTCATAAAGAAAACAGAGAAATTCAGTGTGTGGAAGAGGCACCAAGTATGTATAGGTAATAAAGTCAAAACTCAATCAATCAGGTTACTTTCAATATGCTCCCCTCTCAACTGTAAGTTACTCAAACGCACTTGACTCAGGCTTTCTGTGCTAACAGAAAACTTATATTCTAATGAAAAGCCGTGATTATTGTATTCAATAAATTAAAATTACATTCGAATTGATCTTGATAGGTTGCAAATCACTTTGTAATCTCCTCTAAGATGAATAAAATGGATAGGAATTGGATAGTTAGATATTTTAGGATTTCTTTTTTTTTTAATTCTTTATTTTAAAGATTTTACAGAGTTTTGTTGTTCACTGACACGTATGTTCCCAGATCATTCATATGCATATCCCTGTTCCCCTCCACCACCCAGTTTATTTTAGGATTTCTATTTAACTGAACAAGGAAGGCTTCATTAGTAAACAGTTATAAATCTACATGCTCTCAAAAACGAAGCATTTTTACCTAATATAATAAATACCCTCTCCTTTTACTCCATATAAAAATGGTAATTCAACTATAAATTTTTGGTTATGGTTTTAATTTTAAACACTGAATGTTTAATCTATCAAACTAAAAATTATAGCCAAATTTTCAATTTGGAAGAATGTGTTCATACCAATTTTTCTAGGAAAATAAATTTTAGTGAAGCAGTATGCTTAAGAAAACTAGTTATTTGTTATTTCACAATTACATTAAATATATTTATCATAGAATCCTTCAGAAACTTAAAAATTTAAATAGAATTTTAATATTATTTATATGAGGATAACTATTTGATGCATAGGTACAAGAAATACACTGAAATTAATTTAACTGCACTTCTCCCAGAATCAGTATTTATCTACTTACCTACCTACTTTTCCACTCACTGAAAAGATATGCTGGGGAAGACTGAGGGCAGGGGTAGAATCATTTAAGGTCCACGCATTGAGGAAAAAGTAAACATAAAATCATAGGTTTTACTACAAAAATAGTTCTTCCCTCTCAGCCTCTCTAAAAGAGAATTACCAACCTTGTGCTTCCGACGTTAAAGAACCTCAGAATCCACATAAAAGAGAAACAGACTTGCAATAGAAAACAGTCATAAAGAAAACAGAGAAATTCAGTGTGTGGAAGAGGCACCAAGTATGTATAGGTAATAAAGTCAAAACTCAATCAATCAGGTTACTTTCAATATGCTCCCCTCTCAACTGTAAGTTACTCAAACGCACTTGACTCAGGCTTTCTGTGCTAACAGAAAACTTATATTCTAATGAAAAGCCGTGATTATTGTATTCAATAAATTAAAATTACATTCGAATTGATCTTGATAGGTTGCAAATCACTTTGTAATCTCCTCTAAGATGAATAAAATGGATAGGAATTGGATAGTTAGATATTTTAGGATTTCTTTTTTTTTTAATTCTTTATTTTAAAGATTTTACAGAGTTTTGTTGTTCACTGACACGTATGTTCCCAGATCATTCATATGCATATCCCTGTTCCCCTCCACCACCCAGTTTATTTTAGGATTTCTATTTAACTGAACAAGGAAGGCTTCATTAGTAAACAGTTATAAATCTACATGCTCTCAAAAACGAAGCATTTTTACCTAATATAATAAATACCCTCTCCTTTTACTCCATATAAAAAAGGTAATTCAACTATAAATTTTTGGTTATGGTTTTAATTTTAAACACTGAATGTTTAATCTATCAAACTAAAAATTATAGCCAAATTTTCAATTTGGAAGAATGTGTTCATACCAATTTTTCTAGGAAAATAAATTTTAGTGAAGCAGTATGCTTAAGAAAACTAGTTATTTGTTATTTCACAATTACATTAAATATATTTATCATAGAATCCTTCAGAAACTTAAAAATTTAAATAGAATTTTAATATTATTTATATGAGGATAACTATTTGATGCATAGGTACAAGAAATACACTGAAATTAATTTAACAGCACTTCTCCCAGAATCAGTATTTATCTACTTACCTACCTACTTTTCCACTCACTGGAAAAGACCCTGATGCTGGGGAAGACTGAGGGCAGGAGAAGGGGGTGAAAGAGGATGAGATGCTCAAATGGCATCACTGATTCAATGGTCATAGATTTTAGCAAACTCCAGGAGATAGTGGAGGACAGGGATGCTGCAGTCCACAGGGTCGCGAAGAATCAGACCTGACTTAGCCTCTGGACAATGAGAAAAACTACCAGCCTACTTCCATGTGTATTATCCCCAACTACCTACTCGTCTACATTCCTCCAAAAGCCAAGTATATGAAACAGGTAAGACAAGATGGTCAGATATAACTAAATCACTGGAGAAGGGACAAAGAAGAGCCAGAGACCGCAACTGCCCAGGGAAGAACAAGGTGGAAAAGGGTGCAGTGTCTTCCCAGGAAAACCCTTCCCATATGTATATACTGGGTACATCAGACTTTAACACAACACTGTAAGGCAGCTATACTTCAAGACAATTTTTAAAAATCTTGTCCATCTTAGAAACTGCCCTCAAGAGTCACCTAGATTCTTGCAAAATTATTGTGGTGGGGGCCGAAGGAACAAGAGACTGGAAGCTTGGGATGGACATGGACACACGGCTGTGTGTGTGTAAAATGGATGACCAACAGGGGCCTACCGGGGAGCACAGGGAACTCTGCTCAACGTCCGGTGGCAGCCTGGGTGGGAGGAGCAGATCCATGGATAGGTATAGCTGAACCCCTTTGCTGTCCACTGAAACTGTCCGAATGTTGTTAATTGGCTGTACTCCAGTACAGAATTAAAGCTCTAAGTGTCAATTAAAAACACTGAATGTTTAATCTATCAAACTAAAATTATAGCCAAATTTTCAATTTGGAAGAATGTGTTCATACCAATTTTTCTAGGAAAATAAATTTTAGTGAAGCAGTATGCTTAAGAAAACTAGTTATTTGTTATTTCACAATTACATTAAATATATTTATCATAGAATCCTTCAGAAACTTAAAAATTTAAATAGAATTTTAATATTATTTATATGAGGATAACTATTTGATGCATAGGTACAAGAAATACACTGAAATTAATTTAACAGCACTTCTCCCAGAATCAGTATTTATCTACTTACCTACCTACTTTTCCACTCACTGGAAAAGACCCTGATGCTGGGGAAGACTGAGGGCAGGAGAAGGGGGTGAAAGAGGATGAGATGCTCAAATGGCATCACTGATTCAATGGTCATAGATTTTAGCAAACTCCAGGAGATAGTGGAGGACAGGGATGCTGCAGTCCACAGGGTCGCAAGAATCAGACCTGACTTAGCCTCTGGACAATGAGAAAAACTACCAGCCTACTTCCATGTGTATTATCCCCAACTACCTACTCGTCTACATTCCTCCAAAAGCCAAGTATATGAAACAGGTAAGACAAGATGGTCAGATATAACTAAATCACTGGAGAAGGGACAAAGAAGAGCCAGAGACCGCAACTGCCCAGGGAAGAACAAGGTGGAAAAGGGTGCAGTGTCTTCCCAGGAAAACCCTTCCCATATGTATATACTGGGTACATCAGACTTTAACACAACACTGTAAGGCAGCTATACTTCAAGACAATTTTTAAAAATCTTGTCCATCTTAGAAACTGCCCTCAAGAGTCACCTAGATTCTTGCAAAATTATTGTGGTGGGGGCCGAAGGAACAAGAGACTGGAAGCTTGGGATGGACATGGACACACGGCTGTGTGTGTGTAAAATGGATGACCAACAGGGGCCTACCGGGGAGCACAGGGAACTCTGCTCAACGTCCGGTGGCAGCCTGGGTGGGAGGGGAGCAGATCCATGGATAGGTATAGCTGAACCCCTTTGCTGTCCACTGAAACTGTCCGAATGTTGTTAATTGGCTGTACTCCAGTACAGAATTAAAGCTCTTCTAAGTGTCAAATAAAAATATTAATAATAATTAAAAAGTGTCACCTAGGCTCTCATGCCTGTGATTCACTCCTGGGCTGTTCTTTTTCTTACATCCAACCTCCAGACTACTGACAGGTGCAGCTGGGCACTCCTCAGGCAGCATCTCTTAATTCGACAGCACCTGGCCCCTTCCCAGTACCAGCACCTCCCTTCAGGGCCTTCTCTCCCAGCCTCCCACAGGACTCGCCTCCTGGGTCTCTCCACGCCCAGCCTTGCCGCCTCTGCAGTTGTCAGTTCTGTCCAGAGAACTCAGCACATCTTCCTGGTGAGGAATGGCATTCCGCTACCGCTGGGCTCCAAGCTCTCCCGTGGCTTTGCCTTACACCCAGGGGTCCTACCTCCACCCCGGCTGTGCGGCCATCTTGCTGTTTATCAATCATGGCATACTTGCTCCCACTCAGGGACTTTTCACTTTCTGTTTCCTCCTTTCTGTAATGGTTTTGTCCAAGATCTTCCCCAAATTCTCAACTTTTTAAATCAATCTGCTCAAAAGTTCTCCCTTTAGAGGACATGGTCTTCAACCATGTTCTCTAAAACAATGTCCCGTCTGCTTTTGTTATTGCACTTTTCACAAAATGATGACATTGCTTTCGCATTGATTCTATTTTCCCACTACAAGAATGTTAGCTTGACAAGGGCAAAAGTGTTGTCTGTATTGATTACAGTCATATTACCATTGCCTTGAGTAGCTTCTGACACCAATAGGTCCTGAATAAATATATACATAAGTACAAGCGAAGGGTAAATGCATAAGTAACATAACTCTTGACTACTTGAAACCGTGGTTTCTTGGTTCTCAACTGGGAAATTCCTGATGCCAGAGGACATTGGACAACGTATGAACGTATATTTGATTGGTACAATTGGGTGAGGGGTACCCCAGCACCTAGCTGTACAGGCTAGGGATGTTGCTAAATATCTTACAGGGTGCACAGTGGTCCCACAACACACAATTACCAGACATCAAATGCCAGTAGTGCTGAGGCTGAGAAACTAGGAAGAGTCAAAAAAACAAAATCTAAATATGCCCAGCTGCCATCTTCCACAATCATCAATCATCTAAAAGGTGCATACAGAAACATGGGAACCCAGAGAGGCATGGATGGAGTGAGAAGGGAGACAGAAAATAAGACAGACTCAAAGGGGAAGAAGGGGACTTCCATGATGGTCCAGTGCTAAAGAATCCACCTTCCAATGAAGGTGACGTGGGTTCAATCCCTGGTTGGGAAACTCAAATCCCACATGCCGCACAGCAGCTAACCCTGGGAACCACAACGAGAGGAGTCTATGCTCCTTAAGACGAGCATGTGTGCTCCAATGAAGACCCAGCACAGCCAAATAAACAAATAAACAAAGGGAAAGAAGGCTGGAGAAACCGATGCCAATCAAAATTCAAGTCACATGCAAGGTAAACGTGGGCCAAGTCCCAACAGGAATCTAGGAAACGTGTGAGAACGTGGAGCAGGAAGGAGAGCAAATGTGTTTATCAGTGGATCTGGCATAGGAAGTGACCCGGCAGTGGCTGCACAGGAAACTGCGCTGCTCCCTGGATAAAGGACAGCAGAGAGGAAATCGGCCGGGTCCCAAGGAAAAGGAGGGGGTCTCAGGGCAGAACAGGTAAAGTGAATCTAGTGAGTCCATGACAGATTGCTAGTCACACAGCAAGGACCGGGAAGCATCTCCACCCAGGAACATGTGTTGTAAGAGAGTCATGACTGTCAGGGTCAGAGCAGAGCCGCTAACAGCCAGTGACCTGGAAGGTCTCAGGTGTAAGGTCTCCTCCTGAGAAAGAGCTTCTGAGAAACTCTTCTCTTAAACTAGGTTTCCCATTTGCTTTCTTCATTAAAAGGCTTCTTGGTGGCTCAGATAATAAAGAATCTGCCTGCAGTGCAGGAGACCGGGGTGCAATCCCTGGTTTTGGGAGATCCCCTGGAGAAGAGAATGGCAACCCACTCCAGGATTCCAGCCTGGGAAATCCCATGCGCTGAAGAGCCTGGGGGACGACCATCCATGGGGTCGCAAAGAGTTGAACATAACTAAGTACCTAACACTTTCACTTTTCTTCATTACACTTATCACCAGGTGTAGTAATATACTCAGGTATACATTTACTTGATGGATGTTCATTTCTCCCTTGCATTCTAAGGTCTACTGACCTGCCTGATGAATATCTTCTGGATGATCTAATGAAGAAGGGTATACCCAGCCACGAATTGCACTGCAATGAAAATAACCAAGCTTTATTATCCCAAATGAAATTACAGCTCTCTAAAATTCCATTGACCTTTCCAGTAGAAGGGAAAAGAATTCAAAGACCCAGCAAAAAATAAACAAAGGAGAAGGCTGGAAAAATCAACTCCAATAAAAATTCAAGTCAAGTGCAAGTTAAACATAGGCCAAGTCCCAACAGACATCCACGAAGTGCGTGAGAATGTGGGGCAGGAACTGAGCTCCTTCTAAGCCAGGTCATGCAGTTGCCTCAGGTCGTCCCTTGTCACTCTCTATTCCAACTCCTCAGTAAATGGACATTTTCTTTTTCTTGTGACATGGATTTTTATATTCCACAAATCTAAGTGATCTGGACAGAATGATGAGCGAAATAGACCTGATCCCAATTCTCATGGAATTTTACAGACTATTGAAGGAAGCAAGAGTTGACAAATGGAGCTGAAAATTGTGGTATTTGCCATGGAAAGATAAAAACTACAGGCAAAGGTGACCTATTCAGGTAAGATGGGTAAAACAAAGGCCGGAAGGAAAAGGAGGGGGTCTCAGGGCAGAACAGGTAAAGTGAATCTAGTGAGTCCATGACAGATTGCTAGTCACACAGCAAGGACCGGGAAGCATCTCCACCCAGGAACATGTGTTGTAAGAGAGTCATGACTGTCAGGGTCAGAGCAGAGCCGCTAACAGCCAGTGACCTGGAAGGTCTCAGGTGTAAGGTCTCCTCCTGAGAAAGAGCTTCTGAGAAACTCTTCTCTTAAACTAGGTTTCCCATTTGCTTTCTTCATTAAAAGGCTTCTTGGTGGCTCAGATAATAAAGAATCTGCCTGCAGTGCAGGAGACCGGGGTGCAATCCCTGGTTTTGGGAGATCCCCTGGAGAAGAGAATGGCAACCCACTCCAGGATTCCAGCCTGGGAAATCCCATGCGCTGAAGAGCCTGGGGGACGACCATCCATGGGGTCGCAAAGAGTTGAACATAACTAAGTACCTAACACTTTCACTTTTCTTCATTACACTTATCACCAGGTGTAGTAATATACTCAGGTATACATTTACTTGATGGATGTTCATTTCTCCCTTGCATTCTAAGGTCTACTGACCTGCCTGATGAATATCTTCTGGATGATCTAATGAAGAAGGGTATACCCAGCCACGAATTGCACTGCAATGAAAATAACCAAGCTTTATTATCCCAAATGAAATTACAGCTCTCTAAAATTCCATTGACCTTTCCAGTAGAAGGGAAAAGAATTCAAAGACCCAGCAAAAAATAAACAAAGGAGAAGGCGGGAAAAAATCAACTCCAATAAAAATTCAAGTCAAGTGCAAGTTAAACATAGGCCAAGTCCCAACAGACATCCACGAAGTGCGTGAGAATGTGGGGCAGGAACTGAGCTCCTTCTAAGCCAGGTCATGCAGTTGCCTCAGGTCGTCCCTTGTCACTCTCTATTCCAACTCCTCAGTAAATGGACATTTTCTTTTTCTTGTGACATGGATTTTTATATTCCACAAATCTAAGTGATCTGGACAGAATGATGAGCGAAATAGACCTGATCCCAATTCTCATGGAATTTTACAGACTATTGAAGGAAGCAAGAGTTGACAAATGGAGCTGAAAATTGTGGTATTTGCCATGGAAAGATAAAAACTACAGGCAAAGGTGACCTATTCAGGTAAGATGGGTAGCAAAGACTTCTTGGAGGAGGTGAGGTTTAAGCTTAGAATATTTAAAGATTAAAATCTCTATGGTGGAATCACATTTAAGTAAATCAAAACACTTAAGCTTTCATCATCAAATTACAAAATCTTTTTGTGAAACACTGATAAGTGAGTTTAAATGAACTGTTTTGTATGTGGATAATAAGCATTAGTAGATGAGAAGCATTTAAAGCTCTTAAGGTCTTCATATACCAGAGGAACGGAGTTGATTACTCAGACAGGAAAGCAAATCAAACTCAATTGACCTTGTTGTCATCAACCCAACACATCGCCATTAAATCAATTTTTGTTACAGAAGGATTATGACGCAGGGCCTGAGAGTCAGCAGTTTAAGCTCATCGAGTGATAGAATTATGGACGTAAAAGGAAAGTGCAATCGAAAAAGAATGGCTTGTTTATCAACATTCTTGGACCTCCACAAGAGGGGCAGCGGTCACTGACCCGGTCCCTGCTGTGCACTAGCCACTTCCCTGGTGTACCACGTGCCTTTGCATCTCAGGCCTGCGGGTGGCGGGTACCATTTCAATAGGTGCAGAAGAGGGTCACACGAAATTCAAGCCATCTGCCTTGGCATCAGATAACTAGTAAGTAAGTTATGATTCCAACCTAGTTCTGTACAGCTGCAAAACTTGTTTCTTTCAATTTTAATATGCTAGCTGCTCTGTTTCAAAAAACGCTAACTTGACAGCCCAACCTGGCCTCTGCTTTCCCATCTGTAAAATGAGTGAGCTAGCTTAGATTCACTCAAATAAATCTCAATAGCTCTAGATTTCTGTCAACGGCTGAGGTTTCCCTCCACACATTTGTTATTCTCAGAATTCAAACCATTTACAAAAATGTTCTGTCCTTTTGGCCCTTAATACATGTCACGGCTTCTTTTATTTGGAAGAGAGCTGGGTCTGGGAATTCACAGCAGTCATGGTACTTATCATTCTCTTCTCTCCAAAATGGTGCACCTTGCAGGAAACAATAATAAACACGAGACACTCATCACCACTCCAGTCCATACCTCTTAATGCCCGCCTCTTAATTAGAATGATTTGTTAATGAAAGTAGCTCCCTGTTCCCCTGAGAAGTGGAGCTTAAAGAAAACCAGGAGTCAGAGAAACAGGTGTGTCGATTTGAACTGTTCGCATGGGTTGGCTTGCTGACTGCCAGTCTTCCACTGAAGCAGTATACTGAAGAGGCTACTGGGATGATTCTAATTCATAACAACACCTGGGATGATAACTGAGCAGCCTAAGAACCCACAATTAGAAATCAGACAGGTCATGTGAAGAGTCTGAGGAAAGCTTGCCAGTCAAGGACTCCATTGTACAGTTAGGACAGGTAAGCAGCGATATGCAATGGACATTGTCTAGTCCAGCTGCAAAAGGGCCATTTCTATAATCTGATACGTATTTGTATTTCACATCCCAAAGCAAGACGCCCGCTGGCCACTGCTCTCCATGCCATCGTTACGCAGGAAGGCTGCTCAAGTGCCACCAGGAAGCAAGCGCCTGAGTGGATGACGACGGCCAGGCACCCGAGTGGCCTCGGTGCATCTCCTCTGGGAAAGGCCGCAGCACCCATTCATAAAATGAAGCAAACAAAATCACATTTTCTACCAAAGTTATGCAATAATAACTATAATGCCAGTACTTGGACACAATATTCTAACCATCCAGGGTTGACATCCATCACTTAAAGCAACAGGCTACTTTCTTCTGAGTTTTAATTCGTAAAACATAAAGTCAACAGTGTTCTTATCCTAATACTTTCATAAATGAACTAAGATAACTCATGGATTTCTTCAGAGGACTCAGAGAGTTGAACTGGCATCCAAATCCATGGAGAAAAGTATTTGAGAAGTAGCTCCTGTGTCCCAGTTGACTACACAGTTCAACCTTAAAGGGTAACCAGCGTCCATGGTCTAAGCCACTCTGCGGAACAGCCATGCACGCGTACCGCCCCGGAGTCTTTCTTTGTCATAGTCTAAAGGAATCAATTGCTTAATTCCTAATCCTAACTCAAGTCGTTTTTCAGTATATTTTACCACAGAAGATGAGTTTAAAAATGGTGTGTTTAGATACCATTTTTATTTTAAGAAACAGAAGGTAAAGAAGAATTTGCAAAGTTAACAGTAATTATAAATCTGGCTTATTTGAAAAGGTTTGATTTTCCCACTTTCAAAAATTAGAGTTTTTGTGAAAATAAGACTAGCAGTGAAATCAATACCTCTCAGTAAGAGAGAAAATCTCACAATCCCAGATGAACAACAACAGAGCAATGAAGAAAAAATTCCTTTTAACTCTATTAAAACACCATTACTTTTCTTTTAATTACACTTTCCTTAATTTATTTGTCATACAAAAACATTCTGTGATAATGACTAATTGCTTTCCCTAATGCACTCCCAGATCAGAACACATACACAATCAAACGCTCTATTTTGATTTCATCTATTAAATTATTAAAAACAAATTAAGCTCTAGGTAATTAAACTGATTAAAAAATACGTGTGCAAAGCATACTTTTCATATTTTATTTGAAATAAAATAGAAGGCAGTAAAAAAAACATTGATGGAACAGGGTAAGTATTGAATGTATACCCACTTGTAATGAAAAAATAAAAATGAACCTGATCTGTTAATAGCATTTTTGAGTCTTGAAATCCTAATAACTGAAATAAAGCAAATATTATTTCTCCTCTTTTCCAATTATAGTAGGGTACACACTAAAACAGACAAATTATTATGTAAATTTATTTTGCTGTTTCAGGGTATGCTAAATAATTATTAACAAAAATGGATTATTCAACTTGGGGACATGAAACAACAAAAAATGGAAATAGCAACTACTGTGACTTCAGGGACGGCAACCTCCACTTTCCAGCCTCGGGACCAACAAACCCATCAGCAGTGGTATAAACCAGACTTGCTCCTGGAAATAAAGAATTATGTACCCTCTACTTCTGACTGAGACCATTTGAAAATTATATGACTGAAGTAACTGTTACTTATTTTCTTCCATTCAGTTTTGCAATGTTGCATTCATTAGGTACCAGCTCTTTTTTTAGAAATCAATTGCTTAATTCCTAATCCTAACTCAAGTCGTTTTTCAGTATATTTTACCACAGAAGATGAGTTTAAAAATGGTGTGTTTAGATACCATTTTTATTTTAAGAAACAGAAGGTAAAGAAGAATTTGCAAAGTTAACAGTAATTATAAATCTGGCTTATTTGAAAAGGTTTGATTTTCCCACTTTCAAAAATTAGAGTTTTTGTGAAAATAAGACTAGCAGTGAAATCAATACCTCTCAGTAAGAGAGAAAATCTCACAATCCCAGATGAACAACAACAGAGCAATGAAGAAAAAATTCCTTTTAACTCTATTAAAACACCATTACTTTTCTTTTAATTACACTTTCCTTAATTTATTTGTCATACAAAAACATTCTGTGATAATGACTAATTGCTTTCCCTAATGCACTCCCAGATCAGAACACATACACAATCAAACGCTCTATTTTGATTTCATCTATTAAATTATTAAAAACAAATTAAGCTCTAGGTAATTAAACTGATTAAAAAATACGTGTGCAAAGCATACTTTTCATATTTTATTTGAAATAAAATAGAAGGCAGTAAAAAAAACATTGATGGAACAGGGTAAGTATTGAATGTATACCCACTTGTAATGAAAAAATAAAAATGAACCTGATCTGTTAATAGCATTTTTGAGTCTTGAAATCCTAATAACTGAAATAAAGCAAATATTATTTCTCCTCTTTTCCAATTATAGTAGGGTACACACTAAAACAGACAAATTATTATGTAAATTTATTTTGCTGTTTCAGGGTATGCTAAATAATTATTAACAAAAATGGATTATTCAACTTGGGGACATGAAACAACAAAAAATGGAAATAGCAACTACTGTGACTTCAGGGACGGCAACCTCCACTTTCCAGCCTCGGGACCAACAAACCCATCAGCAGTGGTATAAACCAGACTTGCTCCTGGAAATAAAGAATTATGTACCCTCTACTTCTGACTGAGACCATTTGAAAATTATATGACTGAAGTAACTGTTACTTATTTTCTTCCATTCAGTTTAATTGCAAATGTTGTATGTCATATATGCAACATTATTGCTCAAATCTTTGTATGGACTATGGAGGCCATGGGTGGGTGTCGATCCATTTGTTCAAACAGACACTGGCATATTTTACATCAAAAAGCTGAATAAGAAAGATTCTAGGCTTTTCAGGTCAGATCTTTATCATAAGGACATGCCCCGTGTCATTTTGGCACAAAAGAAACTGCAGGCCAGATGTAGACCAGTGGGCAAGGCTGTGTTCCAATACACATATCATACAATATTGTATGATACGAAATAAATTTGGCAAAGGCTATCACTTGTAGGCCACCAGTAGGGAAGAGTACAGGTGGTACGGACATGTGTTGGGTTGGCTGAAAACTTCGTTGGGCTTTTCCTGCAAGATGTTACGGAAAAACTTGAACGAACACTTTGGGGGGGTGCTCTGTGCCATAGGCAGCAAAGTGCTTCACAGTGCATCTCACACAGTGGGGACCACAGCGTGAGACCCCCGCCACAGGCATTCAAGCTTATCAGTCACATGATCCATGCCCAGTCCATACGTACCTCAGTCTTCCCATCTGGAAAATGAGGGTGGAAACAGCGCTGTGGTGAGAACGCAGTGAATTAATTCACATATTTGCTCAGAACCATCCCTAATAGTTAGAACTAAGTAACATCAGTCATCTAGAATCATAAAATGTCATTTTCATACATATAATCTGTAACAGGAAAAACATATCCAGGCATATTTTCCAGCTTTTTTTGTCATCAGAAATAAATAATAAACAAAAATAAGTAGATGTGTATCCACTCTCAGTATATAAGAGATCCGCGTGCACAAACAATTTGAGCTCCCCAAGCGCCATGCCGGAGGCTTGTTTAATCCCGATCCGCCCGCGTGAAGCGACTGTCTAACGCAGAGCTGCAGAATGTGACGTGGGGACTTCCCTGGCGGTCCCCTGGTGAAGACGTCACCTTCCAAGGCGAGGAGAGTGGGTTTGATTCCTGGTCAGGGAGATCAGATGCCTCATGACTCGTGGCCAAGAAAATCAAAAGGTAAAACAGAATCACTATTTTGCATCCCCCCAAAAATCTTTGAAAAGTGTGAAATGAATTAGGGAAGACGAGTCGGAGGGAATCCACGAATTAAAGAACTAGCAGGGCATCTGCAGAGGCTATGATGACGAGGCTAACTGGGACCCAGATAATCCTCTGAAGACAGGAGGCAGGATCAACACTTGACACCCCTCCCTGCAAAACGCCGCCATCTTGAACCGCAGATCCTGCCATCCGTGCATCTAGCCGGTCTCCCACTCATTCGTGTCTTCCTATCCACTGACACTAAGTATTACAGACACACTGGTAATACACCGAGTGCTGCTTTGGGGCCATTATCACCAGGTTGCCAGAATAACAGCTTCCTTTTATCACTTGTAGGCCACCAGTAGGGAAGAGTACAGGTGGTACGGACATGTGTTGGGTTGGCTGAAAACTTCATTGGGCTTTTCCTGCAAGATGTTACGGAAAAACTTGAACGAACACTTTGGGGGGGTGCTCTGTGCCATAGGCAGCAAAGTGCTTCACAGTGCATCTCACACAGTGGGGACCACAGCGTGAGACCCCCGCCACAGGCATTCAAGCTTATCAGTCACATGATCCATGCCCAGTCCATACGTACCTCAGTCTTCCCATCTGGAAAATGAGGGTGGAAACAGCGCTGTGGTGAGAACGCAGTGAATTAATTCACATATTTGCTCAGAACCATCCCTAATAGTTAGAACTAAGTAACATCAGTCATCTAGAATCATAAAATGTCATTTTCATACATATAATCTGTAACAGGAAAAACATATCCAGGCATATTTTCCAGCTTTTTTTGTCATCAGAAATAAATAATAAACAAAAATAAGTAGATGTGTATCCACTCTCAGTATATAAGAGATCCGCGTGCACAAACAATTTGAGCTCCCCAAGCGCCATGCCGGAGGCTTGTTTAATCCCGATCCGCCCGCGTGAAGCGACTGTCTAACGCAGAGCTGCAGAATGTGACGTGGGGACTTCCCTGGCGGTCCCCTGGTGAAGACGTCACCTTCCAAGGCGAGGAGAGTGGGTTTGATTCCTGGTCAGGGAGATCAGATGCCTCATGACTCGTGGCCAAGAAAATCAAAAGGTAAAACAGAATCACTATTTTGCATCCCCCCAAAAATCTTTGAAAAGTGTGAAATGAATTAGGGAAGACGAGTCGGAGGGAATCCACGAATTAAAGAACTAGCAGGGCATCTGCAGAGGCTATGATGACGAGGCTAACTGGGACCCAGATAATCCTCTGAAGACAGGAGGCAGGATCAACACTTGACACCCCTCCCTGCAAAACGCCGCCATCTTGAACCGCAGATCCTGCCATCCGTGCATCTAGCCGGTCTCCCACTCATTCGTGTCTTCCTATCCACTGACACTAAGTATTACAGACACACTGGTAATACACCGAGTGCTGCTTTGGGGCCATTATCACCAGGTTGCCAGAATAACAGCTTCCTTTTACAAGAGGAAAGGATGACAGAGAAGGAAAGAGAGAAAGAAAAGGAAGAGGTAAAATTTTAAAAATTTAAAAGATAGACTAATTTTGATTCATTTTCCACACAAGCCCTCTAAATGACTTTTTCCTTTTTTCCAAAGGTATCTTTTTGATATGCAAACATTTCCTTTAAATTTTCATGGGTTTTCTCAATTTCAAGATAAAAACAAGAAAAAATGAACTTGATTGCACAGAGAAAAAGAAATTGCCCTTAAAATGAATCATGACTTTCCAACCACGCCTTTTAAGGCCCCACTTCATCTGGCCCCACCCTACATCTCTAAATCCATCACCAGGGCGTCCCTGGTCATCCAGTGGGTAAGGACACTGCCTTGCAGTGCAAGGGGCGCCAGTTCCATCCCTGGCCTGGGAAGATCCCAACGTGCCGTGGAGCGGCTGGACCCATGTGTCCAATTGCCGAGCCGGAGCTCTGGAGCGCATGCACCCGGAGCCGGTGCTCTGCGACAACAGAGGCCACCGCGATGGGAGGCCCACACGGGCCAAAGAACAAAGATGGATGAAAATAGACAAATGGAAGACCAATAAAAGTAGCCCGCCTGCTCCCCTCTCTCCCCACCCCACCCCCCCAAAATAAATAAATAAATAAATAAATCTTTAAAAAAAAAACCATCACCACTCCCAGCTCCCCCCCTCCGTGATGCTTCCAGCCACACGTGAGGTTTGCATTTGCTGAAACACAGCAGCTTCATTTCTACCTGAGTCATGCACCTGACCTTTCATCTTCACGGTTCCCTCAGACCTTCCCATGTCCTCTGCTTCCCCATCATTTAAGATTTTTTTCACAAGTCTGTCCTCCCTAACCCATCAAAGCACCAGTTAGGCTTCAACATTTTACCCTCTTTTATATTTTCAGTAGCTGAAACTATTTTATTTTTCACTTTATAATTTTTTTCTTTCCCTCTAGGAATATAATGTCCTTGAGGGTAGGGTGCCTGTCTTATAGTTTAATTAATTCTGTACTCCTCATCTCAAGTCCACTTCAAATGGACTCAACAAGTACACACCACTACCCAAGACTCAATGATTACACCACGCTTATTGCCATCCCTGCCTACATGTGTTTCCCAGGTACTCAGGAAGCAGAAACCAATGTTTTTACTGATTGAAACAGCCATGTTAAGCCTGTGACTGCGTTTAGGTAGGATATTTTGACATCTATTATGATGTCAACACCATGATCCCTAACTCACAAAACTTCGTTTCATATTTCCTTTTGAGATAACTGTCAGAAGACTTACTGTATCGAGATTTTGGTGTATTTGTTTTCTATGAACCACAGGTGAATTGTTTTTTCCTCATGTGGCTTTGTCATGAGTAAGCTCACCTATGATATCCTGAGCAAGTCCTAAACATCTGTATCTTTTCTAACACAAATGACACACTACCAACATGTATTCTAAGTGCTCATACACTTTTGCATTCAATCCTTCACTTCTGGGGTACTTCACTTCTGGATGACTTCCAGGAATTTTTGTGGAGGAGAGGGTCATATTAATTATGATTATTTTCACTTACACATCTATTGCAGACATTACTTAGACATATAGCTTGCTCTTATGCTAGGGTCATTATTTAACTCACAAATGAAAAAACTTGAGGAAAGAGAGAAGACAAAAATGAACACAGGTCAAACGGGGAAAAGAAAAAGCCTAAAGTAACAAAGTTTCCAAAAGTTAAATAAGAATCTACATGAAGACTATGTGATCCAAAAGGAATTACGTGAAAGTTTCCTAAAAGCAAATTGGAGATTGGTCTTATTCACAGACAACTCTGTGTGAGTGTGTATATTGCTCAAGAAACATCAGTTAAATGAATAAATGAGCAAAGGGCTTTGATTATTTTGTATTGTATGATAGCAAATATATATGTATGTATGTATACAATGAAGGTGATGAATAGATTCAAGGGACTAGATCTGGTAGACAGACTGCCTGAAAAACTATGGACAGAGGTTCGTAACACTGTACAGGAGGCAGTGACCAAAACCATTTCAAAGAAAAGAAATGCAAGAAGACAGAATGGTTGTCAGAGGAAGCTTTGCAAACAGCTGAGGAAGGAACAGACGAAGCAAAAGGCAAGGGAGAAAGGGAAAGATCTACCCAACTGAATGCAGAGTTCCAGACAACAGCACTGAGAAATAGGAGAGCCTTTTTAAATGAACAAGGCAACGAAATAAAGGAAAATAATAAGATGGAAAAGACTAGCAATCTCTTCAAAAATTGGAGGTATCATGGGAATATTTCATGCAAGGACAGGCACAATAAAGGAAACAAATGGTAAGCACCTAACAGAAGCCTAGAGATTAAGAAGAGGTGGCAAAAATACACAGAAGAAATACATAAGAAAGGTCTTACTGACCTATAACCATGATAGTGTGGTCACCCGCGCAGAGTCAGACATTCTGGACTGTGAAGACAAGGGGCCTTCGGAAGCCTCACCACACAGAGCTAGTGGAAGTGATGGAATTCCAGCTGAATTATTTTAAATCCTGAAAGATGAAGCATTCAAGTGCTGCACTCAATATGTCAGCAAATTTGGAAATCTCAGCACTGGCCACAGGACTGGAAAAAGTCAGTTCTCATTCCAATCTCGAAGAAGGGCAATGCCAAAGAATGTTAAAGTTATCCTACAAATGTGCTTATTTCACAGGCTAGCAATGTGAACCTCAGCAAAGGTTCAAGCTAGACCACAGCAGTATGTGAACTGAAAACATTCAGATGCACAATTGGGTTTCAAAGTGACAGAGAAGCCAGAGATTAAATTGCTATTGGATCATGGAGTAAGCAAGCAAATTCCAGAAAAACGTCTACTTCTGCTTCATTGACTACACCAAAGCTTTTGAGTGTGTGTAAAACAACACACTGTGGAAAATTCTTAAAGAGATGGGCATACCAGACCTTCTTACCTGTCTTCTGAGAAACCTGTATGCAGGTCAAGAAACAACAGTTAGAACCTGACATGGAACCACAGACTGCTTCAAAATTGGGAAAGGAGCATGACAAGGCTGCTTACTGTCACTCTGCTTATTTAACTTATATGCAGAGTCCATCACACGAAGCGGGGAGCTGGATGAATCGCAAGCTGGAAACAAGCGGCCTGGAGAAATATCAACAACTCAAACAGCGGAAAGTGAAGAGGAAATAAGTAGCCTCTTCATGAGGGTGAAAGGGGAGAGTGAAAAAGCTGTTTTAAAACTCAACAAAAAAATAAAGAGCACGGCTTCTGGTCCCATCGCTCCATGGCAAATAGGGGGAAAATGGAAGCTGTGACAGACTGTCTTTTGTTGGGCTCCAAAATCACGGTGGCAGCAACAGCCATGAAATTAAAAGAAGGTTCCTCCTTGGAAGGAAAGCTACGACAAACCTAGACAGCAGTGCTTTCATGCAAGGACAGGCACAATAAAGGAAACAAATGGTAAGCACCTAACAGAAGCCTAGAGATTAAGAAGAGGTGGCAAAAATACACAGAAGAAATACATAAGAAAGGTCTTACTGACCTATAACCATGATAGTGTGGTCACCCGCGCAGAGTCAGACATTCTGGACTGTGAAGACAAGGGGCCTTCGGAAGCCTCACCACACAGAGCTAGTGGAAGTGATGGAATTCCAGCTGAATTATTTTAAATCCTGAAAGATGAAGCATTCAAGTGCTGCACTCAATATGTCAGCAAATTTGGAAATCTCAGCACTGGCCACAGGACTGGAAAAAGTCAGTTCTCATTCCAATCTCGAAGAAGGGCAATGCCAAAGAATGTTAAAGTTATCCTACAAATGTGCTTATTTCACAGGCTAGCAATGTGAACCTCAGCAAAGGTTCAAGCTAGACCACAGCAGTATGTGAACTGAAAACATTCAGATGCACAATTGGGTTTCAAAGTGACAGAGAAGCCAGAGATTAAATTGCTATTGGATCATGGAGTAAGCAAGCAAATTCCAGAAAAACGTCTACTTCTGCTTCATTGACTACACCAAAGCTTTTGAGTGTGTGTAAAACAACACACTGTGGAAAATTCTTAAAGAGATGGGCATACCAGACCTTCTTACCTGTCTTCTGAGAAACCTGTATGCAGGTCAAGAAACAACAGTTAGAACCTGACATGGAACCACAGACTGCTTCAAAATTGGGAAAGGAGCATGACAAGGCTGCTTACTGTCACTCTGCTTATTTAACTTATATGCAGAGTCCATCACACGAAGCGGGGAGCTGGATGAATCGCAAGCTGGAAACAAGCGGCCTGGAGAAATATCAACAACTCAAACAGCGGAAAGTGAAGAGGAAATAAGTAGCCTCTTCATGAGGGTGAAAGGGGAGAGTGAAAAAGCTGTTTTAAAACTCAACAAAAAAATAAAGAGCACGGCTTCTGGTCCCATCGCTCCATGGCAAATAGGGGGAAAATGGAAGCTGTGACAGACTGTCTTTTGTTGGGCTCCAAAATCACGGTGGCAGCAACAGCCATGAAATTAAAAGAAGGTTCCTCCTTGGAAGGAAAGCTACGACAAACCTAGACAGCATGCAGTGCTATATGGTTCTCACACCGATACTAAATAAATATGGTCCAAAGATTTTATGTCAGCCAGCCAGTGAAGAAACCAAAAAAATGATCAAGTGAATTAAAGTGATTTAAAGTGAATCTGAGAAAGACATATTGATAGACCAAAACTCAAAATGAATGTGCAAATAGAGACAACACTACCTTTTCCACAGGAAGGGGAAAGAATGCAGCTGAACCTCTTCTCTATCAGTGCAGCTTCCCTACAATCTACAGAACTGGGGAGGAGCTCTCACTGGGTCAGAATCAGGCCAGACAGAGGCTGTGCTGTGGACAACGTACAGTTTTTTGCTTAAGTATATTTCTTTTTTTCCTGCAGAAAGAAGTACAGGTACAGATATTAGTCACCATCAAATGCCACCACTGGCCAAGAATATTCTTGGGTTTAGGATAATATTCCCCCAAGAGTGAGTTTAGTTATCATATAAATAATATTTCTATTACCTAACATTTCAAATTCACTGATTCTAAATCAAGAATCTCCTCAAATTTATTCTGGACTGTGAACATTTGTAATGGATTTTTAAATTCAATTTTATATTCTCCACCTCCACCTTAACAAAAATTGTGCTCCATCAGGTTACCACACATAGAAGAAAGAAAAAAGAACATGGGATCATGTATTCTTGTCTTTGTCTTCTACATAAAATGCTTCAAAATTGGGAAAGGAGCATGACAAGGCTGCTTACTGTCACTCTGCTTATTTAACTTATATGCAGAGTCCATCACACGAAGCGGGGAGCTGGATGAATCGCAAGCTGGAAACAAGCGGCCTGGAGAAATATCAACAACTCAAACAGCGGAAAGTGAAGAGGAAATAAGTAGCCTCTTCATGAGGGTGAAAGGGGAGAGTGAAAAAGCTGTTTTAAAACTCAACAAAAAAATAAAGAGCACGGCTTCTGGTCCCATCGCTCCATGGCAAATAGGGGGAAAATGGAAGCTGTGACAGACTGTCTTTTGTTGGGCTCCAAAATCACGGTGGCAGCAACAGCCATGAAATTAAAAGAAGGTTCCTCCTTGGAAGGAAAGCTACGACAAACCTAGACAGCATGCAGTGCTATATGGTTCTCACACCGATACTAAATAAATATGGTCCAAAGATTTTATGTCAGCCAGCCAGTGAAGGAACCAAAAAGATGATCAAGTGAATTAAAGTGATTTAAAGTGAATCTGAGAAAGACATATTGATAGACCAAAACTCAAAATGAATGTGCAAATAGAGACAACACTACCTTTTCCACAGGAAGGGGAAAGAATGCAGCTGAACCTCTTCTCTATCAGTGCAGCTTCCCTACAATCTACAGAACTGGGGAGGAGCTCTCACTGGGTCAGAATCAGGCCAGACAGAGGCTGTGCTGTGGACAACGTACAGTTTTTTGCTTAAGTATATTTCTTTTTTTCCTGCAGAAAGAAGTACAGGTACAGATATTAGTCACCATCAAATGCCACCACTGGCCAAGAATATTCTTGGGTTTAGGATAATATTCCCCCAAGAGTGAGTTTAGTTATCATATAAATAATATTTCTATTACCTAACATTTCAAATTCACTGATTCTAAATCAAGAATCTCCTCAAATTTATTCTGGACTGTGAACATTTGTAATGGATTTTTAAATTCAATTTTATATTCTCCACCTCCACCTTAACAAAAATTGTGCTCCATCAGGTTACCACACATAGAAGAAAGAAAAAAGAACATGGGATCATGTATTCTTGTCTTTGTCTTCTTAGATACATAAGAATCAAATTTGTTGTCTTTTTAAATGGATATTATGAAAGATGATATCACTTTTCATCATAATAGAACCATAAGAACACTGTAATACCTCATAATACTTTATATGGAGGACAAATTAATGATTCATAGAAAACCATAGGACTGGAAATGATGACTGAGACAATAAGCTTATTAAAGACCATTTAGAGTGTCCAGTATGGATAGCCCCCTGAGGAAACATGGGTAATTCAACCTCCTATAAATCACTTGTGACTTTTAATGCCTCACTGTCTTAACTTCATTTGTGTGTGAAATGCTTCACTATGGTGGGCCAAGAGTACACTGCCATCAAGCTGTTAAATTCCTTTGGCTTTCAAACAGTTTGACTAACTGCATATGAAATTATCTCCAGTCAATGATACCAAAGGTATTCATTTTACTAAATTTGAAAAAAAAGAAAAAAGGAAGGAAAGTATATATGAGTGAAACTCTGCACTTAATCTTTTCTGTTTAATCATCTAGTAGATAGGGAACAAAATGATGGTTGGTATCCCAACAAAGTTATCTTCAAATTTTTGAAAGTCTTCGTTTAATATTCTGCAATCACCTAAATGAGAAAAGTACTTGAAAGAGAATTTGAACCACTTTGCTATGCACCCGACTAACACACTATTGTTAATCAACTATATGCCAGCAAAGTGAAAACGGTGGTAAAGTTTCCTTTCTTAGTCTCTTTCATTAAAGAGACTCACTTGTTTTAATCAACTATAAAAGCCAGCAAAAGTGAAAACGGTGGTAAAGTTTCCTTTTTATTCTTACGGTACAGATATTAGTCACCATGGCCAAGAATATTCTTGGGTTTAGGATAATATTCCCCCAAGAGTGAGTTTAGTTATCATATAAATAATATTTCTATTACCTAACATTTCAAATTCACTGATTCTAAATCAAGAATCTCCTCAAATTTATTCTGGACTGTGAACATTTGTAATGGATTTTTAAATTCAATTTTATATTCTCCACCTCCACCTTAACAAAAATTGTGCTCCATCAGGTTACCACACATAGAAGAAAGAAAAAAGAACATGGGATCATGTATTCTTGTCTTTGTCTTCTTAGATACATAAGAATCAAATTTGTTGTCTTTTTAAATGGATATTATGAAAGATGATATCACTTTTCATCATAATAGAACCATAAGAACACTGTAATACCTCATAATACTTTATATGGAGGACAAATTAATGATTCATAGAAAACCATAGGACTGGAAATGATGACTGAGACAATAAGCTTATTAAAGACCATTTAGAGTGTCCAGTATGGATAGCCCCCTGAGGAAACATGGGTAATTCAACCTCCTATAAATCACTTGTGACTTTTAATGCCTCACTGTCTTAACTTCATTTGTGTGTGAAATGCTTCACTATGGTGGGCCAAGAGTACACTGCCATCAAGCTGTTAAATTCCTTTGGCTTTCAAACAGTTTGACTAACTGCATATGAAATTATCTCCAGTCAATGATACCAAAGGTATTCATTTTACTAAATTTGAAAAAAAAGAAAAAAGGAAGGAAAGTATATATGAGTGAAACTCTGCACTTAATCTTTTCTGTTTAATCATCTAGTAGATAGGGAACAAAATGATGGTTGGTATCCCAACAAAGTTATCTTCAAATTTTTGAAAGTCTTCGTTTAATATTCTGCAATCACCTAAATGAGAAAAGTACTTGAAAGAGAATTTGAACCACTTTGCTATGCACCTGCGACTAACACACTATTGTTAATCAACTATATGCCAGCAAAAAGTGAAAACGGTGGTAAAGTTTCCTTTCTTAGTCTCTTTCATTAAAGAGACTCACTGAAAGAGTCAAGTATATTTTAACAACAAAATGACACAGCTACTGAGAGTCTAGACAAAATTGAAAACTCTTATGATCGGCATAATAAACTGAAACCAAATTTGACCAGGTAAGGAAACAGAGAAGTGTGCATCACAGAGACCAACTGAGGAGAGAACAAGCAAACCCAGACCTGCTTAGTAAAAGGTCCTGTTATTGAGACCAAACTCCATGAACCCACGGTCATCACAATCTAGATAGGCAGTTAAATATGTCACATTTTTCACCAGAGTTTTCTTATCTATGGTCATTTCTCAATTCCTTGAGACTATTCTTTCTCACAAATACCTAGGGAGACCATATAGAAAAGATAAATTCCTCATTTATAGTAGTGAAAGCATACTCTCAGAGAAGGACATGGAATATTGTATTCTATTTCCTTAAATAATCACTACGGCATGAATCAAAAGAAAACCTGATTAGCAAATTAAAAATTTGATTAGCTCTTGCAGAATGAAAAAAAAGATATTAATCAAAGACTGTCAGGAGGGCATAACCTGTCCCCTCCTTCGGTCCACACCTGCAGACTAGATGCAGGGAGACACAGGCTGCGAACACGGGGAGTCTCAGAGCCTCTGATTGCAGCGAAGCCTTTCTTATTCTTCTTTAATCAAGGTAATTACAGAGAACAATGGTTCTTGGAGGCTTACACTGTATTTATCAAGGTAAGACTGAGGTGTTTCTAAGACACAGTTCACTTGTGCTGAGGTTACAAACACAGCCACCTTCTACCAATCCCGGGACTGAGATTTTTCTGCTGTTTCAGAAAGTTAAAAGCCAGATGAATACTCTTATTTAAGAAAATATTCTGTTTCAACATGGATAGTATGAATGTCTGAAGCTGGGAAAAGACAATAATCACATTTCAATCAGCTTCAAACATGGCAGAACATTCACAGCCTCATGTGATATCAAAAGACTCTTCTGGCAGAATGTCAATGTGGGCAACTTCCAGTAAATTTGCACATTAATTTTTCAAAGAATTAGAAGAAGAGAATTTGTGACAGTCATGATGGGCACTGGCAAAAAAAAATGATGAACAATTGTTTCTTCCCGAATGAATTCAATATTGTTGTCATGAGCATGCCTCTGGGATATTGGGGAAGAATCCGCACTAGAACCCAATGCGTTGCATGAAAGTTCAGAATTTAAGTTGGAAAGCGTCATCTTCCTACAATCATGTATTTTAGTTGTCCTAGACACTGTAGCCTCTCATGAAAGGCGCTCATATCGTTTACACACTGAGTAAATGCTTTGATCATGCTCTTCCTGGCCTAGGGATCTTACTCAGACATAGATGAGTTTAGTAGACACCTGCTTGGAGCAAGAATCATAACACCTATATTTGTGTCCCAGTTCTACCAATTCCTTGAGACTATTCTTTCTCACAAATACCTAGGGAGACCATATAGAAAAGATAAATTCCTCATTTATAGTAGTGAAAGCATACTCTCAGAGAAGGACATGGAATATTGTATTCTATTTCCTTAAATAATCACTACGGCATGAATCAAAAGAAAACCTGATTAGCAAATTAAAAATTTGATTAGCTCTTGCAGAATGAAAAAAAAGATATTAATCAAAGACTGTCAGGAGGGCATAACCTGTCCCCTCCTTCGGTCCACACCTGCAGACTAGATGCAGGGAGACACAGGCTGCGAACACGGGGAGTCTCAGAGCCTCTGATTGCAGCGAAGCCTTTCTTATTCTTCTTTAATCAAGGTAATTACAGAGAACAATGGTTCTTGGAGGCTTACACTGTATTTATCAAGGTAAGACTGAGGTGTTTCTAAGACACAGTTCACTTGTGCTGAGGTTACAAACACAGCCACCTTCTACCAATCCCGGGACTGAGATTTTTCTGCTGTTTCAGAAAGTTAAAAGCCAGATGAATACTCTTATTTAAGAAAATATTCTGTTTCAACATGGATAGTATGAATGTCTGAAGCTGGGAAAAGACAATAATCACATTTCAATCAGCTTCAAACATGGCAGAACATTCACAGCCTCATGTGATATCAAAAGACTCTTCTGGCAGAATGTCAATGTGGGCAACTTCCAGTAAATTTGCACATTAATTTTTCAAAGAATTAGAAGAAGAGAATTTGTGACAGTCATGATGGGCACTGGCAAAAAAAAATGATGAACAATTGTTTCTTCCCGAATGAATTCAATATTGTTGTCATGAGCATGCCTCTGGGATATTGGGGAAGAATCCGCACTAGAACCCAATGCGTTGCATGAAAGTTCAGAATTTAAGTTGGAAAGCGTCATCTTCCTACAATCATGTATTTTAGTTGTCCTAGACACTGTAGCCTCTCATGAAAGGCGCTCATATCGTTTACACACTGAGTAAATGCTTTGATCATGCTCTTCCTGGCCTAGGGATCTTACTCAGACATAGATGAGTTTAGTAGACACCTGCTTGGAGCAAGAATCATAACACCTATATTTGTGACCCAGTTCTACCAACTCCTCTTTTGTGAAAGCTCAACTGAGCCATTCAAAGATGCCAAGACAAATGTTATCTTTAGAAATTAATGACGGCAGCACCCTCCTTGCTTATACCAGTGCTATTTGATGAATTAAATGGGAAAATGTATTTGGGAAGTATTGGGGAGAAAATCACGGTAAAGATGTGTGATTTCTCTTATCATTATCATGTGTTTTACTCTTGATGACACATGTGCATCTTCAATTTTTGTTCATTAAAGCAGAGAACTGGGACTTCCCTGGTGGTCCAGTGGTTAAGACTCCGTGTTCCCAATGCGGGGTGCGGTTCGATCCCTGGTCAGGGAACTAGATCCCACGTGCCTCAACTAACACCCAGTGCAGCTAAATTAATAAATAATCAATGACAACAACAACAACAACAAAAACCCCAGAGAACTGGCCTCTGCTGATTATGGAGGGTACTCTTGTGGAAACCAAAAATTATCCCTGTAAGTCTGTCAGGGGCAAGAAATATAGAATGGCATCCTATAATAAAGGCTAAAACTTTAGCTCTTTTCCCATCCTAACATTTTGGCCTGAATATAGAGGATATGAATCAATCGCCAGAAATAACAAGAGATCACGGTTATTTGAACCATGTGTTTACTTTAGTATATATAGTTAATAAAAAAAAAACACAAAATAAAAGCACAAATTACTTAAACATAGCATCATGTTCATTGCAAGAAGAGAATTTGTGACAGTCATGATGGGCACTGGCAAAAAAATGATGAACAATTGTTTCTTCCCGAATGAATTCAATATTGTTGTCATGAGCATGCCTCTGGGATATTGGGGAAGAATCCGCACTAGAACCCAATGCGTTGCATGAAAGTTCAGAATTTAAGTTGGAAAGCGTCATCTTCCTACAATCATGTATTTTAGTTGTCCTAGACACTGTAGCCTCTCATGAAAGGCACTCATATCGTTTACACACTGAGTAAATGCTTTGATCATGCTCTTCCTGGCCTAGGGATCTTACTCAGACATAGATGAGTTTAGTAGACACCTGCTTGGAGCAAGAATCATAACACCTATATTTGTGACCCAGTTCTACCAACTCCTCTTTTGTGAAAGCTCAACTGAGCCATTCAAAGATGCCAAGACAAATGTTATCTTTAGAAATTAATGACGGCAGCACCCTCCTTGCTTATACCAGTGCTATTTGATGAATTAAATGGGAAAATGTATTTGGGAAGTATTGGGGAGAAAATCACGGTAAAGATGTGTGATTTCTCTTATCATTATCATGTGTTTTACTCTTGATGACACATGTGCATCTTCAATTTTTGTTCATTAAAGCAGAGAACTGGGACTTCCCTGGTGGTCCAGTGGTTAAGACTCCGTGTTCCCAATGCGGGGGGGGGGGGGGGGGCGGGTTCGATCCCTGGTCAGGGAACTAGATCCCACGTGCCTCAACTAACACCCAGTGCAGCTAAATTAATAAATAATCAATGACAACAACAACAACAACAAAACCCCCAGAGAACTGGCCTCTGCTGATTATGGAGGGTACTCTTGTGGAAACCAAAAATTATCCCTGTAAGTCTGTCAGGGGCAAGAAATATAGAATGGCATCCTATAATAAAGGCTAAAACTTTAGCTCTTTTCCCATCCTAACATTTTGGCCTGAATATAGAGGATATGAATCAATCGCCAGAAATAACAAGAGATCACGGTTATTTGAACCATGTGTTTACTTTAGTATATATAGTTAATAAAAAAAAAACACAAAATAAAAGCACAAATTACTTAAACATAGCATCATGTATCATTGCATTTACTTTGTTTTTTTCTACCCTTACAAGGTGGCACTAGTGGTATAGAACCCGCCAGCCAATGTAGGAGACAGAAGAGATGTGGGTTTGATCCCTGAGTTGGGAAGATCCCCTGGAGGAGGGCATGGCAACCCACTCCAGTCGCCTTGCCTGGAGAATCCCATGGACAGAGGAGCCTGTGGGCTGCAGTCTATGGAGTCAGTAAGAACAGGGTAGGACTGAATCAACTTAGCACACAGGCATGCACAAAGCATGAGACAGGTCAAACTTCTAACTTGTGACAACAGATTTTATTTTTTCCATACCAAACAAAACTATCTTAAAATTTCCTAAAACAGAAATAAAAAGTAAAATGAAGACAGAGCCGGGGGAATGAGGGCATTTGAAGACAGCAAAATTAGTACCGATTAGAGCAGAGTCAGGGCTATGGGTCCAAGAGAATCAGAGCAGAAAGAGAAGTGACTATAAAGAGAAGAGTGGATATGACCCAGCAGTCCGCCTCTGGCATTCACCTGCAGAAAGCTGTTCTTCAAAAAGACACACGCACCCCAGTGTCCACCGCAGCACTGTGTACAAGCCCAGACACGGAAACAACCTAAATGTCCGTCAACAGATACAGGATAAAGACGTGATACGTGCATGCAGTATTACACATCTGGTAAAAAAGAATGAAACAGTGCCGTTTGAAGCAAAACAGATGGACTCAGAGACAGAGTAAGTGAAGCAAGTCAGAGAAAGACAAATACCATACGAGAGCTCTTGTACATAGAATCTAAAATATGATACAAATGAACTCATTTACAAAACAGAAACAGACTCACAGACTTGGGAAACAAAAAACAAAAACTTTAGGTTACCAAAGAGGAAAGGTAGTAGGAGGGACAGACTAGAAGTTTGAAATTGACATATACACACTACTATGTTTAAAACAGATAATGAACAAGGACCTATTGCATAGCACAGCAAAGTCTACTCAACATTCTCTAATAAATAGGGAAAGAATCTGAAACAGGATACATGTGTGTGTGTATATATGTAGATATATGTGTGTGTGTATATATATAATATATATATATATATATATATATATATATATCACTGAACCACTCCACTGTACACAACTAACGCAACTCTGTAAAGCAACTATTTGTTGTTGTTTAGTTGCTAAGTCATGTCTGACTGTTTTGTGATCCCATGGAGTGAAATCCAAAATAAAATAGAACAATTTTTAATTTTTAAGTAATATTAATAATGTTCATTTTAGAAAGTTTAAAATTGAAGATGCAACTATACTCCTCTCTTGGTTCACAATTCTCGTCTTTGGCCAGGAAACCAAGTGTGCTTTCTCCCTTGGGGTCTGGGCTCCTCGTGAAGCCCCGCAGGATCCACTTTTCCCCTTCACCAGGCACAGAGACCGGCTGGGTGTGACCTTCTGCACACTCCATCTGCACCTGCTCCCAGACAGACTTTATCGCACGACTCTGACTCTCTGGGCCCCCGTCTGAAAGGCACTTTTCTTGGGTATGTTATTGGAAATCTGACCTTGACCTTGGACTTTCTATGGTGTCCATTCAATGCCTAAGAACTCTGCATTCCACTATAACAAACAGTGCGAATGCCGTGCTACTCCCTGCACTCTGGGTCTCTTCCTAATGCATTTTTCCCTTTGTAAACAGCACAGAGTGCAAATCTACAAGTTCAACATAAAAGCAGATTCCAGGCGCTTCCCTGGTGGTCCAGTGGGTAAGGACACCGCCTTGCAGGGCAAGGGCGCCAGTTCGATCCCTGGCCTGGGAAGATCCCACATGCCGTGGAGCGGCTGGACTGATGTGTCCAGTTACCGAGCCGGAGCTCTGAGTGCATGCGCCCAGAGCCGGTGCTCTGTGACAACAGAGGCCACCGCGATGGGAGGCCCACACGGGCCAAAGAACAAAGATGGATGTGAATAGATAAATGAAAGATCAATAGAAGTGGCCTGCCTGCCCCTCTCCCTCCTCAGCCCGCCCCCCACCTCAAAACAAACAAACAAAAAAAAACAGATTCCAATCAGGGAACAGTGTAGTGGTCTTCCTTTCTTGACATATCCACATCCCTAACAGTGAAAGGCCATATAACTGCTAATGCATAAATCATCTAGATCCAGAAAAGAAGAGGTTGAAGCCAGGATCGGACAAGCAATAGCTGTGTATAATACTGAGCAACATGTGTGTCTATTCCTCAACTTCCTCATCTGTAAACATGAGGTAACAGCAGCTCCTCCCTTAGAGGACCTCGCCACAAGTGTGACAGGCTTATTCCACTTCCTGGCATGACGTGTGTGAACACTCAATAAATGTTAGCTACCACCAGATGCCTCCTAGATTCTCTGCATTTGCTGAGCAGGTCCATCTGCCAGACCCCAGAGAAAAAGGAAATCTCTTAATAGGAATAATAATAATACATTTCCAGTCACTTCTGACCCCTGAACCAATCTAGATCTTTGGCAAGAGGCAGGGAGTGGCGATTGGGTGTCTAGAACCCGGTCTTCCGCTCTCCCGTGAGTCCATTCATGCGTCCGGTGTTTCTCTTTAGGACGGTGAGATACGTGGCTATAATTTCAAGAACAGGAAAATTAACACCTGGCATCCTCTTACACTAACATTCTGCCATTTCCTCTCTATATCCACCAGTGAGAAGGACTCTTCTTTACTTAAGGATTATCAGTTACCACAGGCATATTTTATTTTTCATTTAGCTGGTGGAAAAACATTGGCTTTATCACAAATCTTTTGCTTGCCATGCATGAATTCTAAATTGTATAGGAGACCACAAAGAGGAGTGATTTCTTCTAGAGCCCTGAGACACTATACCTGATTTTAATCTCACAGGCATAGCCAATATTGAAAATTACAAGTGACTAACACGTGAAATAAGAAAACACTTATTAAATTATAGGTATGCACATTGTGCAGACATAGCCACTTCCCACTAGAACATTCTTGCTCTATGACTCATTCATTCTTATAGAAAGAAATGAGAGAAGATTCAGTCATAATTTAAGAATGTCAAGGCTGATAAGAACAATATGAATCTGGTAGGCTTAAAAAAGAAAATCTTTTTCTGAGAGAGTCTATTTTGACAGACTGAAATCAGTTTAGATAAAAGAATATTTTATTGCACTAAAAGGGCAGACAGGAAAAAAAAAACAGGACAAAGAAGATAGACCAAACAAGAAGCAGAGGAAAATACGCAAAGAGGAGAAAAGGTTACAGAGTAAATGCCTACATTGCTGAATAATGAGTTAAATGTTGCTGAATAATTCGTTGGAAACTGGCCTCACATAAACCCAAATGAGAGAAAAAGGAAGTTTCAACAGTGATGAGAGTCAGTGTATCCTTGGCAAGCCAACTGAATCATCAACGGATGCTAAGGTAAGACCAGTATCTTCAGAGAGCTGTCCTCCCCGCAGACCACCTCATGAGCACTTCTGAACGAGCAGCGATGTTCCCGGCAGGGAGAGACTCAGCCAGATCTCGACCTCCTGCTCTCTGTCTTCAACTCCACATATCGAAGCGGAGACACGACTATCACAAGTGAAAGACATTTATTTTTCATTTAGCTGGTGGAAAAATATTAGCTATACCATGAAATTTGAGGGCGTATTTTATATTACTGTTTACCCTACAGAGGAACTAAGAATGAAGTCGGGAGAAATTTTTCTAATTGGAAAGTAATATTTGCTTTGCTTTCATGCAAAGATTGGGTTGTCAGTTTATGGGAATTTGCTCTGATTCAAGTGACAGAGTATCCCCAAAGTACATATCTGGTGGTGGTGTTATTTAATTGCTCAATTGTGTCCAGCTGTTTTGTGATCCCATGGACTGTAGCCTGCCAGGCTCCTCTGTCCTGGAATTCTCCAGGCAGGAACTGGAGTGGGTTGCCATTCCCTTCTCCAGGGGATCTTCTTGACCAAGGGGTCAAATCTGGGTCTCTTACATAGCCGACAGATTCTTTACTGTCTGAGCCACCAGGGAAGCCCATTTAATATTTCTAGCATCATTTAATCTTTGAAGAGGTATTTGCTCTAAATCTCATTGCAAATCATATTTCAGCAAACAGAAGCTACGCATAAATTCAAGTTGCTGGATCATCTAGGAATCAAGGTCTTAATACCTCCCCAAGGCATTTGTTTTAAAGTCATTTCCTTTGTAAACAGATAAAGTGAGGATACACTGAGAAGGTCTGAAATAAGAAACTACAGGAATGTAGAGGTAGCATTCTAACCTTTCTTGATTCACTGTATTGATTTTTTTATAAGGTGTAGGGCATTCTCAGCATCATTATTTGTCAACTTACATATAAAATCTGGTCAACATAATTTGAGTCTAACTTTAAGGTTTAAGTGACTTCTTCCTGATTCTTCTATGAAGTGTAATATACAAACACCTGGCGCTCTTGTACAAAGCATAAGGAACAAAACAACAAAATCTTGTTTCTTTACAAAGAATGCTCACGGTAAGGGGAGTTTCCAATTCTTTGATTTTCTGGAAATATACATTTTGTTTCAATCATCACACTCAGTATTATTTAAAAATGTAAGACTCTTATGCACAAAAAGAATATGTTTACTATAAATGAATTTTTTGTTGGTATTAGTGTTTTGTTGATTGAATGTATTTGTACTCCCTTAGTATCATAAAAGTAAATATCAAGAATCATTGAAAATGTGGATCTAATAGGTACAGAATTTTTCCACAACTTTCCCTGAAAAGCTGAGTGTCTCCCTCACTCACACATATGTGTACACACACACATGCAAGTGATTTTAAGTATGTGCTTATTTTCTCATGATTTACCTCTGTCATAAGAGAGGAGAAAAGAAAAATTCTTGCTAACTATAGGTTCCAAGGAATCCAGCATTTTATTAAGGAACACAACCAAATTTTCAGGAGTACCATGAGGCTTAGAAGGAAGAATGAAGAGGCAACTCTTTTCAGGTTTTCAACCTTGGATGCACATGGAAATCATAAGACCAAAACATCAGAAAAGATCTAATCAAAGAGAACTGAAAACAGAGAGGCCTTCATTTTCCTTCTTCTCTGACAGCATTGCCTATTCAAAAATCCACAGAAAAATCTTTAAAAATGTCTCTATCATCTATCATACAATGTATAATTTGTATTATGACAGCAAGGCATGTAATTTTTAAAATAATAATATTCCTTCCTTTTCTGTTGGGGAACTTTGAATAAAGTTCTTCAAGAGATCTGTAAAAATCACTAGTTTAAAACATTCATGCTGAATATCACATATTTAATTGGTCGTGAGTTTCACTCCACAATTTCTCCCACTAATTCCCACATAGTGGCTTTCTGATTTTGGAAGTATTTCCAAAGACTTACAAAAATAATGTTAAGGTCATATCGATAGTCAGCAAAGGATGTGGCAAGGTCCCCTATCGATAGTCAGCTGAATCTTAAAAGAGTCTAACTTTAAGGTTTAAGTGACTTCTTCCTGATTCTTCTATGAAGTGTAATATACAAACACCTGGCGCTCTTGTACAAAGCATAAGGAACAAAACAACAAAATCTTGTTTCTTTACAAAGAATGCTCACGGTAAGGGGAGTTTCCAATTCTTTGATTTTCTGGAAATATACATTTTGTTTCAATCATCACACTCAGTATTATTTAAAAATGTAAGACTCTTATGCACAAAAAGAATATGTTTACTATAAATGAATTTTTTGTTGGTATTAGTGTTTTGTTGATTGAATGTATTTGTACTCCCTTAGTATCATAAAAGTAAATATCAAGAATCATTGAAAATGTGGATCTAATAGGTACAGAATTTTTCCACAACTTTCCTGAAAAGCTGAGTGTCTCCCTCACTCACACATATGTGTACACACACACATGCAAGTGATTTTAAGTATGTGCTTATTTTCTCATGATTTACCTCTGTCATAAGAGAGGAGAAAAGAAAAATTCTTGCTAACTATAGGTTCCAAGGAATCCAGCATTTTATTAAGGAACACAACCAAATTTTCAGGAGTACCATGAGGCTTAGAAGGAAGAATGAAGAGGCAACTCTTTTCAGGTTTTCAACCTTGGATGCACATGGAAATCATAAGACCAAAACATCAGAAAAGATCTAATCAAAGAGAACTGAAAACAGAGAGGCCTTCATTTTCCTTCTTCTCTGACAGCATTGCCTATTCAAAAATCCACAGAAAAATCTTTAAAAATGTCTCTATCATCTATCATACAATGTATAATTTGTATTATGACAGCAAGGCATGTAATTTTTAAAATAATAATATTCCTTCCTTTTCTGTTGGGGAACTTTGAATAAAGTTCTTCAAGAGATCTGTAAAAATCACTAGTTTAAAACATTCATGCTGAATATCACATATTTAATTGGTCGTGAGTTTCACTCCACAATTTCTCCCACTAATTCCCACATAGTGGCTTTCTGATTTTGGAAGTATTTCCAAAGACTTACAAAAATAATGTTAAGGTCATATCGATAGTCAGCAAAGGATGTGGCAAGGTGTCACAGCCACATAACTGAAGGACTAGCTATCTGACCAGTCCAGCTGACGGGGTGCTCAGGGGAGAAAGGGTGCCGACAGTTAAGCCAGGCAGCCCACCAGGTGCCGGGGCGTGTGGCAGCACTTCCCTCCTGCACCATTCTGATGCTAAAGAGAAGGCAGGAAGGGCAAGCAGGAGAGGAAGAGGCAAAAACAGGACACAGGGGAACCACAGAATTTGAGAGTCAGCGGGAGCCTTAGAGATAAGCCCAGTAAATGCGCCATCATAACACATGACACTGAGGCAGGCTGGGACCTTGGGATCCTTTGCAGCACTGCCTGCAGCAATGTGAGCACACATCTCTGCTCCAGCAACAAAATACAAAGAAACAAGAAGGGAAGAAAAATCACCAGGTGCAGTTGGCACAAATTATGGACAAGATACAAAAAGATTGAAAAAAAAAAATCAACTGGTATTTCTGAAGAGCCAGGAACAAAAGCAGAGAGTCAGAGGGAATAAAAGGCAAGGTGTTGTGCAAACCCCAGCACTCAGTGCCACCAAAGGAGTGGGAAGACCCCCTAAGCCACCCCTCCAGCTCAACCCTGGAGACACCCCTACCCTCACCCCACATAAGGAAGCAGCTCCCCTTTCCCTGCTCCCCCAGGAAGCAACTGGGCAAGGGAACCTGTGTGTTCTCCCTTCCCTCAGTGTGGCAAGGGTCCCAATTAAGCCTTGCCTGAATTGCTCCTCTGACTTCTTATCAATTTCTATTGATCGAGGAGTCCCCAGACTTTACAATCTGCATTATCATACAATGTATAATTTGTATTATGACAGCAAGGCATGTAATTTTTAAAATAATAATATTCCTTCCTTTTCTGTTGGGGAACTTTGAATAAAGTTCTTCAAGAGATCTGTAAAAATCACTAGTTTAAAACATTCATGCTGAATATCACATATTTAATTGGTCGTGAGTTTCACTCCACAATTTCTCCCACTAATTCCCACATAGTGGCTTTCTGATTTTGGAAGTATTTCCAAAGACTTACAAAAATAATGTTAAGGTCATATCGATAGTCAGCAAAGGATGTGGCAAGGTGTCACAGCCACATAACTGAAGGACTAGCTATCTGACCAGTCCAGCTGACGGGGTGCTCAGGGGAGAAAGGGTGCCGACAGTTAAGCCAGGCAGCCCACCAGGTGCCGGGGCGTGTGGCAGCACTTCCCTCCTGCACCATTCTGATGCTAAAGAGAAGGCAGGAAGGGCAAGCAGGAGAGGAAGAGGCAAAAACAGGACACAGGGGAACCACAGAATTTGAGAGTCAGCGGGAGCCTTAGAGATAAGCCCAGTAAATGCGCCATCATAACACATGACACTGAGGCAGGCTGGGACCTTGGGATCCTTTGCAGCACTGCCTGCAGCAATGTGAGCACACATCTCTGCTCCAGCAACAAAATACAAAGAAACAAGAAGGGAAGAAAAATCACCAGGTGCAGTTGGCACAAATTATGGACAAGATACAAAAAGATTGAAAAAAAAAAATCAACTGGTATTTCTGAAGAGCCAGGAACAAAAGCAGAGAGTCAGAGGGAATAAAAGGCAAGGTGTTGTGCATACCCCCAGCACTCAGTGCCACCAAAGGAGTGGGAAGACCCCCTAAGCCACCCCTCCAGCTCAACCCTGGAGACACCCCTACCCTCACCCCACATAAGGAAGCAGCTCCCCTTTCCCTGCTCCCCCAGGAAGCAACTGGGCAAGGGAACCTGTGTGTTCTCCCTTCCCTCAGTGTGGCAAGGGTCCCAATTAAGCCTTGCCTGAATTGCTCCTCTGACTTCTTATCAATTTCTATTGATCGAGGAGTCCAAGAACCCTGGGTCAGTAACAGGACTATTACACAATCTGCATATACTTCTCAGTCCTCCTTCGCCTCAGTCAGGCATGAGTAGGCTTTCCAGCAGCCTCGGGTCGGCCCCCTCCCATCACCACATGCCCAACACGAGAAGTGGCTACATTGGCTTTGAGAAGATTTGTCAAAGACTCATCAAACTAAAAAGAAGCAAAGTTAAACTTTCATTGGCAAACAAGCTTCTTCAGAGGACCCCTTCAGAGGACGAAACGGCCCCCCACTCCAGCATGTTTGCCGATGCTGGAATACCACAATGTATTCTTAAATAAAAATACCAGCGTAGAGAATACCAGGTAACACTGTAGCATGTACTCTGTGTGAGATTTTATAGTCTACTTCCAATCCCTTTACCAGTGTGTTCTGGGCATCTCTTATCGTGAGATCTTTGAAAGCTCTTAATGATTCTACAGCATTGCTCTGAATGGATTGTCAAGATTTTCTTAATTATCCCCATTAACCAGTATGTATATTTTGTATGCCCTTGTAATTATAAATTCCTACGAGAAATAACATCAAGTCGAAGCATACGCATATACTTCGAAAAAGCCTTCCAGAGACGCACCAATAGCGAGTGCCCGAGAGCCCTTTTCCTTTCAGCCTTACCATAATGCATGTGCATTTCTGTAAGTCTTCATCCTATCAAAACCTAAGCTAAAGGATCACCCATTTATGTTTCAGTGTACATTTATTACTACCAAGCCTAAATATTTTTCATGTATGTCAATACTGACTATATTTATCTATCACAAGTCACATATTAATGTCCCTTGCCCACTTATTTTTATTGGTCCTTTCATCCTTTCCCTTTAATACATGACTTCAAATATTAAACGATTTTATTTTTGTCATTTATTTTGCAAACCTTGCAAACTTTCAGCTGTTTACTTTTGTGCAATTTGAAATAGTAACCAAATGCTGCCTCCCCTGCAGTCATCACTCTTTGTTGCTCAGTTGTGTCAGACTTCGTGCACCGCCATAAACTGCAACACACTTGGCTTCCCTGCCCATCACTACTTACTGGAGTTTGCTCAAACCCACGTCCATTGAATCGATGATTCCATCCAGCCACCTCATCCTCTATCACCTCCTTCTCCTCCTGCCCTCAGTCTTTCCCAGCATCAGGATCTTTTCTAATGAGTCAGTTCTTTGAATCGCATGGCCAAACTATTAGAGCTTCAGCTTCAGCATCAGTCCTTCCAATGAGTATTCAGGGTTGATTCCCTTTAGGATGGGCTAGATTGATCTCCTTGGTGTCCAAGAGGCTCTCAAAAGTCTTCTCCAGCACCACAGTTTGAAGGCATCAGTTCTTCAGTGCTCAGCCCTCTTTATGGTCCAGCTCTCACATCCACACATGACTACTAGAAAACCACAGCTTTGACTCTAGGCACCTTTGTTGGCAAAGAGATGTCTCTGTTAATTGATTACCCATATAGCATCTTTCTTATATTCTAAACTCTAATAGTTTCTAGGTTCTTTGTTTCCGTCATTCTTCTGCAGAGCTCTCTCTGTATTAATAATGCTTTTTTTCCTTCCTTCCCTGCTTTCTACCTCCTTTATTCTTCTTGCTCCTTCCTCCATCTTTCCACTCCCTTTCTTTACTCCTTCCCCTCTTTTCTCACTCTCTCTTTTTTTGCACTTCCCCCTCCTATCTTTATTGTATATTTCCCCTGCTTCTATTCCTTCTGATGTTTCTTCCAGAAATCTGCTAGTAATTCCGGGTGCTATTCTTAGTGTCCCTCTGATGTTCCCCATAAGGGCAAAGCATGTGGATCTTTGCTGCTGCTTATACCACGTCTGACAGTTTCACCAACCTGAAGACCCCTAATCAATCCCTGTGAATAAGTGGGGGGGAGGGTAAAAGCAAGATGTAACTAAGTTTGTTGGTGACAAGGTTCCATCCATACTGAATATCAGACCATGGTTAGTTGAACTCAGCCTGACATCTAATCTCCTTTATACACATTCACCAGGGCTTCCCAGGTGGTGCCAGTGGTAAAGAAGCTGCCTGCCAGTGCAGGAGACACAAGAGACATGGGCTTGACCCCTTCAGAGGATGAAACAGCTCCCCACTCCAGCATTCTTGCCTGGAGAATCCCATGGACAGAGGAGCCTGGTGGGCTACAGTTCACAGGGTCACAAAGAGTCAGACAAGACTGAAGCATCTTAGCCCAGCACTGCAACACATATTCAATATTTAGTTACTGAATTCAGGTTATCAGTGTTTTGATGATTTTGACCTTATTTCACTTTTTGTTAATACAATTCTTTTACCTCTCCTTCCATTCGCCCTTGTGAGTGGTCCTCACTATTCTCTGATTTTATTTTTTTCCAACAAACAAAATAATTTTGAAAAGACTCTTTCAAAGAAAACATTGATATATTCATTGTGATTTGCTAAAAATGTACACTGATTTGGAGAAAAAAAGTTATATTGTTATACAACATTTTCATCAAAGCTTATTACCTACCCTTTTGTGTGTTTTTTATAAATCATTTGGATCCTACATATTTCTTGATAATCTTATTTCAAGGTACATTAATTTCATAGCAAATTATTGAATAATTTTCTATTCAATTTTACCTCCTACCAAAAATTTCCATAGCATAATACATGAACATTTCATTCTTCTGCAGAGCTCTCTCTGTATTAATAATGCTTTTTTTCCTTCCTTCCCTGCTTTCTACCTCCTTTATTCTTCTTGCTCCTTCCTCCATCTTTCCCCTTTCTTTACTCCTTCCCCTCTTTTCTCACTCTCTCTTTTTTTGCACTTCCCCCTCCTATCTTTATTGTATATTTCCCCTGCTTCTATTCCTTCTGATGTTTCTTCCAGAAATCTGCTAGTAATTCCGGGTGCTATTCTTAGTGTCCCTCTGATGTTCCCCATAAGGGCAAAGCATGTGGATCTTTGCTGCTGCTTATACCACGTCTGACAGTTTCACCAACCTGAAGACCCCTAATCAATCCCTGTGAATAAGTGGGGGGGAGGGTAAAAGCAAGATGTAACTAAGTTTGTTGGTGACAAGGTTCCATCCATACTGAATATCAGACCATGGTTAGTTGAACTCAGCCTGACATCTAATCTCCTTTATACACATTCACCAGGGCTTCCCAGGTGGTGCCAGTGGTAAAGAAGCTGCCTGCCAGTGCAGGAGACACAAGAGACATGGGCTTGACCCCTTCAGAGGATGAAACAGCTCCCCACTCCAGCATTCTTGCCTGGAGAATCCCATGGACAGAGGAGCCTGGTGGGCTACAGTTCACAGGGTCACAAAGAGTCAGACAAGACTGAAGCATCTTAGCCCAGCACTGCAACACATATTCAATATTTAGTTACTGAATTCAGGTTATCAGTGTTTTGATGATTTTGACCTTATTTCACTTTTTGTTAATACAATTCTTTTACCTCTCCTTCCATTCGCCCTTGTGAGTGGTCCTCACTATTCTCTGATTTTATTTTTTTCCAACAAACAAAATAATTTTGAAAAGACTCTTTCAAAGAAAACATTGATATATTCATTGTGATTTGCTAAAAATGTACACTGATTTGGAGAAAAAAAGTTATATTGTTATACAACATTTTCATCAAAGCTTATTACCTACCCTTTTGTGTGTTTTTTATAAATCATTTGGATCCTACATATTTCTTGATAATCTTATTTCAAGGTACATTAATTTCATAGCAAATTATTGAATAATTTTCTATTCAATTTTACCTCCTACCATATGTAAACATGAACAGCATCCCTATCTAGCTCTTATAATTAAGTACCTTACTGAACTTTATTTCCAACAGATTTTAGTTGCTTAAGTATATTATTTGCAAATAATGATGATGTTATATTATTCATTATAATAGTTAAAATGATTGTACCTTTTTGCTATCTTATTGTCTTTTTAAGAGCATTTGGAGCTGTTTTAAATATTGGGGAGTTTGTGATAATGGGATATTTGCTCTTTTTTTTAAACTTTATTAGGGATACTTTCAATTGAATGATAGTATGCTTTATGAGATTTTGTAATATTGAACATTTTTTGTATTTTTAGAATTAACCCTACTGCTTTTACACTATTTTCTTAATATGGAAACTTAAATTTTAACATTTTAGTTACACACCTACTTCAACTTTCACATTTAAAATTGATCAGGAAATTCCTTTTCCTCCATTATCATTCTCAGGTTTGCTATATAAATCATGATGGATTTAGGAAACTGAACTGGTTACTCTTCACATGAGATAATCATACTGTGTTATCTCTCTGAGAATATTGGATATTGGATTTTTCCTTGAGTTTTAGATGAACTCATAACATCAGTTTCTGCTATAGGCTGAATATTTGTGTCCCCCAAAGTCATAGGCTGAAATGTTAACCTCCCATATGATGGTAGGAGGAGGTGGGGCCCTTGGGTGGGGATCAGGCCATGAGGGTGGAGCTCCATGATGGGGACAGTGCCCTTACAAAGACTCAGACGTCTCCTCTGCCCCGTCTGCCCTGTGAGGCTGCAGAGCGAAGCAGCCGTTCCTGGACCAGGAAGTGGGCCCTCGCCGGACACTGGCTCTGGTGGTGCCTTGACCCAGGGCATCCCAGCCTCCACAACTGGCAGAGACAAACGTTATTCAAATCACTCTGCCCACGGTATTTTCGTTGTAGCAGCCCAAAGGGATTAAGACAGTTTCAAATAGACTAATTCTGCGACTCCCCGAATAATTCAGTGGATAAGACTCTGCACTCCCAGTGTAGGGGGTATAGGTTTTCTCCGGAAGGGGAACTGAGATCTCACATGCGCACACTCTGCCGTTCGTTACAGTGCAATGAACTATTCAATTTTACCTCCTACCATATGTAAACATGAACAGCATCCCTATCTAGCTCTTATAATTAAGTACCTTACTGAACTTTATTTCCAACAGATTTTAGTTGCTTAAGTATATTATTTGCAAATAATGATGATGTTATATTATTCATTATAATAGTTAAAATGATTGTACCTTTTTGCTATCTTATTGTCTTTTTAAGAGCATTTGGAGCTGTTTTAAATATTGGGGAGTTTGTGATAATGGGATATTTGCTCTTTTTTTTAAACTTTATTAGGGATACTTTCAATTGAATGATAGTATGCTTTATGAGATTTTGTAATATTGAACATTTTTTGTATTTTTAGAATTAACCCTACTGCTTTTACACTATTTTCTTAATATGGAAACTTAAATTTTAACATTTTAGTTACACACCTACTTCAACTTTCACATTTAAAATTGATCAGGAAATTCCTTTTCCTCCATTATCATTCTCAGGTTTGCTATATAAATCATGATGGATTTAGGAAACTGAACTGGTTACTCTTCACATGAGATAATCATACTGTGTTATCTCTCTGAGAATATTGGATATTGGATTTTTCCTTGAGTTTTAGATGAACTCATAACATCAGTTTCTGCTATAGGCTGAATATTTGTGTCCCCCAAAGTCATAGGCTGAAATGTTAACCTCCCATATGATGGTAGGAGGAGGTGGGGCCCTTGGGTGGGGATCAGGCCATGAGGGTGGAGCTCCATGATGGGGACAGTGCCCTTACAAAGACTCAGACGTCTCCTCTGCCCCGTCTGCCCTGTGAGGCTGCAGAGCGAAGCAGCCGTTCCTGGACCAGGAAGTGGGCCCTCGCCGGACACTGGCTCTGGTGGTGCCTTGACCCAGGGCATCCCAGCCTCCACAACTGGCAGAGACAAACGTTATTCAAATCACTCTGCCCACGGTATTTTCGTTGTAGCAGCCCAAAGGGATTAAGACAGTTTCAAATAGACTAATTCTGCGACTCCCCGAATAATTCAGTGGATAAGACTCTGCACTCCCAGTGTAGGGGGTATAGGTTTTCTCTCCGGAAGGGGAACTGAGATCTCACATGCCACACTGTGCGGCCACAGCAAACGGACACACTCTGCCGTATCGTTACAGTAGGCTTTGGAATGGATAAAGAAGGTGTGAGACATATTTACAATACTCAGCCATAAAAAAAGAACAAAACAATGCCATTTTCAGCAATGGGGATAGACCTATAGATTGTCATACCAAGTGAAGTAAGCAGACAAAGAAAGACAAATATCATATTTGATATTTGTATGCTATCACTTACATGGGATAAATCAGAAGTTTGTGATTAACATATATATACACTACTATATATAAAAGAGATCAACAAGAGCCTACTATATAACAGAGAACTCCACTCAGTATTCTGCAATAACCTATATGGGAAAATAGAGAAGAAGAATGACTATAAGTACATAACAATAATGCTCAGATGCTCAGTCCTGTCTGACTCTCCGTGACCCCAGGGACTCCCCCAGGCTCCTCTGTCCACGGGGCTCTCCAGGCAAGAAGACTGGAGTGGGTAGGCTATTCCTTCTCCGGGGGATCTTCCCGACCCAGGGATTCAGCCCCGGTCCCCTGCAGGCAGATGTTCACTGTCTGAGCCAGCAGGAAACGGAATCACTTTGCTGCATACCTGAAACTAACACAGTACGGTAAGTCAGCTATACTCTAACTTAAAATAAAAATTAAAATTTTTTAAAAATGTGCTTTTGAAAGTTTTGTGGTTGTTGCAACATTTTAAAAAAAGCTTATCATCTGAGCCCTAACATGCACTTAGAATTTTTCGGTCATTGTTGCTCCCTGACCCCTAAAAAAAAGTTTTGTGAGAAACCTAAATGCGTTATTCAGTGCCCTTACAAAGACTCAGACGTCTCCTCTGCCCCGTCTGCCCTGTGAGGCTGCAGAGCGAAGCAGCCGTTCCTGGACCAGGAAGTGGGCCCTCGCCGGACACTGGCTCTGGTGGTGCCTTGACCCAGGGCATCCCAGCCTCCACAACTGGCAGAGACAAACGTTATTCAAATCACTCTGCCCACGGTATTTTCGTTGTAGCAGCCCAAAGGGATTAAGACAGTTTCAAATAGACTAATTCTGCGACTCCCCGAATAATTCAGTGGATAAGACTCTGCACTCCCAGTGTAGGGGGTATAGGTTTTCTCTCCGGAAGGGGAACTGAGATCTCACATGCCACACTGTGCGGCCACAGCAAACGGACACACTCTGCCGTATCGTTACAGTAGGCTTTGGAATGGATAAAGAAGGTGTGAGACATATTTACAATACTCAGCCATAAAAAAAGAACAAAACAATGCCATTTTCAGCAATGGGGATAGACCTATAGATTGTCATACCAAGTGAAGTAAGCAGACAAAGAAAGACAAATATCATATTTGATATTTGTATGCTATCACTTACATGGGATAAATCAGAAGTTTGTGATTAACATATATATACACTACTATATATAAAAGAGATCAACAAGAGCCTACTATATAACAGAGAACTCCACTCAGTATTCTGCAATAACCTATATGGGAAAATAGAGAAGAAGAATGACTATAAGTACATAACAATAATGCTCAGATGCTCAGTCCTGTCTGACTCTCCGTGACCCCAGGGACTCCCCCAGGCTCCTCTGTCCACGGGGCTCTCCAGGCAAGAAGACTGGAGTGGGTAGGCTATTCCTTCTCCGGGGGATCTTCCCGACCCAGGGATTCAGCCCCGGTCCCCTGCAGGCAGATGTTCACTGTCTGAGCCAGCAGGAAACGGAATCACTTTGCTGCATACCTGAAACTAACACAGTACGGTAAGTCAGCTATACTCTAACTTAAAATAAAAATTAAAATTTTTTAAAAATGTGCTTTTGAAAGTTTTGTGGTTGTTGCAACTATTTTTAAAGAGGAGAATATGGGAAGCTTATCATCTGAGCCCTAACATGCACTTAGAATTTTTTCGGTCATTGTTGCTCCCTGACCCCATACACAAAGATCAACTCAAAATGGATTAAAGACCTAAATGTAAGACCAGAAACCATCAAACTCTTAGAGGAGAATGTAGGCAAAACCCTCAAGGACATCAATCAAAGCAAGATCTTCTCTGACCCACCTACTAAAATAGTGGAACTGAAAAGAAAAGTCAACACGTGGGACCTCATGAAACTTAAAAGCTTTTGTACAGCAAAAGAAATCACCAAAAAGTTGAACAGACACCCCACAGAGTGGGAGAAAATCATAGCAAATGAAACAACAGACAAAGAATTAATCTCCAAAATCTACAAGCAACTCAGACAACTCAGCACAGGAAAAACGAACAACCCAATCAAAACATGGGAAAAAGATCTAAAGAGACGCCTCTCCAAAGAGGACATACAGACTGCCCCAAAGCACATGAAACGATGCTCAACCTCGCTTATCATTAGAGAAATGCAAATTAAAACCACAATGAGATACCACCTCACACCTGTCAGAATGGCCATCATCAACAAATCGATAGACAACAAATGCTGGAGAGGGTGTGGAGGAAAGGGAACCCTCTTGCATTGCTGGTGGGAATGTAAATTGATACAACCTCTATGGAAGACAATATGGAGATTCCTTAAAAAACTAAATATAGAAGCACCCTATGACCCAGCAATCCTACTATTAGGCCTATATCCTGATGAAATCAAAAATGAAAGAGGCACCTGTACCCCAATGTTCATTGCAGCTCTCTATACAATAGCCAGAACATGGAAGCAACCTAGATGTCCATCGACAAATGAATGGATACAGAAGCCCTGGTACATATATACAATGGAATACTACTCAGCTGTTAAAAGAAATGCAGAAGACTCAGTCCTAATGGGGTGGCTGGCTCTAGAACCTATCATAAAAAGTGAAGTAAGTCAAAAAGAGAAAGACAAGTATAGTATACTAACTCATATATACGGGATCTAGTAAGATGGTCAGGATAACATACGCAGTGAACTCATGAAAAAACAGAGACTAGACATAAAGACATTGTGGAGACCGAACAGTGGGAGGGAGGCATGGAGGGAGTAACACGGAAGCCTATACTGTCATGTGTGGAAAAGATAGCTATTGTCATTGTGCTAGGGGAATAGGAGTACCTACAACCACTTGGAGCGATGGTCTGGAGGGATGGAAGGGGGGGAACTGGGTGGGGGGAGGGTCCAGGGATATGCATATGAATCATCTGGGAACATACATGTAAAAAATAAAAATAATAATAAAAATATATATATATATAAAATAAAATGACATATATTGGGATTCTTATATTTTCATCTCACATTTATTTAAATGCTTTTCAAATACAGTCTGCAATTAACTATTGTACTTAATGTCTGTTTATAGATGAACAGGCTGTATGCTTTAATCTGGATATGTTTCTGTTACCTCATCCTTAAGGAGGATGCACTTAGCTGCCCCGTAGGTGGACCACCTGGGAAATTCTGTAGACCTTGACTTGAAAGCAACTTCCCACATAAGCGTCAAAATGAAAAATCTGGATTTGTTTATAGTTTTACATGGCTAATTCAAAAATCTAAAGGCGGGCTTCCCCTGGTGGTCCAGTGGGTAAGGACACCGCCTTGCAGTGCAAGGGGCGCCGGTTCGGTCCCTGGCCTGGGAAGATCCCACGTGCCGCAGAGCGGCTGGACCCATGTGTCCAATCACTGAGCCAGAGCTCTGGAGTGCATGCACCCAGAACCGGCGCTCTGCAGTGACAGACGCCACCACGATGGGAGGCCCACAGGAGCCAAAGAACAAAGACAGATGAAAATGGAGAAATGAAAGACCAATAGAACCACCCGTTCCCCTCCCTCCCCAACCCGACCCCTGCCCAAAAATAAATAAATAAAATAAATCTTTAAAAAAAAAATCTAAAGGCTTCAAGGGATAAAGAGAGTGGTTATACATAAGTAGAATATGGGCATACTTTCTATAACAAATATTTGTTTTCTGTAATGGATATCCAGAAATTAAGAGCTAGAGCCACATGACTTTCCTGGGAAATTTTGAGATTGACTCCCTGTTTTACTTCCCTTGCTCTCTGGGGCCAAAAGTCCCATAAACACTAAAATAGAGATAATTCTAAGTAGCATCTGATATTTTTTTTTTTTTTCAGTTCTGGATCTCCAAGAGAATGTGTTTTTGTGTTTTCCCCAGATTACTTGTTTTTGTTGTGTCTGAGATATGACACCAATGACCAAATAATGTATAAAGGCAACTACGTGATTTATCGTCTCCATTGTTTTGAACATCTACTGGGAGAAGCGATAAGTGAGTTGTACCAAGCTCTTTCAACTGTGCATGCTAAGTTTTACTCTTTTATGTACAATTCATATACTGTCTTATCATTATTTGTACATTATAAATCCCTCCAACAAGCCTCCACAGAAACTGCCCAAAGAGGATTCTAGTGACTATGTCCTTCATTGTACGTGCCATGATAACGTCATTTCAATACCTTGCGAGCCAGGCTCACTGCTGGGAGAACCAGGGGGCAGAAACATACTGGACCCTTTACTAGTTTTGATTAAACTCCAAACACATCCATCAATCACCTCAGTTAGTGGTCAACATGAGTTCCTAATTTAATCTTTTTTCTTGTCTCTCCGTAAGATTTTAATAAATTACACATATTTCTTTAGATGTAGAAAGCTGGAACATTCTCCTTCTAGTAACCTGCCTGATACTTTTTCTTGAGCCACCACAATAGACTGCCCTCTGGTCAGCAATGGCCTTCTGGTAACTGCTCTTACAAGTCCACCACGGCAGTGTCTAGGAGTGTACCTAGCATAACGTCTAGGCTCAGGAGAAGCTGGGAATGTGTTCCATAGTGGCATATGCAGTCAGATATATTTTGGATTCTACAAGTCATCTTTTCCACCAAACAAATGCTGTCTGGAGACTTCCCCTGGCATTCCACAGCCTCACTTCTCCATGTCGGCCAATTTTCTCAGAGTTGGTCTTAAACCAGCAGAATCTACTTTAATATCAGTATCACTTGGGATTGTTCTATGGTAGAAAATCCACAGGTCCCTCTCCAGAACTACTGAATCAGAAACCTTGGGTGTTTAACTTTGACATTATCAAAAAGTCTACAAAAAACAAATACTAGACAGGGTGTGGAGAAAAGGGAACCTTCCTATACTGTTGGTGAGAATATAAGTTGATACAAACACTATGCAAAACAGTTAAATACTGAAAACAGAACTACCATGTGATCCAGCAATCCCACTCCTGAGCATATATCCAGAGAAACCATAATTTGAAGTGATACATGCACCCCAATGTTCATTACATAAATGGTTACAATAATCAGGACATGAAGCAACCTAAAAGTCCATCCCCAGATTACTTGTTTTTGTTGTGTCTGAGATATGACACCAATGACCAAATAATGTATAAAGGCAACTACGTGATTTATCGTCTCCATTGTTTTGAACATCTACTGGGAGAAGCGATAAGTGAGTTGTACCAAGCTCTTTCAACTGTGCATGCTAAGTTTTACTCTTTTATGTACAATTCATATACTGTCTTATCATTATTTGTACATTATAAATCCCTCCAACAAGCCTCCACAGAAACTGCCCAAAGAGGATTCTAGTGACTATGTCCTTCATTGTACGTGCCATGATAACGTCATTTCAATACCTTGCGAGCCAGGCTCACTGCTGGGAGAACCAGGGGGCAGAAACATACTGGACCCTTTACTAGTTTTGATTAAACTCCAAACACATCCATCAATCACCTCAGTTAGTGGTCAACATGAGTTCCTAATTTAATCTTTTTTCTTGTCTCTCCGTAAGATTTTAATAAATTACACATATTTCTTTAGATGTAGAAAGCTGGAACATTCTCCTTCTAGTAACCTGCCTGATACTTTTTCTTGAGCCACCACAATAGACTGCCCTCTGGTCAGCAATGGCCTTCTGGTAACTGCTCTTACAAGTCCACCACGGCAGTGTCTAGGAGTGTACCTAGCATAACGTCTAGGCTCAGGAGAAGCTGGGAATGTGTTCCATAGTGGCATATGCAGTCAGATATATTTTGGATTCTACAAGTCATCTTTTCCACCAAACAAATGCTGTCTGGAGACTTCCCCTGGCATTCCACAGCCTCACTTCTCCATGTCGGCCAATTTTCTCAGAGTTGGTCTTAAACCAGCAGAATCTACTTTAATATCAGTATCACTTGGGATTGTTCTATGGTAGAAAATCCACAGGTCCCTCTCCAGAACTACTGAATCAGAAACCTTGGGTGTTTAACTTTGACATTATCAAAAAGTCTACAAAAAACAAATACTAGACAGGGTGTGGAGAAAAGGGAACCTTCCTATACTGTTGGTGAGAATATAAGTTGATACAAACACTATGCAAAACAGTTAAATACTGAAAACAGAACTACCATGTGATCCAGCAATCCCACTCCTGAGCATATATCCAGAGAAAACCATAATTTGAAGTGATACATGCACCCCAATGTTCATTACATAAATGGTTACAATAATCAGGACATGAAGCAACCTAAAAGTCCATCAACAGATGAATGGATAAAGATGTGATATACGTACAATCGAAAATAACTCCACCAAAAAAAAGGGGAATGAAAAATGTCATTTCTAGCAACATGAATGGACCTATATAGATCATCATACTAAGTGAAGTAATTTTATACTTACAGGTTAAAATAAATCAAGTAAAAAAACAAGAAAGTCAGAATCTGAGAGATTAGGAACTGAATAGTGGTGCTGGTTGGCAATTTCCAGCTGGGTGTTGACGGCTGTGCTACAAAACATCTCTAAGACTCTAGTTTCCCAACCTTAAAAAAAAAAAACTGATGCAAAATTCTAGATTGTAAGAATCCAAAATAAATAAGTAAAATATCAAGATAGCAAGTGTCTGCTGGTAAATCTTTAGTCTATTACCATTGGTAGATATTCTCTGTGTTTAAAGGAAGCATTAAACACACTAGAAGAAAGAAGTGGAAAATTAGATACCTGGTTTCAGTTAAAGGGCTACAGGAATAACTGTCTCTATCTATGCATTATATTTATTTACACACACATATCTTCACTATCGGATAATTGGTTTGCAAATGTTTGCTTATGGCCCATTAATTTCTATTATTAGTAGTAGGGAAATTCAAGTGTTCCTATTAATGGAAAAGTCATCATGCTACTAATAACACTAACATGTGTTGGGACTTACATACCATAGGCAACCATAAATTCCTTCTCTACCTTTGAATAATAAAACTATAAAAGTTGCTGAACCAAAATGGGCAGTCATTTCTGGACATCGGGTAAATTAAAGCAAAACTGTGTTTCAAGCGACCCCGGTATGTCTGGGTGCTAGACTGTGGGCCCGGTGGCCGGACCCCGCCTGCCCACGCTGGCGGGGGGCCGGCTGATGGAAGCAAGGCCGCATCTTGGACACCGAGGCGGGGCCCGCTGAGGCTCCAGAGACGCGCTTTCAGCCGCCTGCACTGCCTGCTGATGGAAGACGCCTTCCCAAGCGGAGTGAACCTCTGTGGCCACCGCCGGAAGCCCCGCGTACCTCCCGCGAGCACACTGGTCTCAGTCATGGTGGCCGACCCCCCAGGGCCACCTCTGCTATGTTCTATCGGTGAAAGGGCTCACGGGGAGGGGCGATCCAGAAATGGAAGCCCGAGGACGCAGAGCCCGCACTGGGTCTCCAGAGGACCCTCCCCAGGGCAGCTCCGGCAGCACCGGCCTCCCGCTGGCCGAGCCCGAGGCCCAGGCACGGACGCGGGCGCATGTGCGGGTGGTCAGCCACTTCAGTCGTGTCCACTCTTGACAACCCTACGGACCGCAGCCCGCCAGGCTCCTGCGTCTGTGGGGTTCTCCAGGCAACAATACTGGAGTGAATTCAATATTTATAAATGGTGAAAGCAAACCGCAACGTGATCTGTGCATCTACAAACATGTTTCGATAGGTTTAAGCTCAGGGAACATTCAGTAGTTTCAAGTCTATTAACTCTTACTACTTTGGGGGGATGGATTGGTGGAGATACAAGATTAGACAGAGGCAATTTCTGAGCTTCTTCTCAACTGTGTCTCTATCACTTGATCTATTAAAACAGGCATACACTTTTCCATGCTTTAAGAAAAACCTAAGTCAGGTAATTTCAAGCTAAGGAACATAGAAGCTACTAACGATGGACTTTTCAAAAGGTTGTCCGAATTTCAGACCCAGTCGTCAAAGAGAATAAAGACTTGGGAAAGGTCACCCGGTTTGGTGACTTAAAGGTCACTCTGCAAGGTGCCATTTAAACAGTGGTGGAGGTGAGAACTTGACAGGGACGTCAAAAGGCAGGTGGCGAGTCTATAAAAGTTGCTGAACCAAAATGGGCAGTCATTTCTGGACATCGGGTAAATTAAAGCAAAACTGTGTTTCAAGCGACCCGGTATGTCTGGGTGCTAGACTGTGGGCCCGGTGGCCGGACCCCGCCTGCCCACGCTGGCGGGGGGCCGGCTGATGGAAGCAAGGCCGCATCTTGGACACCGAGGCGGGGCCCGCTGAGGCTCCAGAGACGCGCTTTCAGCCGCCTGCACTGCCTGCTGATGGAAGACGCCTTCCCAAGCGGAGTGAACCTCTGTGGCCACCGCCGGAAGCCCCGCGTACCTCCCGCGAGCACACTGGTCTCAGTCATGGTGGCCGACCCCCCAGGGCCACCTCTGCTATGTTCTATCGGTGAAAGGGCTCACGGGGAGGGGCGATCCAGAAATGGAAGCCCGAGGACGCAGAGCCCGCACTGGGTCTCCAGAGGACCCTCCCCAGGGCAGCTCCGGCAGCACCGGCCTCCCGCTGGCCGAGCCCGAGGCCCAGGCACGGACGCGGGCGCATGTGCGCGTGCTCAGCCACTTCAGTCGTGTCCACTCTTGACAACCCTACGGACCGCAGCCCGCCAGGCTCCTGCGTCTGTGGGGTTCTCCAGGCAACAATACTGGAGTGAGTTCAATATTTATAAATGGTGAAAGCAAACCGCAACGTGATCTGTGCATCTACAAACATGTTTCGATAGGTTTAAGCTCAGGGAACATTCAGTAGTTTCAAGTCTATTAACTCTTACTACTTTGGGGGGATGGATTGGTGGAGATACAAGATTAGACAGAGGCAATTTCTGAGCTTCTTCTCAACTGTGTCTCTATCACTTGATCTATTAAAACAGGCATACACTTTTCCATGCTTTAAGAAAAACCTAAGTCAGGTAATTTCAAGCTAAGGAACATAGAAGCTACTAACGATGGACTTTTCAAAAGGTTGTCCGAATTTCAGACCCAGTCGTCAAAGAGAATAAAGACTTGGGAAAGGTCACCCGGTTTGGTGACTTAAAGGTCACTCTGCAAGGTGCCATTTAAACAGTGGTGGAGGTGAGAACTTGACAGGGACGTCAAAAGGCAGGTGGCGAGTGAGGAGGGAGTGGCCTTGTGATCGTCCACAGCCCCCTGTGCTCCTGGGGCTACAGCAGTGCTTCTCCAGCTGAAGGCTGCAGCCAGTGCTAATGGGTGTGCCTAAAACTAAAAGATACATACACAGATGCAAAACAAAATGAAAAACGTAAATGATCATATTTCCATTTGGAGGTTCAATTTTCTCAGCATCAAAAGAACACAGGCTCCAAGGAACAGTAAATCCATTTCAATCTGTATTTAAAAGTTTCCTGAAAGGACTCCGGCATTGACTCAGGATCTTTCACTTCCTTTTTTCACAAAACTCCAGCAATTAAAACTGTATTACTTTATACAGTTCACAAATAAAGACTTGCAATATTCTTTTGATTCCACTTAATTTTAAGACAACATGATTTGGCGGAAAGGACATAGACAGACCCAAAGCCCTTTTAAGATTAAAACATATTACAGAGTAGTTTCCACCATAATTCAAATTTTGTGAGCTTGTGTCAGGAGAAGAATATGCTTCTATCAATAATGAACTGGCATCTCTTCATAAATTGCTTTTAGGGTTCGCTGGGTCTATGGAAATTACAGAGGCTGACAGTGACTTTAATAACCAATAAAATGACCAACACCTACACCATGTGCTATGGAAATGACCATGCGTCCTCCTAAGATTACACTTCATATGATGATTATAATTTGGAACATATTCACAGTAAAAAAAAAAAAAGCAAAGTTGAAGAAGTCCATTGTCAGAATAACTTTTTAAAACTGAAGTATAGTTGGTTTACAATGCAGTGTTAATTTCTGATGTACAGCAAAGTGATTCAGTTATACATATATACACTCTTTTACATGCTTTCCCCTGATGGGGTATCACATGATACTGAATATGGTTTCCTGTGCTACATGGTAGGATCTTATTGCTTAATCCTCCTGTATATAATAGTTTGTACCTATTAATCCCAAATCCTCAGTCCTTCCCTCTTCCATCCTCCCTCTCCCTCGGCAGCCACAAGCATGTTTGGTGACTTAAAGGTCACTCTGCAAGGTGCCATTTAAACAGTGGTGGAGGTGAGAACTTGACAGGGACGTCAAAAGGCAGGTGGCGAGTGAGGAGGGAGTGGCCTTGTGATCGTCCACAGCCCCCTGTGCTCCTGGGGCTACAGCAGTGCTTCTCCAGCTGAAGGCTGCAGCCAGTGCTAATGGGTGTGCCTAAAACTAAAAGATACATACACAGATGCAAAACAAAATGAAAAACGTAAATGATCATATTTCCATTTGGAGGTTCAATTTTCTCAGCATCAAAAGAACACAGGCTCCAAGGAACAGTAAATCCATTTCAATCTGTATTTAAAAGTTTCCTGAAAGGACTCCGGCATTGACTCAGGATCTTTCACTTCCTTTTTTCACAAAACTCCAGCAATTAAAACTGTATTACTTTATACAGTTCACAAATAAAGACTTGCAATATTCTTTTGATTCCACTTAATTTTAAGACAACATGATTTGGCGGAAAGGACATAGACAGACCCAAAGCCCTTTTAAGATTAAAACATATTACAGAGTAGTTTCCACCATAATTCAAATTTTGTGAGCTTGTGTCAGGAGAAGAATATGCTTCTATCAATAATGAACTGGCATCTCTTCATAAATTGCTTTTAGGGTTCGCTGGGTCTATGGAAATTACAGAGGCTGACAGTGACTTTAATAACCAATAAAATGACCAACACCTACACCATGTGCTATGGAAATGACCATGCGTCCTCCTAAGATTACACTTCATATGATGATTATAATTTGGAACATATTCACAGTAAAAAAAAAAAAAGCAAAGTTGAAGAAGTCCATTGTCAGAATAACTTTTTAAAACTGAAGTATAGTTGGTTTACAATGCAGTGTTAATTTCTGATGTACAGCAAAGTGATTCAGTTATACATATATACACTCTTTTACATGCTTTCCCCTGATGGGGTATCACATGATACTGAATATGGTTTCCTGTGCTACATGGTAGGATCTTATTGCTTAATCCTCCTGTATATAATAGTTTGTACCTATTAATCCCAAATCCTCAGTCCTTCCCTCTTCCATCCTCCCTCTCCCTCGGCAGCCACAAGCATGTTTTCTCTGTCTGTGAGTCTCTCCGTGTTTCGTGGGTAAGTTCATTAGCGTCATATTTTAGAGTGCACATCTAAGTGCTGTCGTGTGATGCCATAAATGTCTCTTACTGACTTCACTTAGGATGATCATCTTGAGGTCTATCCATCTTGCTGCAAATGGCATTATTTCATTCTTTTTTATAGCCAAAAAACTCTTTAAGTCCCTACTTCACTGCACAACTTGAAAAACTCAGATGCTGGGAATGTTTCCTACCCAAAGGGGGGTCGATACTCCACACATGGCAAAGAGGAAAGCGTGAGTATGAACAAACCATCCTCTGAAACAGTGCAAGTGAAGCCGTCCGTTAGAACACCAATCACAAGAAACTACTATTTGTTGTTAAGAGGTTCAGACATATAAAAGCGGAGGAAAAAACCCTGTGCTCTTACCAATATGCTTAAGAAGTGAAATACAGAAACTATAGCTGAATCCTCTACACTAACCCACTCTTCACCCTTGTTTCCAGAGGCTGCCATTATTATGAATTTAGGGTTTATCAGCTTAAGCCACTGTGTATGAACATGGCATTATATAGGAATATACATTATTTAACAGATACACTATTTTCTTGTACCTCTTAAAACTTAAACAATGTGTACCACACTGCAAGCATTCTCTGCCATCTGCTTTTCTTTGCTCTTTAAGATTGTGCACTTTGAGAATCTTCTCTGCTTTTGAGATTCTTTTCCATGGGGATGCATGTTTGTTTCACTAGTGTAGGTATCATTTCTCCAGAGTGCACAATTTATGATTTATTCATTCTCCTCTCTGTGGACGTTTAGGCTATTTCCATGGCTACATTCTACAAACAACACTGACAGAACCATGGTTGTGCCTGTCTCCTTCCCTGGGTCCCAGCAGCGCTTTCATGAACTCTACCATCGATTGGAAGTCCCAGAACACAGGGATGTATATGTTCAATTTTACTCTGTCTTGACAAATTTCTCCCCTAACGTGCTCTACCAATCTTCACCACCACCAAGTGTCTGGGGAGAGGTCCATGTCCTCAGCAACGCGTAACACTGACAGAGGTTTTTAATTTCCAATTCCAAATTCTGTGTGGGAATTGGTCTCTCAGTGTGATTTTAATTTGTATTTTTATCCATCAGCAGTAAAATTCTAGACCCCCCCCCACAATTTGTTCCTGCTTACTGGCACCGCTCTTCTCACACTCATTGTCCTGAGTGTTCCCTTGTTATACGTACAGTTTATAGGTGTGCTTAGATCTGTCCCCAGAATCAACACTAGTTTTATGATAAGTCTGTATTTCTAAACGGTTATGGATACTTTTTTTGCCCTTTGCTCTTCCATTAACAGTCAGAATAAAAACCTCAGTTCAGACAGCACATCTCTGTTGGGCTTTTGATTGGATGACATTGAGGGTGTGGACTAATTTGCACAGATATACAGTTTTTACCATCTTATCCTTGCTCACAGATCTATCCTGGTTAGTTTGCACGTTTTCTAACATATTCCCAGGTGGCTCAGTGGTAATGAATCCACCTGCCAATGCAGGAGACACAGTTTTGATCCCCGGGTTGGGAGGATCCCCTGAGGAGAAAGTGGCAACCCACTCCCGTATTCTTGTTAAGAAAAATCCGTGGTTGGAAAGAGTTGAACACCACTGAGCATGCACACACACCACCTTTCCAAATACTAGTTCAAATACTCTGTCCACAAAGACTTCACACGTGGTCCATTAAATTATTTTTAGTTATTTAATAATTTTGTTTTTATTTTAAATGGGATACTTACAGTTACGTCTTATTTCTCTAACTAGGGGAACTAGCTAACTGTCTTGTAGTAATTATGATAGCAAGTTTTCTTCTACTTATAGTTTTATAAGAGTTATCAGGAAAAGGTGTAACATTTTAATGAATTCTCTGATTTCCAAATGTGAAAGGCGACAATTAGCCTTTTTGCTAACATTGCTAATTGAATTGTATCTTCAGAGAACATGACTAATCCATACTAATAATTCTTTGATTGTTTTCACGATTTGTTCCACAAGCCCCACGTCCATTCCCTTCTTCAGTAGTGATAAGACTGTTGACCACATGTGTTGCCAGGACAAGGGCCACTTTTCCCAGCCTTCCTCACAACTAGCTAAATGCACTACCCACCTCAGACGGCCCTGTGCGGGGGCCCAGTGAAAGGAGCAGGAGCCTGCAGGGCTCCTGCGAAGACTTTCAAACAGTAGCCAACCTGGGAAGGGAGAGGATGCAGAGACAAGAAACAATAGCGCAGCCTTGAGGCAGGTCCTGGTTCCCCTCAAGAGATACACAGAACAACATCCTTGAGTTTTTCACAAAAGCAAACACCCCAGCAGATGGAAACTGTTAGCACTCTTGATTCCAAAGAAGGTCATAGTTTGATAAATGGCGACCCACTCCAGTCTTCTTGCCTGGAGAATTCCATGGACAGAGGAGCCTGGCGGGCTACAGTCCAGGGCGTCCCAGAGTTGGACTATCCCTTTAGCTCACTAGAAGATCACCTGAGGCCGGATTAAAGGAGGGCAGGCCCTGCACACACCCTGCTCCTTATCACCAACCCCTATAAAACTCTTCACCAAAGCTGCCCAGGCTGGGACACTGTTTCTGAGGAGTGAGTCTGCTGTGTGTGCCGTGACTGCCAAGGCAACGAGCTGTTCTTTTCTACCTCGCCCAAAGCTCTGTCTCCAAGATGCAGCCCCAGTGCACAGAGGCTGAGCTTGTGGGCATCACCACCTGGCACAGGTTTTGTCCCCTGCCCCTATTTCCTTCACACACACATGACCTATTAAAAGAAACAATCCTAGCCTCCCCAGATTTGCTGGTGTGCCCAGGACAGCTGGTAGCTCTATGGCCCTTTCAATTATCTTGACTCATTCCTTTCAGTTTATGAAGATTTTCTTTGACTTTGATCAGTTTGTCTATGCATTTAGAGGGATTTTTAAAGCATAGTTTATATAGTATTTTTAGTTTTTCTGTCACCAAAGAATTTCCAGTTTACTTACTAAACCATAGGGTTATAATGAAATTTAACTGTTGATTTTATCTTTTTAAGTTGAATGTAAGTTAGTGGCTTTTATTTATTTATTTTTGTCTTTTAAGAAGATTTCATTACAGGTCTTTACAGAGCTACACACAGACCCCAGATCCAGCGGCCGAGGAGAGCCATGCTGTGGGTACCAGCTAAGGCGTGGCAGGCGGCTCTGGCTTCCCGCCCTTCTGTTCAGAGACCGGGGTGGTGGGCAGCATTTCATCTCGGGGTTCCACGATGCTCACATGATCAAGCAGAGGCTTCTTAGGGCCAGTGTTACCAGCTGGGTCCCGAGGCAGCATGGTCTTTCCCTTGATGCCCAGCACACCAGGAAGACCATCGCTAAGACTCAACCCTAGTTCTTTAACCACAATCTTTTAACCACAGTGAAAGATCAGTTTCAGTCCTTTTTTTAAGGATGCATTTATTTATTTTATTTCTGGCTGTCTGGGTCTTCATGGCTGCCTGTAGGCTTTCTCTAGCCTCAGTGAGCAAGTGCTGTTCTGCACTGTGGAGTGCGGGCTTCTCGTTGCGGTGGTTTCTCTTGCTGGAGAGCCCAGGCTCTAGGACGCGGGCTCCGGTAGTTGAGGGCTTTGGATCAGTAGCTGTTGCTTGCGGGCTCTAGAGCACTGGCTTACTGGTGCACAAGCTTAGTTGCCCCATGGCATGTGAGATCTTCCTGGATCCGGGGTTGAACTCATGTCTCCTGCATTGACAGGTGAATTCCTAACTGCTGCACAACCAGAGAATCCCTGTTTCCTTTTTCATGATTTTTTTTTTTTTTGGTCACTTAATTCAATTTCCTTTAAGTTGTGTAGATCTGCCAGTGTAAATTTCAAAAAAAAAAACCCCAAGAGCAGGCTGTTCTTACCTTCTCAAATGAATGTTTCTATCATGCATTTTCCCACTAAGTATGACTTTTTACCAGAAATGTGTTTTGAATGTTACAAACAACATTATACTTTGTGATTTAATACATTTTAAAATTCAAATTCATTTTGTTCCTCATTTATTTCCTTCTAAATTCAAATTATTTGCATTTTATTTAAGATTCCTGAATACATTTCTTTTAGCTGACATCGATGCGAAATGTTCTTTTTGTTAGTTTTCTTCTATTAATTTCAATGCTGTGTGAACTCTCTAAAGTGCACTAAAGACTTTCCTCTTTATGGACATGAAATCTTTTGAAATAACCTTTGAATCTGAGGCCTGGGCTCACATGGAGATAATTCTTTGATAAATTTTTAGTTTCTTTCAAGGTTAGTGATACAACCATGCTTATTACTTCTTGAGCGCCAATTTTGACAATGTGTCTTTTCTTGAATAGTGATTACCATAATGAGATTTCCAACCCCATTTAAGGTCCTCTTTTCAATCTTTTTTTACAGTTTTTGCCGAAAACGCTTTTCATTCCCTTGATGCCCAGCACACCAGGAAGACCATCGCTAAGACTCAACCCTAGTTCTTTAACCACAATCTTTTAACCACAGTGAAAGATCAGTTTCAGTCCTTTTTTTAAGGATGCATTTATTTATTTTATTTCTGGCTGTCTGGGTCTTCATGGCTGCCTGTAGGCTTTCTCTAGCCTCAGTGAGCAAGTGCTGTTCTGCACTGTGGAGTGCGGGCTTCTCGTTGCGGTGGTTTCTCTTGCTGGAGAGCCCAGGCTCTAGGACGCGGGCTCCGGTAGTTGAGGGCTTTGGATCAGTAGCTGTTGCTTGCGGGCTCTAGAGCACTGGCTTACTGGTGCACAAGCTTAGTTGCCCCATGGCATGTGAGATCTTCCTGGATCCGGGGTTGAACTCATGTCTCCTGCATTGACAGGTGAATTCCTAACTGCTGCACAACCAGAGAATCCCTGTTTCCTTTTTCATGATTTTTTTTTTTTTTTGGTCACTTAATTCAATTTCCTTTAAGTTGTGTAGATCTGCCAGTGTAAATTTCAAAAAAAAAAACCCCAAGAGCAGGCTGTTCTTACCTTCTCAAATGAATGTTTCTATCATGCATTTTCCCACTAAGTATGACTTTTTACCAGAAATGTGTTTTGAATGTTACAAACAACATTATACTTTGTGATTTAATACATTTTAAAATTCAAATTCATTTTGTTCCTCATTTATTTCCTTCTAAATTCAAATTATTTGCATTTTATTTAAGATTCCTGAATACATTTCTTTTAGCTGACATCGATGCAAAATGTTCTTTTTGTTAGTTTTCTTCTATTAATTTCAATGCTGTGTGAACTCTCTAAAGTGCACTAAAGACTTTCCTCTTTATGGACATGAAATCTTTTGAAATAACCTTTGAATCTGAGGCCTGGGCTCACATGGAGATAATTCTTTGATAAATTTTTAGTTTCTTTCAAGGTTAGTGATACAACCATGCTTATTACTTCTTGAGCGCCAATTTTGACAATGTGTCTTTTCTTGAATAGTGATTACCATAATGAGATTTCCAACCCCATTTAAGGTCCTCTTTTCAATCTTTTTTTCACATTTTTGCCGAAAACGCTTTTCTTATTGTTATTCTGAATATTTTCTATTCTGTCTTGTCACCTAACTGGGCATATGAGAACTGTTTTTGATTTTTAAGTAGCCAGATATGTTATGTGTCCTGGTTTTCAATTAAAATCTGCCCCAACAGTCATCACATTGAAGCATTTTTTGTCTTCGTATACTTGTTTATTTATGTTATTTTTTTTAAAATGAGAGCATTGAGTCCTTAGGACAATATTCTTTCCCTTTTTCTGTAGTGTCAATTTTGCTCATTATTGTAGCCAATAAAGACTTCCATTTCCCTTTTGCATTTTTTTTAAATTGTGGCCTCAATATTCCACTGTTTAGATGTATCACAATTTTTTTTATCTATACCTTCATCTACTGAAGGATATTTCGGTTGCTTCCAGGTTTGGGCAATTATGAATACAGCTGGTATAAACATTTCTGCACAGATCTTTGTGCAAACATAGTTTTGAACTCCTTAGGACAGATACGGAGGAGCTTGACTAGAGGATTACACGGTAAGAATATACTTAGTTTTATATGAAACTGCCAACCTTTGTCTTTCAGAGAGTATACAGCATTTTGCATTCGCACCAGTGGAAGGTGCCTGTTGCTTTGGATCCTCGCCAGCATCTGATGTTGTCCGAGTTCCAGATTGTGGCCATCCACACCTAATGGGTGTGCAGTGATACCTCACTGTTGGTTTAATTTGCATCTCCCTGATGACATACTATGAGGAGCTCCTGTTAGTATTCTTGTTTGTCATCTGTATACCTTCTTTGGTGGGGTGTCTATTAATGTCTTTGGACCATTTGTTAATCAGATTGTTTATTTTCTTACTGTTGAGTCTTTAGGGTTGCTTGCACACTTTGGCTAACAGTTCTTGACTAGACATGAATTCTGCCAATGTTTTCTCCCAGTCTGTTCCTTGTTTTCCTTTACTCTTGACAATGTCTCTTGCAGAGTACATGCTTTCAGTTTTAATGAAGTCCGGCTTCTCAATTATTTCTTCAAAAATTCTGCCTTTGGTATCATATCTAAAATTCTAAATAATGTTCATATATGTGAATTTGGCAGAGAGTGGTCTTCTTTTCCAGTTTACTGGCAAGTGATAAGTCTGAATCTTTTATTTATAGATATAAAGTGTGGCCAGTATTTCTCCTTCTGGTGATTAAAAGAAGTTCTATCTTCAGTGGCCGCTGTCCCTTTTCAAGACCTGGAACACACACATACATCCAAGTTCCCCAGGAGAATGGTGTGTTATTAAGTTGATATTCTTATTTACCAAGACTGGTCTGTCTTTGAGCCTTCAGTTTTTTCTCTCCATTAATTTTAAGATAACAGAGAAGAAACTAGAGTTCCATTTAATAACTACCCTCTAAACTAAAGAAGAAACTGGCCATTTGTAGGGAGGGAGCAGGGGGAAGCTACAGATGTTGGGCTATCAGGACGCTGCTGGTCCAGTGGGTGAAGGATCAGCATCTTACTTGGAGAGAAAACCCTTGGTATGTTCCTTGGTCTGCTATGGCCGCCATATAAGTTGATTCGGCGTGTAATATGTCAGAATATCAGAGAGCTGAGATTTGTTAGTAAGAGGTTGTAGGGGTGTGGGAAGAATGGAATTCAGCTTTCTAGGCGGGACCTACCGGATTTATAAAAATAGAGAAAAAAGGGCTTCCCTGGTGGTCCAGTGCGTAAAGAGCCCACCTTGCAGTGCAAGGGGCACTGGTTTGATCCCTGGTGTGGGAAGATCCCATATGCTGCGGAGAGGTTGGACCAGCGTGTCCAATTACAAGCCAGCGCTCTGGAGCTCATGCACCCAGAGCTGGTGCTTGGCAACGAGAGAGGCCGCCGCAATGGGAGGCCCACACAGGCCAAGGAATTAAGACGGATGAAAATAAATAAATGAAGGACCAATAAAAGGGGCCAAAATTTAAAAAAAAAATAGAGAAGAGCAAGTTAACATGTAAAGACAATGAGCAAAATGCTGGATATTTTATTTCAGAGGAACTACCCCTGAAACCAAGGCATGTTCACTTCTGCACAACTCCAAGGCAATGTTACTCCCATTTTCTCCCAGTCTGTTCCTTGTTTTCCTTTACTCTTGACAATGTCTCTTGCAGAGTACATGCTTTCAGTTTTAATGAAGTCCGGCTTCTCAATTATTTCTTCAAAAATTCTGCCTTTGGTATCATATCTAAAATTCTAAATAATGTTCATATATGTGAATTTGGCAGAGAGTGGTCTTCTTTTCCAGTTTACTGGCAAGTGATAAGTCTGAATCTTTTATTTATAGATATAAAGTGTGGCCAGTATTTCTCCTTCTGGTGATTAAAAGAAGTTCTATCTTCAGTGGCCGCTGTCCCTTTTCAAGACCTGGAACACACACATACATCCAAGTTCCCCAGGAGAATGGTGTGTTATTAAGTTGATATTCTTATTTACCAAGACTGGTCTGTCTTTGAGCCTTCAGTTTTTTCTCTCCATTAATTTTAAGATAACAGAGAAGAAACTAGAGTTCCATTTAATAACTACCCTCTAAACTAAAGAAGAAACTGGCCATTTGTAGGGAGGGAGCAGGGGGAAGCTACAGATGTTGGGCTATCAGGACGCTGCTGGTCCAGTGGGTGAAGGATCAGCATCTTACTTGGAGAGAAAACCCTTGGTATGTTCCTTGGTCTGCTATGGCCGCCATATAAGTTGATTCGGCGTGTAATATGTCAGAATATCAGAGAGCTGAGATTTGTTAGTAAGAGGTTGTAGGGGTGTGGGAAGAATGGAATTCAGCTTTCTAGGCGGGACCTACCGGATTTATAAAAATAGAGAAAAAAGGGCTTCCCTGGTGGTCCAGTGCGTAAAGAGCCCACCTTGCAGTGCAAGGGGCACTGGTTTGATCCCTGGTGTGGGAAGATCCCATATGCTGCGGAGAGGTTGGACCAGCGTGTCCAATTACAAGCCAGCGCTCTGGAGCTCATGCACCCAGAGCTGGTGCTTGGCAACGAGAGAGGCCGCCGCAATGGGAGGCCCACACAGGCCAAGGAATTAAGACGGATGAAAATAAATAAATGAAGGACCAATAAAAGGGGCCAAAATTTAAAAAAAAAAAAATAGAGAAGAGCAAGTTAACATGTAAAGACAATGAGCAAAATGCTGGATATTTTATTTCAGAGGAACTACCCCTGAAACCAAGGCATGTTCACTTTGCTCACGGAAAAGCACAACTCCAAAAATAAATACAAGGCTGTTGGAAGTGTCTTCAGAGGTCCTGTATAAATACGCATTAGAGTTCCAGGGAGGTAAAGATGATATCCCATTGGTGACTGAAAGTCAAGTAAAGGAACTGAACTCCATTTATTCCTCTAGAGCAAGGGTTTAAAAATACAGGGATCAACCTGTGATTTCTGAGTATGGGAGATGAGTGCTGAGGAAGGGAACAGGGAAATAAGTTAGAGATAAATTAACTACTTAAGAAAGTCCTTCTAGAAGTGCAAGTTGTGTTTAAAAGTCAGTTTAATTCAATAAGGCAGAAGAAGAAGAAGAATGAAAAGATGAATCTGTAAGGATAAATTGGAGTTACACTGCAGAAAAACCTTCAATGCCACAGCAAAGACATTCAACATAATAGGTAGCCAGTAAAGGGTTTTGATCACAGCTCTGAAGCAGGGGAACCCAACTGGACCGCAGATGTGATCTGGGAAACTTTTATGACAACAGCAACTGAAAGCCAGTCATTTGGAGATGAGAACTGAAGATACAGGAAACGATGTGATTATTTGGAGAATATGTAAGTCCTGTGAATGTGTGTGTTTATCTGTGGGAAAGGGGGCATGTGCTGTTCTTCCGAGCACATGTGTGAAACACATGCAGTATGTGGAAGAAATCACAACACAAAGGGCCTGTATAGGACTCCTCAGTTTCTCAAGAAATAGGGGTGTGTGTGTGTGTGTGTGTCTTTGTGTGTCTTTGTGTGTGTGTGTTGAGCTAGAGGTCAAAGGTAAAGTATTTGTTTGTTTAAAAGTCATGTTCTCAGCATATCTAGAATTTACTCTCTTTGCTTTTTTAAAAAAAAAATTGTTAAGGTAATTTAAACTAGGCACGTCTTAAATACATAAGGCACAGATGCAGTGAAGAAACACAGCTTATTTTCATGAAAGGTTCATAGCATCACCCAACTAGAAATATGTTTCTACGGGGAAGATGATCAAAGATAAACGAGGCTCTTTAAAGTCAAATAAAATTGAAGTAACTCTTACTTTTTAAGTAGTTAAATCAGATTTTCTTCTACATATAATCAAATTCCATACCATAGCTTTGGCCCCTTTAAAGCTTCATTTACTTTCAGGCCAGGAGAACAGAACAAGAGGGTGCTCCTGTTTAAAGCTCTGTAATAGTAAGTGAAGAGTTCTCTAATGATCTCAGGCGTTTCCGCAACTTCCAAAAGAGTGCACATTATTTAAAGAACAAAGAAAATCTACCTTTTAGGTACCAAAAACCCTGAAACAATTATTATATTAGAAAGGAATGTATTCCAAATTGCCTTTTATTCTCTATTCCAGGTTATTTAGTCACCTCTCTGAATGAAGCTTTACAATTCAGAAAAAGAAAGAGATCATTATTTCTTTGCTTCATACAAATTCCATGCTTTCTTCATATAATTTCTAAACATATAGAGCTTAGTTTGCCATCCTTGCTAAATAAATTGGTTTTTAAACACTACAACCAAAATTGATAAAAATTATTTTAAAACTACAACTTGCTGGGACTTCCCTGGTGCTCCAATGGCGAAGACTCTGTGTTCCCAGTTGCCTTTGTAAGAGAGCAAGGTGGCACCACTGCCTTGAATTCCCTTAAATGATTTCTAAGGAAGCTTAGTGATGGAAAAGGTAGAAAGGTCGCTGACCTCTGATCACTGCTCACTGGGCACTGCCCGACGGGCAGGAAAACAGACCAGGAGCCCCAGTGGAGGCAGCACGGGGAAAAGCCGTGGAGACTGGGATTCACGGAGATGGGAGTTCATTAGGAGGAGAACTCACGCCAGACTAGAAATGTTCTGAAAAACCAAAGCAGTGGCAATAAGAGGTCATGTTGGTGAATCAAAATGTGGAGTCTGAACAGGGCTTACAAAATATTACCGGGCAGAGTATGAGCTGGGGGTGAAGCCATTTTTCATGTAAGTTTCCAATTTTCTCTCAGCAACAGAGAAAACAAAGATAGCTAAAATCCTTCTGCAGATGGTGAATTAATGAATTTTAAAAATTGGCTTAATAATTGCCTTGAATAAGACACAGCTTATTTTCATGAAAGGTTCATAGCATCACCCAACTAGAAATATGTTTCTACGGGGAAGATGATCAAAGATAAACGAGGCTCTTTAAAGTCAAATAAAATTGAAGTAACTCTTACTTTTTAAGTAGTTAAATCAGATTTTCTTCTACATATAATCAAATTCCATACCATAGCTTTGGCCCCTTTAAAGCTTCATTTACTTTCAGGCCAGGAGAACAGAACAAGAGGGTGCTCCTGTTTAAAGCTCTGTAATAGTAAGTGAAGAGTTCTCTAATGATCTCAGGCGTTTCCAACTTCCAAAAGAGTGCACATTATTTAAAGAACAAAGAAAATCTACCTTTTAGGTACCAAAAACCCTGAAACAATTATTATATTAGAAAGGAATGTATTCCAAATTGCCTTTTATTCTCTATTCCAGGTTATTTAGTCACCTCTCTGAATGAAGCTTTACAATTCAGAAAAAGAAAGAGATCATTATTTCTTTGCTTCATACAAATTCCATGCTTTCTTCATATAATTTCTAAACATATAGAGCTTAGTTTGCCATCCTTGCTAAATAAATTGGTTTTTAAACACTACAACCAAAATTGATAAAAATTATTTTAAAACTACAACTTGCTGGGACTTCCCTGGTGCTCCAATGGCGAAGACTCTGTGTTCCCAGTTGCCTTTGTAAGAGAGCAAGGTGGCACCACTGCCTTGAATTCCCTTAAATGATTTCTAAGGAAGCTTAGTGATGGAAAAGGTAGAAAGGTCGCTGACCTCTGATCACTGCTCACTGGGCACTGCCCCGACGGGCAGGAAAACAGACCAGGAGCCCCAGTGGAGGCAGCACGGGGAAAAGCCGTGGAGACTGGGATTCACGGAGATGGGAGTTCATTAGGAGGAGAACTCACGCCAGACTAGAAATGTTCTGAAAAACCAAAGCAGTGGCAATAAGAGGTCATGTTGGTGAATCAAAATGTGGAGTCTGAACAGGGCTTACAAAATATTACCGGGCAGAGTATGAGCTGGGGGTGAAGCCATTTTTCATGTAAGTTTCCAATTTTCTCTCAGCAACAGAGAAAACAAAGATAGCTAAAATCCTTCTGCAGATGGTGAATTAATGAATTTTAAAAATTGGCTTAATAATTTAAGGACTTTTTTTCCAGTTGAAAACTGATTAATCCCTGCCTTGCCTCTGCAATAAAATGGAGGTTACTAAAGATAATTTTTCCACTTTCTGTACTTGTATTAAAATACTGCCAGGAAGGAAATAATAACCCAGAAAACCACACTGTGCAGCTCTCAGGGTGCCAAAATATTCCGCTAATGGATCTGAAACAAAAAAAGGAAAAGCAGCCCTTGTGTTGAACCCCCAGGCTCCTCACCATTTTGAATAAGATGCTAAAATGGAGGAAGGCGCCTGGCCTTTCTTGGGAAAGTCAGCACTGTCTTAAATTCCTCTCTGCAGCTGCTTTTACTTTAAATAAAAATGAGTTTTTGCTTGTAATTATTTACTTATCTCTGCCCTGTACATTGAAAACTTTAATTATTCATGTGGTAATCCTTCCTATAATAAAACATCCAAAGGAAAGGGAAAAGCAAGTATAAATAAAACACTTCTTAGATTTAAGAGGGCGTGACCTCGTCCCAGTTTCTTGCTTCTAAAGGTGAAAATAAGGACACAGAACTATTTTGGTCCAGGCTCTCTACAGAGAGAAGTGTTAAGATAATTATGAGGTCAAACATATATTTTATTTATGAGTTAAGGTATACAAGTAATGTTTAAATGCAAAAAATAGGCTCCCAGATACATTGTGGCTAGTTATAAAATAAACCAAAATGCACCCCACATAGCTTTCTTGTAATTTTAAATCAATTAAAAGGTAGGAAGCAGTCGCTGACCTCTGATCACTGCTCACTGGGCACTGCCGACGGGCAGGAAAACAGACCAGGAGCCCCAGTGGAGGCAGCACGGGGAAAAACCGTGGAGACTGGGATTCACGGAGATGGGAGTTCATTAGGAGGAGAACTCACGCCAGACTAGAAATGTTCTGAAAAACCAAAGCAGTGGCAATAAGAGGTCATGTTGGTGAATCAAAATGTGGAGTCTGAACAGGGCTTACAAAATATTACCGGGCAGAGTATGAGCTGGGGGTGAAGCCATTTTTCATGTAAGTTTCCAATTTTCTCTCAGCAACAGAGAAAACAAAGATAGCTAAAATCCTTCTGCAGATGGTGAATTAATGAATTTTAAAAATTGGCTTAATAATTTAAGGACTTTTTTTCCAGTTGAAAACTGATTAATCCCTGCCTTGCCTCTGCAATAAAATGGAGGTTACTAAAGATAATTTTTCCACTTTCTGTACTTGTATTAAAATACTGCCAGGAAGGAAATAATAACCCAGAAAACCACACTGTGCAGCTCTCAGGGTGCCAAAATATTCCGCTAATGGATCTGAAACAAAAAAAGGAAAAGCAGCCCTTGTGTTGAACCCCCAGGCTCCTCACCATTTTGAATAAGATGCTAAAATGGAGGAAGGCGCCTGGCCTTTCTTGGGAAAGTCAGCACTGTCTTAAATTCCTCTCTGCAGCTGCTTTTACTTTAAATAAAAATGAGTTTTTGCTTGTAATTATTTACTTATCTCTGCCCTGTACATTGAAAACTTTAATTATTCATGTGGTAATCCTTCCTATAATAAAACATCCAAAGGAAAGGGAAAAGCAAGTATAAATAAAACACTTCTTAGATTTAAGAGGGCGTGACCTCGTCCCAGTTTCTTGCTTCTAAAGGTGAAAATAAGGACACAGAACTATTTTGGTCCAGGCTCTCTACAGAGAGAAGTGTTAAGATAATTATGAGGTCAAACATATATTTTATTTATGAGTTAAGGTATACAAGTAATGTTTAAATGCAAAAAATAGGCTCCCAGATACATTGTGGCTAGTTATAAAATAAACCAAAATGCACCCCACATAGCTTTCTTGTATTTTCAAATAATTAAAAGGTCAGTGGCAAGAGTTGACCATTGAGTTAACCAAAGTCACAGGATATAATTAAATGTCCCACTTTTGGTAAATCTCAAAGATTAGTTGATCTTTGGCAAAAGTTGTAACTCCTGCTGGTAAATGATTAATCTACTTTAGCCTTTCAAAAGTCAGTCTTTTCACAGCTCAGTTTTCCATTCTTTTTGCCACCATCGAGCCACCTTATTCTAAACCCACTTTGATATCCACAAGGGAAAGGTACCAATGGCCAACAGGGTGAAATGTTACATCCCTAGCTACAGTCCGTAGGGTCACAAAGAATCACACATGACTTGAAGCGACTTAGCATATACACTTAACAAATATAGCAGAAACACTCATTACAAGACCCAAAATACACAGGAGAAAACCTGCCAATCCCCAATAAAGGCATGGAGGCTTGAACTCCTGTTCCAATCAAGAGACAATTGATTTGCAAGTACTTCCCTTGAGAGGTCAGAGGGACTTATACCAGAATAGGGTTTGATCCAAGGAGAGCTAAGGTAACCAGTAAGCATGTCTGCTTATCAGAATTTTATGCTATAGTAAGCATAGTATCCTATTTGTTTTCACCTTATTAGATCGTGATCATCGACCATTCTGGTGACAGTCTAGTACAGAAGCTAAAAGTAGGCTCCAGAGACAGTTTCCTGGATTTATAGCCAGGCATCATAAATTGAGAGTTTCCTAGTGGCTCAGATGAATCTGCTTGCAATGCAGGAGAACTGGGTTCCATCCCTGGGTCAGGAAGATCCCCTGGAGAAGGAAATGGCTACCCACTACAGTGTTCTTGCCTCGAGAATTCCATGGACAGAGGAGCCTGATGGGCTGAAGTCCACTGGGTCACAAAGAGTCAGACACGACTGAAGTGATTTAGCATGCATGAGCTTTATTTCACAATACTTAAAACAGGAAAATTGGCTTTCCTGGATAGCAGTGAAAATGACATGAGCTATTACACCAAAATCTGATCTCACGTAGGGCCTGGTACATAATAAATTATTTTACATGGTAACCCTTCATCATTGTTCCACAACGAACATTTTAGAAATCATAATTTAATGTCTATATTTTGTGGTATACTATGTGCTTGATTCATTATTTTTGAACATTTGTGCTATTCCAGGCTTTCACTCATATAAATATTATTGCAATTAATCCACAGTTGCATCAATGATTAGTGCTTACAGCAAATTCCTATAAGCAGAATTACTGACTCAAAGGAAGTAAAAATAAACATCTTTAAATAATTTAATATTTACTATCAAATTTCTTGCTTGAGAGGAAACATGATGGTCTGCTTCTACCAGTCATTTATCTTCTAAAGTCACCATTAGGGACATTCTCTCTAATGCTCTCAAAATCTGCAAGCGAAGATTATATGTGCTGTTTTGTTTCAGTTTTAACATTGGTGAAGTTCAGCCATTCTCCTGTAGCTTTACTTCCATTTAGTACTAGTGCAAATGTTGTTCATCCTCTTTTAATTAACAGGTTCCTTATTGATTTGCAAGTACAATTTTTATACTAAAGGCTTTTGTTCTATTTCTCACATTAGTTAAATACAATTATTTATATGTGAAACTTTTAATGTTGAAGAGTTGTTAACTTTTGTGACGTCAAAACTATCAGTCTTTCTGATATCATATGATTTTATGCTCATAAAATCTTTACTGTATCCACATATAAGTAATGATATCAATAACAATACTTTTATATTAAATAATTTAAGTCAACTTGAAAAATTACACACAGGGAAAAACAAAAAGATAACTTACTTTCATGTGAATGTGATTTTTTTCTTCTCCTTGACATAGGGTGTTTAAAGACTCGGTATTATGTTTCTTTATATGTTAGTATTTCTAACATTCTATCACTTCAAGAGTAAATACATGTTTATGATGTGTTTTTATTTCTGGTAAGACAAGTTTTCCTTTGTTTTTGTTTTTATTTCTAAGAAAAGTAAATCTGTATCTACCTGTTTATTCTTAACTTTTGTTTTTAAGTCCAACCTAGGTAAAGGCAGAGACAGACGGAAAAATTAAGGGAAAAAACCCTAAATGTATAATTTAAACCCCACAGAATTTTGTACTTAGTGTGCATGTACAAACTTGCAGTATTAATTCTGATTGAAAGAGCAGATTTACAAAGTGCTTGCCACACCAAAAAAAAATATAACTGTGTGAAGTGACAGATGTGTTAACTAATCTTATTGTGGTACATTTTGCAATGAATACATGTATGAAATGACTGCATCTTACAATATAAGCTTACACAAAGCTATACATCAATTACATCTTAATAAAGTTGGGAAAACATTTGAAGATATGATGAAAAGAGAGGAGGAGAAGAAGACAATATTAAAGTTTTGCTGTCTTGTAACACGGTACAAATCTAGTATGTTTTAAAGCTTCAGAATATCAGCTTTGCTGCAGTGAAACATGTCAGTTTTTACTATTACAATCCCAGTCAGGCTACGAAATCAGTATCCCCAGCCACTCTGCCCTACACCTGCCATTCTGTCAAGTGGTACACCTGCCTTTCAACTGATGAAGGATGTTAGCTCCAGCAAAATTAGCCTCTATTTATGTGTTTTGCAAGAGGGCATTCCTGGGGGACAGTGGAGCCCTGTAACAATCCTATTCTGGTACCAACCACCACCTTGGACCAGTGTGCCTGGGGTCCTCACTCTATCTACTCACACTCCACTCACTCAAGTGACAAAACTGCCCAAGCGTGTAGGGACTCAGTTAATGCCACTGATGGAAACCTGAGTCTCTTTCCTTTGAGGTGGGTTTTAATTTTTTGATTTATATAGATACTATGCTGATCATCAGCTTCCCTCTTCAGAAATGCTCAGGAAAAATTAGATATGCAGAGCAATTTGCCAGTAAAAATGCAATCAAATCCATTTTCTTGAGCAGTTCTTATTTTGAAAGCACTCTACTAGAACTCAAGAGATAGAAAACTGAATAAAAAGTGTTCATAAAACGTACAAATCTCACCATGTCAGTAAGATACAGACATATCAACCTTTCAGAAATATAGCATAAAATGCTATGATTAACTTATAGATAGATTTCTATTACAGTAAGGTGTGGGAGGGAATCACTGAAGACTATGGTGTACATGTCACATTTAACATGTCTTAAGAAAGGAGTTTATAACATAAAAACTCAAGAACATGATGGCTAAAAAAAAAAATTCAACCAAAGATGACAAGGTATGAATATACAATTTATGATAAAATTGGAAGAGAAGATGGGAAGTAGAGGAGTATGTAAAAACACCAACTAAATCAGAAAATTGTTAAGGATTATTACAATGGAAAGTGATTAAAATATTAAAATAACAGACTCATAGACGCGGAAAACAAACTTATGGTTACCAAAAGGGAAGAGTGGGGAAGTAAATTAGGAACCTGGGATTAACATTTACACATTATTATATAAAAACAGATAAATAAAAAGGACCTACTATACAGCACAAGGAACACTACTCAGTATTTTGTAATAACCTATAAGGGAAAAGAATCTGATTAAAAAATAGATATTTATGTGTGTATAACTGAATTACTTTACTGTGCACCTAACACAACATTGTAAATCAACTAAACTTCAATGAAAAAATTAAGTTAAATAAAAACAACCCAATGGTTTAGGCAAAAATAGAAATTTGCACACATAATCCAGAAGCTTATCATTAGTTTTTCCTGGAGAAAGAGCTGACTTTGGTGGCACAAAGCCTGTGGTCTGGACTCAACAACACCCATTCATCTCTGGGCTGGCCTCCTCATTCCGGCTCTGTTGTCAGGCATAGTTTTGCTTTCTGGTATTAGAAGGCTACAGAAATTCAAACCCAGGTCTTTTTTTCAGAACCCAATCCTGCAGAAAATGAAAGGACTCCTCTCTTTTGGCCACTGTAACTGTGTTTTTCAAGTTTCTTTCATGATCCTTCCCCTCAAGAGACTTCTAACATACTTTTTGCTGTGACCTCCTGCTACTTCAAAATGCAATCAAATCCATTTTCTTGAGCAGTTCTTATTTTGAAAGCACTCTACTAGAACTCAAGAGATAGAAAACTGAATAAAAAGTGTTCATAAAACGTACAAATCTCACCATGTCAGTAAGATACAGACATATCAACCTTTCAGAAATATAGCATAAAATGCTATGATTAACTTATAGATAGATTTCTATTACAGTAAGGTGTGGGAGGGAATCACTGAAGACTATGGTGTACATGTCACATTTAACATGTCTTAAGAAAGGAGTTTATAACATAAAAACTCAAGAACATGATGGCTAAAAAAAAAAATTCAACCAAAGATGACAAGGTATGAATATACAATTTATGATAAAATTGGAAGAGAAGATGGGAAGTAGAGGAGTATGTAAAAACACCAACTAAATCAGAAAATTGTTAAGGATTATTACAATGGAAAGTGATTAAAATATTAAAATAACAGACTCATAGACGCGGAAAACAAACTTATGGTTACCAAAAGGGAAGAGTGGGGAAGTAAATTAGGAACCTGGGATTAACATTTACACATTATTATATAAAAACAGATAAATAAAAAGGACCTACTATACAGCACAAGGAACACTACTCAGTATTTTGTAATAACCTATAAGGGAAAAGAATCTGATTAAAAAATAGATATTTATGTGTGTATAACTGAATTACTTTACTGTGCACCTAACACAACATTGTAAATCAACTAAACTTCAATGAAAAAATTAAGTTAAATAAAACAACCCAATGGTTTAGGAAAAAATAGAAATTTGCACACATAATCCAGAAGCTTATCATTAGTTTTTCCTGGAGAAAGAGCTGACTTTGGTGGCACAAAGCCTGTGGTCTGGACTCAACAACACCCATTCATCTCTGGGCTGGCCTCCTCATTCCGGCTCTGTTGTCAGGCATAGTTTTGCTTTCTGGTATTAGAAGGCTACAGAAATTCAAACCCAGGTCTTTTTTTCAGAACCCAATCCTGCAGAAAATGAAAGGACTCCTCTCTTTTGGCCACTGTAACTGTGTTTTTCAAGTTTCTTTCATGATCCTTCCCCTCAAGAGACTTCTAACATACTTTTTGCTGTGACCTCCCTGCTCAGGAAATAAGGACTAAGATTTTTGTCACATAATGTTGCAGTAGGGCAGAGCTACAGGCGGCTACACAGCACTATCCCCCTGAAGATCTTCCCGTCCCCCAATAATCTGTTTTCATCTCCTTGGGTGCACTATCACCCCCGTGGAGAATGCAGGCTCTAGCTGAAGTCTGAGAATGCAGGCTCCAGTTCTAAGCTATCATGGCTATTTGATAACTGGCCAGGCCCGGATCACGTGCTGTCTTCCAGATGAGAATGGAGTTATCACCACATACATAAACAGCTGTTAGAAGGACTGGGTACCAAAGGGACATGTACACAAGTAGGATCACGAGAAAGGTGAAGTCTGGGGCCAAGTGAAACGGACACAGACTGGATTGAGTGTCCAAGTGGAAAGCACGCTTGAAGTGGGAGGAAATAATACTCTATCAAATATAAGAGACAAGACTGAGAACATGAATGAAGATGCAAGGAAAATTCGATGTGGAAAGGAGAACCAGGGAGGACCCAAACCTTGGATAACCTTGATAAACTAATAACGAATCAGACGGGTTGTCTCCAGAGCAAGGAGCGTCGGGTCAGAAGCTCGAGGCGAGTGGCCAGCGATGGAGCCGGAGCCGGGAGAAGAGCCCAAGAGAGGAGCTGAAGCTGAGCGCAGTGCTTCTGAGGGAGAGAGGCGCCAGGACGAATTAGCACCAAGTGGATTGGTGGGCGAACAAACTGGCCGACTGCCTGACATTTTCAGCAATATTTTGGAAACAGCGAGCAGAGAAACAGACATTCAGTGGTGGGAACTATCCAAGACTGAGTATCAGCCAAACAGACATGGGGTTTTTTAGGCAAGAATATCAGAGTGAGTAGCCATTTCCTCCTGCAGCGGAGTTTCCTGGCCCAGGAACTGAACCTACGTCTCCGGTGTCTCCTGCATTGGCAGACAGATTCTTCACCACTGAGCCACCTGCGAAACCCTATACAACACAGAAGTAAAAGGCAATGATGCCAGGAAATCCCACTTTTTTGAGAGAGAGGAATCCTAGTTTCCTGGACGGAACACCACGGAAGCAGCTGTGTACTGTCTGTGAAAAGAAGCACTGTGAGAAAAGACAATGAGGTCACAGTGAGGATAAAGAGAAATATCACAGACGTAAGCGGACAGAAATTCTACAGATGTAGTCAGAGAAGAAATATGCAGAGGTTAAGTTCTCTAGAATGCATTTTTTTAAAGATGGAATGCTTTTTAAAAGCATGAATATTTTCCTTATTAATGACCAAAGAGGTTACCTAAAATGCCTGCACTGCAGGCTTTTAGAAATTGTTCCATTTCAGATATGTCAAAAATCAGCACAAAGCAAAAAGTTAACTTTATAGCTGCCTAGTATAAACCCCATGGAGAACAGGAGATGATAAGCTATCTTTGAAAGTGATACGGGAGATATAAAAGATCCAGACTACCTTTTGACGTAATCTTTACTAGATGTAAATTTTATTGACTATTATCTGAAACATTTATCAATTAAATTAACATTCATTAAATAGGTATAAACTCAAAAAGCTCTTTTGAATGGTTATTCATGTCTAAAATGGTCATCGCAAATCACATCTTGAGGGGCTTCCCGGGTAGCTCCGTGGTAAAGAATCTGTCTGCTAACGCAGGGGACATGGGTATGATCCGTGGACCAGGGAGATTGCACATGCCACAGAGGTACGAGTACTGGGCACTGCTCTAGCGCCCGAGAGCAAAAACGACTGAAGCCTGCGCACCCTAGAGCCCATGCTCAGCCACAAGAGAAGCCACCGCAGTGAGAAGCCCAAGCAGCCCATCCAGAGAGTGGCCCCACTCACAGCCGCTAGAGGGAAGCCTGTGCGGCAGCTAGGAAGACCCTGCACGTGGTCAAATAAATGAAAACAAAATTAAAAATAGTAACTCTAGAAAACACACAGCATTAAAGTGGGATTTTATAAAAGGAACTTGCTAGAAATCCTAAAATTTGCATAGAATTAGGATAAATGATTTTAATAAAACAATCAAAAAACTGGGGGGTGGAGTCGGGACATTGACAAATGGCTACAGCAGACACCAGGAAGGAGACAGTTCAAATGATGGGAGCACGGAGCCTCTCAGCAGAGGCCTGCAGAGGCTGGCAGTAGCATGTTCCTTCCTAGATCTCTTAGAGAATGTGATACCAAAAAAAAAAAAAAAAAAAAGTCCCAAGTATTCCACTCAAAGAAAATGTGGAATCAAGCACAAATGCACATTTTTTCCTTAGAACATCAGGGAGCGCCAGATTTCCACGCGCTATTCACAGCTCAGCTTCTGAATCCCTGACCCGGACTCACAATCTCCTCCCACGAAACTCTGTGCTCCCAAGAAGTCACTGGATGGCACACTCTAGAAATACCAGCAAAAGTTCTCTAATTCGAAAGAACAAGGACAAATTAGGAATGAAAAGGCACACGGCTGATACTGCACACGGCTGATACTGCAGACCCTGTTCCTGAATTTGGACAACAAGGAAAATGATTTAAATTTCTAACATATTATTTTAAGTGACAGGGTTTTAGTCATACGTTTTCCTTTGAGTGCGTTTCTTGCTGGTCCCATACATTTTGACAGAAAACACTTGCCTTACTGTTTATTATTTCAAGATATTTTATCATCAAAACTGCCTTTATCAGGGCAAAGGGACCCCCACCCAGCAGACTGCCCTGGAGGACCTTTGACATGACCAAGCACAAGCACCTGCCTCCTTGAGCAGCCCTCTCCTCCCTCCTCAGGGATGGGACGCCGTAAACAGATGTTTTTCTCTGACGGGATCTGGAGGACAGCCCGCCTGAAGATGGAGGAAGTAGCCATCTCCACACTCAGGGCCAGGGAACGCATAGAGACCTTGGCAGAGGAATCCTTTGGGCTCCTAAGTCCTCCTGCACTCTTAGGGGCAGGAAAAGCATGCCCAGCCTCTATGCGGCGTCCAGGAGGACAGGCACAGGCATCTGGCATGAGCACCGATCATTCCCACACCAGGGCCCTCCGGTTTCTATGAATCAAGATCTTCCTAGGATGGACCCCTATCTGGCCCTTGCCCTGGGCACTCTGCTACTGATTGCAAGCACGTTCCTGGCTCAGAAATGAGGAAAGCTCTTGCATTATCTCTGATACTCACAAGGTCCCGCAAGGTTCGAGAAAACAAGTAGATCAGACTGGAGGACAGAGCAGAAAGAGGATGAAAAGCTGGATCGGCCAGGCTCCCCCTACCGTCCTTGGCTTCTGCTCACTTCCTGATCGCAGAAGATGCTAACTCCTTTGGTTACAACCATCCTCTAGGCTTGAAACTTCAAGAGGACAAAACTGCGAGGAGGCAGGAGGCAAGTGAATGTGGAATCTGCCTATTAATAAAAATGATAAACAACTTCTTTTCAAGGGAGGAAGCACTTAGCGTTTTATTCTTAAAGATGATAAAAATACTGATTTTTAAAGAGAAAGACTAACACAAAAATCTACAATAAACATAGTTTATGGAGGGAGATGCAAAATCATACATAAACTAATAAGCTGAATCTGTTGTTTAATAATAATAAGTACAGTAGGTAACCTTCATTGTGTCCTTATATAATGAGTCAGGCAGCACACTGATAAATGCGAATCATTGCCCCCACTGTTGAGAGCTAATAAGATATTTCAGCAAGGTGTCCATCTGTGAAATAAATACACACAATGTAATGGCTCTTCTGAGTACCAAGAATAGGATTTATAACATAATGGAAGTCCATTCATTATAGCAACACAAATAAAACCAGGAATAAATAATAGAAATGTGTACCATTTAGGTGAAGAAATATGCCAATGTGCTGACTAATACAGAAGACGAAAATAAAATGGAAAAACATTTCCTGATCCTAACAGTAGTCTCAATATTCTAAAGGTTTCTATTTCTCCCTGTATTATCTATGTATGCAGTACAAGGCCAATCAAAATCCCAAGAGCATGTTTTCATGGAAGTTGACAAGCTAAATCCGAAATTCCCCTGGAAAAGGAAATATAAGATAGGGCAAGAGCATTTTGGTTGTTTCTCTTAAATTAATTTTAATTGGAGTATAGCTTTTGGACTTTCCTGGTGGCTCAGTGATAAAGACTCTGCCTGCAACCAGGAGGCATGACTTTGAGCCTTGGGTCGGGAAGATCCCCTGGAGAAGGAAACGGCAACCGACTCCACTCTACATTCCTGCCTGGGAAGCTCCGTGGACAGAGGAGCCTGGCAGGCTACAGCCCAGGGCGTCACAAAGAGTCAGACATGACTGAGCAACTAAACAACAGCAATAACATGCTCGCGGAGAAAAGTGAGGCAGGCTCCCCTACGTCCTTGGCTTCTGCTCACTTCCTGATCGCAGAAGATGCTAACTCCTTTGGTTACAACCATCCTCTAGGCTTGAAACTTCAAGAGGACAAAACTGCGAGGAGGCAGGAGGCAAGTGAATGTGGAATCTGCCTATTAATAAAAATGATAAACAACTTCTTTTCAAGGGAGGAAGCACTTAGCGTTTTATTCTTAAAGATGATAAAAATACTGATTTTTAAAGAGAAAGACTAACACAAAAATCTACAATAAACATAGTTTATGGAGGGAGATGCAAAATCATACATAAACTAATAAGCTGAATCTGTTGTTTAATAATAATAAGTACAGTAGGTAACCTTCATTGTGTCCTTATATAATGAGTCAGGCAGCACACTGATAAATGCGAATCATTCCCCCCACTGTTGAGAGCTAATAAGATATTTCAGCAAGGTGTCCATCTGTGAAATAAATACACACAATGTAATGGCTCTTCTGAGTACCAAGAATAGGATTTATAACATAATGGAAGTCCATTCATTATAGCAACACAAATAAAACCAGGAATAAATAATAGAAATGTGTACCATTTAGGTGAAGAAATATGCCAATGTGCTGACTAATACAGAAGACGAAAATAAAATGGAAAAACATTTCCTGATCCTAACAGTAGTCTCAATATTCTAAAGGTTTCTATTTCTCCCTGTATTATCTATGTATGCAGTACAAGGCCAATCAAAATCCCAAGAGCATGTTTTCATGGAAGTTGACAAGCTAAATCCGAAATTCCCCTGGAAAAGGAAATATAAGATAGGGCAAGAGCATTTTGGTTGTTTCTCTTAAATTAATTTTAATTGGAGTATAGCTTTTGGACTTTCCTGGTGGCTCAGTGATAAAGACTCTGCCTGCAACCAGGAGGCATGACTTTGAGCCTTGGGTCGGGAAGATCCCCTGGAGAAGGAAACGGCAACCGACTCCACTCTACATTCCTGCCTGGGAAGCTCCGTGGACAGAGGAGCCTGGCAGGCTACAGCCCAGGGCGTCACAAAGAGTCAGACATGACTGAGCAACTAAACAACAGCAATAACATAGCTGCTTTACAATGCTGTAGCAAAAGCATTTTGGAAAGAGAGGCCTCTTGCTGTCCTCTGCAGGTCTTAACCTCCTCTCATCACAAGTGCCTCCTCTTCAACACGGCCTCCCCTTTGATTTATTCTCACCGTTATCTGTACCGAACATGCAATTGACAAAGTGGCCTTTATCCAGAGAGTAAAAGACAGTGAGCTAAAGCAGTGATCTCAGATTGCCTGGGTCTGAATTTGACCTCTCCCATGTAACAGCTGTGTGACTTTGGGAAAGTCACTTAACCTCCCTGTGCATCAGCACCTTTTCTATATTAAAATGAAGATAAGGGTTGTGATGATAATACCACTTTGTAGATATATTGTGAGGATTAACTAAAAGAAAAGATGAGTTTTTAGTACAGTGTATGCCATAGAGTGCTTCATAATTCTTAATGATTATGATGACTATAATGCACTCTGAAGAAAAAGAAGCCCGTGTGTTCTGACCTTGAGTTTTTTGCTGTTGTTGTTAGAAAATTGTTCCAGAATTTTTTAAAGTTTGGGATTAAAAATAAACAATTTAGAAATTCCAGCTTGAGCACTTTTAAATACAGTTAGGATGTCAGGGTGTCAAATGTACCTTGCTTGGTTCTTATTTTTTTAGTGGGGAAAGGGCACACGTGGAACAGGCCCTTGAATCCTTTAGTTATACAACAAGAAAGTAAAAAAATCTCTCCTAAATGACAAGCTCTGGAAAATTGCACTGTGAATCTTTACATACAGATCGATACAGGTAATCAGATAAAACTGGGCCACCTTGTCCTCTCTTAAGGCCAGTCTCCATATCATGAGGTCTCAAAAAAGAATCACACTTTTTTTTTCTCTAAAGCCTAGTAGCTGTTAACTGAAAATGTTGTTGATGATCCTGAGCAAGATTCTGTGGGGCTCCTGGGCACAAAGCCTTTCTGTCCCTTTCTCCTCACATTACAGGAAATAGCCTTCGTTCAGCCTCCATGACCTTCCCTGAACTCCAACTGGCAGATTCAAACAGCTGGTAACTCGGGAAGGGAGAAACGGTCAAGAGAAACAACGGTGGGCAGGGCCCTGGTTCCCTATCCAGGGATACCTCCAACAGTGTCTTTGAGCTGTTTCGCAGCTACTGAAACTCCCTCCATGTGGGGGAGGTTACTGGCACAGTGCCCCCAAGCCTAGAGACCCCAGGCTGGCTGGAAGCTGAGGTTGATGATGATGGCTCCCACCTACCTCACCACCAGCCAATCAGAAGAAGGTCCATGGACTGATCCAGCCCTCTTTGAGCCATTACTGTAAAACTACTCACTATCCTCTCCAAGTGGGGACACCCCGTTTTGAGGGAATTAACCCACGGTGGCCTTCTTTGCCTGGCAAAGTAATTAAGTTCTTCTTTTCTTATTGTTGTTTGATCACTCATTTGTGCCCGACTCTTTGTGACCCCATGGAGTGCAGCACGCCAGGCTTCCCTGCACGCCACCATCGCCCAGAGTCTGCTGAAACTCATGTCCACTGAGTTAGTGATGCCATCCAACCATCTCGTCCTCTGCCGCCCCCTTTTCCTCTTTTTCTACTTCACCCTAAACTCTGTCTCCAAGATTCAATTTGGCACTGGTGTACAAAGAAACTGAGCATTTGGCACCCTTGAGAGGTGGCCCAGAGGAAGTTCACCATGTAACACAAGACACAGCTTCCCGGCAACCATCCTTAGCCATCTCTTTCCCCAAAGCACCACACCGCACGGGGCTATAGCTTCCCTCCATTCTCAACAACAGCCCACGCTTCAGGGTCCCCTTCCCCTCAGCCTCCAGGTGCCCACTGCAAAGGGTGGTCCACCCCTACCCTCCTTTCCTTCTATTTTCCTCTCTCCACTTAGTTCTGAAAACGTGTGGCTGCATTGTGCCTTGCTGCATCTGGGCTTAAGTCTGGCTCTCCATTCATCACATGACAAGGGGAAAGGTCATGGATATGCAGACTTGAACGATCCTGCCTCTTATACAAGAGGGTGTGTCTGCCATGGTCAAATTTTCTGTCGGCATTGATAATGCTGATGTAGGGCTAAACTTGAACCTGAGAGGTGAGGGGGAATCCCTGTTTCCCAACCCCTAGAGAAATTAGGAGGCCCAGGATTTTGGCTAGAGGAGAAATACACCGCCCAAGGGACTCCTGCGGTCAGGGGAAGGGGAGGGTCTCTGGGCTCCCAGCAGCATCCCTCCAAGGGCCGCTGGAGGACCAGGCGGGAGCCACGTGCAGAGGCTGCACCCAGGGATCAAGACCCCGTCTGTCTCCGGGGCTTTTTCTGCACGTAGTTGGATTCTTTCTTGTTTTTCATGAGGAGTTAAAGTCTGTTCTTCTCGATGCTTTGGACACTGAAGGGAGTGATCTGATTCCACATGCAGGGCAAGACAGAACAGCAGAGGGTAGAGGCGAGTGAAACAAAGAAAAACAAGCCCAGAATGGGGCATCTGCACCAAGTGGTAAGGATCCATTTAGAAGGACGGGTGTTTTCAAAACAAAAGAAAGCATCAGGACTTTGGGATTAAAATACACACACTTATCTATTTAATCTAGATAACCACTACGAACTTAGTGTACAGCACAGGGAACTCTACTCAATATTCTCTGATAACCTATATGAAAAAAGAAGCTGAAAAAGAAAGAACATATACATGTGTGTGTGTGTGTGTGTATATGTGTATATATATATATACACATATAGGTGTGTGTGCGTATATATATATATATATATATATGTACAGCTGAATCTCTCTCCTGTACACTTGAAACTAACACAACACTGTAAATTAACTATACTCCCATTAGTTTTTTCTTTTTAAAAAAGAAAAATAAAAAAAGACAGCCTTTCTGTTCCAAGCCTTTTTCATCAGTAAATCCACCTACACACGTGTATGATCAGTGGGCAAGCACTCAGCTTCATAAACCTTCACAGACTAAACACAGCCACCCAAGGAGCCCCCAGTTGAAGAAATGGGACACTCCCTGCACCAGGCTCTCGTCCAATCACGATCTGCCCCTCCTGCACCAGGCTCTCCATTCATCACATGACAAGGGGAAAGGTCATGGATATGCAGACTTGAACGATCCTGCCTCTTATACAAGAGGGTGTGTCTGCCATGGTCAAATTTTCTGTCGGCATTGATAATGCTGATGTAGGGCTAAACTTGAACCTGAGAGGTGAGGGGGAATCCCTGTTTCCCAACCCCTAGAGAAATTAGGAGGCCCAGGATTTTGGCTAGAGGAGAAATACACCGCCCAAGGGACTCCTGCGGTCAGGGGAAGGGGAGGGTCTCTGGGCTCCCAGCAGCATCCCTCCAAGGGCCGCTGGAGGACCAGGCGGGAGCCACGTGCAGAGGCTGCACCCAGGGATCAAGACCCCGTCTGTCTCCGGGGCTTTTTCTGCACGTAGTTGGATTCTTTCTTGTTTTTCATGAGGAGTTAAAGTCTGTTCTTCTCGATGCTTTGGACACTGAAGGGAGTGATCTGATTCCACATGCAGGGCAAGACAGAACAGCAGAGGGTAGAGGCGAGTGAAACAAAGAAAAACAAGCCCAGAATGGGGCATCTGCACCAAGTGGTAAGGATCCATTTAGAAGGACGGGTGTTTTCAAAACAAAAGAAAGCATCAGGACTTTGGGATTAAAATACACACACTTATCTATTTAATCTAGATAACCACTACGAACTTAGTGTACAGCACAGGGAACTCTACTCAATATTCTCTGATAACCTATATGAAAAAAGAAGCTGAAAAAGAAAGAACATATACATGTGTGTGTGTGTGTGTGTATATGTGTATATATATATATACACATATAGGTGTGTGTGCGTATATATATATATATATATATGTACAGCTGAATCTCTCTCCTGTACACTTGAAACTAACACAACACTGTAAATTAACTATACTCCCATTAGTTTTTTCTTTTTAAAAAAGAAAAATAAAAAAAGACAGCCTTTCTGTTCCAAGCCTTTTTCATCAGTAAATCCACCTACACACGTGTATGATCAGTGGGCAAGCACTCAGCTTCATAAACCTTCACAGACTAAACACAGCCACCCAAGGAGCCCCCAGTTGAAGAAATGGGACACTCCCTGCACCAGGCTCTCGTCCAATCACGATCTGCCCCGCCCTGGAGACAAACAGAATAGACAGTGTGCAATCTACCTACCGTGTCTGGTTCTGGATGGGTATCTGAGATTCTTTCCTGGTTTGTATGCAGCTCTTGACAGTGCATGCTTACTGCTTTACAGCAACAACAAAATTCTTTAGGAATGCTCAGAAGTATTTCGTTTTTTCTTCCTTTTTTTAAGAGCATGTCATTTACAGAGTCTAAAACCACAAGCGGAAAAGCCCCTACAAGGGCTGGCAAGAGGAAGGGGTGTGGAAACCGGGCTGAGGAGCAGAGGCCAAAGAGGAAAGCGGGGACACATGACTGTGGAGGGCCCCACGTGGGTCCCCGGGAGCACACTGTGCCCAGAACAACAGTGAACAACTTACGTTTGATACCCTTTTTACTAGAGATGATCAACGAATTCAGCAAAGTAGCAGGATACAACATCAATACACAGAAATCACTGTCATTCCTATATACAAAGAATGAAACATCAGAAAGTGAAATCAAAGATGCAACCCCATTCACCGCTGCAACCAAAAGAATAAAGTATCTAGGAATAAAAAAATCAAAATTTGAAACCTAGGTGTGCAGCAAGCCATGGCTCTCTGGGCCCCTCGCTGGGTCTCTCCTGGTGGGGGCCGGGGACCAGGAACTGACCAGGGCTGGAAGAAGCTGCGGACCGGGCAGGGTGGATGGGGTACAGGGGCGGTGGGCTTCAGGCTGAGGGTCCATGCTGGGGGAAGTGCTTAGGAATACTGAAAAGAGAAAAGTGATCAAGTATTGCATTTGCTATTATAAAGGGGAGAAAAGGAAGGACTGATGTTATTTGGTTACTGAAGAAGTAAATTATGTCTTTTATCAAGTAACCCTTTCGTGAAAAGAGGCAAGTTACTGTGTTACGTGAGCGGTCTCATTCTGTCCTCACGGTACCCTGCCAGTGAGGAGGAGGAGGGAGGTGGGGGTGGTGATAAAGTGCTTCCACCTCTTTGGGAGACTGGAAAATTAAGACTGAGGAAAGTCAAGCAAATTGCCTGAGATCATACTGGTTATAAGGAGAAGTAATGCTGAGATTTAAATTTTGGTAGCCTGTTCTCAGAGTCCTCGCTAAAAGACACTCAGCTTGCAATAAGCGCTATCAGCCTCTGAAACGTGTGTTGTTGCTGTTGGGTCAATGTTGGGTCAATGAGTCGTGTCCAACGTCTTGTGACCCCATGGACTGCTCCACGCCGGGCCTCTCTGTCCTTCACCATCTCCCCAGATTTGCTCAGATTCATGTCCACTGATTTGGTGATGCTATCTAACCATCTCATCCTTTGTCTCTTAACCAATACAAAATCACTCCTCAGAGTTAAACTCCACAAGATGCGCTGATCTCGGAGCCACACCCAGGGCATCTTGGTGACTAAACACAAAAGAACCACCTTAAATCCAGGCTTGGGCTTATTGTAAAAGCAGCCACATACAGTGATAGGATTTTATCATGTCACATAAAAATAATACCATAAAATTTAAATGAAACTTTGCACATGGGTTTTTATTACTTAACTTTAATGGAGAGTTTGCCTGAGGCAAAAAAGAAGACTGAGGAGAACAATACGTATGAAATGTCTTATACTATGTATTCACACCTCTGTCTGCATTCATCATCAGGATGAAAGTAAGTTGATACAAGCAGCCTGGGTGCCAGAAAGTAGACAATCACCCCACGAGTGACCTCCCTGAACCGTTCCCAAGGTTCCAGGTCTCTGCTTCAGGTCATTAACACCTGCACCAGAGGGACAGCGGCTGGAAGTGAAATCCAGATGGCTTATTTTTGGAACCGATTTTAACTTCTTATTAAAAGAAAAAAAGATTGAGGAGAGTGCAGAAATTATTGGCTAAAATGAGGTTTGGAGACTGGGAGTTTCCTTTTATTCACTCATCCACTCCAATTTGCAAGTCTAATGAGAATGGGCCACAAAAGTCAATTTGCAAACTGGTTGTCAGAGTATTAAATCTCACAAGTTGAATAATGTAGGGACAGCTTTACCAGCAGAGAGTCAGAGAGAGAAGCGTCTTTCAGATGGTAATTATTGGGAAAAAGGGAAACCTAATTTCCTAAGTGAAGCTATCAGTAGGGAAAACCAAAAAAAAAAAAAAAAAGTGAAAGCCTGCCTCTTGGAGCTCTGTGGCTCACATGAGCTAATCAGACCTGGGGTGGATGGTACAAGCCTTCCAGAACAGGGTGACACAGAGGGACCAGAGCACTGAAGAACACACAGCTCCACACGTCCGTGCTCCGTATCAGAGACGCAAAGAACTTCCTCCAACCTTACACGAATCTGCCTAGAAACCCAGCTACTCAGCGAAGAATTTCTTCCCTGCACAGAGATCTCCCTGCCTTCTTAATTCGCTAGCCCAAGGCAGACTGCTCACTGCCTGGCAGATGGGGAGAGCCTGTCGGATTTTGTTGTGTTAATTGGAGAGTGCCTGATCTAGTCCTGTGCGGGGTTCATGTGTGCAGCAAAGTGATTCAGGTATTCATATACACAGACTCCTTCTTTTCCAGATTCTTCACTCATAGAGGCTATTAGAGAATATAGAGTTCCTTGGGCATACAGTAGGCCCCTGTTAATTATTCTATATATAGTAGTCTGTATATGTTAATCCCAAACTCCTCCTTCTACTTCACATTTCCCCTTTGGCAACCATAAATTTGTTTTTGGAAAATGTGAATCTGTTCTTGTTTTACATAAATTCATTTGTATCCATTTTTTGTTTCGTTTTGTTTTTTTGCCTCTAAGCCATCATTTATTTTCAACCATCTTTATTGTTTGGCCTGTGTGGGCCTCCCATCGCGATGGCCTTTCTTGTCGCAAGCACCGGTTCGGGGTGCATGCGCTCCAGAGCTCTGGCTGGTGATTGGGCACACCGGTCCAGCCGCTCCACGGCACATGGGATCTTCCCAGGCCAGGGATCGAACTGGTGCCCCCTGCACAGCAAGGCTGACTCTCTACCCACTGGACCACCAGGGAAGCCCCATTTGTATCCATTTTTAAATTAGATTCCACATACAGGTGACATCATATGAGATTTACCTTTCTCTGTCTGACTTCTTTCACTTGGTATGTTTAAAGGCAGAGAGTCAGAGAGAGAAGCGTCTTTCAGATGGTAATTATTGGGAAAAAGGGAAACCTAATTTCCTAAGTGAAGCTATCAGTAGGGAAAACCAAAAAAAAAAAAAAAAAGTGAAAGCCTGCCTCTTGGAGCTCTGTGGCTCACATGAGCTAATCAGACCTGGGGTGGATGGTACAAGCCTTCCAGAACAGGGTGACACAGAGGGACCAGAGCACTGAAGAACACACAGCTCCACACGTCCGTGCTCCGTATCAGAGACGCAAAGAACTTCCTCCAACCTTACACGAATCTGCCTAGAAACCCAGCTACTCAGCGAAGAATTTCTTCCCTGCACAGAGATCTCCCTGCCTTCTTAATTCGCTAGCCCAAGGCAGACTGCTCACTGCCTGGCAGATGGGGAGAGCCTGTCGGATTTTGTTGTGTTAATTGGAGAGTGCCTGATCTAGTCCTGTGCGGGGTTCATGTGTGCAGCAAAGTGATTCAGGTATTCATATACACAGACTCCTTCTTTTCCAGATTCTTCACTCATAGAGGCTATTAGAGAATATAGAGTTCCTTGGGCATACAGTAGGCCCCTGTTAATTATTCTATATATAGTAGTCTGTATATGTTAATCCCAAACTCCTCCTTCTACTTCACATTTCCCCTTTGGCAACCATAAATTTGTTTTTGGAAAATGTGAATCTGTTCTTGTTTTACATAAATTCATTTGTATCCATTTTTTGTTTCGTTTTGTTTTTTTGCCTCTAAGCCATCATTTATTTTCAACCATCTTTATTGTTTGGCCTGTGTGGGCCTCCCATCGCGATGGCCTTTCTTGTCGCAAAGCACCGGTTCGGGGTGCATGCGCTCCAGAGCTCTGGCTGGTGATTGGGCACACCGGTCCAGCCGCTCCACGGCACATGGGATCTTCCCAGGCCAGGGATCGAACTGGTGCCCCCTGCACAGCAAGGCTGACTCTCTACCCACTGGACCACCAGGGAAGCCCCATTTGTATCCATTTTTAAATTAGATTCCACATACAGGTGACATCATATGAGATTTACCTTTCTCTGTCTGACTTCTTTCACTTGGTATGACCATTTCTAGGTCTAGCCATGTTGCTGTGCATTTAAGCTGGGCTCTGGGCTAGGGCAAAGGGGCCACAGTTCCGTGATGCTCTGCAGAGTGATGGACCACCTCTGCCCCTAAGCTTTGCAACCGCTGTCCCTGGACAGAAAAGAACATTGCTGTCTCTGAGCATTTCTCTTCATTTTGTCTCTGTTCCAACTGGTTAAGGGATAACATAAATCACCTAATCATTCTAACATGAAAACATACATCACCAGGGAGGAAACTCTGAAAAGATGAGGAACATTTATCGGATTGCTAAGCTGTGGTGAGCACTGATCTAACCATGTTTCTTCTCTATTCCTTTCCGTATTCTTCCATTACCTGAATCTTTTACAAATGCCTGTGATGGAGGTTTTGTTCCTTTTCACCTAATAAATTCCGGCTATTAATAAGTGCTTAATACAATGACATACTCTGTGATCACTAACCCACTTTGACTTTTAAAACATGTATATTATACTTTTCATGTTTATTGCTAACTAGATCCATTTTCCCTATTCTTTTTCCTCCCGTCATGCTTCCATTGGACTGATACATTTTTTATAGTATCCTTTTTTCTCTTTTCCACTTTGGAAACTATTACTTGTCTATTATTTTAGGAATTATCATTCATTTCATAATTAATATTCTTGGTTATGAATGAGTCCAATACAGTTAAGTGATTCAGTGTTTCTATACTCTGGATGTTACCATATGCATATACTAACTATATATTGAATACCTGTCTAATTTTATTACTTTTACTCAACTTTATCTGTTTTGTAACTTTCTTTTTAACTTAATAAGAAAAAGAACATGTACCACTTCCAGTTTGGAAATAAATGTCATGGAAATGTCATTTGCAACAGGTGGCAATCATGAACCACACTGTGTTCTGTATTGGAGAGGTGCTAAGAGAGTAGACCTTAAAACTGCCCATTGCAGGGCTTCCCTGGTGGTCCAGTGGGTAAGGACACCGCCTTGCAGTGCAAGGGGCGCCGGTTCGATCCCTGGCCTGGGAAGATCCCACGTGCCGCGGAGCGGCTGGACCGATGTATCCAATCACCGAGCCGGAGCTCTGGAGCGCGTGCGCCCGGAGCCGGTGCTCTGCAGCGAGAGAGGGTGCTGCGATGGGAGGCCCACACGGGCCAAAGAACAAAGATGGATGATAAATGAAAGACCAATAGAAGTGGCCAAAAAGAAAAAGAAAAAACCTCAAAAAAAAAAATAATAATCATGTGTGGTGACGAATACTATCTAGGCTTCTTAAAAAATGTTTTACTTGGCTGCACTGGGTCTTAGTTGCAGCATGCAGGACCCATTTCCTTGATCAGGGAATCAAACCCAGCCCCCTGCATTGGGAATGCAGAGTCTTAGCCACCAGACCTCCAGGGAAGTCCCTATCTAAAGCTATCATGGTGATCATTTCACAGTATACAAAAAGGCTGAATCATTATGAACTGACTATAACGTCATGTCTAGTATATCGCAATTAAAATGAAATAAAGTCGCTAATATGTTATCACTTTCTATATTCGCTGTTTTTCATCAGCCATGCCCCCTCTGGTCCACTGTGCATGCTGACGGTGTATCCCTAGGGAAGTCTGAGCGAGGGTCCACAGATGGCAAACTATTAGATGCTGTTCCTTTGACAGTTTCTTTTTCCCTCTTCTTTTCTCTCATACTTGAATAATTGTTCAGTTTGGTGCACATTTTTAGATTAACTATTACTCTTGCTTACTAATTTAATTGTTACTCCATCTGTGTCCTCTAGGGAAATGTACTGTGAATTCAGCTGTTACGTCCTAGGAAACAAGTGGGTTCAGCTTAACAGGTTTCAAATTATTCTCTTTATACTTGAGGCTCTTTAATTTCACACACTTCCTAAGTATGGCCTTACGTTTTTGTTTTTTTTTTCGTGCAGCGACAAGTTTATTAAAGAAAGGATAGGGAAAAGCTTCTAGCATAGACACTGGAGGGGGGATAGAAGAGTATCTCCACTTTGCCAGTTGAAGCATGACAATTTGCATCTTCCAGTCAGTTACCAAAACAATAAATCAGAAGTATCTTCAGGTTGTAAAGGCCCTCTAGGCCCACACCCACAGGAAATTAGCTAGGACAGTCTCCAGACCTAGGGGCTAGGTGAGACATTCTAACTTAAATGCCCAGATTAACATAAGACTATAAATTTTCAGTTTCAACATTGAAGATCTTTGCCTTTATTTCTCCTTGTCCTTCCTCTTCTCCTCCTTGTCCTTGGGACCCACTAACCTTGCCAAGTCTGCCTACGAATCCCTCCCGAGCATGACTTGACATATCATTGCAATGTGATGACACATCTTTTATTCAGTTGTATAAAAATAATTTGCTAACAGCTCTTCAAATATTTTCTCTACCCTTCCCTGTGAATATTGTCTCCTGGAACTGTTGCCTTAAGAGTCAATATTAGGGGCTTCCCTGGTGGTCCAGTGGTAAAGAGTCTGCCTTGCAGTGTACGGGGCACTGGTTCGGTCCCTGGCCCAGGAAGATCCCACGTGTCATGAAACAGCTGGACCAGTGCGTCCAATGAGGAGCCAGTGCCCTGGAGCACATGTGCCCAGAGCTGGTGCTCTGCAGCAAGAGACTACTGCAATGGGAGGCCCACACAGGCCAAACAATAAAATGATGGATGAAAATAAATATAAATTAAAAAAAAGAGGCTTGATGAGGAAAAGAGACAAAAAGAGAAGAAAAAAAAAAAAGGAGTCAATATCATATAGACCATCAGTGCCCACGAAAAATGTAATGCAAGCTATAATTTGGTATTTTGATTATGCAATAATATTAAACAGTAAAAAAAAACAGATAATGCTAATTTTAATAAGACATTTTAACCCAATATGTCCCAAATATAATAATTTTAACATGCAATATAAAGATTATTAATAAGATATTTTACGTTATGTTTTAGAATCTGGTATCCTGTAATACTTACAGCATGTCATAATTCGGACCAGAAACATTTCATTTTTATTAAAGCAGAGTTGATTTACAGTGTTGTGCCAGTCTTTGCTATACAGAAAAATGACTTCGTTTATACACATACAGATGTTATTTATGCTATAGTAATATGCTTTATCACAGGAATATTGACTATAGTTCCCTGTGCTACACAGTAGCAGGCCTGTAAAAGTTTAACTGCTAATTCTAAACTCCCAGCTCTAGCTAGACACTTAGAATCACGCCACATGACAATTTGCATCTTCCAGTCAGTTACCAAAACAATAAATCAGAAGTATCTTCAGGTTGTAAAGGCCCTCTAGGCCCACACCCACAGGAAATTAGCTAGGACAGTCTCCAGACCTAGGGGCTAGGTGAGACATTCTAACTTAAATGCCCAGATTAACATAAGACTATAAATTTTCAGTTTCAACATTGAAGATCTTTGCCTTTATTTCTCCTTGTCCTTCCTCTTCTCCTCCTTGTCCTTGGGACCCACTAACCTTGCCAAGTCTGCCTACGAATCCCTCCCGAGCATGACTTGACATATCATTGCAATGTGATGACACATCTTTTATTCAGTTGTATAAAAATAATTTGCTAACAGCTCTTCAAATATTTTCTCTACCCTTCCCTGTGAATATTGTCTCCTGGAACTGTTGCCTTAAGAGTCAATATTAGGGGCTTCCCTGGTGGTCCAGTGGTAAAGAGTCTGCCTTGCAGTGTACGGGGCACTGGTTCGGTCCCTGGCCCAGGAAGATCCCACGTGTCATGAAACAGCTGGACCAGTGCGTCCAATGAGGAGCCAGTGCCCTGGAGCACATGTGCCCAGAGCTGGTGCTCTGCAGCAAGAGACTACTGCAATGGGAGGCCCACACAGGCCAAACAATAAAATGATGGATGAAAATAAATATAAATTAAAAAAAAGAGGCTTGATGAGGAAAAGAGACAAAAAGAGAAGAAAAAAAAAAAAGGAGTCAATATCATATAGACCATCAGTGCCCACGAAAAATGTAATGCAAGCTATAATTTGGTATTTTGATTATGCAATAATATTAAACAGTAAAAAAAAACAGATAATGCTAATTTTAATAAGACATTTTAACCCAATATGTCCCAAATATAATAATTTTAACATGCAATATAAAGATTATTAATAAGATATTTTACGTTATGTTTTAGAATCTGGTATCCTGTAATACTTACAGCATGTCATAATTCGGACCAGAAACATTTCATTTTTATTAAAGCAGAGTTGATTTACAGTGTTGTGCCAGTCTTTGCTATACAGAAAAATGACTTCGTTTATACACATACAGATGTTATTTATGCTATAGTAATATGCTTTATCACAGGAATATTGACTATAGTTCCCTGTGCTACACAGTAGCAGCCTGTTGTTTAACCATCCTAGATAGAATAGTTTACATCTGCTAATTCTAAACTCCCAGTTCCTCTTTCCCTCACCCCACTTTGGCAACAAGCCTGTTCTCTTTGTCTGTGAGTCGGCCTCTGTTTTGCAGATAGGTTCACCAGTGCCAGTGGCGCTAATGCTAAGGAACCGGTCTGCCAATGCAGGAGATGACAGAGGCGTGGGTTTGATCCCTGACTCGGGGAGATCATCTCCCAGCAACTCTGCCCAGTACTCTTGCCTGGAAAATTCCATGAACAGAAGAGACTACCTGGGGCCATAAAAAGTTGGACATAACTAAGCAACTGAGCACAAAAATAAGTGAAAACATATGGAGTGCGTGGACTACACGCATTTCAAATGCTCCCTAGTCACTAGAGGCTAATAGCCACAATACTGGTCACCATGGGTTATAAGCCATAAGCCATCCCGCGTCTCTTCACTGCTTTTTCTGTGTGTTTGCCTCCCTGTCTGTCTAGATGGCAAATTAACTGATTCCCCTTTAAATCAAGCATTTAGTCTAGTATTTATTCCAATAACTGAGTTTTTTTTCAAGGTCAGTATGTTTTACTTCCAAAATTTCTAATCAATTCATTTTTATACGAACCATTCTTACATTGTTTCTGCATGTTTGTAATTCTCAAAGGAAATTAAGCATGCATTTATCCATTTGAGCCTTCAAAAATGTTTATTTAAAATCTTCCTCGGACTGCTCCATAAAATCAGTAATATCTGGACTGAATTCATGTACTGATGACTGGAGTCAGTTATTTATTTTTTGTTTTTATCGTTTTCTTAGAGTTTGAATTACTCAAGAGTTTTGGAATTTGGATTTGCAGGCTCCTGCTGGGGTTTATCTGTAGTTTAATTTGTTAAACTACAAATTGCAATGCTCATTCTTGTAATGCTTTTGACCTTGTCTCCATCCCTGAGACTCTCAGTTGAAATCCAAGCCTTATAGGATTGTTCTCAGCTCCTCTCCTACTGCGATACAACAGACTAGCTGTGAAAACGTATCAGTTTTGGGGGGAGGCTCTCTTTTCCCTCTCCCTCTTGCCCAGGCTCTTCCATCTGTCCTACGAGCATGTTTTCTCTAAAAGGTGCTGCTCAAATGCATCCCCAGCACAAGAATGAGCCTGACACATGGAGGGCTTGTGTCTTTATTGAATGATTTACTGAATAAATGCAGAGCCCAACCAAATTCTTGCTTTGGATAGCAAGCCTGCCTCCACGTTGCACATTTTGTCCCTAAAATCGCATAGGTCTGACTCTAGACGACCAATTCATATTTAGATGCGGAGGCCAGACGACTCAACGTCTGTCCAGTGTCTGTCTCTCTTCTGATCTGTGGAAACGCCTGCCTCGTTGTGCTGCTACACATGCCGGATATATATGAGAACTCTCTCTACATACATAAGATTTCTCTGGTTGAGAGTGTTTATCATTGCTTTATGTTTGTATCAGAGAAGATTTATTGAAGCTTAAATTCCACGTGCCAACTTTATGGTAAGTTGATTTAAGAGCAAACTACTCATTAGGTATCCCTATGACACATATCTCAGTGTCTTTATTCTGGATTCTGGTAATGCTGGCCATTTATTAGGTTTTATTTCATGCCGGACTTTATAATGAAAGGGCTCATTTGGTTAGGCGGTATAAGTGACATTCAAGTTCTGTCTATGTAGGACTGTCCATGAAAACCCACTAGTTAGAATCAATAATTTTAAGAAGGGTTTATTTCTCAAACACTCATATTTTAGCAATTAATACAAATAGATTATTGAAATTCTAACTAGCATTCTGCATATAATGTGAATGAAGTAAACAACCTTTATAAATGAGACATTTACTTTAATAGCAATGTACACTGATGGGAGATGGAAATGGCCACTCACACCAGCCTTCTTGCCTGGGGAGTCCCTATGGACAGAGGAGCCCGTGGGCTGCAGTTTATAGGCCTTCTTGCCTTTTGGGAGCTTACTACTCTTATTTCATGAAATCCAAGCCTTATAGGATTGTTCTCAGCTCCTCTCCTACTGCGATACAACAGACTAGCTGTGAAAACGTATCAGTTTTGGGGAGGCTCTCTTTCCCTCTCCCTCTTGCCCAGGCTCTTCCATCTGTCCTACGAGCATGTTTTCTCTAAAAGGTGCTGCTCAAATGCATCCCCAGCACAAGAATGAGCCTGACACATGGAGGGCTTGTGTCTTTATTGAATGATTTACTGAATAAATGCAGAGCCCAACCAAATTCTTGCTTTGGATAGCAAGCCTGCCTCCACGTTGCACATTTTGTCCCTAAAATCGCATAGGTCTGACTCTAGACGACCAATTCATATTTAGATGCGGAGGCCAGACGACTCAACGTCTGTCCAGTGTCTGTCTCTCTTCTGATCTGTGGAAACGCCTGCCTCGTTGTGCTGCTACACATGCCGGATATATATGAGAACTCTCTCTACATACATAAGATTTCTCTGGTTGAGAGTGTTTATCATTGCTTTATGTTTGTATCAGAGAAGATTTATTGAAGCTTAAATTCCACGTGCCAACTTTATGGTAAGTTGATTTAAGAGCAAACTACTCATTAGGTATCCCTATGACACATATCTCAGTGTCTTTATTCTGGATTCTGGTAATGCTGGCCATTTATTAGGTTTTATTTCATGCCGGACTTTATAATGAAAGGGCTCATTTGGTTAGGCGGTATAAGTGACATTCAAGTTCTGTCTATGTAGGACTGTCCATGAAAACCCACTAGTTAGAATCAATAATTTTAAGAAGGGTTTATTTCTCAAACACTCATATTTTAGCAATTAATACAAATAGATTATTGAAATTCTAACTAGCATTCTGCATATAATGTGAATGAAGTAAACAACCTTTATAAATGAGACATTTACTTTAATAGCAATGTACACTGATGGGAGATGGAAATGGCCACTCACACCAGCCTTCTTGCCTGGGGAGTCCCTATGGACAGAGGAGCCCGGTGGGCTGCAGTTTATAGGGTCACAAAGAGTTGGCTACAACCAAAGCGAATGAGCATACAATTTTTATGTGAATGAGAGCTTACTACTCTTATTTCATGAAATTAAGTTATATAGCATGCACCTATAAAGCCCCTGTCATTAAGGCTCACAGGGTTTTTAATCATATCAAAAAATTTCAGACAGAGCTCTTAACAAAATAAAATAGAAGATGCCCTCTAGACAGGAAAAATAAACCCTAAGAAAGGAACTTTTAGTTAGAACTCAGAAAAAAACTTGTATCAACCAATGGCTACCAAAATCTGCTGCCCTATGCCTGCTAGAAATTACTTGGGAAGCACTACTGACCTACCAAGATCTTTCAAAACTCTCCTAAGAACGGAACATCTTTAATACAGATGATGTAATGACTAAATATGTAACAGATTCGAAAATCATATCTTTTGGGTTTAAGTAACTTTAAAGGCAAACAATATTTTCTATAGTTTCTTGATCCATGCACTTGATTTAAAGTTTGTGGTCTCATCTTTCTAAATACCGATCCTTGCATTTTTATTTGAAACTCAGTACCTTGAAACAATTTAAGGCTGCAGAAAATTTAGAAGAATAATACAGCGATTACTCAGGACACCTTCACCAAGTTAACCCAGCTGTCAACATTCCGCTAGTCATCAGCCTAGTAATCCTATCTACTCCTTCTGAAATATGTCTGGTTCCAGTCGTTAACATTTTATTTATCCATTATGGACTAAACAAAGGTCCACTAACACTTAGTTGTGCCCATATTCAAGGTATGTTCATTATTTTCTGCTTCCCAAAACTTGCCTTCAAGATTACAAGTTGATCTGAGGACTGGGCAAATTCCATTTCAGAACTGCAAGTATAATGCCAAGTTTATCTGTAATTCAAGTATTTCTGCCCATAGACTAACTGGTTTTCCTCTAGTATGGCCTCATAGGTTGAAGTGAACTTTTTTTTCCCTACCCACAAGGAATATTAACCTGAAAACTGATTGAAGAAACAAGTTATAAAAATGATTTCCATAGGAACAAAATATTTTGAAGTGTATCTGATATTAGCAAAGAGAGGAAAATGCATGGCAGCTATACTTTATCAGCTGAAGTTAATGAGGAGAAAATAGGCCTATATTAAAAGGTAGCAAAGCTGATTCATGTTGTTGTATGGCAGAAACCAACACAGCACTGGAAAAATTTAAAAACAAAAAATTAATAAAAGATAACAAGAGTTGTAAGATAAGAATGAATTGGAAAGGAACTAAAAATGTAATAGCAGAATTACAAAGAAAGTTAAAGGTAAAAAGAAGAACTTAATTTTCAGATTGTGAATGCAATTTTCATGGAAAACTAAGAGGAGCATTTGACTCAGCCTATGGAAACAAAAATGGGCTTCCCAGGTAGAGGTCAAGAACCTGCCTGCCAACACAGGAGACTCAAGAGATGCAGGTTCGATCCCTGGGTCAAGAAGATCCTCTAGAGTAGGAGACGGCAACTCACTCCAGTATTCTTGCCTGGAAAATTCCATGGGCAGAGGAGCCTGGCGGGCTATAGTCCACGGGGTCTCAAAAAGTCAGACACAACTGAGCACAACACATGGAAACAAATGGTAAAGGAATTTAAAAAATGAGAAAAATGATTATAGCTATAGAGGGCTAAGAATAGGATTCAGACTAGGAAGTGAGATGTCTCTGAGAAATTAATCAGCATCTTAGAGAAGCAGAGTCCAGTTTCTCTCTGATAACCTTTCTCTTCTGTGGGAAGAGCTTCCTTCGTCAGCTGTTTCAGAGCCTGTCTGCTGGAAACAGCTTCTCTTTGACCTTTATAAAAGGATGTCTTTATTTCACCTTCATTCCATTTTTTTATTGCAGTATAATTGACATATAAAATTAAATTAGTTTCAGGAGTTCAGTGTAATGACTCAATATTTGTATACACTTTTTCACCTTTGTTCTTTTTGGGGGGAGGGGGCACTTCTATTGGTCTTTCATTTATCTATTTTCATCCATCTTTGTTCTTTGGCCTGTGTGGGCCTCCCATTGCAGTGGCCTCTCTCACTACAGAGCACCAGCTCTGGGCACATGCACTCCAGAGCTCCAGCTCGGTAATTGGACACATCGGTCAAGCCGCTCCGCGGCACGTGGGATCTTCCCAGACCAGGGATCGAACCGGCGTCCCTTGCACTGCAAGGCAGTGTCCTTACCCACTGGACCACCAGGGAAGCCCTCACCTTTATTCTTGAATGACACATTGGCTGGACATAGAATTCTACATCATCTGGTCTTTTCAATCTCCTAAAATCCTGAGCCTTTTTATTCTGACTTCCATGATTTCTAGGTAGAAGTCTACTGTGATTTGAATCATTAACCCTAAGGTTCTTTTAATATCTGATTTCAGATTGTGAATGCAATTTTCATGGAAAACTAAGAGGAGCATTTGACTCAGCCTATGGAAACAAAATGGGCTTCCCAGGTAGAGGTCAAGAACCTGCCTGCCAACACAGGAGACTCAAGAGATGCAGGTTCGATCCCTGGGTCAAGAAGATCCTCTAGAGTAGGAGACGGCAACTCACTCCAGTATTCTTGCCTGGAAAATTCCATGGGCAGAGGAGCCTGGCGGGCTATAGTCCACGGGGTCTCAAAAAGTCAGACACAACTGAGCACAACACATGGAAACAAATGGTAAAGGAATTTAAAAAATGAGAAAAATGATTATAGCTATAGAGGGCTAAGAATAGGATTCAGACTAGGAAGTGAGATGTCTCTGAGAAATTAATCAGCATCTTAGAGAAGCAGAGTCCAGTTTCTCTCTGATAACCTTTCTCTTCTGTGGGAAGAGCTTCCTTCGTCAGCTGTTTCAGAGCCTGTCTGCTGGAAACAGCTTCTCTTTGACCTTTATAAAAGGATGTCTTTATTTCACCTTCATTCCATTTTTTTATTGCAGTATAATTGACATATAAAATTAAATTAGTTTCAGGAGTTCAGTGTAATGACTCAATATTTGTATACACTTTTTCACCTTTGTTCTTTTTGGGGGGAGGGGGCACTTCTATTGGTCTTTCATTTATCTATTTTCATCCATCTTTGTTCTTTGGCCTGTGTGGGCCTCCCATTGCAGTGGCCTCTCTCACTACAGAGCACCAGCTCTGGGCACATGCACTCCAGAGCTCCAGCTCGGTAATTGGACACATCGGTCAAGCCGCTCCGCGGCACGTGGGATCTTCCCAGACCAGGGATCGAACCGGCGTCCCTTGCACTGCAAGGCAGTGTCCTTACCCACTGGACCACCAGGGAAGCCCTCACCTTTATTCTTGAATGACACATTGGCTGGACATAGAATTCTACATCATCTGGTCTTTTCAATCTCCTAAAATCCTGAGCCTTTTTATTCTGACTTCCATGATTTCTAGGTAGAAGTCTACTGTGATTTGAATCATTAACCCCTAAAAGGTCTTTGCTTTTGAGAATTTTCCTTGCTTGTAGTTTCCGGCAGTATGTATATCTGGACATGGATTTCCTCGGTTTTCATTTGCTTGTGCTTTACCCAGCTGCTTGTCTATGACAGTCACCAAATCTTGGGAGTCGCCCACCAGTATTTATTCAAACAGTTATTTCATTGTAACTCTACTTAAGGCACTTTTCCCTCATGATTTGACTATACATCTTTATTTTTTTATTGGAATATAATTGGTTTACAATGTTGTGTTAGTTTCTGCTACATAACAAAGCGAACCAGGTACATCTAGCAGTGTGTGTGTGTGTATGTATATATATATAAATATCACCTGCCTCTTGAGAAAAACGTCATTCAAAAAGACAAATGTACCCCAGGGTTCACTGAAGCATGATTTACAGCAGCCAAGACGTGGAAGCCACCTACAGGTCCTCTTGGCACATTTGTGACGTGAACACCAGACCTTCCAGTGTCGTTCCGTAGCCCAACACATGTTCATCCTGTCCCCACTGTGCTTTTCTCTGTAGTAACTGAACTGGGTAATTCTGAGTGACCTAGCTTTATTTTTACTTTACAATTTCTTCTATCATTTCCCTTATGATATTTAGCCCATCCAGAAAGTTTCAATTTGGGGATCTTATTTTTTAGTTCTAAAGTTTGCCATTTGGCTCCCTTTAGACATCTTCTGTTTTTTTCCTGGGGCCTTTTTATATTTCCATTCAATACGTTTCACTCTCACAACCGGAGCATTTTATACCAGCGACCACTTTCCAAATGTCAGTGGCCTCTCTACTACAGAGCACCAGCTCTGGGCACATGCACCCAGAGCCAGCGGATCGGTCAAGCCGCTCGCGGCACGTGGGATCTTCCCAGACCAGGGATCGAACCGGCGTCCCTTGCACTGCAAGGCAGTGTCCTTACCCACTGGACCACCAGGGAAGCCCTCACCTTTATTCTTGAATGACACATTGGCTGGACATAGAATTCTACATCATCTGGTCTTTTCAATCTCCTAAAATCCTGAGCCTTTTTATTCTGACTTCCATGATTTCTAGGTAGAAGTCTACTGTGATTTGAATCATTAACCCCTAAAAGGTCTTTGCTTTTGAGAATTTTCCTTGCTTGTAGTTTCCGGCAGTATGTATATCTGGACATGGATTTCCTCGGTTTTCATTTGCTTGTGCTTTACCCAGCTGCTTGTCTATGACAGTCACCAAATCTTGGGAGTCGCCCACCAGTATTTATTCAAACAGTTATTTCATTGTAACTCTACTTAAGGCACTTTTCCCTCATGATTTGACTATACATCTTTATTTTTTTATTGGAATATAATTGGTTTACAATGTTGTGTTAGTTTCTGCTACATAACAAAGCGAACCAGGTACATCTAGCAGTGTGTGTGTGTGTATGTATATATATATAAATATCACCTGCCTCTTGAGAAAAACGTCATTCAAAAAGACAAATGTACCCCAGGGTTCACTGAAGCATGATTTACAGCAGCCAAGACGTGGAAGCCACCTACAGGTCCTCTTGGCACATTTGTGACGTGAACACCAGACCTTCCAGTGTCGTTCCGTAGCCCAACACATGTTCATCCTGTCCCCACTGTGCTTTTCTCTGTAGTAACTGAACTGGGTAATTCTGAGTGACCTAGCTTTATTTTTACTTTACAATTTCTTCTATCATTTCCCTTATGATATTTAGCCCATCCAGAAAGTTTCAATTTGGGGATCTTATTTTTTAGTTCTAAAGTTTGCCATTTGGCTCCCTTTAGACATCTTCTGTTTTTTTCCTGGGGCCTTTTTATATTTCCATTCAATACGTTTCACTCTCACAACCGGAGCATTTTTATACCAGCGACCACTCTGTCACTGAGAAGAGAGCCCCTTCCACGCTCCCCAAAGAAAACCAGAGGATTTCTCCTGGCGCTCCCACCTGGGCTGAGGCAGATGCCAGGGTCAGATGGCCTGGGGTGCAGTCTGGTAGGTCCCACGGAGGAGAGCAACCCCGTCCCCTCCCGCCTGTCCACTGCCGGACTCTTCCACAGCTGCCCTCAGTGGGAGGGACCAAGCAGGCCACGCTTCTCCTGCCTGGCCTGGGATAGGTACTCCACACATACTTTTCTTTTACATTAGGCATCGATATATTTACGGTAAATGCAGATGGACAATTTTTATCTATTTACTCTTGTGGTTAGTTTTCTTACATTTATGGTTAGCACTGACATATTTGGTGTTGAAGGAACCATTACCTTAAACCTACTATTCAGTTTCTATTTGTTCTGCCTGATCTGTGTTATTTTACCTCCCTTTTCTTGCTTTCTTTGAATTCATTCTTTTTAATAATCTACTTTTCCATTCTACTTGCTCTATAGTTCAGTATTCTTTTACTCTGCATTAAGTGCTTACAGAAATATTACAGACTCACCAAATCTAAGAATGAAAAGGCTTTAGAATACGTAAGCCCCATAACATTTCAAAGTACTTACGTAAATATGCATATAATCATGTTTCTTGGTGTCTACCCAAAAGAGCAGTTTACTCATCCATTCACATACTCAAGGACATCTTGGTTGCTAGCATCTTTTGGCAAAAGATGTGACTAAAACTGCTAAAACATCCATGTGCAGGTTTTTGTGTAGATGTAGGTTTTCGACTCCTTTGGGAAGACACCATGGAACAGGACGGTTGCATTGCATGGTAAGAGTAGATTTGGTTTTGAAGAAACTGCCAGAGTGGCATGCAGAGTTTCTGCACCAGCCTCCACTTCACCAGCAGTAAAAGAGAATTCTTGCTGCTCCACATTCTCGCCGGCCTTTGGTGCCATCAGCGCCCTGCACGGGGCCATTCTGACAGGTATGTGGGGTCTTATCGCTTCAGTTTCCATTTCATTGGTGACATCTGACATGGAGCACCTTTTTTTCCCATTTGTTTGTATTCAGTATTAAATTAGTACCTGGTATCAATGTTTAAGTTTGTTGATCTAATTCATACACATAGATATGTCTTGAGTCATCAACATTGTAATTTAAGCATAATACTTTCATTGCTCTTAGATTTAATATAAGCTAAATAAGATCTTATTGGGTTTCCCTGGTGGTCCAGTGGGTAAGGACACCACCCTGCAGTGCAAGGGGCGCCAGTTCGATCCCTGGCCTGGGAAGATCCCACATGCCATGGAGCGGCTGGACTGATGTGTCCAATTACCAAGCTGGAGCTCTGGAGCGCATGCGCCCAGAGCTGGTGCTCTGCGACAACAGAGGCCACCGCGACAAAGAACAAAGATGGATGAAAATAGACAAATGAAAGACAAATAGAAGTGGCCCGCCCACCCTCCTCCCTCCCCCTCCAAAAGTTCTTATTATATCTGTTGAAAATTTGTCAGCAAGGAAAGTAACTGTGAAGAAACTTGAGGAAAAAATGCAAATGAGATAAGAGCTTTAGTTCAACTCTATTAAGAATAACTGGGGCTTTGTTGAAGGCTCAGTGGGCTCAGGGGTTGCTCGGGATACCCTGGTTCGATCCCTGGGTTGGGAAGACTCCCTGGAGTAAGAAATGGCAATCCACTCCAATATTCTTGCCTGGAACACCCCATAGACAGAGGAGTCTGGTGGACTATAGTCCATAGGGTTACAAAGAGACACCTGAGTGACAGAGTATTTTTTCATTGGTGCAATGTCTATAAGGACTTTGACTTATTTTTTAATAGAATGGTTTATTTTTATTTTACTGTTGAGTTTTAAGAGATCTCTGCATATTTTGGAGACTGGTCCTTTATCAGAGGTGTCTTCTGAAAATATATTGGCTGTTTTCATTTTCTTGACAAATCATATTTTAAAGTATGTGTTATATTTGAAATCCTAAATACATTAGGATTGCAAAAAGCCAGTGGAACTTACTCCCAACTTTTACTATTGCTGTTCATTTCTCTTTTATCTCATGTGCATTTCTCCTGTATCTCCAGTTATCCTGCACCCAGAATTGTTACACTCCTGCCTGAAAAACACTCCCTCATATTTTTAAGTGTGAGTGTTTTGGTGATGAAATCTCTCAATTTTTGTGTAAAAGTCATAATTTGACAATAATATCATTCTAGCTTATTTTACAACATTAAAGATATTATTTCATTATTAAGAAGTAAGCTGAAAATGTTTATTACTGCTCTTTTAAAAATATTGGGTTTCCCTGGTGGTCCAGTGGGTAAGGACACCACCCTGCAGTGCAAGGCGCCGGTTCGATCCCTGGCCTGGGAAGATCCCACATGCCATGGAGCGGCTGGACTGATGTGTCCAATTACCAAGCTGGAGCTCTGGAGCGCATGCGCCCAGAGCTGGTGCTCTGCGACAACAGAGGCCACCGCGACAAAGAACAAAGATGGATGAAAATAGACAAATGAAAGACAAATAGAAGTGGCCCGCCCACCCCCCCCCCCCCCCCCCCCAAAGTTCTTATTATATCTGTTGAAAATTTGTCAGCAAGGAAAGTAACTGTGAAGAAACTTGAGGAAAAAATGCAAATGAGATAAGAGCTTTAGTTCAACTCTATTAAGAATAACTGGGGCTTTGTTGAAGGCTCAGTGGGCTCAGGGGTTGCTCAGGAGATGCTGGTTCGATCCCTGGGTTGGGAAGACTCCCTGGAGTAAGAAATGGCAATCCACTCCAATATTCTTGCCTGGAACACCCCATAGACAGAGGAGTCTGGTGGACTATAGTCCATAGGGTTACAAAGAGACACCTGAGTGACAGAGTATTTTTTCATTGGTGCAATGTCTATAAGGACTTTGACTTATTTTTTAATAGAATGGTTTATTTTTATTTTACTGTTGAGTTTTAAGAGATCTCTGCATATTTTGGAGACTGGTCCTTTATCAGAGGTGTCTTCTGAAAATATATTGGCTGTTTTCATTTTCTTGACAAATCATATTTTAAAGTATGTGTTATATTTGAAATCCTAAATACATTAGGATTGCAAAAAGCCAGTGGAACTTACTCCCAACTTTTACTATTGCTGTTCATTTCTCTTTTATCTCATGTGCATTTCTCCTGTATCTCCAGTTATCCTGCACCCAGAATTGTTACACTCCTGCCTGAAAAACACTCCCTCATATTTTTAAGTGTGAGTGTTTTGGTGATGAAATCTCTCAATTTTTTTGTGTAAAAAAGTCATAATTTGACAATAATATCATTCTAGCTTATTTTACAACATTAAAGATATTATTTCATTATTAAGAAGTAAGCTGAATGTTTATTACTGCTCTTTTAAAAATAGTGTTTTTACTTTGGTTTCTTTTAAAATATTTGTGTTCGTTATTTGCTTTTAAGCACGTTTATTATAATGTACATCCATGAGTTTTCCTTTGTAGTTCTTAGTTTTTATACTGCTATTTAAATCTGTGGCTTAAAGTATTTTATACATTTTGGAAGACTCTGAGCCAGTATTTCTTCAAGTATTGCTTCTGCTCTATTCTGTTACAGCTATCCAACTAAGACCTTCAACTACATATTTGTTAGATCTAGTTTCTGAATTCCATATGTTTATTATTCTCGTTTGTCTCTTGGGTATCTTTTTTTCTCCTTGTGTTTCATTTTGGATACATTCTAAACAACATTCCAATTGTCCTTACATGTCCATAAATAGACTGAATTGTTTCAGAGCTGTGTTTCATAACTACTTGAACTGCATTCCTATTGGCTGTGCTTCCTCTGGGCTACTGATCACACTGTCTCATGATTTCATATATCTGGTTATCTTTATATTGAGTGCAGGGTATGGAAAATTATAATCATTATTTGAAGTCTAATAGGATGTTATCATTCTACAGGAAGACTAGTCTTGTATGTGACTGGTGACAAGAATGCTAGCCATCCTGGATCACCTTATTCCAATGAGATTGAGAAAACTCAACTCTGGTCTTTAGCACTTGCAGGGACTCATCAATTTGGGGTTTGCCTTTACTTCTAGGGACTAGCCCTGAGGACTCAAATTAAAGTTCTAGGGGTCCAATCATTTTTTATCTTAACCTTCTTTTTTTGTTTAAAGCTGTGTTTACCTCTCATCTCCTTCATTTCCTCTTTTGGCATCAAACGTTTCTTGAGAAAAGGCATCCCAGAGTCAGACTTGCTCTTCTGGACTTTCTTTTGCTCCAGGTTTCTATTTCATAATTCTTTCACTCTTTCCCTCAGATTTCTTCCAGTTTTATATTTGTCCTAGGAAGATGAATCCCAATTACATAGTCTACCATGTGGGAATTAGAACTCTCATAAAATTTCATAATTCTTTTCTGTGTTAATCAAACTTTCCATAATGAGCATATATTTGTTGTTATTTAACCATTTAGCAAACAGTAAGTAGCTTCTATGAGCCAAGCAGATTCCTAGACACTGTTAAAGGAAACAATAAATGGGAAGTTTCCTGCTCTCATAGGGTATTACTTTTATAATAAATATAAAATACAGTATATGATAAGGAGCCCCTGTGATCTAGGAGCTGGGCCCTGGCATGCCTGCTCACAGGTAGGGCTCGTTCTCCTGTGGAACATAAATAATTTCACAGAACGTCGATATTGGACAAGGCCACTCGAAAATCATGATGGTTCTAGACCAAAGTAAGATCATTCCGGGACTTTCCTCAAGTGGCTGGGACTTCACCTTCCAGCCCACAGGGTGAGAGTTTGATCCCTGGTCCGGGAGCTAAAACCTTGCATGCCTCTCCACCAAAACACCAAAGCAGAAGCAATATTTTAGAAAATTCAATAAAAACTTTAAAAATGGTTCACATCAAAAAATACATATAAAAGGAAAAATAATAAAGAATTCAGAGTAAAGGATAATTATGTTCAGAGAGCACTCCATAATGTCTGAACATAAATATGAATACAATCAAACTACAAAAGCAGTCACCATCTCGGGTGGTGTGGACAGGAGTGGCTGCTGCTTCTTCACCAGCTATAGCATCAGCCTCCATCTGTCCTTCCCTCCTCCTAGAAAGGCTTATTAAGATGAAGACAGAACTAGCTCGGCTTCCTGATAGCCCCCGATTCAAAGCAGGGCCTGGGTTCTTCATGCGCTCCTCCAAATCTCTCAGCCAAACCTAAGTTCTGTAGCCTGTCCTTTCTAGACATTCTTCTTCTCCTGCTGACGCTCTCTTCCTCAAGACTTCTTCACATAATGTATGTTTCCTGACTACGGCAGGTAAGAAACCAACTTGTCCGACCAAAGGTGTGTTCCTACCAGTGTTTGACTGGAGGGTACTGGCATATATAAACATATGTGTAGAAGCAAACTACAAGAAAATGAAGCCAAAAGCGTGCTATGGCTATTTCGGAGGAACTTTTTTTTGCTTCCATATTCAGTATTTGTAATGGACATGTTGTCGTTGTTCGTTTGCTCATTGGTGCTTGAGTCTTTGTGGCTCCATGGACGGCAGCACGCCAGGCTTTCCTGTCCCTCCCCGTTTCCTGGAGCGTGCGCACACTCACGTCCACTGAGTCAGTGGCGCCATCCAGCCACCGCATCCTCTGTCAGCCTCTTCTCCGCTTACCCTCAGTCTTTCCCGCCATCAGGGTCTTTTCCAATGAGCTGGCTCTTCGCATCAGGTGGCCAAAGTAGTGGAGCTTCAGCTCCAAATTCAGTCCTTCCGATGAGTATGTAGGGCTTATTTCCTTTAGAACTGACTGGTTCAATCTCCTTGCAGTCCAAGGAACTCTCAAGCGTCTTCTCCAGCACACAGATCTTTGGTGCTCAGCCTTTTTTAGGGTCCAACTCTTACATCCGTACATGTAAATTTAGTAAATAATATTATGTAAATATGTATAAGATCACATTTCAGATATTTTGCCTGGAAGGCAACAACCTTGTATCGTCTGTAGAATGGAAAAGTCTATCTGGGTGGTGGGTTTTTGATCATTTAGAGTTTCACACTGGGCTTTTCTAAATGTTCTACAATGCATATGTACTTAATATTCAGAGTGAACTAAAACAATTCAATTCTATTTTTAAAACCAACTGGTACTGTTATAGATTAACTATGCAAAATTTAGTGATCTAAATTAAATAATATGAATGAAGATGACTAACATTCTCCTGCAAAGGAACCCAGATCAAGTGTTTGTCTCTTCACTAGATAAGGTTTACACAGGAAAATTGTTAACATGATGTGGAAAGCTATAATAAGGAATAAAATCCAGAAACTCAAAGGCACAGTCCATTATAATGTCATACAGAACTTTAAGTAAAATATTTAAAGTGGAGCAGTCCTCCTAGGGTAATAAATGAAATAGTATTGAAAGTTTCACGACACCACACCTAATTTGGCTTGTATCTGTTGGACGTCAAAAGCCATCCAACTATATCCACATTTCATAGCACTGACTTACTCAGCAGTAACTCTAAGTCAGTGTGTGCCTCCTGATTTTTTTTTTTTTTTTTTTTGGTCTTAATTACAGACAGCCTGCTTGTATATGCCATGTGACTCTAGGTAACTATCTTCAAAAGTTAAGCTGGTGTCCTACGGAGGAAATTAGGTATTTTTATCTCATCACACATGATGGCTATTTTCCACAGCATATCGAGTATTTCACTACATATCAAAGTTCATGTTTACAACCAGCAAGGTTAAATACCAAACTAGACTAAAACTGCTTCTGTATTATTCTTTTTATGAAAGAAAAAAAAAAAAACTTCTTTACTACAGAATTCCTAAATCGAAGCCAGGTTTTAGCCCAAATCTTAACACAATGTGGTTTCATAACCTTGAAACACTGAGCTTGAATATGTAAGATTAAAGTGCTCAAGGGAAATGTCATGTGGGCCTGAAATGGTTTATTACAAACATAGTGGGGATGGGTGAGCACCTGGAAACCACTGTGCAAACAGGGCTTTATCCTCCTGTGGGAAAACCCCAGTGCTGGGGGGAGGGGATATTTTATGCATCTTTCACCCCTTTCTTTGCCTGTAATAATTCAAATAAAAAGTTTTAAAAGCTCATTCATTTGCTTGCTGCCAAAGAGTGGAAAGTCATTAAGAATTAAACATTTAGCAACACTTTGTAAATCATTCTAATGATGCTTTCTGAATGACTTCAGCATTTGGAAATAAAGCTTAACTTTTTCCATAACATTTATTTTTTCTAATATGCTGTGCCCATCATAAGAATGGGTAGTTTCCCATTTTACCAGAATAAACACAGTTAAGATGCTTGCTTGGTATTACAAACCTACTCCAAATGACTCGTCCACTCAATGGCTACAGAAAAATGGACAGATTTGAAGAGGACACAGAATTTTTGTAAATTTGGAAATTTCCCTGGTGGTCCAGTGGTTCGCATTCTGCGCTTCCACTGCTGGGTTGAGCGGGTTTGATCCCTGATTGGGGAACTAAGATCCTGCAAGCTAAGCAGCAGAGCCAAAAAGAAAAACATTTTCTTGATTTTAATACGAGACTCATGCTGATAGGAATTAAGCAGCAGGAATAATGAAATGGTTTTATCTTCTCAACTTTCTTCTTTGCTTTTCCTTTTGTTGACATACTTGTATATCTAGAGGGAAGCAGAGCTCTCCCAGGTTTACATCCAGGTCATGATGTAACATTAACTGAGAGGTGACCTGGTCGCCCAGAATTAAACAGAATGGATCTTCTGACTTTCCAATAACTAATATTCTGTACAGTAAGTTGACTGAATAAAGAAAAGACACACTGTCTTTCTAAGCATGGGTTGGAGCAGTCACAGTGTAGGAATTCTGTCTCAACCACACATTTCTCTCAGAGTCTCCAACTAAATATTGAAAGCATGGAAGTTTATAAAAATTTGGTTGAAATATTTTCTAGCAAGAAACCTAGAGACGGTAGGTCAAAGTTCACTGTTAACACTAAAGAAAATGTAGCAAGTCCTTTTCAAGTAATTATCTTAATCACCACTTAATGAATGGATCTAGAACCTATTGTACAAAGTGAAGTAAGTCAAAAAGAGAAGGATGAATACAGTATACTAACACATATATATGAAATCTAGTAAGTTCGTACCGAGAAACACACACGCAGAGCATCAATGGAAAAACAGTCATAGAGAACAGACTAATATATATATTATATATATAGTGCATGCTTAATTTTACAGACAGTATAAAATATGATTGAATCAAATGATAGTTTGAGCATTCTATTTTCTGTGAAAAACCTTAGTGAATATATAGTTTCTATAGATAAAAATTTTTTTGGCTGTGCTATGTGGCAGGTGGGATCTTAGTTCCCCAACAAGGAATCGAACCTATGCCCCCTGAATTGGGAGCAGAGAGTCTTAATCATAGATCATCAGGTAAGACCCTCAATAGAAACTTCTAGTTTATTAATTTCAAGAGAGCCATAAACAAATATGAGAAAATCTCTTTGTTTTGATAAAACAGAATTATGTCACAGTTTTATGATTGAAGATCTGTGTAGGTGCATGCTGAACTTCCGCTGTATGAAAGAAATATGGAATGTGTGTTTCTGACTAAACACTGAAATTACAGAAATGCCAGTGTAGAGCGAATGGAAATCAATGCTAAGTCAAGAATAAGTTTAATCTAAATGGCTAAAGCTACTTATCCTGTCTAATTCGAGAACTGTTGTCAGAGAACAAACAACAGTAGCAATAGTTTTAGTCCCAAAATTATGAAGTTATACACAAAAAGAATATATAGGAAACAAAGATAGTCAGCAATAAAATGCTTCTTGGGCTTTTAAAAAAGAAAACAGTGTCATTGTTTGAATACATGTGTAAAAAGATATATGGACACACAGTATAAATATGTGCACAGACATATACATGCATTACCTGTTTAAATGTGTTTTAAAGTGTGTGCTATAAATAAATACCTACTGTATAGCACAGGGAATTATATTCATATTTGATAATAATCTATATGGGAAAGAATCTGAAAAAAAAATGTATGTGTGTGTGTGTGTATATATATATATACATATGTAGTATTTTTTTTTGAAGTATAGCTGATCTGCAATGTTGTGTTAGTTTCAGGTGCACAGGTGTATATATATTCAGATATGCATATATCTGAATCACTTCACTGTATACATAGAACTAATACAACACTGCAAACCAGCTGTGGTGGTTTAGTCACTAAGTTGTGCCCCATTCTTGCAACCCCTAATGGACTGCAGTCCATTAGGCTCCTCTGTCCATGAGATTTTCTCAGGCAAGAATACTGGAGTGGGCTGCCATTTCCTTCTCCAAGGGGTCTTCTGAACCCAAGGAAAAAACCCACATCTCCTGTGTTGCAAGCAGATTTTTTACCAACTGAGCCACCACTTCAATTTCAAAAACTAAATAAATAAATAATAAAGGATGTGTGCCAACATGTTGCCTCGCCTTAGTAACTGTCTCTCCCAATTTTGTTATTCTGCTACCATTTGTAAAGTTGAGTCATTTTTGCTAAAGCCCAGTAAGTGAACACTATTAAAGTCTGATACCACAAAACAAAGACATAGGAGTAGCCAATGAACAGAGTTAGAATATTTGGAAATTACTTATGATCATATTGGTTTAGCTCACTCTTGATATTATTATTCTCTCACTTTCTATGTAAACAGGGTCTGGTCATTTGGGCTTAACTAATGTTTATCAAAAATACTCTGTGGTATATATTAGGTTAGCCAAAAAGTTCATTTGGATTTTTCCGTAAGACATCACTTTTTGGCCAGCCAAATACAATGGTATGTGCTGCTTGGCTGTTTAGTCAGTGAGTCGTGTCTGACTGTTTTGTGACCCCATGGGCTCTAGTCTGCCAGGCTCCTCCATCCATGGGGTTTCCCTGGCAAAAATACTGGAGTGGGTCGCCATTTCCTTCTCTTGGGAATCTTCCTGACCCAGGGATCAGACTCCCATCTCCGGCTTTGGCAGGCAGGTTCCTTACCACTAAGCTTCCAGGAAAGGACCCAGTGTGCTGAACATCTAAACATTATTTAAGCATATCTCTGCCTCCCAAGAGGCTACTGCAGATGAAAGGCATGTAATAAAGCATGCAGGTTAGAAATTTGAGTTGAAAGCTCTGAATATACTCAATAAAGGCTAGGTATGATTATGTCACTTTGCTACTGACTTCTTCCATTTTAGTGTCAGATATAAATAAATGTTTCTCTCCCAAAACGATGGTGAATCCATGATTCTCCTCTAAGATCCATTCTCCGTGCCAAGGTTTCAGGAAGGAAAGCTGATCTGCTCTTCTTGTTCACTACCTAGACCTCTTCACGGTGGTTTCTGGACTCATCATATTGAAACACTACTAGAAAGTCACTACTCACCTTTGAGATCTCAACTCTAATAAAAGTTCCTGCAGTTTTTGATACTGTTCAACATTCTCCTTCTTTGTTAATTCTGTTATGAATCTCCAGTTCTTCAATTCTCTCTTCCTGACTCTCTTATCACTTCTCTCTACTATTTGTTGCTCTCGCTCCCTCTTCGAGGTTTCAGGAACACTTCTCAAAGTTGACTCATCAGTTAGGTAGTAATACTCCTTCCCTCTCTACTTCATCGGCCATTTTCATAGGCTCCACTGAAAATTCTATTTGAAAAAGTATCACCACACACCCCAAATCAACCAAAACTATATATTCGTTATCTGAATTGCCAAGTGGCATTTTTCCCCCTCTATTCCTATTCATTTTAAGAGATAAGTGCCACAGAAGTCAACGTTATACAGAAACACAATCATATCTTTTAAAGCCCTGTAGAGTGATTACAAGTATCAAGCACACAACTGCTGATGGAAGCAAACTTCCTAACTTCCTTACACTCTGAGCTCTTACACGTCTCAGTCATAATCTCCTAATACAGTAATACCGTGTAACCCTTAAAACAACACTATTTCATGTAAAGCACATATATTGATTTCGGACACGCAGTAAGTGCTCCATAAAGTTGAGCTATGAGTCCTCATTATGGCAATAGCACCAGCTTCTAGAACTGTAAACAGTTCATAAACCTTTATTTAATTAATGAATGAGTTAAAAGATGGAACATCTAAACATTATTTAAGCATATCTCTGCCTCCCAAGAGGCTACTGCAGATGAAAGGCATGTAATAAAGCATGCAGGTTAGAAATTTGAGTTGAAAGCTCTGAATATACTCAATAAAGGCTAGGTATGATTATGTCACTTTGCTACTGACTTCTTCCATTTTAGTGTCAGATATAAATAAATGTTTCTCTCCCAAAACGATGGTGAATCCATGATTCTCCTCTAAGATCCATTCTCCGTGCCAAGGTTTCAGGAAGGAAAGCTGATCTGCTCTTCTTGTTCACTACCTAGACCTCTTCACGGTGGTTTCTGGACTCATCATATTGAAACACTACTAGAAAGTCACTACTCACCTTTGAGATCTCAACTCTAATAAAAGTTCCTGCAGTTTTTGATACTGTTCAACATTCTCCTTCTTTGTTAATTCTGTTATGAATCTCCAGTTCTTCAATTCTCTCTTCCTGACTCTCTTATCACTTCTCTCTACTATTTGTTGCTCTCGCTCCCTCTTCGAGGTTTCAGGAACACTTCTCAAAGTTGACTCATCAGTTAGGTAGTAATACTCCTTCCCTCTCTACTTCATCGGCCATTTTCATAGGCTCCACTGAAAATTCTATTTGAAAAAGTATCACCACACACCCCAAATCAACCAAAACTATATATTCGTTATCTGAATTGCCAAGTGGCATTTTTCCCCCTCTATTCCTATTCATTTTAAGAGATAAGTGCCACAGAAGTCAACGTTATACAGAAACACAATCATATCTTTTAAAGCCCTGTAGAGTGATTACAAGTATCAAGCACACAACTGCTTATGGAAGCAAACTTCCTAACTTCCTTACACTCTGAGCTCTTACACGTCTCAGTCATAATCTCCTAATACAGTAATACCGTGTAACCCTTAAAACAACACTATTTCATGTAAAGCACATATATTGATTTCGGACACGCAGTAAGTGCTCCATAAAGTTGAGCTATGAGTCCTCATTATGGCAATAGCACCAGCTTCTAGAACTGTAAACAGTTCATAAACCTTTATTTAATTAATGAATGAGTTAAAAGATGGAACAAATTACTACTAATGATAATTTCATTTTACCAGTTTCCCAGGCTAAAAGGTCAGTCCTACCTTTGGCTTTAGTAACACCTGAGACCCACTATCAAATTTTGTGAAGTATTTCCTGGGAAACTTTATGAACCTGAGTCTCCAGATTTCTCTTCCTGCATGTAGAACTGTCTCCCATTCCTTCTGCCTGAACAAGTCCATTAGAAATGCATATATAGCCCATAATTTCTGTATTACATCTTGACAGAATTCCATGACATCTACCTGAAGGCTGAATCTCTGGAGCAGAACAGACTTTAATTTGTACGTAACAGAGAGGTACTGGAAACTTTAATGGAAGAAAGGTAAAAGTGAAGCAGGGCTCAGCTCTCGAATTTTCTCTATTACTCAACCTGATTGTCCATGAATTTAGATCAATACCAAACAAATAATATAGAACATATAATGCCCCAAGCCTTGCAGAAATGTCTTCATTAGGTTATATTTGAATTATAGGCTCTAAACATTCTTGTAAAGAATTGTCTAAGAGACACCTGTCTGAAAAGTTTCCTGAAAATTCCAAATCACAGTTGATATACCTAGTAATCTAAAATTTCTGTTGAATAGTAGCAACTAGCTCCGCATGCCTACTGAGAATTTGAAATGTGACTAGTCCCAAATGAGATGTGCTCTTCAGTGCAAAATACACACCTGACTTCAAAGACATAAGAGCAAAAAGTCATATATATCATTAATATTTTTATATTGATTATATGTTGAAATAATACATTTGGGGGCGTAGTTGGCTAAATAAACTATTAACATTTTCCCATCACTTTCTACGTCTTTTTTAAACGTGGCGATCCACACAGCTTGCCTCCTATGGCTGTTTGATAAGGTTGGTTATAAAGACACAATTCAAAGATATCAATAAAATCATCAGTACAGATCTTTCACTGATTTAAGTTTATTCATATTTTATTACTTTTGTAGCTATTGTAAATGGGACTGTGAATCCAATTCTTTATTTCCTTTTTGAATACTTTATTGTTTGTGTATAGAACACAAAAGATTTTCATATAGTGATCCTGAATCCTAAAACTTTACTGAATGTTTATTCGTTTACACATTTTTGTTAAGTGTTTATAGAGTTTCCTACACCTATGATCAAGTTATCAGAAATACAGAGATACTGTCAGTTCTTCCTGTAAGTCTAGATACATTGTATTTCTTTGCACAAGGGGAGGAGGAAATGGGGAGACATCGATCAAGGGTACCAAGGTTCAGTCAAACAAGATGAAGAGCTCTAGAGATCTCACTGTTTCAGCAACCGAAACTCAGTTAAGAATACTGTATTGGATACTTTGTATTTGCTAACTTGCTCTTATCAAAAAAGAAGAAAGAAAATGGTAAGTATGTGAAGTGATGGATATGTTAATTAGCTCAAGTGTGATGATCATTCCCCAATGGATATATATCAAAGCATCAATCTGTATACCTGAAGTACACAGAATTTGTATCTGTCAGGTGCATCGCAATAAAGATGGAGAAAAACAATAAACATCTTTAAAACCACTCACTCAACTGGAAAACAAAGCAACAACAACAGAACCCAGCAGTTACTTTGGCATAGCTACTGTCCCCTCTCCAGGAATTTTCACTGCAGATGCCAAAGGCGTCCCGAGGTGTACTCTCTTCTGTGGCACTTTGGTTGAACATGTGACTTCAGCTCTGTCAGTCAGACTCCTCTCCAGGGCTTTGCTACTGAAGGGACCGACAGACCCACTGGTGCCTACCCAACGACAGACAACCTGCTGGGGCAGCAGAACAAGTCCACCGGCCACACTCTCCGGGGTAGCACCAGGGAAGCACCCTGGCCACTGTCCCTGTCACCTGACCTTGGCCAGGTTCCCTGGTCCTCTGACACCCCTCGTTTCTGCCGTGTCCTTCACCTCACTCCCTGGTGATCTCACTGATTCTGTGAGCTCTCCAATAAAATTCTTTTTTTTTTTTTTTTTGTTTTGGCTTGGGGGTTGAGAGCAGCTGTGGTTGTGACCATATTTGGTAGTTTCCTGTCCTCTTGATAGCAAGGTGCTGTTCTGTAACCTAACGAACTGTGGCTGTTGAGTCACTCAGTTGTGTCAAACTTTTCTGCAACCCTGTAGACTGTAGCCCACCAGGCTCCTATGTCTATGGGATTTCCCAGGCAAGAATACTGGAATGGGCTGACATTTCCTTCTTTCAAGGGATCTCCCTAACCCACGGATCAAACCCACAATTCCAGACATGTTTCCGGCATTGGCAGGTGGGTTCTTTACAACTGAGCCACCAGGGAAGCCTGACCTAAAGAACCAGCTGCTGTGTGTTCCTGACATTTTTCTCTTGGAGCTCTTCTAGTGTCTTTGTAAACTACTAATTTTTTTTTCCTGTTTAATTCCCTTGGCACTTGAAATATCTAGAGTTGATTCTAGTCTCCTAACAAGTACTTCGAGTTATTTCTTTAAGCACTCCTTTAGTGGACTTTTAACCCACTTGGGAGGCAATGGGGTGCACTCAGTCTGTTGCTCTGAATTGAAAAACTGTTTATATTTATCACTTACTTTGCTCAGTTGCTTGAATTTTGGTTCAGTGTGTTCCCCAAGAAAAAGTTACAACATATTGAAAGGTATGAAAACAGAATTACTTAATTTTTTGGAAATACGCTTAATCTGATGGACATTCTGGTAGACAGTAGCCCTCCTAAGAGGACAGTTCCTTTCCCTGTTTGGGGGGTGGGTGGGTGTGTGTGTGTGTGAGCTCAGAGAGACTACAATTCCCCAGGTGTTCTCACAAACACAAACATTAAATTCTGATTCAGCCTAACTAAATTCAGCTCCTATACTTGCATCTCAGAACATTAAATGGAACACTTAGAATAGGTGTTACTACTGTTACACAGTAACATGCAATAATAACAACACGTAGTAATAATAACATGTAGGAATATGCTACTACTGCTCCTGTCATGTCCCAGGTGGGGCTAGAAGTAAAGAACCTGCCTGCCAATGCAGGAGATACGAGATGAGGGTTCAATCCCTGGGTTGGGAAGATCCCCTGGAGGAGGAAATGGTAACCCAATCCAATCGTCTTGTCTGGGAAGTCCCATGGACAGAGGAACCTGGTGGGCTACAGTCCACAGGACTGCAGAGAGTTGGACATGACCGCATCGACTCAGCACACACGCAAGAGCATTACATAGAACACACAGAAGATTTTACTATTGATTCTCTCATTAGGAAGTAATGTCACACTTTGTGCCCCTAGTACGGCTGTTTTGAATCAAGATCATCGGTGGGCTTGTGAACATTCAGAGTGCTGGGCCCACCCCGACTGTGATGCAGCAGGTGTGGCTGGGCCTGGAAATGGGCATTTTAACAACTGAGCCACCAGGGAAGCCTGACCTAAAGAACCAGCTGCTGTGTGTTCCTGACATTTTCTCTTGGAGCTCTTCTAGTGTCTTTGTAAACTACTAATTTTTTTTTCCTGTTTAATTCCCTTGGCACTTGAAATATCTAGAGTTGATTCTAGTCTCCTAACAAGTACTTCGAGTTATTTCTTTAAGCACTCCTTTAGTGGACTTTTAACCCACTTGGGAGGCAATGGGGTGCACTCAGTCTGTTGCTCTGAATTGAAAAACTGTTTATATTTATCACTTACTTTGCTCAGTTGCTTGAATTTTGGTTCAGTGTGTTCCCCAAGAAAAAGTTACAACATATTGAAAGGTATGAAAACAGAATTACTTAATTTTTTGGAAATACGCTTAATCTGATGGACATTCTGGTAGACAGTAGCCCTCCTAAGAGGACAGTTCCTTTCCCTGTTTGGGGGGTGGGTGGGTGTGTGTGTGTGTGAGCTCAGAGAGACTACAATTCCCCAGGTGTTCTCACAAACACAAACATTAAATTCTGATTCAGCCTAACTAAATTCAGCTCCTATACTTGCATCTCAGAACATTAAATGGAACACTTAGAATAGGTGTTACTACTGTTACACAGTAACATGCAATAATAACAACACGTAGTAATAATAACATGTAGGAATATGCTACTACTGCTCCTGTCATGTCCCAGGTGGGGCTAGAAGTAAAGAACCTGCCTGCCAATGCAGGAGATACGAGATGAGGGTTCAATCCCTGGGTTGGGAAGATCCCCTGGAGGAGGAAATGGTAACCCAATCCAATCGTCTTGTCTGGGAAGTCCCATGGACAGAGGAACCTGGTGGGCTACAGTCCACAGGACTGCAGAGAGTTGGACATGACCGCATCGACTCAGCACACACGCAAGAGCATTACATAGAACACACAGAAGATTTTACTATTGATTCTCTCATTAGGAAGTAATGTCACACTTTGTGCCCCTAGTACGGCTGTTTTGAATCAAGATCATCGGTGGGCTTGTGAACATTCAGAGTGCTGGGCCCACCCCGACTGTGATGCAGCAGGTGTGGCTGGGCCTGGAAATGGGCATTTTAACAAGTCCTGTGTGATGCTGCTGCTGGTCCTTAGAACCACAGAGTTAGTAATTACTATTCCTGCTGTGTCCTGTAAATGGTCTTCTCAATAAAGAGCATTTCCTCTCCTAACTCACGTAATGTCTTTCAGTGTTTTGGTTGGGTATTAGACAATTTAAAAAGTAACGTTTCAGTCTTGAAGAAAAGGGCTCCATGATGGGGCTCAGATGTCTGTCTACTGACAATTCACTCATGCTTTGGGTTCCAGCAACACCAGTCCAGCGCTGTCCTTCAGAGCTGTGCTTCTCAGACTTTTAACTCGTATCAACTCACCCAGGGGCTTCCCTGGTGGTCCAGTGGGTAAGGACACCACCTTGCAGTGCAAGGGGTGCCGGTTTGAGCCCTGGCCTGGGAAGATCCCACATGCTGTGGAGCGGTTGGACCGATGTGTCCAATTACCGAGCCGGAGCTCTGGAGCGCATGCGCCCAGAGCCGGCGCTCTGCGAGGACAGATGCCACTGCGATGGGAGACCCACAGGAGCCGAAGAACAAAGACGGATGAAAATAGAGAAATGAAAGACCAATAGAAGTGGCCCGCCCATTCCCCTCCCTGACCACCCCACCCCCCAAAAAAGATAAATAAAACAAATGTTTAAAAAAAAAAAACATTCACCCAGTGGTCTGATTAAAATGTTGATTCTATCAGTAGACCTGGGGTGGGGCCTGAGGTTCTGTTCTAACAAAGTCCCAGGTGGATGCCGATGTTGCCGGGCTGTGGACCACACACGGCAGAGTGTGGGCCACGTTTTACATCCCTCGTGGTCAGTCGCTCAAGGCATGTCCACTCTCTGTGACCCCACGGACTGCAGCCCGCCAGGCTCCCCCGTCCATCACGATTCCCCAGGCAAGAACACTGAAGTGGGTGCCCATGCCCTCCGCCAGGGGATCTTCCCAACCCAGTGATCAAATCCAGGCCTCCCACAATGCAGGCAGAGTCTTTACCATCTGAGCCAGCAGGGAAATTTTTACCACCTCTAGTTTTTTTTTCGTTTGTTTGTTTGTTTTAAGACAAACAGCAGAGAATATTCTCTCTTCTTATCCACTCTTCACCCACTGGAGATCCAACTCAGCTCTCCTTCCTCATGATGCCTTCCCTAAAAGGGGAGACTCCTCTGGGCAGTGATCTTACTGCACATACTATATACTACAATTTCTGGGAAGATGAAAACCCGTCTTCTATTTTGTCTACTGCATTTTGCTTAACATTTATATGCAAAGGAGCTTTGGATTCAGAGATGGATGGAACTTCATCTCTACTCACTCCGAACCAGAGGACTACTAATTCCTCCGAGCTTAGTCTCATTTTTGAAGCAAGGACTACCTTTCAACCTTTTTAGTTAGGACTGATTAAAAAAAATTAATAAAGGTAGCACCTAACAGGGGCGTCCCCAGGTGGTTCACTGAAGAATCTGCCTGCAATGCAGGAGACATGGGTTCAATCACTGGGTCAGGAAAATTCCCCAGGAGAAGGGAATGGCAACCCACTACAGTATTCCTGCCTGGAGAATCCCATGGACAGAGGAGATCAGTGGGCTACAGTGCATGGAGTCCCAAAGACATGGACATGACTCAGTGATTAAACAACAACCAACACCACCATGAACACAGTCCTGGTGCAATAAGGTGATGAATAAATGATGGTCATACTTCCCTTCATTCTCTTTTATGGTCTTAGGTATTAATTTACTTTGGAAAGACTGATGCTGACACTGAGGCTCCAATACTTTGGCCACCTGATGTGAAAAGCTGACTCACTGGAAAAAAATTTGATGGCTTGAAAAGACCGAGGCAGGAAAAGAGGGGACAAAGGAAGATGAGATGGTTGGATGGCATGAACCCAGTGGGCATGAGCTTGAGCAAGCTCTGGGAGATGGTGAGGGAGAGAGAAGGCTGGCATGCTGCCGTCCACAGGGTCACAGAGAGACACAACAGAGTGCACAACAGCAATGCCAATTTACCAACTAACCAATGGATCTGAAACTTGACTGCATTAGCGTGATTGAGGGAGATCGTGAAAAATGTAGTTGCGAGATGCTTAAATTTGCAAGTGATTCTGTTATGGTGGTCCGGGGACATTATTTTGAAAAGCATTAGCTCTAAGTTACTGCAAGGCATTATAATTGTTTATAAATATAATAATAACAAGCCCTGGTATGGTATTTGTCAAAAAGATAATGGCCATGTGATATATTATTAGCTATAACAGTAACAGCACCAAGCTTCGTAATAAATGCAAACCGTAACAATAATTGACAGCATTATTGTTTTTATTATAAAATCACATGTATTGTTGTCCTCTATAAACCCAATTATTTTACTGTCCAGATAATTTCTTTAGTAGGTCATACTAGATACATAGCAGAAAGTTCTCCTCCATTAGCCTTATAATAATAAATGTCTTGGTTTGCACTTCAGAAAAAATAAAAGCATCTACTTGTCCAATGCTTACGAGCTATATAATTACTATATCATTACTAGCCTCATAACACATGAAGGAAAATTCTTATTTTCATAATATGAAGCCTTCAAATTTGTTTGTTAAACACACACTTTGGACTCTTTTCGACAGCTTCAAGGGACCACAATGTCCCAAGCATCATTTCATCCAATGAACATACACAAAACAGGTCCATTCCTGCTGCCCTGGGGTTTCCATTCTAGTGAAAAGGCAGACTATAACCAAATACATAGACAGATACTTAATATAACCTATTTGTGGGGGAAATCACCCAATTACATCTGGGAGAGGGATTTTGCTGTGGGTCCTGTGCTGTCTCATCCACACCCCCCTGCAGGATTAACAGACTTCATTTGTCGCCTTCTAGAGATGGCACTGGTTGGCACGTGTCTGTCGCATAGTATTTCACTCCAGTGAGGAAAGCCACTTTGCCGAAAGTCAGGTCCTCTCCAGGACAGTCAGGAGCCGGTCCAGTGTGAGGATAAACGGGCTGGACTCCTGCACCAACTCAGGACACGTCTACAGGGCCTTCCCAGGTCTAGCTTGTGGCGTGGCTGAGCCCTTAATATGACTGTATCTTCCTTCCCCCCCGTCATGCTAACCCCTGACAGAGCCCCAGCATATTAATCTCCTCCCAGTGCTGGCTTCCCATGAGACTGCACTTGATTTATTAAAATTAGCATAGTGATAGGATCGTGAAAAATGCCCTGGTATGGTCATTTTTGCTCTAACTTACTGCAAGGCATTATAATTGTTTATAAATATAATAATAACAAGCCCTGGTATGGTATTTGTCAAAAAGATAATGGCCATGTGATATATTATTAGCTATAACAGTAACAGCACCAAGCTTCGTAATAAATGCAAACCGTAACAATAATTGACAGCATTATTGTTTTTATTATAAAATCACATGTATTGTTGTCCTCTATAAACCCAATTATTTTACTGTCCAGATAATTTCTTTAGTAGGTCATACTAGATACATAGCAGAAAGTTCTCCTCCATTAGCCTTATAATAATAAATGTCTTGGTTTGCACTTCAGAAAAAATAAAAGCATCTACTTGTCCAATGCTTACGAGCTATATAATTACTATATCATTACTAGCCTCATAACACATGAAGGAAAATTCTTATTTTCATAATATGAAGCCTTCAAATTTGTTTGTTAAACACACACTTTGGACTCTTTTCGACAGCTTCAAGGGACCACAATGTCCCAAGCATCATTTCATCCAATGAACATACACAAAACAGGTCCATTCCTGCTGCCCTGGGGTTTCCATTCTAGTGAAAAGGCAGACTATAACCAAATACATAGACAGATACTTAATATAACCTATTTGTGGGGGAAATCACCCAATTACATCTGGGAGAGGGATTTTGCTGTGGGTCCTGTGCTGTCTCATCCACACCCCCCTGCAGGATTAACAGACTTCATTTGTCGCCTTCTAGAGATGGCACTGGTTGGCACGTGTCTGTCGCATAGTATTTCACTCCAGTGAGGAAAGCCACTTTGCCGAAAGTCAGGTCCTCTCCAGGACAGTCAGGAGCCGGTCCAGTGTGAGGATAAACGGGCTGGACTCCTGCACCAACTCAGGACACGTCTACAGGGCCTTCCCAGGTCTAGCTTGTGGCGTGGCTGAGCCCTTAATATGACTGTATCTTCCTTCCCCCCCGTACATGCTAACCCCTGACAGAGCCCCAGCATATTAATCTCCTCCCAGTGCTGGCTTCCCATGAGACTGCACTGCAACGGGCTAGAAATGGAAATTGAACGTCTGCTTGCCTCCCCTGCACCCTCTTGCATACCGGAATTTATTTCGTTATTTCCCACTCCTATTAGCCTTTATGCTTACAGAATGACTGACTTTATAAGCCCCCGCTCTCTATAAATTCACGTCTACCATTTTCTTTGGCTCAAAAAACAGGATCCAATTTTTGCCTCAAAGAAATGCTCATGACTTTCTCCAAAAATATTTGTCTGAAACAGAAATAATGACTTCTTTGTTAGAAGAAAACAGAATCCAGTTCATTTGAGGCCCTCTACTAAGAAATAGCTTCCTTCACACTATTCTGAAGGCTTTAATGCCAATCATAGCATGTTACATTTGTAGAACCTTTTCTAGAGATGGAATATACTCATCATCTCACGTTCTATGGATGGAATATACTTCAAGAAAACCTTTGTGCATTACACATTATTATTATCCCACTGTACTAATAAGAAAACTGAGGTTTTAATGGCTATAAACAAATACGTCCAACGAACAAATTCCAGCAGGTGATGAACTTTTAATTTAAACCCAGGCAGTGGACATCGACACCTAGCCATCATTTAGAGTCATCTCTGAGGAACTCTTCTAAGAATTAGGTGACCCTTTAGATACTCATTTTCAAAACCCCATTCTCTGGATAAACAATAAGGTCCTACTCTATAGCACAGGCAACAATCTTCAATATCCTATAATAAGCCACAATGGAAAAGACTATGAAAAACAAGGTAATGTGTGCATGTGTGGAAGTGAATCCACTTCACCGTACAGCTGAAAGTGACCTAACACTGTAAATCCACTGTACTTCCAGAAAGCAAATTTTTGAAAAAATTCCCATTCTTTAACCCCATTTCAAAAGGAACCCAACACATCCTACATTGTACATGAAGACAAAGACAGCAGGTAGTTTCCAAATGTGCAAATTTCAAATGCTACCCAACCCTTTTTCCTACTGTAAGAAGCAAATGGAAACTTTCCTTTTTTGTCCAGTGTGCTCCATTCCCCTGTCATACTGCTCTTTTTCATTCTGTCCTGGTTATAGCCATTCAGATGTTGTGAATATGCTAGTGGGCAATGCAAAAACCAAGTGCCCACCTGAGGCATCAGCCACCTGTCACTTTCAATACCAGCTAGCATCATGTTGAAACAGGCGTAAAATTTCAAGTACCTGAGTAAGACAGTGGCAAAAGTAAAATGACACAAAAGAGAGAGACAGTATATTATGCACTACATAGCCTTTTTCATTACCCTTTCTAAAATCTGTTTCATTTTCAGCAGCAGAGCAAAAGTCATATAGTTTGTGTCAAAATATTTTTATTCATATCTTCAGCATCACTAATGATTAGAGAAACCTAAATCAAAATGACAATGAGGTATCACTTCATAACAATCAGAAAGCCACCATCAAAAAATCTACACCCAATAAACGCAAGAGAGGATATGGAGAAAAGGGAACCTTCCCTACACCGTTGGTGGGAAGGTAAATTGGTACAAACATTAGGGAGAACACCATAGAGGTTCCTTAAACACCTAAAAACAGAACTATCATATGATCCAGCAATCCTACTCCTAAGTATATATCTGAACAAAACCATAATTTGAAAGGATACATGCTCCCCAATGTTCACTGCAGCCCTGTTTACAAGAGCCAGGACACGGAAGCAACCAAGATGTCCCTTGGCAGATGCATGGGTAAAGAAGATGTGCGCGCGCATGCGTGTGTGGGTGTGTGTGTGTGTACAGTGGAGTATTACATGGCCATAAAAAGAATGGAGTAATACCGTCTGTAGCAGCATGGATAGACCTAGAGGCTGTCACACTCAGTGAAGTAAATCAGAGAAAGACAACTATCACATGATATCACTTATATGCAGAATCTAAAAACATGCTACAAGTGAAGTTATTTATAAAACAGAAGTAGAATCACAGATGTAGAAAACAAACTTATGGTTCCCTATGGGGAAAGGGGATGAGGGATAAACTGGAAGTCTGCAACTGCCATGCACACACTACTAAATATAAGACAGAACGCTAACAAGGACCTACTGTATAGCTCGGGGAACTGTGTTCAACACTCTGCAGTGGCCTGTGAGAGTGGAGATATGTATACATAGAACTCAACATGGTGAACCAACCAGACTCCAATACATGCTTTGTTTACAAAAGAATCGCTCATATTTGAATGATACCTTTAATTAAGCAAAGATGTAAAAGATACAGGTTAGGAAATACAATTTACAGGAAAATATATCCCTGGTAGCAATTAAACAGTTATTTTAGGTCAAGTACCTGAGTAAGACAGTGGCAAAAGTAAAATGACACAAAAGAGAAAACAGTATATTATGCACTACATAGCCTTTTTCATTACCCTTTCTAAAATCTGTTTCATTTTCAGCAGCAGAGCAAAAGTCATATAGTTTGTGTCAAAATATTTTTATTCATATCTTCAGCATCACTAATGATTAGAGAAACCTAAATCAAAATGACAATGAGGTATCACTTCATAACAATCAGAAAGCCACCATCAAAAAATCTACACCCAATAAACGCAAGAGAGGATATGGAGAAAAGGGAACCTTCCCTACACCGTTGGTGGGAAGGTAAATTGGTACAAACATTAGGGAGAACACCATAGAGGTTCCTTAAACACCAAAAAACAGAACTATCATATGATCCAGCAATCCTACTCCTAAGTATATATCTGAACAAAACCATAATTTGAAAGGATACATGCTCCCCAATGTTCACTGCAGCCCTGTTTACAAGAGCCAGGACACGGAAGCAACCAAGATGTCCCTTGGCAGATGCATGGGTAAAGAAGATGTGCGCGCGCATGCGTGTGTGGGTGTGTGTGTGTACAGTGGAGTATTACATGGCCATAAAAAGAATGGAGTAATACCGTCTGTAGCAGCATGGATAGACCTAGAGGCTGTCACACTCAGTGAAGTAAATCAGAGAAAGACAACTATCACATGATATCACTTATATGCAGAATCTAAAAACATGCTACAAGTGAAGTTATTTATAAAACAGAAGTAGAATCACAGATGTAGAAAACAAACTTATGGTTCCCTATGGGGAAAGGGGATGAGGGATAAACTGGAAGTCTGCAACTGCCATGCACACACTACTAAATATAAGACAGAACGCTAACAAGGACCTACTGTATAGCTCGGGGAACTGTGTTCAACACTCTGCAGTGGCCTGTGAGAGTGGAGATATGTATACATAGAACTCAACATGGTGAACCAACCAGACTCCAATACATGCTTTGTTTACAAAAGAATCGCTCATATTTGAATGATACCTTTAATTAAGCAAAGATGTAAAAGATACAGGTTAGGAAATACAATTTACAGGAAAATATATCCCTGGTAGCAATTAAACAGTTATTTTAGGTCAAGTCACTACAGGGAAGAAAAGCTTATATCCCCAAGTTTTAATCTGTGCAGGTCTGAATTGAAATCAAAAAGTCACCCCTAAAATCACTGTAATAAACTGTACTTGATCAGTAGCTGTCATCAACTGAGAAAAACTAAAGCTGATGCTAAGGAAACTTCGGCAAAGGCTCACTGATGTTAGAAAAGCTCCACAGTTTCAAAAGCCTGAGACACAGCTTAGAAGCCGAGACCGCTTACTGTGCCACGAAATCAAAAGCTGAGTCGGAAGCCAAATGAAAACAGATTTGTCTATTTGGTAGCCGGAATCACTGGCACGTAAGCCAGGCTAACCTGTTGGTAAGTTCACAGAATGATGATGAGGCCGTGCAATTTTATATGTGCCATGACAACACAGAATTCATGAAAGGGTGAAATGGAGGAAATGCCAAAAAACCTTAGAAACAAATATTTTTTAAAGCACATTCATATCAGAGTATATAGTTTCTCAAATGATAGATGTAAATTGTGCATATCTATCAAGAAAATTTCGTTTCTCATTTTTATAAACTCACCCATCACTCAAATAACTAGACTTGATCAAATGGAATGTGCAGATCCACAGCTTGCCTGTAACATGATTGCTGTGTCTGATTTTGCCTAAAATAAGAATAAATTCCGGAGGCAATCGTAGTACCTCCATTTCTGGAGTTTCTGTGACAACTGCAGTGTGTGTGGAATCTAAATAAGGCTGACACTGACAGCGTGAATAATACGTAGTATGTTCTTTACCTGGTGCACATTTTTATGGCGCCTGCACTAATGGGAGAAAACAGGCAACCCCAGTTAGCTATTTAATGGCCGTCTAAAAAAATACTATGAGCCCACTGTTAGAAAGACATTACTCAGGGGCAAGGGTCTACCCCCCCAATTCATATGCTGAACCTTAACCCCCACTCTTCAGAGTGTGATCATATCAGAAGAAAGAGGTTTTTAAGAAGTAATTCAGTTAAAACGAGGTCATAGGGTGGGCCCTAATGCAATATTGCTCGTGTCCTTCTAAGAAGCGAGAATGAGGACGCAGAGGAAAGCCCATGTGGGGACCCGGGGAGGAGGGCGGCACCCAGGAGCCAGGGAAAAGGGCATCAAAGAAGCCAGCCCTGCCGACGCTTTGATCTTGGGCTTCTGACCTCTCTAATAGAACTATCAGAAATCGCATCTGTGTCGTTGGAGCCGCCCGGGCTGCGGTGTTTTGTTCCGGCAGCCCCAGTAGAGGAACACAAGCTCGGGACACAGCCAGTCACGCGCGGCAGAGCCTCCCTGCGTTGCTCCCGCTGGGCTCTGTCGGAGCGCACGGGACGCCAGCCCGGGCAGAGGCTTCCCGCGGGGCTCGAGCGCCTGTCCACCCTACTGTCCTACCTCTCTGACTCATCTTCTTTCAGCTCCTACTTGCTTAGCCTTCACAAGTGTGTGACTCCTCCGCCGTGCGGTAGACTTCTCAAGGGCACAGACACAGAATTGACTAACCTCAGCAGGCTGAGAACTAGGAGTCTAGCCTGCATTCAAGGCTTTGAGAACAGAGGGAGGCCACGAAGGAGCGAGTGAACACACGTTCTTAGACTGAGGACCAGCAACAGCAGAAGCCCCGCAAGCCGACCAGGGCCCTGACAGTCTGGGCTACACAGCCGCTGAGCGTGCATACACTCACTGCCAGTGTGCACGCACAGTGCTGCTAGGAGGCCGCTCAGAAAAGCTGTGAGTTACAGAAAGACTGCTCAGTGAGGAGCCAGAATTCAGGGGTTCCAGCAGCCGTACCCTCCTCTGAGGACGCTGGTGACCTTTACCATTCTACCCAACTCACTCTGAGCATTTACCCTTCAAAGGTAAGAAACAAACAAGAGAACACAACTGAACATATTTTGTAAAACATCCTTGATGATGTTTGACATTTCTGGGGCCAAACCAATGTTTTACTGTTCCTGGCATCCCTCATCTTAAAACATGGAAGCCATATATGATCAGAGATTGGTGAAAGATAGTAAATTTAAAATGGCGTTCTCACGTAGTTTCAAGGTAATATTTTCACTCTAGTAGAACCCTCATAAAACCATAGGGTGGGCCCTAATGCAATATTGCTCGTGTCCTTCTAAGAAGCGAGAATGAGGACGCAGAGGAAAGCCCATGTGGGGACCCGGGGAGGAGGGCGGCACCCAGGAGCCAGGGAAAAGGGCATCAAAGAAGCCAGCCCTGCCGACGCTTTGATCTTGGGCTTCTGACCTCTCTAATAGAACTATCAGAAATCGCATCTGTGTCGTTGGAGCCGCCCGGGCTGCGGTGTTTTGTTCCGGCAGCCCCAGTAGAGGAACACAAGCTCGGGACACAGCCAGTCACGCGCGGCAGAGCCTCCCTGCGTTGCTCCCGCTGGGCTCTGTCGGAGCGCACGGGACGCCAGCCCGGGCAGAGGCTTCCCGCGGGGCTCGAGCGCCTGTCCACCCTACTGTCCTACCTCTCTGACTCATCTTCTTTCAGCTCCTACTTGCTTAGCCTTCACAAGTGTGTGACTCCTCCGCCGTGCGGTAGACTTCTCAAGGGCACAGACACAGAATTGACTAACCTCAGCAGGCTGAGAACTAGGAGTCTAGCCTGCATTCAAGGCTTTGAGAACAGAGGGAGGCCACGAAGGAGCGAGTGAACACACGTTCTTAGACTGAGGACCAGCAACAGCAGAAGCCCCGCAAGCCGACCAGGGCCCTGACAGTCTGGGCTACACAGCCGCTGAGCGTGCATACACTCACTGCCAGTGTGCACGCACAGTGCTGCTAGGAGGCCGCTCAGAAAAGCTGTGAGTTACAGAAAGACTGCTCAGTGAGGAGCCAGAATTCAGGGGTTCCAGCAGCCGTACCCTCCTCTGAGGACGCTGGTGACCTTTACCATTCTACCCAACTCACTCTGAGCATTTACCCTTCAAAGGTAAGAAACAAACAAGAGAACACAACTGAACATATTTTGTAAAACATCCTTGATGATGTTTGACATTTCTGGGGCCAAACCCAATGTTTTACTGTTCCTGGCATCCCTCATCTTAAAACATGGAAGCCATATATGATCAGAGATTGGTGAAAGATAGTAAATGAGAGCAACAGACCATAAATCAAGAGGACACTGGCGTTCTCACGTAGTTTCCAAGGTAATATTTTCACTCTAGTAGAACCACACTTCTTGTGAAAATGAAATGCATAAGACAACCATGTGTTCAGAACCACGAGCTTCTGTAACATTCTAGGCATGGCTATATTTTTCTTTTAATTTCCCGAATTGAAGAGTAGGACATTAACCAATTCGTATTATAAGATATAACCACCGGTAACATTGTGAGAGGCAAAAGATGACCAAATAGGGTGACAAAAATAATAATAACGCAATTGCGCAAAACATGAAATAAAACTCGGCTATATTAAGTAGCCCTCTCTTACCCACTGCATTCACAAGGCTCAAGTTCTGGACGTCCCGAACACTGCGCCCATGCTGGGAGGCCAAGCTCTTTAGAAGCAAGGCATTTTTTTCTTCAGCATGGCTGAGACGAGGAAGCACATGCACATGCACGCACACAGTCTCAACTGTGTGTGTCCATTTGTATTTATAATTGTGTCTCTACTTTGCATTTGTTTACATCTACTCACTTGAAATTCAGTTTAAAAAAAGAGGTGCGTGGTTGGGAAATATCTCAGTAATTTACGTGTGTGCAGCTAACACTTTCGGTGGCATTACTTGTGTATTTTAGTACTTACCCTGGAGCCCAAGTGTGGATAAAATTTTAATAAAATGTTGACCAAGAAAAATGTTCTTATTTATCAAAATCCAAACTATAAGCATGCAGAGCAACAGGCCAAGACAAATCTATTTGTCCAGAAAAGCTGTGAGTTACAGAAAGACTGCTCAGTGAGGAGCCAGAATTCAGGGGTTCCAGCAGCCGTACCCTCCTCTGAGGACGCTGGTGACCTTTACCATTCTACCCAACTCACTCTGAGCATTTACCCTTCAAAGGTAAGAAACAAACAAGAGAACACAACTGAACATATTTTGTAAAACATCCTTGATGATGTTTGACATTTCTGGGGCCAAACCCAATGTTTTACTGTTCCTGGCATCCCTCATCTTAAAACATGGAAGCCATATATGATCAGAGATTGGTGAAAGATAGTAAATGAGAGCAACAGACCATAAATCAAGAGGACACTGGCGTTCTCACGTAGTTTCCAAGGTAATATTTTCACTCTAGTAGAACCACACTTCTTGTGAAAATGAAATGCATAAGACAACCATGTGTTCAGAACCACGAGCTTCTGTAACATTCTAGGCATGGCTATATTTTTCTTTTAATTTCCCGAATTGAAGAGTAGGACATTAACCAATTCGTATTATAAGATATAACCACCGGTAACATTGTGAGAGGCAAAAGATGACCAAATAGGGTGAAAAAAATAATAATAACGCAATTGCGCAAAACATGAAATAAAACTCGGCTATATTAAGTAGCCCTCTCTTACCCACTGCATTCACAAGGCTCAAGTTCTGGACGTCCCGAACACTGCGCCCATGCTGGGAGGCCAAGCTCTTTAGAAGCAAGGCATTTTTTTCTTCAGCATGGCTGAGACGAGGAAGCACATGCACATGCACGCACACAGTCTCAACTGTGTGTGTCCATTTGTATTTATAATTGTGTCTCTACTTTGCATTTGTTTACATCTACTCACTTGAAATTCAGTTTAAAAAAAGAGGTGCGTGGTTGGGAAATATCTCAGTAATTTACGTGTGTGCAGCTAACACTTTCGGTGGCATTACTTGTGTATTTTAGTACTTACCCTGGAGCCCAAGTGTGGATAAAATTTTAATAAAATGTTGACCAAGAAAAATGTTCTTATTTATCAAAATCCAAACTATAAGCATTCAGAGCAACAGGCCAAGACAAATCTATTTGTCCAAGCTATTAACTTAGGGTTTGGGAAACCTCAACTCAACTGTGCAAAAAACTCATCAGTCATTACCTTTATAGAACTTCTAATTTAGGGAAGAAGATAGCCATATACTGAAGGAACAATACTCACAGAGATAGTATCTCTTATAAACAGTGAATTTTTCCTTATGTAATTGCTGTTCCATCGCTAAGTCATGTCCAACTCTTTGCAACCCCATAGGCTGCACCATGCCAGACTTCCCTGTCCTTCCCTATCTCCCGGAGCTTGTTCCAACTCATGTCCACTGAATCTGTGATGCCATCCCACCATCTCATCCTCTGTCACTCACTTCTCCTCCTGCCCTCAGTCTTTCTCAGGATAAGGGGTTTTTCCAATGAGGCGGCTCTAGTATCAGGTGGCCAGAGTATTAGAGCTTTAGCTTCAGTATTCACATGTAATTAGAATTTCCTTTATGGAAGTGGATCCATTTCTGAAAGAGTATGCACTTTAAGTGTATAAACACTGGATACTTCTCATTGTATTTTGCCATGTGGGAGACGTGTTCTACTGTGGCTAAAAACATGTAACAAAACCAAAAAAAAAAAAAAACAAAACTGGAATTCATCGCAGCATTTCAAAGGTACTGTAAATAATAACCAAGGCTTAAAGAGGACCTGATGCCCTCCACACCCCGCGTGCAGCTGACACCGTGCTGAGAGCATTCTCAGTGAGGCTGCAGGAGGTCCCACAACTAGGAGGTATCAGACCAGATTCAACAGACCTGCTTCTCTCTGCCTCAGCATGTACTCTTATCCACAAAGCTATATCACCATCAGCCAAAGAAATTAGTCTTATTTTTTCCCAGTGCATGTATAACTACAATTATCTCAAAATAAAAAGTTTAATTAAAAAAGTAATTAACCTGATCAAATAACCACCCAGGCTACAAAAGAGGAATGCAAAGTATCCAGACTTGTTTAGCTGACACAGAGAGAGTAATTTTACTTTAGGTAAATGCATACACTGTTCCTTAAAGTCCCTGAGATTCTACCAAATCCTCACCTACAAAACACAGCAATACCACACTCCCCTATGGTTTATCCTTGGACCACTCTTTCTTAGAACTTTCTGAAAGATTCCATGTTTCAGAAACAAGCAGTTTTTTCAAAGACAAGAGATGTTTAGACACAAGAAATATCATTACTAAAAGTTAACAAGCATAACTGCTGAAACAGTTGGCCAAACTGGCTGAAAAATACTTTAAGGATTATCCCCTCAGTGCCATATTTCATAACTCAGAATTGGATTTCTATCTACCAAGCTGCAATCTAAGTAGTATGCTTGTCTTAACTAAGTTGCTTCAAATACAAAGACATCCAAGAACTCTGCATGATGAGAGTAAGATGAAAATCCAAGGCAAACATGCCAACAGGGAAAAACAACAGCAGTTTAAGAAGTAAGTACCCATCAGCAGAAAGCACATTTAAGATTAGTTCATAGCTTCAAAACAGATTCCAAGTAACGGTATAGTTATGGAATTCACCGAATTCATAACCCAAAGACATAAATTGCTTCCCTCTCTACTAAAACAGAAAAGGAGTAATTCAAAAATCAAGTTAAATGTGAGCATGAAATTTAAGCTAGTTTTCCTTCCAAATATGAAATGAAAATGGCGCCAACTGGAAGAGAAAGAATAGCTTGTCCTCTTCTCTCTGACCCTTCTGTGACGCTGGCTTGTATATATACTTTGTTTCATTACCTCATATTGTTCAGGTAGCCAAAGAAAAGGAATCTGTGCATGTTTCCTCCTCTGATCCAGCCACAGACCTTTACACAGAAGAAAGAAATCATTCACAGCACAATGGATATCACAGACTTGCTTTCTCCCTGCAAGGCTGAGAAAGCTGTTTGTAATAACCTCAGATAGGTGGGAATTTATGATCCCTACATTTCCTGGCACATATAAAATAAAAACTGAAGTAGACAAAAAGACAAAAGTTACCAGTTCCCTGCTTAAAAATCTCTGATGAAATTTCCTTTTATTCCTCATTTAAAACAATTATGAAAATATTTAATTATGTACCTAGTCAGGGGCTTCCCAGGTGGCACCTGTGGTGAAGAGCCCACCTGCCAATTCCGGAGACGCCGGGGACACAAGAGACTGGGCTCCAACCCCTGGAGAAGGGCGGAGAAGGTCTCCGGAGAAGCAAAGACAGGACGGAGGCACCCCGGCACACACACACATGCGTGACCAGAGTTCACCAGCGTGTTGCTGAGTATTGGTGAGAGTCTGTGTCTAACGAGGTTGGCAGAGCCCAGTGTTTACCACGACACATGATTGTACCTCTGCACATGACAGTACGACCAAGGCTTGCATTTTCCGAAGCAAGAAGTGTAATTCACGCCCCAGATGGGACCACAGTCTTAAGATTCTTGCATACCAAACTAAAAGATCTGTGGACCATTGATTCCTGCAACATAATTATTTCCTAAAAAAAAATGTTTCGAGGAGTGACTTCATCTTGACTTGATGAGCACACAGCCATCAAAAAGGTCCATACAATTTCCCGTCACTAAATGCTTACGAGGGTGTCCCAGGCGGTCCAGTGGTTAGGACTCTGCCTTCCAATGCAGGGGACGCTGACTCAATCCTCGGCTGGGGAGCTAAGACCTCATACGCCTTGCAGCCAAGAAACCAAAACATAAGAATCAATGTTGTAACAAACTCACTCAAAACATATCAAATTTAAGCTAGTTTTCCTTCCAAATATGAAATGAAAATGGCGCCAACTGGAAGAGAAAGAATAGCTTGTCCTCTTCTCTCTGACCCTTCTGTGACGCTGGCTTGTATATATACTTTGTTTCATTACCTCATATTGTTCAGGTAGCCAAAGAAANGAATCTGTGCATGTTTCCTCCTCTGATCCAGCCACAGACCTTTACACAGAAGAAAGAAATCATTCACAGCACAATGGATATCACAGACTTGCTTTCTCCCTGCAAGGCTGAGAAAGCTGTTTGTAATAACCTCAGATAGGTGGGAATTTATGATCCCTACATTTCCTGGCACATATAAAATAAAAACTGAAGTAGACAAAAAGACAAAAGTTACCAGTTCCCTGCTTAAAAATCTCTGATGAAATTTCCTTTTATTCCTCATTTAAAACAATTATGAAAATATTTAATTATGTACCTAGTCAGGGGCTTCCCAGGTGGCACCTGTGGTGAAGAGCCCACCTGCCAATTCCGGAGACGCCGGGGACACAAGAGACTGGGCTCCAACCCCTGGAGAAGGGCGGAGAAGGTCTCCGGAGAAGCAAAGACAGGACGGAGGCACCCCGGCACACACACACATGCGTGACCAGAGTTCACCAGCGTGTTGCTGAGTATTGGTGAGAGTCTGTGTCTAACGAGGTTGGCAGAGCCCAGTGTTTACCACGACACATGATTGTACCTCTGCACATGACAGTACGACCAAGGCTTGCATTTTCCGAAGCAAGAAGTGTAATTCACGCCCCAGATGGGACCACAGTCTTAAGATTCTTGCATACCAAACTAAAAGATCTGTGGACCATTGATTCCTGCAACATAATTATTTCCTAAAAAAAAATGTTTCGAGGAGTGACTTCATCTTGACTTGATGAGCACACAGCCATCAAAAAGGTCCATACAATTTCCCGTCACTAAATGCTTACGAGGGTGTCCCAGGCGGTCCAGTGGTTAGGACTCTGCCTTCCAATGCAGGGGACGCTGACTCAATCCTCGGCTGGGGAGCTAAGACCTCATACGCCTTGCAGCCAAGAAACCAAAACATAAGAATCAATGTTGTAACAAACTCACTCAAAAAAAAACTCATATGGTCAACATGAAAAAAATATTTTAAAAAGAGTTATGGACCAATGTCTCATATCTTAAGAATACAATATCAAATTATAATCAAATCTGAACCACTCACTCCAAAGATACTCAGTCGGTAAACACTGGGAGATAAACATGGCTTCCTACCAACTATTTTCTGTTGAAGTCTCCTTTTCTATAAGGTAACACGATTCCCTAACAACATTCCAGCTTAATTCTCTAATTTGTGAATCCTTTCTAGTTATCAAGAATCACTCATATTCATTTTCAAATTTCAGTCTCATATTTGGTTAGAAAGCTTTCATCCTGCCTTCCAAGCTTTATTTTTCATTGGAGATGAGGTAGGAAGGAGAAAGGGGAGGATGTTTCTTGCTGTGCCAGGCCATGGAGACTTGGCCGTCATCTCCTGTGACTGTTCAATCCTTATCTGAAAAAGCTCCCAAACCTACAGTGAGCTTATAGATCCCTTCCTGTGATTTTCTCTGTTCAGGGAGCATCAGAGGGAGCTGCCTTTGCTACACCCACTTCCACTGTCTCCAACTATTTCCTAGTGTGGCGGTCTGGTCTGACCTACACCCCGAGCCCTCAGTCCTGCCATGGGCTCTTGCTGCTGGGATCTCCTTACCCAGCAGATGGACCTCTCTCCGTGAGGATGCACTGAGCCGCGCAGTGCACACACGGGCTGTTCTCTCAGCATCCCTGGTCTGAGATCCCCCAGGTCTCCTGAACTATATCCACATCCAAGCATCATGAAGTTCTCAGCCAGGTCAGCGGCTGAGCCACTGACCTACAAGATACAACCAAACAGCCCTGACTCCATGTTGGGTCCATTTCTTTATGCTTTGTGTTCTATTGCTTTTGCTACAAGTTAAGAAGGTTGCCTATAGCCGGAAACATACAGGAGAGCCCATTCTCAAGGCTCTGACTTTTAAGGGGATAACACTTCCATTCAAATAGTGATAAAAAGTTGCAGAACACAGAGTAACACTTGTCTTGTTGGAAAACTTACAGGAACACTGTGACCTGACCCACCTGGACAGCTGCCAGAACAAAGGATTCCAACACCAAGAAGTTTGCAAACAACCCAATCACACCACCTACCCTTTGAGTATACAAGAACCCTGAATTCTAACTCGGAGAATTTGATTCTATGGGACACCAGTCCACCATCTTCTAGGTGTGCTGGCTTTTCAAATAAAGTCACTATTCCTTGCCTGACAACACATCTCTGGTTTTATTCTGCAGTGAGCAGTACAAGCTTGGACTCGGTAACAGCTGCAGTCCCTGTACTAGTCAGCCCAAGAGACAGAGGCGAATCACTTGGAAAAATTTAGTTAATTCTGAAATATGACAGAAATGTTGACATGAAAGAAATGGGCATTTTACTATACTATTAAAATTTAAATAAGTTTCTAGATACTGTGGTTTTAACAATATGACCATACCCAACAGACATGCTTTCATCGAAATAAAGCTTCTTTTATTGTTTTCATTATAAATATCATTTCACAATTATAGATGAGAACAAAAACATGTAAGGGAAACCTATGATCAATGATTCTCGAAAAGAAACAATCAACACTGACAATATACATCTTCTATAACTATGCAGTTCTACATGGTAATTTGGTTATTAAATGAATGAAACTGAAAATTCAGCTCCTTGGTTACACTAAAAGCATTTCAAATATTCAATAGATACATGTGATTAATGGCTACCATGCTGGATAAAAAAACATACAGAGGGCTTCCCCTGGTGGCGCAGTGGGTAAGGACACCGCTTTGCAGTGCAAGGGGCGCCAGTTCGATCCCTGGCCTGGGAAGATCCCACGTGCCGCAGAGCAGCTGGACCGGTGTGTCCAATTACCGAACCAGAGCGCTGGAGCGCATGCGCCCAGAGCCGGCGCTCTGCAATGACAGACGCCACCGCGATGGGAGACCCGCAGGAGCCAAAGAACAAAGACAGATGAACATAGAGAAATGAAAGACCAATAGAAGTGGCCCGCCCGCTCCCCTCCCTCCCCAACCCGACCCCCACACAAAATAAATAAATAAATAAATAAATCTTTAAAAAAAAAAAAAAAAACATACAGAACATTACCCTAATGACAGAAAGTCCTACTGAAGAGCACCATCTATACCCTCTGTATTTTACACATGCAATTGTAGAACTGAAAAGAAATGCTAGTCAACTTGTGTTTGTGATTTCTTTTATTTCCTTATGATACAGCAGTGTAATTCAATGTTAGTAGATGACTTTTGGCTACTTCATGTTCCCCATCATTTTACACATTGAGGTTCTTTATGTGGTCTTCAACTGTCTTACAAAAAATTTGCAACTGTGAATTTATCATTAAGTATGTAGAAGTAGTGCAATATTTTCATGAAATAAATGCATTTTAGAAAAAATCCCATAAGTGTGTTATCACTATCAACACCCATATTTTGTCTTTTTTTTTTTTAAATTGAAGCACAGTTCTAATGACACACATTTTTTAAACTTTGGATATATGTTGTCAACTCTTAGAAAGACTCAGATGTATTTTACTTCATATACATCCTTTCTAAGTTATATATTGTTATATATAGGTTATATATTGTTACATATTCAATTAAAAGGATATCTACGATGCAGGAAAATGATATAGGATATAAGGAATAGAAAATAGTCCAAAACACAAAATCTCAGCGTGGCTGCTGTTTAGAAGGTTTAGAAACCAACTNAAAGCATTTCAAATATTCAATAGATACATGTGATTAATGGCTACCATGCTGGATAAAAAAACATACAGAGGGCTTCCCCTGGTGGCGCAGTGGGTAAGGACACCGCTTTGCAGTGCAAGGGGCGCCAGTTCGATCCCTGGCCTGGGAAGATCCCACGTGCCGCAGAGCAGCTGGACCGGTGTGTCCAATTACCGAACCAGAGCGCTGGAGCGCATGCGCCCAGAGCCGGCGCTCTGCAATGACAGACGCCACCGCGATGGGAGACCCGCAGGAGCCAAAGAACAAAGACAGATGAACATAGAGAAATGAAAGACCAATAGAAGTGGCCCGCCCGCTCCCCTCCCTCCCCAACCCGACCCCCACACAAAATAAATAAATAAATAAATAAATCTTTAAAAAAAAAAAAAAAAACATACAGAACATTACCCTAATGACAGAAAGTCCTACTGAAGAGCACCATCTATACCCTCTGTATTTTACACATGCAATTGTAGAACTGAAAAGAAATGCTAGTCAACTTGTGTTTGTGATTTCTTTTATTTCCTTATGATACAGCAGTGTAATTCAATGTTAGTAGATGACTTTTGGCTACTTCATGTTCCCCATCATTTTACACATTGAGGTTCTTTATGTGGTCTTCAACTGTCTTACAAAAAATTTGCAACTGTGAATTTATCATTAAGTATGTAGAAGTAGTGCAATATTTTCATGAAATAAATGCATTTTAGAAAAAATCCCATAAGTGTGTTATCACTATCAACACCCATATTTTGTCTTTTTTTTTTTTAAATTGAAGCACAGTTCTAATGACACACATTTTTTAAACTTTGGATATATGTTGTCAACTCTTAGAAAGACTCAGATGTATTTTACTTCATATACATCCTTTCTAAGTTATATATTGTTATATATAGGTTATATATTGTTACATATTCAATTAAAAGGATATCTACGATGCAGGAAAATGATATAGGATATAAGGAATAGAAAATAGTCCAAAACACAAAATCTCAGCGTGGCTGCTGTTTAGAAGGTTTAGAAACCAACTAAAAGCAAGAAGTCAGTGAGTCTCATGACAACTTACAGCAGAAATGGATTCCAAGAACTTAGGAAAAAGCTAGCCAGTATTAGTAACCTGAAAAAGAAAAATTCCTCCATAAAAACATTTCCAGGAAAAATGCTCAAAACCCACAAGAATGTCAAATAAAATATGAAGCAAACTAAAATGTGTTATGACTTTGCATCATTTATAGAATAGAAGATCATTCATTATTCCTCAACCCTTAGGATACACTGTATACAACTGTATATCACAAATGTAACCATAAGCCTGTTGGGAAAAAACAATGTTTCAAAGTCACAAAGTACAGAAGCTGTGACATATGAAAAACAATGCTACAAAAAATGGACACAGAGCTCAGGGAATGCCCTGTGTTTTTCTTCCAATATTACTTAAGTACCTGTTCTACCTATAGGCTGCAAATACTCCTTCTCCAAGAACAAACAAGAAATAAAAAGTCTAGTGGGAAAATTAAAAGTCTAAATTTGCGGGTGTATAGTATATGTGTCTGCGTGAGCACACGTGCATGTTCTCAGCAGTCTGAAATTTAATTACTTTGCATTCCAAGAGCTAGCTGGAGGCCAAAAGACCAGCACCGTGAAAGTGCTACGGAACAAACGCATCTGTGCTGTGTACCACAGATATCCTGTCTTCCTTGATTACGGAGCATTTGTAAGATTTTTCACATATGAAATACCAACTGCACAGGAGGTACAGTTTGATTAATATGGCATGTAAACATTCATATACATTGCTGTTTTGAGCATTATCTTCCTGTGATTTTTCTTGGAGGATCAGTTTCATTTCTTAAAGAAAGAATTTTATATGGGCACATAGGTAAGGCAGAGAAGATGAACAGAAAAAAGGCCAAACACAGCGGTGTCGTTTCCCTGTGGCCGCAGAGAGTGCTGCCATAATGCGTACCCAGGAAGCCTTCTATACTAGAATCCTCTTTCCCAACCAAATACAAAGCTAAGAGCCCAGGGGAACGCAAAGATACCATTGCAAGAAATCAAAATAAGATTAGATCAATAGATGGATGGATATAATGTTGCAGTTTAGTCACTAAGTCGTGTCCAACTCTTTTGGATGGATGGGTAGGTGAATGGTTAGAGAGACAGCGTGGCTGCTGTTTAGAAGGTTTAGAAACCAACTAAAAGCAAGAAGTCAGTGAGTCTCATGACAACTTACAGCAGAAATGGATTCCAAGAACTTAGGAAAAAGCTAGCCAGTATTAGTAACCTGAAAAAGAAAAATTCCTCCATAAAACATTAACAAGAAAAATGCTCAAAACCCACAAGAATGTCAAATAAAATATGAAGCAAACTAAAATGTGTTATGACTTTGCATCATTTATAGAATAGAAGATCATTCATTATTCCTCAACCCTTAGGATACACTGTATACAACTGTATATCACAAATGTAACCATAAGCCTGTTGGGAAAAAACAATGTTTCAAAGTCACAAAGTACAGAAGCTGTGACATATGAAAAACAATGCTACAAAAAATGGACACAGAGCTCAGGGAATGCCCTGTGTTTTTCTTCCAATATTACTTAAGTACCTGTTCTACCTATAGGCTGCAAATACTCCTTCTCCAAGAACAAACAAGAAATAAAAAGTCTAGTGGGAAAATTAAAAGTCTAAATTTGCGGGTGTATAGTATATGTGTCTGCGTGAGCACACGTGCATGTTCTCAGCAGTCTGAAATTTAATTACTTTGCATTCCAAGAGCTAGCTGGAGGCCAAAAGACCAGCACCGTGAAAGTGCTACGGAACAAACGCATCTGTGCTGTGTACCACAGATATCCTGTCTTCCTTGATTACGGAGCATTTGTAAGATTTTTCACATATGAAATACCAACTGCACAGGAGGTACAGTTTGATTAATATGGCATGTAAACATTCATATACATTGCTGTTTTGAGCATTATCTTCCTGTGATTTTTCTTGGAGGATCAGTTTCATTTCTTAAAGAAAGAATTTTATATGGGCACATAGGTAAGGCAGAGAAGATGAACAGAAAAAAGGCCAAACACAGCGGTGTCGTTTCCCTGTGGCCGCAGAGAGTGCTGCCATAATGCGTACCCAGGAAGCCTTCTATACTAGAATCCTCTTTCCCAACCAAATACAAAGCTAAGAGCCCAGGGGAACGCAAAGATACCATTGCAAGAAATCAAAATAAGATTAGATCAATAGATGGATGGATATAATGTTGCAGTTTAGTCACTAAGTCGTGTCCAACTCTTTTGGATGGATGGGTAGGTGAATGGTTAGAGAGACAGACAAAAGGATGGATGGATGGACAGACAGATGAGAGAGAGAGAGGACTGTCATGGCTTAAATCCTTCATATATAAGGACAGAGGAATATATAACATCTATGAACACATATCAAAGACAAGGCCAATGGGATATTGTTTCTGAGTGTAGTAAATTCAAGGTTATCCTCAATTACACATAACTATACATACTAGAAAGTAAGTTTGGTAAAATATTTAAAAGAGAGAAAGAATGATGCAAAATATCAAGACCAAGAGGCAAGCATGGTAACAAATCAGAGTCTACCATTAAGTGAGTAAAACATCTACTCTCAAGACATACCCTCTCTTTTGTATGTATAGGAAGTGAGAGAGCTAGTTACAATAGGACCTATATTATTATGAGCATATTAATTATGTGAAAAGTGCAGGAATAAGCACTAGCATATAAAAAGAAAATTCCATCACTGAGATGATCAAGAAGTTCACACACATAATTACACAGTACTCTTCCAGTCTTCACACAATGAAGTGTTCAAATAGGAAGAAAAATAGACCAAAGCATATCATTATCCCCAAATCGCTAAGTGAACTGCAGCATTTTTAAGTTTCAAGAAGTTTTGTAAGGGAGGAAATACAAACTTTAGAGCAGCACTGAGTTACAATAACAAGCATGTTAAGAAATTATATATGTGTGTGTGTGTGTGTGTGTAGTTGGTTATGGGTTAATTGTCCACAAACCCTCTACTACCTTTTATTTAGATGCAAGTCAACTAAATTCAATCACTTACTGCCTAAAGATTACTTTCACATTCTTAACAACTTACTTTTTTAACATGTTGGGTTTTAAGGTGACTTTGGAAGATCCGCTTGAAAAGCCTAGTAGGAAGCTTTGGAAGTGCAGGTATCAATGCCTGAAGCATAAAGCTACGTTTTCAGAGTACTTATATTACCATAGACCACTGTATCATTAGAACATGCTCGGTTGTGTTGCTGTAACCAATTCCTAAAATATCGGTGACTCAAAGAAGCAAAGAGTGACTTCTTGCTCATATCACATGTTCACCCTATGTCAGCAAGCCTCCATTCCAATGTATCCTGACTCAGGGGCACAGCTACCAAAGCCTCAACCATCTGAAATACTGTTCGTCTCTGTGAACCTAACAAACCACACGCCAGCTTTCAACGTCTTCTGCAAAAAGTGACATGTGACTTGCATTCACATGTTCCCAGCCACAGCAAATAGCATGTCATCACCTAACATCAGCAGGGTAAAGAACTGCAGTGCTTCCAGATGACTGGAAACAATACATAGATTAAACCATTCATTGCCACTAAAACTTAGAAAGTAAGTTTGGTAAAATATTTAAAAGAGAAAGAATGATGCAAAATATCAAGACCAAGAGGCAAGCATGGTAACAAATCAGAGTCTACCATTAAGTGAGTAAAACATCTACTCTCAAGACATACCCTCTCTTTTGTATGTATAGGAAGTGAGAGAGCTAGTTACAATAGGACCTATATTATTATGAGCATATTAATTATGTGAAAAGTGCAGGAATAAGCACTAGCATATAAAAAGAAAATTCCATCACTGAGATGATCAAGAAGTTCACACACATAATTACACAGTACTCTTCCAGTCTTCACACAATGAAGTGTTCAAATAGGAAGAAAAATAGACCAAAGCATATCATTATCCCCAAATCGCTAAGTGAACTGCAGCATTTTTAAGTTTCAAGAAGTTTTGTAAGGGAGGAAATACAAACTTTAGAGCAGCACTGAGTTACAATAACAAGCATGTTAAGAAATTATATATGTGTGTGTGTGTGTGTGTGTAGTTGGTTATGGGTTAATTGTCCACAAACCCTCTACTACCTTTTATTTAGATGCAAGTCAACTAAATTCAATCACTTACTGCCTAAAGATTACTTTCACATTCTTAACAACTTACTTTTTTAACATGTTGGGTTTTAAGGTGACTTTGGAAGATCCGCTTGAAAAGCCTAGTAGGAAGCTTTGGAAGTGCAGGTATCAATGCCTGAAGCATAAAGCTACGTTTTCAGAGTACTTATATTACCATAGACCACTGTATCATTAGAACATGCTCGGTTGTGTTGCTGTAACCAATTCCTAAAATATCGGTGACTCAAAGAAGCAAAGAGTGACTTCTTGCTCATATCACATGTTCACCCTATGTCAGCAAGCCTCCATTCCAATGTATCCTGACTCAGGGGCACAGCTACCAAAGCCTCAACCATCTGAAATACTGTTCGTCTCTGTGAACCTAACAAACCACACGCCAGCTTTCAACGTCTTCTGCAAAAAGTGACATGTGACTTGCATTCACATGTTCCCAGCCACAGCAAATAGCATGTCATCACCTAACATCAGCAGGGTAAAGAACTGCAGTGCTTCCAGATGACTGGAAACAATACAAAATATTAGGAAATAGATTAAACCATTATTGCATTGGACATGTCATATTCTAAATGGCTTCTTCCTGCCTTTCCCAGTTAACTTGGAGTTCCTGGAAATAAAATGTTGAATTCTCTCCATATTTCTAAAATTTGAAAGCTGTAAGATTATACATTGTTGGATACTCAATCAGTGTTGCTGAATCAACAAGGACAGCCAGCAGCATCAAATATGTCAGCATGCTCAGGAAGAAATGATACTGAAAAGAGACCTTGGGATCTGACACAAAGTCCATGTGTGATCACTGAACAGTGTCTCAGAGGCATGACACACTGAGCTGCGAAGATGAAGGGACAGCACACAGGCTGTCCTTCCCAAAGTCTGACCATGACACTAGAGAGAGATTTGGAATAGCCACTCGAGGAAGTCATTCTGCACAAGGAGAAGAGTGGAGAGGCTCTGGAGGAAGGGCAGATGGAAAGAGAGTACAGCTGAAGAGAGAGGGTGAGTGATGCATGAAGGGTTTCCAAGGCACCAGGAGGAAGAGGGACCATAACACAGATGAGCAGGCGTGGGGACAGCAACCCTTCTGTGAGAGATGTGATCTGGACAGCTGTAAACAAAGCATGAGCAGTAATAAGAGAAGGAACACTTGAAGACGTGCATATCTAACCGTCTCTATTTCATCTGAGAAGCCACATCCAAATCACATTCTAAATATAAGAGCAGGCATCGGACAAAAGACTTGACATGCAGGACCAGATCCGAAGGTCCTATATGGAAGGGGATTAGAATAGCTGAGTAGCACTGAAAATGGATGTCCAGTTGGGGGGAAATTTTAAAAGGCAAAGCAAACACTCATCTCTTCAGTTACTAGAACCATCTATGTGATTCAATGACTTGATGGCACAATCCTCCAAACCAGGTGGTTATAATCCAGGTCCAGACCCAGAAAATGCCAGCAAATGACTCCCTTCTATCATTTAGGAAAAAATGTGATGCTTTGATTCCCTGGACCAAAAAAAAAGAAAAGGAAATCTAAAACTATGGTTGGCCCTTTTGACTTAATAATTGGGGACAAAAATGCAGCTTTCAAGAGATTCTTCTGTCTTACAGAATCCAATATCTTCTTTTAAATGAGCTGGTATTGGTCTTTTAAAGGAAGGAAAAATAAAATGAGAATTTTTGCATTTTCCTCAAAAATAAAACCAAATTTTCCTGAATATTTGTAACTGTTCCACTACCGTGGGCATATTGATGGGATTTAGTAATGGTCTCAGCAATCATGAGGTATGAACAAGAAATGTAACTAATTAACTACAGGACTTTTTTTCAGTTCCCATGATACTTAATGTATGACAGTAATAAAGCAACCATTGCAAATCAACATAAGTCAAGGTGTCTGCTGTTTAAATGTACAGAAATAGTTAAATGCTGAGAAAACAGTGCTGGCATTGAAAACGTCAGGTCAAGAAAAAGTGAAGCTGAATTTTGGAAGGAAATGATCAACTCAGTATGAGATGACGGCAGGAATTCCAGGAGACAAGACAGGAAACGATGCTCTACAGAGACAGTCAATCTCTCCTGGTATGGAAATTAGTTATGAGTTATATATGAGCAAACCAAGGTATGCTTAGCCATATGACTTATTTGTTTATCAGGGTTTAAGAGCGGATTAGCTACATGTATCAAAGGCAGCATGATTTTCAAGAAAAAGGTATTTGTAACACAGGTTTCAATTCTCAAAACTGTTTATGGGACCACGTTTTTACTTGAATGGAAGTCGAAAGAAGAGGCGTCAACAGAACGACCAGAATGAGCTTGGGACGACCCTTGATTACTAAGGTCCCAGCACTCGATCACCTTCAAAAAGACCATGCTTAGGAGGCATTCCCAACACTGCCATGGAGAGTATTCCCAGGGGACTCTTAACAACTTGCTCCATTTTCTGAAAATTTTCAGGAACTAACAAAGCAAGAATCAAACGAACCCTTGTTACGTGTGTATGTCAGTTGCTCAGTCCTGTCCAACTTTGCGACCACATGGACTGCAGCCTACCAGGCTCCCCGTCCATGGGATTTCCCAGGTGGTTATAATCCAGGTCCAGACCCAGAAAATGCCAGCAAATGACTCCCTTCTATCATTTAGGAAAAAATGTGATGCTTTGATTCCCTGGACCAAAAAAGAAAAGGAAATCTAAAACTATGGTTGGCCCTTTGACTTAATAATTGGGGACAAAATGCAGCTTTCAAGAGATTCTTCTGTCTTACAGAATCCAATATCTTCTTTTAAATGAGCTGGTATTGGTCTTTTAAAGGAAGGAAAAATAAAATGAGAATTTTTGCATTTTCCTCAAAAATAAAACCAAATTTTCCTGAATATTTGTAACTGTTCCACTACCGTGGGCATATTGATGGGATTTAGTAATGGTCTCAGCAATCATGAGGTATGAACAAGAAATGTAACTAATTAACTACAGGACTTTTTTTCAGTTCCCATGATACTTAATGTATGACAGTAATAAAGCAACCATTGCAAATCAACATAAGTCAAGGTGTCTGCTGTTTAAATGTACAGAAATAGTTAAATGCTGAGAAAACAGTGCTGGCATTGAAAACGTCAGGTCAAGAAAAAGTGAAGCTGAATTTTGGAAGGAAATGATCAACTCAGTATGAGATGACGGCAGGAATTCCAGGAGACAAGACAGGAAACGATGCTCTACAGAGACAGTCAATCTCTCCTGGTATGGAAATTAGTTATGAGTTATATATGAGCAAACCAAGGTATGCTTAGCCATATGACTTATTTGTTTATCAGGGTTTAAGAGCGGATTAGCTACATGTATCAAAGGCAGCATGATTTTCAAGAAAAAGGTATTTGTAACACAGGTTTCAATTCTCAAAACTGTTTATGGGACCACGTTTTTACTTGAATGGAAGTCGAAAGAAGAGGCGTCAACAGAACGACCAGAATGAGCTTGGGACGACCCTTGATTACTAAGGTCCCAGCACTCGATCACCTTCAAAAAGACCATGCTTAGGAGGCATTCCCAACACTGCCATGGAGAGTATTCCCAGGGGACTCTTAACAACTTGCTCCATTTTCTGAAAATTTTCAGGAACTAACAAAGCAAGAATCAAACGAACCCTTGTTACGTGTGTATGTCAGTTGCTCAGTCCTGTCCAACTTTGCGACCACATGGACTGCAGCCTACCAGGCTCCCCCGTCCATGGGATTTCCCATGGCAAGAATCCTGGAGTGGGCTATCGTCCTCTCCTCCGGGAGAGCCTCCTGACCCAGGCATTAAACTCATGGCTCCTACACAACAGACCGATGCTTTACCCTCTGAGATTCTCAGAAAGCCCAGTCTAGCAAAGGTCGAGACTATTTTAAAAGCATGACTTCTTTCTTCAAAACCCAGGCCTGATCGTTTTATTATTTTGGACCAAACTCCTTTTACTATTTTCCACAAAAGTATGTCAAGTCACCCTCAAACCAACCTTTCGATGACTTTGACACTACTTTAGTTCACAGACACACAGGACACTAACACGCACACAGCTACGTTCATGGAATCAGTACCACAAGTCTAGTTTCAGACACAAGAAGCACTGCACAGTGCTCGCCAGACTCCTGAAGGGCACACACCATGACACTTCCTATCCACATACGGCACCCAACCAAATGTCTATAACGAATCCGCATCATCATTTATTAGATTCTATTTATTAACCTCTCAAGTGAGGGTCAGCTTCCAAGATGTATTGCTACTTACTTTAATGACAAAGCAATGACATGAAGTCTCAAGAATTCTTTCCGAATGGGACGGCTCTGCCCTGTTTACTGCGGGGCGTGGCAGAGGCTGGCCGCGCGGGCGTGCGCTGCCAGCAGGCTGTGTCCCTCCCCTCACGTCACACGTTCACTGTTAGAAACAAAGAACACTTCCACTCTAACATCTGCCTCTCAGTGGGAATTCACGAAGCAGAGACGATTAGCTGTGTATTCCTAGCAGACTCTGATCCTCGGGGTGATGACTCACTGGGCACATTTCTGTTTCCTTCAGGTTAGAAAAACTGAGCTCCCAGCGTCATCTGACTGTGCCGCCCCTCTCGAGGCCAGCAGCTCTCATTCCCTTATACACTCTGTTATTCCGAAACACATGATGTCAATGATTAAAACAGTCCATTTTAATGGACCAGAAGGATGGGGGAAAAAAACAACATTGCAGCCTCTGGCTCCTCCAAACAAGACTCGCTGGTTTTGTATCACAGACACATTGGGGAAAGTAGGTAAGGTTTGCCAGGTTTCAAATGGTCCCAAGGATGGGATTAAGAAAATTCATTGAATAACACAGAATTTCCAAACTCAGCTTAATGGACAAGATGATTCACTGTTTTCATGCGGCAAGACAAAACAGAAAGCCAGTGGCTGGGAAAGCACAAAAATGCAGAAAAGAAACTTTCAAACTCGGGCACAGCAAGCAGGCAATTTGCTGTAATCAGAATGTAATACGCAGCACTAATTCATAGAAAGATGCCGTTTGGAGTACCGAATTAGCCTCATCAGTTGAGAAACGTATTAATGGGCCTGACAATTCTCCTTAAGGACCACATCAAGGTATAGAAAATAACTGTTAAACTGGCTTCAGCATTTGCATAAAATTAGTTTATCTCTGCATCAAATCTGAGCATGGTTCTAAAGTCTATTGCAAAGTACATTTTGGAGCAATTTTCAAATTAAAGTTTCATTAGTGCTCCCTGAATACTGTCATTTATTGATTGTTCTCATCTCTATTCCATTCATACCCTATCATTGTCCCCCAGTAAATCATTCCAGTGTAGGATAGAATTCAGAGAAGCTATTTCCCTGGGTTTGTGGCAAAAAAAAAAGGAAGCTTTTCTGGGTAGTAACAAGGAAGCTCGGGCTTGGAGTCTGACATAGTTAGTTCCCGGTTCAGCTTTACCACCTATAAGTTATTTGGCCCTGCATGATCAACTGACCTTTCTTTCCTGTCCTTATCTTTCATAACAGTGTAAATATAGCTAGTAGTAACACCGACTTGCCTAATTACATGACAAAACCAATGAGAAATTCACATGTCGTTTTTGCACCTATGAAACACTAACTGAATGTAAGATTTTAATATGTGCATTAGTAGAAAAAATGAAAAAAATCTGCTCTAAATGGACACAGAAATGTGAACCCCACCATTTGTAATGACAGCCTTTCCTATCCTGAATGGTACTTCATTTTTCTCAAATGTTCTTAAGCACATTAAAATATCTTAATTAGAGAAACTTTTGCTCTTGTTAAAGTAAGCAATCTTTTTTAAAAGGTGTGTTTTTTTTAAACTTCTTCAGAATTCCACATAGTTTCTCTTCAACTTTGAAAATTTAAATTAAGAAGACATGTTCTAATTTACAATCTAAAACGAGAAAACTTCTTTCCCAGTATCATCTCTTCAGGTTAACTTGTTCTGTTATTTATTTATTTACGAAGAGTCAAAGAAGGATACATTGGCATCAGACATAATTTATGATTAATAGATAATTAAGAATCTTGCCACTAATTAAAAAGGCATTTTTATAAATATGAAGTGCTCACCAAAGTTCACAGGAATTGAAAAAATGGTCTTTAGAAAGTAATTTCCTCAGGTCAAACTCTCCTTTATGAAATACTAAACAACTTCACTGAACCTACTAAAAGTCATCAATTAACCAGTAACTGAGGTATGCCCCTTTACTCACGAGAGAGACAAGGCTAATGCATATCAAAATCTGAGAAATTACTTTGCTGTATTTAAGGCAGTTTGTAGGATATCATGTACTTTCCCAGGCAAGAACTCCGGAGTGGGATTGCCACTGCCTTCTCCAGGGGGTCTTCCTGACCCAGGGATCAAACCTACGTCTCAGGAACCGGCAGGCAGACTCTTGACCACTGAGCCGCCATGGAAGTCCTCAGAAGAGAGAGAGAACTCCTAAAATTCAACAACCAAAAAACCAAACCACTCAATTCAAAAGCAGGCAAAGGATTTGAACAGACATTTCTCCAAAGAAGATGCACAAATGGTCAATAAGCACATGAAAAGATGTTCAACACACTAATCATCAGGGAAATGCAAGTTAAAATTACTATAAGACACCATCTCGTCCCTTTGATAGGCTTTAATATAGAAAAAAACAAAAACAAAAACAGGACGTGAGTGTGGGCGTGGCCTGGAGACACTGGAACCCCTGTGCACTAGGAAAGCAAAACAGCCCTGAGGAGAAAGTTCTGGTGGCTCCTCAAACAACTGAAAATAGAATTCCCACACGATGCAGCAACTCCGCTCCTGGATATATTCTGAAAACACTGAAAGAGATGCTTCAGAGTCCAGCTGCGTGTGGCCGCACTACGCACAGTAAGTTAAGCATGGAAGCCACATGAGTGCCCATCAACAGGTGAGTGGATAAGCAAAATGTAGTGTACAAATACTATGGAATATTTCCTGCAAAATATAGTATATGCACACAATGGAATATTTGCTTCCTTAAAAGCAAGGTAACTCTGACATATGCCACGACCTGGATGAACCTTGAGGATACTAAGTGAAAGCAGTCAGTTATGAAAAGACAAATCTTGTATTATCTCACTCAGATAAAGTATTTAGAGCAGTCAGAATCAGAGACGGAAAGCAGAACGGTGTTGACTCGGGGCTAGCGGGAAAGCGGGATGGGGAGTCACCTTTAAAGGGCACAGGGAGAGCTTTAGTTTTGCCAGAAGCAACAAGCTCGGGAGATGTCTGACGACTGTGTGAATGTACCTAACCCTGCACGACTGTATACTCAAAAATGGGTAAGCTGGTAAATTTCACATTGTATGGATTTTCCTACTAAAACAATGAGGGGAAGGTAAAGGATAAAGCAGGCTTGTCCCTGGTGGCCCAGTGGTTGAGACTCAAGACTCTGCACTTCCACTGCAGAGGGTACCCACTCGCCCCGGCTTAGGGAACTAAGATCTAAGATGCAACACGCTGTGAGGTGCAGTCAAAAAGAAAAGAGCACAAAACTGAATAAACAGCATCTAGTCACTAAGGCCATGAAATTGACTAATGTCTGTTAAAAAAAAAAATGTAAAAAGCAAACAATACCAAAAAAAAGTTTCTTAATTCTCAGTTAAACCAACAGTCCAATTCACCAGAACATCCTGTTAATTGATAGTTCTGGTTAATGACATTATGTGACTGATGAAATTCTGTCTCTTTTTCTAAAAGTTATTTCTTTTTATTAAATTTGCTCCCAATTTTTTATTTTATTTCAAGTGACATATAACAAAACTGGAAGGAACAGAGTCCAAACTCTGTCCCTTCCTGGCTGTGCGTATGATAGTCCTTGGCTCAGTTCATTATCTCCAGAGTGACTTTAATAGTAATTCTTCGCTTCTAAAATTTCAAGGTTTAACATAAAGAGCCAACGATACATAATAAAAGTACTCGCTGAAAGGTAATAACTGTCTAGAAAGCGTGAAGTGAACGTGCGGGTCGCCCAGTCGTGTCTGACTCTGACTCCATGGACTGTGGCCTCCATCTGTGGGCTTCTCCAGGCCATAACGTGGAGACAGCAGCTACTCCCTTCTCCAGGGCGTCTTCCCCACCCACAGGGATCCAACCCCAGCCTCTCACATTACAGGCAGATTCTTAACCATCTGAGCCACCGAGGAAGCCCAATCATCTAGAATAGTGCTCTTTTACACTAGACATGCTACCAAATGCAAGTTCCTACACCCCAAGAACAGTGAGACAAAACAAATGGATACATGGCAATCTGGAGAAGAGAAAGGGTTACTGCAGGGCCATGCAGGGAGAACAGGAGGCTTGTGACCCCCCCAAAGCCCTGAACTCCTCAAAGAGTTTTGACAAAGCATTTTTAAAGGCGAAGGAGGGACATCTCAAGGTTTGTGATCAGCTGTAGCACAATTCTCTGACGGGTTACTGATAATCAATCCATGGATGCCAGAAGGTTTGGAGACTATGTGCTCAGGATTTCTCCCATTTGGTGGTGGTTTTTAGCATCTAAAAGACTCACTGAGATACTGTCATCTGGGTACTTCAAGGAAGAGCAACAGCAGAGGATAAGGGGAGGGGTCTCTCCCAAAAAGGCTCCGTAGCCACCTCAGCTACAGACATTCTTGAGGAAGAATGAGGCCCAGGCACTGTTTCTCCTGCTGCTATTGCTAATACCCCCCTGCACCAGGATTCTATAAGCACTTAGCACTGAAAAAGACTCACTGGAAAAGTCCCTGATGCTGGGAAAAATCGAAGGCAAAAGGAGACGGGGATGACAGAAGACGAGACGGTGGGATGGCATCACGGAGTCAATGGACATGAGTTGGAGCAGGCTCTGGGAGATGGTGAAGGACAGGCAAGCCTGGCCTGCTGCAGTCCATGGGGTCACCAAGAGTTGGACACAACTGAGCAACTGAACTCAACTGAGTCACTCATTAAATAGTTACTGACTACATTGTTACAATGCAATGAACAGAAAATAATCAATTGCCATGAATCAATTGCCAAGCTTGCTACGATCCAAACTTGGTCCACATTTAAACGCAAATTGAGACAATCTACTTTGTTTCACTTCTTTTAACTTTTTATTTTATACTGCGGAATAGCTGAGAAGACTCCTGAAAGTCCCTTGGAGAGCAAGGAGACCAAACCAGTCAATCTTAAGGGAAGTGGACCCTGAATATTTGTTGGGAAGACTGAGGCTGGGTCCAGTATTCTGGTCTTCCCCACCCACAGGGATCCAACCCCAGCCTCTCACATTACAGGCAGATTCTTAACCATCTGAGCCACCGAGGAAGCCCAATCATCTAGAATAGTGCTCTTTTACACTAGACATGCTACCAAATGCAAGTTCCTACACCCCAAGAACAGTGAGACAAAACAAATGGATACATGGCAATCTGGAGAAGAGAAAGGGTTACTGCAGGGCCATGCAGGGAGAACAGGAGGCTTGTGACCCCCCCAAAGCCCTGAACTCCTCAAAGAGTTTTGACAAAGCATTTTTAAAGGCGAAGGAGGGACATCTCAAGGTTTGTGATCAGCTGTAGCACAATTCTCTGACGGGTTACTGATAATCAATCCATGGATGCCAGAAGGTTTGGAGACTATGTGCTCAGGATTTCTCCCATTTGGTGGTGGTTTTTAGCATCTAAAAGACTCACTGAGATACTGTCATCTGGGTACTTCAAGGAAGAGCAACAGCAGAGGATAAGGGGAGGGGTCTCTCCCAAAAAGGCTCCGTAGCCACCTCAGCTACAGACATTCTTGAGGAAGAATGAGGCCCAGGCACTGTTTCTCCTGCTGCTATTGCTAATACCCCCCTGCACCAGGATTCTATAAGCACTTAGCACTAAAAAAGACTCACTGGAAAAGTCCCTGATGCTGGGAAAAATCGAAGGCAAAAGGAGACGGGGATGACAGAAGACGAGACGGTGGGATGGCATCACGGAGTCAATGGACATGAGTTGGAGCAGGCTCTGGGAGATGGTGAAGGACAGGCAAGCCTGGCCTGCTGCAGTCCATGGGGTCACCAAGAGTTGGACACAACTGAGCAACTGAACTCAACTGAGTCACTCATTAAATAGTTACTGACTACATTGTTACAATGCAATGAACAGAAAATAATCAATTGCCATGAATCAATTGCCAAGCTTGCTACGATCCAAACTTGGTCCACATTTAAACGCAAATTGAGACAATCTACTTTGTTTCACTTCTTTTAACTTTTTATTTTATACTGCGGAATAGCTGAGAAGACTCCTGAAAGTCCCTTGGAGAGCAAGGAGACCAAACCAGTCAATCTTAAGGGAAGTGGACCCTGAATATTTGTTGGGAAGACTGAGGCTGAAGCTGAAGCTCCAGTATTCTGGTCATCTGACACAAACGACTCACTGGAAAAGCCCCTGACGCTGGGAAGTCTCGAGGGCAGAAGGAGAAGGCGGTGTCAGAGATGAGATGGCGGGAGGGCATGACGGATGCCATGGACATGAACTTGGACAGACTCCAGGAGATGGTGAGGGGCAGAGAGGCCTGGCGTGCGGCAGCCCACGGGCCTGCAGAGAGTCAGACACGACTGGGCGACTGAACAATAGCAACAAGAGCAAGCCAAGTAACACTGTTGTGTCCCCTGAACAGTAAAGGGACTCAGCCATACACATACACGGACCCATTCTCCCCCAAGGTCCCTCCCATCCAGGCTGCCCCTGACACTGAGCAGAGAGCTCTGTGCTACACAGGAAGGCCTTGTTGGTGATCCATTTTAAACACAGCAGTGTGGACATGTCCACCCCAATATGAAATTTCTGCTCTTTCTGCACTTTAGACAACTCACTTGTGTTGGCTCGGCTATCTTATCACACATCTAAGACGACAGAAAATCGAGGGAGGAGGATTTTTGTAGGTGAAATACTGTGTACTGCCATCCATGACTGACCCCTGGAACTAGCAAACACCATCATTTGGGGGAAAGGTGTCTTTTTTTTTTTTTCTTCAAGATTTATTTATTTATTTTGGGGGGGTGGGGAAGGAGTGGGGCGGGCCACTCCTATTGGTCTTTTATTTATCTATTTTCATCCATCTTTGTCCTTCGGCCCCTGTGGGCCTCCCATCGCAGTGGCCTCTGTCATCACAGAGCACCGGCTCTGGGCGCATGCGCTCCAGAACTCCGGCTCAGTAATTGGACACATCGGTCCAGCCGCTCCACGGCACGTGGGATCTTCCCAGGCCAGGGCTCGAACCGGCACCCCTTGCACTGCAAGGTGGTGTCCTTACCCACTGGACCACCAGGGAAGCCGGGGAAAGGTGTCTTGACCAATGTGATTACGTCAAGGATCTTAAAATGATCAGTTGCCCTGGTTTATCAGCATCGGCCCTAGATGCAATCCCAGATCTTCCTCTGAGAAAAGCAGAGGGAGGTCCGACTCACAGAGGAGGCGGCAGTGGGAAGACGGGCAGAGAGAAGCGTGATGGACCCCCAACCACGGGCGGCCAGCAGCTGCCGGAAGCTGCGGGAGACAAGGCGCAGGGTCTCCCCATGAGCATCCCAACAGAGCCTTGATGGCACACCTGGTTTCGCCCCCGCGAGGCACGCTCCTGACCTGGCTTCTGACCGCTGAACTGGGAGGGAATACGTGTCTGACGTTTTCAGCTGCCAAGCTCGTGGTGATTTGGTTCAGTAGCTCCAGGAAAGTAATATATGACGATGATTAAAAACAGCGAACAGCTATGGCAAGCTCATAGAGAAGGAAATGGCACCCCACTCCAGTATTCTTGCCTGGAGAATCCCATGGACAGAGAAGCCATTTGGGCTACGGTCCATGGGGTCACAAAGAGTCCGACACGGCTGAAGCGGCGAAGCACGCACACATGGCAAATCCACTTTGCACTGGACACTATCTGAAATGCTTTATATATGCTTCGAATATTAAACCACACATATATGTGTGTCTTATACACATACACACAGATATATATATATACGTATCTTATTAAGTCTTCAATCAGCCTATGTGATAGATCATGTATTATCACTGTTTTAGAGATGAGGACACAGCGGCAAAGATATGCACAAAAGTACATGAAATTCTCACACCTTTTAAGAAACAGGACATAAAGCCAGGCATTCTATGTCTTGAACTCACAGTCTTGAATGTTACACCATGTTAATCGGTTCTTCTGCCTCTATGACTTTAATGTCATATTTTACTATGAATGTAAAATATGTAACCACCTAAGAACTCAGTCCAGCAGCTTAAACCTCTACTCATTAAATTCTAAGTGATCTGGATAGATTTGGTACACCGGCACTAAACTCTCAGAAGGTGTTCTCAACAAAACACAGCTTTAAAATCTTGAAGTTTCAAGATGATTTCTAGAGTTTTGTGCATATTCCTCTGTTCAAGTGGAAGTAAAACTATTATAGAAACATTTACTCACTTTTCTTTCATTTCTTGAGGGCAGATGGAAGACAAAGAAATCTCCAATAATTTTAAGTATTCTTATAAAAGCTGTGAATACCTCTTCAGATATGAAAACTCCAGATATTCCAAGACTGGCACTGTCTGAAGATGGGCTGCATAACTACCTGGGAGGAAAATAAGAATTCTCTCCCACTGCGTATCTCTTCAAAGAGCTGCAGAGAAGTGTGGCATGCTGCTTGTTTGGAGGGCACTACAGATAAAGCAAGAAAGCTGTTAGGTGGCCCTGTTCTACCCTGGGCCTGCATTCTAGCATCCTCTCCCAATTCGTCAGGAGGCTAGGAGCAAGGCAGCCTTTAAAATTCACCCTTAGTCTAGACACAATCCTAAAAGTGATCTAGAATTATCTAGATAGGATTTAAAAATCACATTTAAAATGGAATAAAGACTTGGGGAAGGAATCTGACTCATCTCTACCTCTCGATATCCTTAAACTTTCTCATTGCAATTTTTTTAAAGTAAAGGCTGGGTTATTCCAGAAAGGAGAGTGATTGCTAATTTTAGTAGGCCCTAGAAGATATAAATTAATACATTTTTAATGTACTGGAATTTTAAAATTGATCTCCAATGCGTTATCCACTGGCACTACCTATCTGAAATGCTTTATATATGCTTCGAATATTAAACCACACATATATGTGTGTCTTATACACATACACACAGATATATATATATACGTATCTTATTAAGTCTTCAATCAGCCTATGTGATAGATCATGTATTATCACTGTTTTAGAGATGAGGACACAGCGGCAAAGATATGCACAAAAGTACATGAAATTCTCACACCTTTTAAGAAACAGGACATAAAGCCAGGCATTCTATGTCTTGAACTCACAGTCTTGAATGTTACACCATGTTAATCGGTTCTTCTGCCTCTATGACTTTAATGTCATATTTTACTATGAATGTAAAATATGTAACCACCTAAGAACTCAGTCCAGCAGCTTAAACCTCTACTCATTAAATTCTAAGTGATCTGGATAGATTTGGTACACCGGCACTAAACTCTCAGAAGGTGTTCTCAACAAAACACAGCTTTAAAATCTTGAAGTTTCAAGATGATTTCTAGAGTTTTGTGCATATTCCTCTGTTCAAGTGGAAGTAAAACTATTATAGAAACATTTACTCACTTTTCTTTCATTTCTTGAGGGCAGATGGAAGACAAAGAAATCTCCAATAATTTTAAGTATTCTTATAAAAGCTGTGAATACCTCTTCAGATATGAAAACTCCAGATATTCCAAGACTGGCACTGTCTGAAGATGGGCTGCATAACTACCTGGGAGGAAAATAAGAATTCTCTCCCACTGCGTATCTCTTCAAAGAGCTGCAGAGAAGTGTGGCATGCTGCTTGTTTGGAGGGCACTACAGATAAAGCAAGAAAGCTGTTAGGTGGCCCTGTTCTACCCTGGGCCTGCATTCTAGCATCCTCTCCCAATTCGTCAGGAGGCTAGGAGCAAGGCAGCCTTTAAAATTCACCCTTAGTCTAGACACAATCCTAAAAGTGATCTAGAATTATCTAGATAGGATTTAAAAATCACATTTAAAATGGAATAAAGACTTGGGGAAGGAATCTGACTCATCTCTACCTCTCGATATCCTTAAACTTTCTCATTGCAATTTTTTTAAAGTAAAGGCTGGGTTATTCCAGAAAGGAGAGTGATTGCTAATTTTAGTAGGCCCTAGAAGATATAAATTAATACATTTTTAATGTACTGGAATTTTAAAATTGATCTCCAATGCGTTATCCACTGGTTCAAAAGATTAATTATACTTGAGAATTTTCAGCCTGCACTGTCTGAGCTGATCCAGGTTTCCTAAGAGGTTATTTAAGTGCCTGCTTGACTGACAACCTACAGGCTTCGTTTTATTCAAACTCTCACTTTAGACCCTTGTCAAAAAACCCAGAAGTGTCATCCACTTTGAGTTCTCAGCTCTTGAAACATTCCAACTTACAAATCCTTCCTCAATATTAGTCTCTTCAAACTGTGACGTTATTGTGACTCGAAGGCTGATGTAGTTTCAATCACTTTTCAGAGAACTGACTGCTCAAATCACCAAATAGTATCAAAAGCCTATTAGTCTTATGTGCAAATATTGAATTTTAAAAACACAGGAGGACGTATGTGTATGTAATTATCAGGTTAACTCATTTATAAGACTCCTACTGTCATAAAATACTTTGCAATTTAACAATTCAAGTTGATAATGAGTTTCAATATTTTCCTTCTAAGGTTAAATATGCTAGCCTCTATTAAAAACCTCATTATTTCAAAAAACAAATGAAACCTCTAGGCAACTTATTACGGTGCTATTTTTGTACTCCTGATAAAACGCTTACATATTCAGAAATGTATTATTTCCAACCAGCAAAATATGTGGGGTTTTTTTTAAGACTTCAATTATATTTTAAAAGACAACAATGTATATTTCATGTGATGTTAAGTTACTACTAGAAAACACAAGTTAACCCTCCAACAAGAAAAACCATGGCAATAACCATTAGTTTGCTACAGAGCAATTTGAAAACATTAAGATATTAAAAGATCTTCCTCAAAGATTTTCTACTTTCCAAAGTTGCTTCCACTTTGAAGATATTACTATGATAGTGTCCCAATGGATTTATACACATTTGGAAATTCCATATGTGTAGGCAAATTATATCTGTGATTTATCTCTATTCCCTAAACAAGCATAACAACAGCTTGTGAAGAAACGTGACACACACATCTTATTTGTTGCTCTTACTCTTAGTTTCAAAAGACTGGAGATCTTCAAACAGGCAAAGACATAAATGATCTGAAGAACTAAAAAGCAACGATCTCACAGAGTTAGAGACAAGAAGTTTGTCATTTCTTTTCACTGCATTGAGTTCCAGGTTTCCTAAGAGTTTATTTAAGTGCCTGCTTGACTGACAACCTACAGGCTTCGTTTTATTCAAACTCTCACTTTAGACCCTTGTCAAAAAACCCAGAAGTGTCATCCACTTTGAGTTCTCAGCTCTTGAAACATTCCAACTTACAAATCCTTCCTCAATATTAGTCTCTTCAAACTGTGACGTTATTGTGACTCGAAGGCTGATGTAGTTTCAATCACTTTTCAGAGAACTGACTGCTCAAATCACCAAATAGTATCAAAAGCCTATTAGTCTTATGTGCAAATATTGAATTTTAAAAACACAGGAGGACGTATGTGTATGTAATTATCAGGTTAACTCATTTATAAGACTCCTACTGTCATAAAATACTTTGCAATTTAACAATTCAAGTTGATAATGAGTTTCAATATTTTCCTTCTAAGGTTAAATATGCTAGCCTCTATTAAAAACCTCATTATTTCAAAAAACAAATGAAACCTCTAGGCAACTTATTACGGTGCTATTTTTGTACTCCTGATAAAACGCTTACATATTCAGAAATGTATTATTTCCAACCAGCAAAATATGTGGGGTTTTTTTTAAGACTTCAATTATATTTTAAAAGACAACAATGTATATTTCATGTGATGTTAAGTTACTACTAGAAAACACAAGTTAACCCTCCAACAAGAAAAACCATGGCAATAACCATTAGTTTGCTACAGAGCAATTTGAAAACATTAAGATATTAAAAGATCTTCCTCAAAGATTTTCTACTTTCCAAAGTTGCTTCCACTTTGAAGATATTACTATGATAGTGTCCCAATGGATTTATACACATTTGGAAATTCCATATGTGTAGGCAAATTATATCTGTGATTTATCTCTATTCCCTAAACAAGCATAACAACAGCTTGTGAAGAAACGTGACACACACATCTTATTTGTTGCTCTTACTCTTAGTTTCAAAAGACTGGAGATCTTCAAACAGGCAAAGACATAAATGATCTGAAGAACTAAAAAGCAACGATCTCACAGAGTTAGAGACAAGAAAACAACGCAAGCTGTGTTCTCAGCTACCTGTACACACTCTGCAATAAGAAGCAACCTCTTAATTAAATTTCAAATAAAATAACCCTGAATTAGATGTGACTCTTTCAGTCAGCGTTGTTATTATAAATGAAACACTGTGTTTTGTTGAATTGCAAACATGTTTCATTATCGAACTTTGATGCACCTAGTAAATAGCAAATCACAGCAGGAGGTGTAATTGTTTTGGAAATACTGCTGAAAATAAAAAGCAAAGTTTAAAACAAGCTGTTGGTGTCTCTCAATGGAAAGTGAACATCCTGTTAGGGTCTGAGCGTTAATTATAAGCTGAAGCATGAGAGTGTCCAGGTAGACCACAGGGTAACTCTCCAGATTCATTCAAAGATCTGTGTCACGTTATATTAAATGACATACTTGTAACAGAAGGGCTATACTGTAGCTCTGTTGCTGATTTAGAGTAACAGGGCTCAAGGAAGGGCTGTCGTCCTGGGAAACACCAAGACCTCCGCCTTGAGCCCTCTCTAGAGCTGGCAGGTGGAATTAAATAAACGCCAGGCACCTGTCACTTGATTCCAAGTCTCACGTGGCACACCTGTCACATTAGAGCTACGCCTGAAACAGCCTGTGTGAGTGGACCTGGGGCACTGACATCACGGAGCTACTTGTCCTGGGATGCTGCATTTAGAGGTTGTCCTCCCACTTTTCAAATGAGTCTCAGAGAGGTCACATAGGGGTTAATGGAACCAGCTCTGGAGTCCAGCAGTCTTATCCCTGAAGCCTTTTTTCCCTCATCCACCAGGTCAAGATGGTAAAAGGCCCTGCCTTTCTGGGGCACTTGCAGCGCCATGTAGTGAATGGGTCTTAAGATATTAAAAGATCTTCCTCAAAGATTTTCTACTTTCCAAAGTTGCTTCCACTTTGAAGATATTACTATGATAGTGTCCCAATGGATTTATACACATTTGGAAATTCCATATGTGTAGGCAAATTATATCTGTGATTTATCTCTATTCCCTAAACAAGCATAACAACAGCTTGTGAAGAAACGTGACACACACATCTTATTTGTTGCTCTTACTCTTAGTTTCAAAAGACTGGAGATCTTCAAACAGGCAAAGACATAAATGATCTGAAGAACTAAAAAGCAACGATCTCACAGAGTTAGAGACAAGAAAACAACGCAAGCTGTGTTCTCAGCTACCTGTACACACTCTGCAATAAGAAGCAACCTCTTAATTAAATTTCAAATAAAATAACCCTGAATTAGATGTGACTCTTTCAGTCAGCGTTGTTATTATAAATGAAACACTGTGTTTTGTTGAATTGCAAACATGTTTCATTATCGAACTTTTGATGCACCTAGTAAATAGCAAATCACAGCAGGAGGTGTAATTGTTTTGGAAATACTGCTGAAAATAAAAAGCAAAGTTTAAAACAAGCTGTTGGTGTCTCTCAATGGAAAGTGAACATCCTGTTAGGGTCTGAGCGTTAATTATAAGCTGAAGCATGAGAGTGTCCAGGTAGACCACAGGGTAACTCTCCAGATTCATTCAAAGATCTGTGTCACGTTATATTAAATGACATACTTGTAACAGAAGGGCTATACTGTAGCTCTGTTGCTGATTTAGAGTAACAGGGCTCAAGGAAGGGCTGTCGTCCTGGGAAACACCAAGACCTCCGCCTTGAGCCCTCTCTAGAGCTGGCAGGTGGAATTAAATAAACGCCAGGCACCTGTCACTTGATTCCAAGTCTCACGTGGCACACCTGTCACATTAGAGCTACGCCTGAAACAGCCTGTGTGAGTGGACCTGGGGCACTGACATCACGGAGCTACTTGTCCTGGGATGCTGCATTTAGAGGTTGTCCTCCCACTTTTCAAATGAGTCTCAGAGAGGTCACATAGGGGTTAATGGAACCAGCTCTGGAGTCCAGCAGTCTTATCCCTGAAGCCTTTTTTCCCTCATCCACCAGGTCAAGATGGTAAAAGGCCCTGCCTTTCTGGGGCACTTGCAGCGCCATGTAGTGAATGGGACACAAATGTGAGATCTCGTTATTACTAGTATTACTGTTATTGCTATGACTATTATTACTATTAAGTGACCCCCAAGGTCCTTCAGCTGCTTTGTAATAGAGCAAAGATGGTCCAGAAGTCCTAAGGTTGGGTTCAGATAACTTTCTCCTAATCCAGAGAGTTTTCAAACTTCATTTATTTAAATCTAAGACAACCCATGAATTCACGGTAGGTGTTCATCCCCCAGACTATGTCTTAACTCCACGACAAGAGGGCGCAAGGTCATTTCTGAGAAACATCTGGAAGGAAACAGGAAGAAAGTGCATCCGACCCCAGCCGCCACGCTCAGGTGCATCAATCTACCTAATTCAAAATGACCCACATGTGCCTTTCACGCTTGGAGACCAGAGACTAGTGACTGAATTACCCAGGACAGCGCAAGGGTGGCATGGAACCCCCAGGGGACAGGCTCCTTTCAGTGCATCGCAGGGGACACGGTGAACCAGAACTATGTGGACTCTGGAAAGCCACGTTTAACAGACCAACTAGCAAATTGCCTCAAAAGAAGAGAAATGCCCCATCACGTTTCCAGAAGGCACCATGGAAATGTCCTAGACAAGCACCAATCAATTACCCCACAAACTGGGGGAGAAGCTGCGAAGTCGACTCAAGGTTCAGATCCTGGGGACTGACTAACAGCCAGGAAAGGCGCGGTGCTCCTCACAGCCGCCGCCGCGGGGGCCAAAGCCTCAGGGCGCGGCCTCCTCTCCAGAAACGCACCCGAGGCGGCCGCGTCTGGCGGCACGGGGCCCGCTTCCTAAGCTGGGCATTTCACCAGGGGGACACCTTGCTGGGCGCACCTCTTCTCCCTCTGACCCCAACCTGCACGCACAAGAAAACTTCTCCCAAAAGACCAGAAGTCGCCGAGTACGCAGACCCCGCGCGCTCACTTCTCACCTGGCCCCGGTGCCCCACGAGGGCCATCCGATCCCGGGGCGCAGGTGCACCCTCTGCTCCCCAGACCCTCGCTGAGAGTCCAAAGGACGCCCCTGGAGAGAGGCTTCCTACAGCCCTGGCGCTTCTCACCGAGAAAGGAGCAAAGAGAAAAGCCAACGAGGAAGCCTGCCGGCTGTGCTTTCTTATCCCAACAACTTAGCCAGGCGCCCGAGGAGGCAGCGCGCGGCGCACACGCCCAGCCGCAGACGGGCGGCAGGGGGTCCGGCCGCGGCGACCCAGCAGCCCTCGAGGGAGGCGGCCGCAGCCAGGCCGACCCCTCGGCTCCTCCGCCGCCTCCCCGACCCCGGGTCCTCGGCCGCTTGGCGCCCGGAGACCCCGGAGCTCCGCACCCTCCACCCCGCCCGCAGCCTCTCCGCCGGGCGGGAGGCAGGGCGCGGACCGAGGGGGCCAGGGGGGCGGCGGGAGGCCCCGGCAGGAGGCCCGGGGTGCACCGTGCACAGACAGGTCCGTGCGCCTCGCCTCCCGCAGGGGCGCACCCCAGCGCCGCGCCCAGCACCCGGCCAACTCCGCCGCCCGCCCGGGCCCCGCCACCGCGGGCGCGCTCAACTTACCGCGGCGGGGCTGCGCCTTCGGAGAGCCCGGCAGCCTCTCCCTCCTGCCTGCCGCCGAGCCCTTCATCCTCCGGCCGCCCGCAGCCCGGCGCCCCGGCCCAGGCATCGGGGGCTGGGGTCGCGGGGCGCACGGCAGCCCTCCCGCAGCTTCGGCGGCGGCGGAGCGCCGCCCCTGACCGCCGGCGCGCGGTCCCCGGGGCGCGGGCTGGAGGTGGCGGTCCGCGCGCGTCTCTGCCGCCGGCGCGCCCGTGGCCCGCGGCCCGCGCCCTGCTCAGGTGCACCGGATTGGGGAGAGGTGCGAGCCGGCGCCGCCGAGGGAGGGGCCGGCGCCGCGGAGGAGGAAGACAGCAAGCGCGAGGCCAGGTGCTGGCTTTCAGGCAGTGAGAGGCTCGCGGCGGTGAGAGGCGGAGAAACGCATCCGAAACTAGAGGGAGCGGGAATGAGCCTCGGGGAGCTGCGGGAGAGAGCGGCTTTCCTTGCAGCGCGCTTAGGTCCTTGATCCTCAGGGTTTGGGTGCAGGTACTTGACAGCCCTCCCCTCCCCCAGGGCCCCCGCACCGCCCCCCTCCCGCTTTTAATAGTTAAACTCCAACCTCAGAGCAGATCAGAGCTCACGGGCTGCAGCTGCTGCGCATGGGCGGGGAGCCCATCGCCACAAAGCCTGGGTGCTCGACCCGCCTGATGGACACAAAGTCCTAAAACGTGTCTTCCCGCCCAGTCTTCCGGCCCTCTCCCTCTCCCTGTCTCACTGGAGGTACAGCAGCCTGGGGGTGAAAACACACCCTTGACTGTCCCTGTTCTAGGACCTGCAGGGGTATTTCTCAAACTTCCTTAGGCCGGAGAACCGCCCAGGGATCTCGCTAAAGTGCAAATCCAGAACCAGCGGGCCTGAACCGGGGCGAGAGAGTAGGCATTTCTGATTGGGAGTCAGAGGCTGTTGACCCGAGGGCCCCGTTCTGAGTGACAAGAGAAAATGCACCTGCTGTCTGAGATCAGCTGAGCCTGTTTGTAGGATGCTTTCTGTTATCAGCTGAGCCTGTTCCTAGCTGCCTTGGAATCACAGGTCGCTAAGGCACTCAGACTTTGCCATGGGCCTTTAGGATGTTAGGCGGGCCAAATAAAGCTGAAAGATAGAACACCCTACAAGTACACGGCTCTCATTATTGCCGCTAATAATTACTAGTGATAAAATCATGAGGAATGCTAACACCGATGAATGTGTATGGGAAGATGGCAATTCTCAACTCTCTCTGTTCTCAGGAGAAGCTCTGGAAAACAACCAACAGTTACACCCCACAAACCCACTGTCCGTCAGAAACAAAACGCTAAGGAACACCTTCTAGGGGCAGTCTATTCGTTCTTTTTCAAACCAGTTGTTAACTTGCCCAGATATGCAGTGCTGTCCAACATGTATTATCAACTACATGAGTTGCTATCAAGCTAATAGGTAAAGCAAACCAAGAAGAGCAAATGCCAAGAACAGGGAATAGAGAGAGTCAATGCACCACAAGACAGGTCCTGTTTCAACTGAGCATGACTGTGACCCTGGGTTGACCTGCTCTCTCTTTAGTGTTTTCACCTGGACTTACATGGTCAGCCCACCTGTTCCACTTAGCAGGTGTTAATAAGTTTGCCCATGATGAAGGCCTTTGCTGGGCATGACCAGAGTCCAGCATAGTTCCTGCTCTGAAAGAGCCATTTGAGGAGGGCAAACACCACTTTAGGCAGCCTGCGGTACCAGAGGAGACCCCCTCCAACACATTACCACAGAGAGTTTAGACGTCTAAGAAGATTTCATGGAAAGGGAGTTATTCTAGATAAAGCTCTGATAGAATTCCACCAGGCAGAGGTGAAAGGTGAAAGAGAGAAGATGGAAAAACAAAAGCCTGGGAGGTGGTAGGTGCTTTGGCCTAGAACATAGTGTGTATGGAAATAGGGAGAAGAAAATGGAAACCCTGAGCAGGTGGTACTTGAGAAGAGTTGATCAGGGGACTACCATGATCACAGACGTAGCAAAAAGGCTAATCCGATATAACAAAGTAATAGAAGACTAGAATCGGCAGATGGAGCAGGTGAGAGGCTGTGGAACCCACTGATAAGGACCATGAGGCAGGATCAGTCATAACACTTGTGGGCAGTGACACAAAGGGGTTTCCAAGGGCACATTTCTGAGACATACTTAACAGGATGCAGCCATTGTGTCAGTCAAGAGGGATTTGTTCAAGAGCTCTCTGTGGTTTTATGTCTGGACTGGAAAAACAGGGACACCAAACTGAGTCGTCAGCCGAGTGGCCTTCCTTGTCAGTCCAGTGATTAATACACCCCCTTTCGATGCACGGAGTGCGGGTCCAATACCTGGCGGGGAGGCCAAGATCCCAAATGCCTTGCAGGCAGAAAACCAACACATAAAACAGAAGCAATTTGTAACAAATTCAATAAAGACTTTTTAAATGACCCACATGAAAAAAATCTTTGAAAAAAAATAACTGACTCATCAAGAAAGAGACATCCAGTCGTTTTCGCTTTCATGTTTCTTTGAGAAAGGCTCTCAGCTAGTGAGTTCTCTTTGGACATGTTTCGTCGGCATCTGAGGCGGGTGTTCAGGTGGGGATGCTTACACACAGCTAGACATTCAAGCTTTGCTCTGAGGAAATGGGCTGTGGGTTAGAGCCTGTGCTGGCTTCCATGTTTGAGAGCTTAGAGTGTGTATGAAGTTAAATGATTGGAAGAGAGTGCAGTTCCTGAGGGAGAAGAGAGAAAGAAACAGAGAGCATAGGACAGACCACTTAGCAGGTGTTAATAAGTTTGCCCATGATGAAGGCCTTTGCTGGGCATGACCAGAGTCCAGCATAGTTCCTGCTCTGAAAGAGCCATTTGAGGAGGGCAAACACCACTTTAGGCAGCCTGCGGTACCAGAGGAGACCCCCTCCAACACATTACCACAGAGAGTTTAGACGTCTAAGAAGATTTCATGGAAAGGGAGTTATTCTAGATAAAGCTCTGATAGAATTCCACCAGGCAGAGGTGAAAGGTGAAAGAGAGAAGATGGAAAAACAAAAGCCTGGGAGGTGGTAGGTGCTTTGGCCTAGAACATAGTGTGTATGGAAATAGGGAGAAGAAAATGGAAACCCTGAGCAGGTGGTACTTGAGAAGAGTTGATCAGGGGACTACCATGATCACAGACGTAGCAAAAAGGCTAATCCGATATAACAAAGTAATAGAAGACTAGAATCGGCAGATGGAGCAGGTGAGAGGCTGTGGAACCCACTGATAAGGACCATGAGGCAGGATCAGTCATAACACTTGTGGGCAGTGACACAAAGGGGTTTCCAAGGGCACATTTCTGAGACATACTTAACAGGATGCAGCCATTGTGTCAGTCAAGAGGGATTTGTTCAAGAGCTCTCTGTGGTTTTATGTCTGGACTGGAAAAACAGGGACACCAAACTGAGTCGTCAGCCGAGTGGCCTTCCTTGTCAGTCCAGTGATTAATACACCCCCTTTCGATGCACGGAGTGCGGGTCCAATACCTGGCGGGGAGGCCAAGATCCCAAATGCCTTGCAGGCAGAAAACCAACACATAAAACAGAAGCAATTTGTAACAAATTCAATAAAGACTTTTTAAATGACCCACATGAAAAAAATCTTTGAAAAAAAATAACTGACTCATCAAGAAAGAGACATCCAGTCGTTTTCGCTTTCATGTTTCTTTGAGAAAGGCTCTCAGCTAGTGAGTTCTCTTTGGACATGTTTCGTCGGCATCTGAGGCGGGTGTTCAGGTGGGGATGCTTACACACAGCTAGACATTCAAGCTTTGCTCTGAGGAAATGGGCTGTGGGTTAGAGCCTGTGCTGGCTTCCATGTTTGAGAGCTTAGAGTGTGTATGAAGTTAAATGATTGGAAGAGAGTGCAGTTCCTGAGGGAGAAGAGAGAAAGAAACAGAGAGCATAGGACAGAGCCTGGAGCTCCGTGACCTCCCTGTTCCTCAGTGTCACCACCTGGAAGACATGGGTTCCCAAGTGGTGAATGGAGCTCTGCATAGAGCATTCTGAGGATTCAGTAAGACAGTGTCCTCTTTTATCACTTGTACGTTTTGCACTGTCCTGTAGGGCCTGAGAGGGCAGGAACATAGGTATAACTGTCCCTGGCACAGCCCCCACACCTAACTGTGTGGCCAGCACTAAGCCTTGGCCTTCAGGGAGATCAAACTGGTCCATCCTAAAGGAAATCAACCCTGAATATTCATTGAGAGGACTGTTGCTGACGCTGAAGCGCCAATACTTTGGCCACCTGATGCGAAGACCCAACTCACTGGAAAAGAGCCTGAGGCTGAGAAAGAAGGCTGAAGGTGAAAAAGGAAAGAGGGCAACAGAGGATGATATAGTTAGATGGCATCATTGGCTCCGTGGACATGAACCTGAGCCAACTCCAGGAGATAGTGGAGGACAGAGGAGCCTGGCATGCTGCAGTCCATGGGGTCACAAAGAGTTGGACACGACTTAGCGAGATAACAACAGGCTCCAGAAATGTTCACTGGATGAATGAATTAATGATTGTAGCAAAGATAAGAGTATAACCAAGTCACAATTTAAAATATGAGAAGAAATGGCTATGTGGGTTCTACTATTTCAATGTCATAGGAACCAAGTCAGGGCAAAGTTTTGTAACAGATGAATACATGTAACAGATGGGTCAGAGAGCTTAAAGGGGAAACGTTAATACACATTGGGAAAGCTTCTGGTTTTGTTTTAGGAAAGGATGAGGTTTAAAAGAGTTCATTGATTACGCTCAAGAGAACTGTTGTACCAGAAAGGTATCACTATTCTGAGTGGCAAAGGAATTAAAGAAGGATGTTACTCTAATGTCTTTAAAGAATAATGTATCAACTGAAGGTGAAAAAGAGAAATTGCAGGTAGATTGCTTGTACCAGAATTGAGGCAGACTATTTCTCTTTAGTGAAAAGAAAGTCCAGATTCTGTTGATGGGGTTAAGGGTCCACAAGGGAGGGAGAGGCGTTCCAGGTGAGAGAAATCAAGAATTGATTGAGCAGTATCTGCAAAGAGTAGCCACCAGTGAACCGGGAGTGCAGGTAATCAGTCTCAGCAGAGAAAATGGTCACCTGTTCCTTAGAAGCAAGAACAAAGGAGGGAACAAGATGTATCAAAGAGATTCTAAAATGCAGCAGCAGAAAGTGAGAAAGGCTCACATTATGTTGCCCCAGTGTGTCCAAGAAAACAGAGATGAGCCTGCTACTAAGACCTTGTGATTAGCCGGAAGTAACACTGTCAGCAAGGACAATGGAGAGAGTGCTGGCACAAGTTTTAACAGGGAGATTATAGTGAGTCCACAAGAGATGTGAAAAGAAAAAACCATGAAGGGATCCAACCACTTGCCTCAGGGTTAAGAATATGCCCCCCTTGTTACAATGAAGACAATCAGCGGGGTTTGTTGTTGGGGGGGGGGGGGGGGTTGGATACTCTCTGAGCAATATTCAAAGACTTTAGTACATAAACAAAGCTTGCAGCCCAGTTTACCCAAGTTAGTAACCAACAAAGCAGAACTGATGGGAGATCAACCAAGTGAGGGATTTCATGGAATAGAACTTGAGAGCAGAAACTCACGAGGCTTTCAGACCTGCGCTTGGCTTGCCATGCTGCCATCTGCAATGTTCAAGATTCTGCATAGTTTGTCTCTAGCCTTCATTTCCTCATTATAAAAGTGGAAGAAGACGATGTAACCTTCCATTGTGGGTTGCCCAGGTGGCTCAGGGGTAAAGAATCCATCGGCCAATGCAGGAGACATGAGTTCAACCCCTGAGTCAGAAATATCTGCTGGAGAAGGAAATGGCAACCCACTCCAGCAGAAAAAGCTTTTGACAAAATCTAACACCGATCTATGACAAAAGCTCTCCAGAAAGTGGGCATAGAGGAGACATACATCAACATAAGAAAGGCCATATATGGCAGACCCACAGCAAACATCATTCTCAGTGGTGAAAACTCGAAGGCGTTTCCTCTAGGATCCGACTCTTTTCTTTTTTTCTTAGCTTGGGTTCTTCAGGAAGCAGACTCTGGAGACATGGAAATCTGTGCACAGGACGTTTCCTGGAGTTTTGGGGTGGGAGGGATTCTTCATAAGATCAAGACTTGAGAGAGACTAAAGGAAGCTGGGTTGTGTGGGGGAGAATTTGAAGGTTACTACAGTCTCAACAAAGAATTCCACTGGAGCTTGGGACCAAGTGGGCCCTGCAGAATCCTCCTGGCCTGAGGACAGACCAACTGGTTATTCCGGGTAATCAGAATCTAGTTTACAGAGAAGCCCATAGAACTAACCATCTGAATATTGTAATATTTAATCAACTCTGCATTATAGAAGCCCAAAGACTATCTTGAATGCAGCAATTATTTTAACAAACAGTATTGTACTATGCTGTCTGTGCTTGGTTGAATCTTTGGCTCTGGAAGTGTGTACATGAAGGGCCAGCTATTGGTTATATTTGGATTTTCTACTGCCTGGAGAGTGGGCTCCCGTAACTCTTAATTTTTTCAGGGGTCAACTGTATAATGAACTATATGGAGGTAAGTTGCCCATAAAATGAATGTATTGATAGTATCTATCTTGTAGGGAGATCTGAGGATTAAAAAGCCACAAAGCTGCAAAAGTAAATGCTATCAAAATATTTCAGGTTTTTTTTTCCTCACTACAACAGATGGAAATGAAATATATTGTAAAATAAAAATAACAAAGTAAAAAAAGAAGTATGCAATAAGTTTAGGGTAAGGAGTTATTTTATCTGAAAAAATTTAATGAAGGAGAAAGAATTTAGATGAGTCTTCAAGAATGAGCCGGACGCTGAAAGGCGACGAGAACGAAGAAGGTAAGAACACCCTCCAGGGAGGACAAAAAGGATGAACAAAGGTGCGGGGCCTGACGGCTTAGACTTTCTTGAGCAGATGGATCAGCTTCTTCAGAACACAGGAAATGTTGGGGACAGAGCTGATCTAACACCGATCTATGACAAAAGCTCTCCAGAAAGTGGGCATAGAGGAGACATACATCAACATAAGAAAGGCCATATATGGCAGACCCACAGCAAACATCATTCTCAGTGGTGAAAACTCGAAGGCGTTTCCTCTAGGATCCGACTCTTTTCTTTTTTTCTTAGCTTGGGTTCTTCAGGAAGCAGACTCTGGAGACATGGAAATCTGTGCACAGGACGTTTCCTGGAGTTTTGGGGTGGGAGGGATTCTTCATAAGATCAAGACTTGAGAGAGACTAAAGGAAGCTGGGTTGTGTGGGGGAGAATTTGAAGGTTACTACAGTCTCAACAAAGAATTCCACTGGAGCTTGGGACCAAGTGGGCCCTGCAGAATCCTCCTGGCCTGAGGACAGACCAACTGGTTATTCCGGGTAATCAGAATCTAGTTTACAGAGAAGCCCATAGAACTAACCATCTGAATATTGTAATATTTAATCAACTCTGCATTATAGAAGCCCAAAGACTATCTTGAATGCAGCAATTATTTTAACAAACAGTATTGTACTATGCTGTCTGTGCTTGGTTGAATCTTTGGCTCTGGAAGTGTGTACATGAAGGGCCAGCTATTGGTTATATTTGGATTTTCTACTGCCTGGAGAGTGGGCTCCCGTAACTCTTAATTTTTTCAGGGGTCAACTGTATAATGAACTATATGGAGGTAAGTTGCCCATAAAATGAATGTATTGATAGTATCTATCTTGTAGGGGAGATCTGAGGATTAAAAAGCCACAAAGCTGCAAAAGTAAATGCTATCAAAATATTTCAGGTTTTTTTTTCCTCACTACAACAGATGGAAATGAAATATATTGTAAAATAAAAATAACAAAGTAAAAAAAGAAGTATGCAATAAGTTTAGGGTAAGGAGTTATTTTATCTGAAAAAATTTAATGAAGGAGAAAGAATTTAGATGAGTCTTCAAGAATGAGCCGGACGCTGAAAGGCGACGAGAACGAAGAAGGTAAGAACACCCTCCAGGGAGGACAAAAAGGATGAACAAAGGTGCGGGGCCTGACGGCTTAGACTTTCTTGAGCAGATGGATCAGCTTCTTCAGAACACAGGAAAAGGTGGGGACAGAGCTGATGGCTTTCAGTTTCCAGTTAATTGTGACTGTATTTAGAAAAGAATGAAGAGGGACGCGGTTGAGCAAGGTAGGAGCATAAACAAAGTTGTGTTTTAGGAGAATGATGCACAATTGAAATCCAAGAATGTTGCAAGATAACAGTTCCATTGCTTGCTCCTGCCACAGGCTAGCACTTCTTTCCAGGGGACGTTTTTCTCTCTGAGGCAGCAGTTCCCAGAGTGCAGTCCCTGGACGGCAGCAGGAGCATCATCTCGGGACTCATTAGAAATGCGGACTCCCTGGCCGCACCCCGGAGCCACTGAAGCAGAAATTCGGCCTGTGGGCTCCTGCAGTCTGTTTTCACAAGCCCTCCAGGTGATGCTGATACACGCTCAAATTTTATAATCCAGGCTCCAGGTGTTCAAATAACACGTTTTTATCCTGGAGCAATCGTCCTTCGGAATAGCCCGGAGCAAGCCTCTCCGCCACCTCTCTAGAGAACGTGATCGCTGTCTCCTAACATCTCTCCAGACTCTCTGACCAGATGACTCAGCCGGAACTCTGCTCTGCATATATGTGGATCTGACTGGTTTTAAACAGGTTTTCAGAATAAATCTTCAATACAAATTCCCTTCCATTTGATTTGGAAGTGGAAAACCTCTGCATCAAAATATCTATTTTAATAGAACTAGATCAGAAAAAAACCTTAGGAAAAACTTACGGAGTTTCAGAAAGGGGTCACGAATTAGTATATATATATTTTTTTATATAAGAAATAGTCCTTAAAAAAAAGAAACAGTCCTTTCCCATTACTAATAAAACTCTGGAATGGCTAATGAAAATATTTATTCAGCTACCACAGAAAAAAAGATTCCAAATAATTAGATCTTGGATATTGAGGAGGGAACCAAAGTCAACAGAAATTGGTTCTGAATACGTTAAATAAGAAAATATATACATACAGAGTGTATCTGTGAGTGCCTGAGGGATGTTTCCTATCAGTGGACTGGGAATTGAAAGAAAAAGGAGCTGGCAAGGAGGTGAACCTGCAGAGGATGTGACCTCTGGTTAACTGAGAACTGGAACCCTACCAATCAGAGGCACTTCACCCCCTCCCGTGTCTCTGAGGTGCACACCCTGCAGGGCCTTCCCACTGCGGGACCCATTTGCAAGAATGCAGCCTTGAGAGAGCAATGTGGTGTTGGGACCATCTAGATTGAATGCTGGGCTGAACCCAGTGAAGGTCTCTATGCAAACCTCGAAGATTCTGACAGACAGATGCAGCAATCTATCATTTTTTGGTACCCAAGACAGAGGATGAGATGGTTGGATGGCATCATCGACAGTGGGCATGAGTTTGAGCAGACTCCTGGAGATGGTGAAGGACAGGGAAGCCTGGTGTGCTGCCGTCCATGGGGTTGCAAAGAATCAGACATGACTGAGAGACTGAACACAACCCAAGACAAGCCTTGTGGGTAAGTTCCCTTGCTCATTACACCTGCCTCCTGCTTATGGGGAAGGGTCTGCCTCCCTCTTAGCTCTCTCCCTGGCCTCCCTGCGTAGGCGCCAGTCTCAGATTTCACCTGGGGAACCCCTGAGTGAGTCTGCAAACCCACACGTGAGCACTCATCCATCCTCTGAGGGGGCCGACACCTTGAATTACACAGGCGAGCTAGTGGAATGGTATGGTTACAATAAATCCAACACATTTGGCAGACACACACACACAATCACACGTAAGACAAATGTGCTACATAAAGAATCTGTCCATGCTTCCAAACATTTTCATTTTGCTATCCAAATCCAACTCTCTCCCCAAGCTACTATATTGATACTGTAGTCACTGTACAAGTTACTGGAGACTGGAGTTGTCTTAAATACATAAGCATAAATTATGTATATTTAAGCTTGCTCATCCAGCTCTCTTCCCAGGGAGACTTACAGAAATTTCCATTTGGGGTGTTTTGAGACCAGCGCCATCCTGGGTGTCTGAAAGGGTGGATATGGTAACCCGCAAGCCCCACCTCACCTCCGACTCTCGTGTCTCCTTCAGCATCTCCTCCCACTGGCTCCTCGGGGGCTGACAGCGGTGTCCCCATCCTGTCAGACCTAGGGTCTCAGAGCCCTTCTTAACCTCTTTCTCTCACCTCAACCTCGAGCCAAGTGGAATTTCCCCTCACAATAGGTCTAAGATACGTTTCGACTTCTCCCTCATAGTTAGAATACCAGAGTCTGATTTGTCTCTTCTTCGGCTTAATAGCCTAGATAATACATAAATCTATGCTAACTGAACTCCTGCTCTTCCTCTAACGGAGGCCGGTCAGTCTGGAGAATCTGGCCCCGTCACACCTGCCCCCAGTTCCTCCCAGCACACCATGCCACACGCACCACCCCTGCCTGTCTTCACCATCGAGTTCAAACTGCAGCTCAGGGCTTCCCTGGTGGTCCAGTGGTTAAGACTCTGCCTGCCAATGGAGAGGACACGGGTTCCATCCCTGGTCTGGAATGATCCCGCCTGCCATGGGGCAGCCAAGAATGCTTGAGCCTGTGCTCAGCTAGAGGGCGGCCCCACTCGCCACAACTAGAGAAAAGCTTATGCAACAATGAAGACCCAGCACAGCCACAAATAAAATAAATAAAAAAAAAAAAAAAAAAAAAAACAGCAATGTTGGGTCCATTTATACACGGATATTCTTCCACAGAAAGTATTACAAGACTGCAGTCTCTAGCAGCTGGCTGAATCCACAGATGTGGAACCTTGGATAGGGAGGAATCAGGGATGTGCTTCCTGGTTCCACATAAAGGGAGGCTCAACTATAATCTGACTTTGCAGAGGGTCACTTCCCCAGTGGCTCAGTGGTAAAGAATCTACCTGCAAAGCAGGAGATGGGCTCAATCCCTGGGTTAGGAAGACCCCCTGGAGAAAGAAATAGTTACCCACCCCCGTGTTCTAGTCTAGGAAATCCCATGGACAGAGAAGCCCAGCAGGCTAGAGTTTATGGGGTTGAAAAGAGTCAGACTTAGCAACTAAACAGCAACAACAGTCCCTAAACCCTGCTTTATTCAAGGGTCAACTATTTCAGTTGTGCATTTTAGTGAAAAAATTGTACAAACGAATGAAATCTAAGCATGAAAAAACATGTTGCCCCCATGAAAATTAAATGTGATGCTCTGCAAATTACAAAAGGAGTTGCTTAAAAAACAACCCCTCCCAATCCCCCCCAAAAAAGCAAAAAAAGTTCCTGAATTAGGTGTCAGCGAGACAGTTGTAAAAGACTGAGGATAATGACAGCAATCTAGAAAGACTGTTCTAATGGAACGTCTCAGTAAATCTCTTTACTATTTCATCGTAAGTGACAGAACTTTAACTAAGAATTTGGAACTTTACCTAAGATGTTTTTGGCTGGAAATAACAGAAATTCTGCTTGAATGGCAAGAGAAAACTGGAATTACTATTCTGGTTAGCCAGAAATCCTGAGATAGATTCAGGATTATTTCATACAGCAACTTAATCAAGGCATCCTATTTCATTTCCACCTTTCTGCCCAACCATTTATATATTTTATTGACAAACTTCCATCTGGGAATCAAGATGGCATCAACAGCTCAAGGCATCTCAACCTGGTAAGTCAATAGCCAAAGGGACTCTTGGATCACATCGTACATTGTCTTTTAAAAGCAAAAACGTCTTTCAAAAAAGATTTCCTTTTAGGTTTCCTTTGTGTCTCACTGGCCAGGAGCAGGTTATACACCTAGCATCATTTGCAGAAGAGATGGAGAATCACCCAAGCCACCCAAAGAGAAGGATGGTAGGAAAGAAAAGAAAAAAAAAAAAAAAAAAAACACTCTGCAGCATGAGAGCAGGGAGAAGCTGTCAGGTAGGAAACCAATACTGTGTGTCCACGTAGCTTATGCATCGAGGGTTATGCAACACAGGGGACAATGAACACCCACACTGAGAAAAAGATCACTGCTCTACCGGAAGTAGTTGGTAAACGAATGTGCATTCACATGTATGAAGTTAAAACAAAAAATGCTGGCTTCCCTGGTGGCCCAGTGGGTAGAGAGTCCGTCTTGCAGTGCAAGGGACACTGGTTCGATCCCAGCCCTGGAAGATCCCACGTGCCACGGAGCAGCCGGACCCGTGTCCAATTATGAGCCAGCGCTCTGGAGCGCATGCGCCCAGAGACGGTGCTCTGCAGCGTATGCGCCCAAAGTCGGTGCTCTGCAACAAAAGAGGCCACAGCAATGGGAGGCCAGGGAATAAAGATGGATGAGAATAAATAAATAAATAACCAACAAAAGAGACCAAAATTAAAAAAAAAAAAACTAACTAAAAATGTTTGTTATATACACCCTACTTTAACTGACTTTTACTAACCTTCTGAATTGTGATTGCACCAAGTAAGATAGTGCCTAATGTACTTATACTGAACTGCTAATCACTCCGTCATGTCTGACTCTTTGCAACCCCACAGACTGTAGCCCACCACGCGCCTCTGTCCATGGGATTCTCCAGGCAAGAATACTGGAGTGGGGTCCCAACCCAGGCATCCCATCCAGGTCTCCTGCACTGGCAGGTGATTCTTTACCACCTGAGTCACCAGGGAAGCGTGTATGTCTTACAGACAGCACAGAGTCCTGTACACAGTACACAGAGTCAAGAGTGAACAATGGTGGTGATTTTATGTATTTGGTATAACAGGAACTCCATCAGTGCTTATTGATAGATGAGGAAGGTCACGTATGACGATGAAGTGGCATTCTCCCACCTGGGAAATTACCGAGTGCCAAAAAACGTCTGCTCTACTTTAAATGTTAAAATACTTTTCTGCCTTTAAGATGGTTACTCCCATTACTAATTTTGAAAGCTAATGATAGCGAAAAAAAAAAAAAAGAAGAAGAAGAAGAAGAAGTCCTGTATGGTTAACAAGCCATTTCCTTTTCCTCCTGGGAACATGAAAAAACTGTTTTCCCAGTCCCCACCTAGAAGTCTAATGATTATTTTTGGTCAAGGAAGCATCAACAGAAAACACTGGCCTCCAAGTCCTGGCCTCAAAAATCTTCTAGAGTTTTTATGCAAACTCCTGGTCAATCCTCTTCTCTCCTCACTTCATCTGAAAACCTGAAGCAGAAGAACAGTGCAGGGCTCCAGGATTCAAGGACCTGGCTGTGCCCACAAGCCCAGCATCCCACAGGAGCAGGCAGTGTGGGTGAGTTCGTGAGGTGGCGTGACCCCCAGGGCAGTGACACCTGCACGGAGCGCTACAGTAGAAACCGCGCAGCCATCACGGGGAGGGCCAGGCCACCGACCTTCAGCACGTCTCTCCACTGACTTTTCTGAAAATGTGCCTCCCCTTCCAACTTCCAATGCCTTACTTTGTCTATTTTATTTGAAACACGTAAACCACATATGCTGCTGTGGAAAGCATCCATCTGGTAACTGCGGCCACTCTTCATTGTAAAGAACTGAACTTGGTTGCACCCTCCCATGTGCATTTACACTTTAAAAGGCCCACAGAACGACCACAAGGCTTGTACCTAAAGAATGAATCACTAATGGTTGAATTTCCATAATCAAAAAGAGAAAAAAATATTACTATGCAAATTGTACCATATAGGCAATAGCGTATTTCAGTTAAAATTCCAGTCCTGAATAGAAATTGTTTACTTCTTTTTCTAAAATGACATACTTTTTAAAAGGCCGCTGTTCTGTTTATCTCTCTTATCTACAAGGTTCTCAATCCACCCTTATTTATAGCATACGAACTAAAATTCTTTAAAGCTGAAAAGTTTTATTGTATTTATTGTTATAGCTCATGAATTTTAAAATATCTAAAATAGAGAAAGATAAGGAAAAGATTGCATATAATTTAATTGTGAAAATGAACACTATTCCATAACTATGTAAAGAATTCAGAATTGCTTTGCTTATATAAAAATGTCTCTATCAATGTGTATTTTCTCTATTTTACATTGTAATCAATTCCAGGGTAAGTACTTACACTTTACTCTGCACTTGTGTGGCATCATGTGCAAAACCCTAGTAGGATTAATTTTTGCCCTTTGGAATGCATGGCAAATTTTACATATGTGATGAGACTGAAATTCAAACCCAACAATTAAGATGCGTAAAAACAGATACAGAAAAGCAGCTCATCTATTTGTCTAAAAATCCCACAAGTTCTCGATGGGCTCCCACCCCTGCTTCTAGAGTGTGGGAAAGGAAGGCAGAAGAGAAGAGGATGGTGAACTTAAATTTAAAATCAAAATTAACTCAGTCTCTTCTAGTTTCAAATAATCTCTTCTGAGTAAATAGTCAGTCAATTCAAAGTTCAGATTTTCTTTAAGGCTGAATCATGCCCTCCAGGCACCGACCTTCGCACGTCCACGACTTTTCGAAGGCCCCAACTTCCATCCACTTTTCTGAAAATGTGCCTCCCCTTCCAACTTCCAATGCCTTACTTTGTCTATTTTATTTGAAACACGTAAACCACATATGCTGCTGTGGAAAGCATCCATCTGGTAACTGCGGCCACTCTTCATTGTAAAGAACTGAACTTGGTTGCACCCTCCCATGTGCATTTACACTTTAAAAGGCCCACAGAACGACCACAAGGCTTGTACCTAAAGAATGAATCACTAATGGTTGAATTTCCATAATCAAAAAGAGAAAAAAATATTACTATGCAAATTGTACCATATAGGCAATAGCGTATTTCAGTTAAAATTCCAGTCCTGAATAGAAATTGTTTACTTCTTTTTCTAAAATGACATACTTTTTAAAAGGCCGCTGTTCTGTTTATCTCTCTTATCTACAAGGTTCTCAATCCACCCTTATTTATAGCATACGAACTAAAATTCTTTAAAGCTGAAAAGTTTTATTGTATTTATTGTTATAGCTCATGAATTTTAAAATATCTAAAATAGAGAAAGATAAGGAAAAGATTGCATATAATTTAATTGTGAAAATGAACACTATTCCATAACTATGTAAAGAATTCAGAATTGCTTTGCTTATATAAAAATGTCTCTATCAATGTGTATTTTCTCTATTTTACATTGTAATCAATTCCAGGGTAAGTACTTACACTTTACTCTGCACTTGTGTGGCATCATGTGCAAAACCCTAGTAGGATTAATTTTTGCCCTTTGGAATGCATGGCAAATTTTACATATGTGATGAGACTGAAATTCAAACCCAACAATTAAGATGCGTAAAAACAGATACAGAAAAGCAGCTCATCTATTTGTCTAAAAATCCCACAAGTTCTCGATGGGCTCCCACCCCTGCTTCTAGAGTGTGGGGAAAGGAAGGCAGAAGAGAAGAGGATGGTGAACTTAAATTTAAAATCAAAATTAACTCAGTCTCTTCTAGTTTCAAATAATCTCTTCTGAGTAAATAGTCAGTCAATTCAAAGTTCAGATTTTCTTTAAGGCTGATATCCCTCTCCAGCTTCCTCCCTGCTCATGCCTCTCTCCCAGTGGAGTCTGCCTCCAGGCAACTGTGCTCTGGATCTGAGCACCTCAAGGCCGCAGTGCGGCTGCTGTGGCCCGGTCACCATGTCCTCCCTCGCTCCGGAAAGGAAGGAGACAAAAGGAGAAGAGACAATGTCACCTGTGAAGATCACTTTTACTAGAAAATGCTTTTCTGAAAGTTTCCAGCTGAGTTTCCTTATATCTCACTGACCATATCTGGCAACCTTACTTGCTTTCCCAACTTTATTATGGAGGCAGGTAAAGGAGAAAGGATTTGAGAACTGGTATTTAGTTAGCTAGCCAGCAGTGTCCTCGAAAACTGGAGGATTACTACATAAACCCAACAATTTAGAAGATTTTTTTCTAGAAATGAGGAAACACATGGAAAATAAAAAATGAAAATGTCTTTAAATACTGTGTTTGGAAGGTTGACATATGGAAGGAAAGAGCAAATGTTATGTGAAACTCCATGAAGCAGAAACAATAGGCACAAGTTAGCACAGATGTTGGGTCAACGGGAAAGAATTTTCCAATGATTAGAACTATTCAAAAGGAAATCTGAGGCTTTTGGAGCAGGGAGCACACGTTCACCCTATAACCATTTCTCAAAAGCACAATAGCTTCTGCAGAGGGACTCTTCCAAGTCTAAGATGGTGCATTCTAATTGACTAAATTAAAGCACATTTTGAGTAATAATAATGACCAGTGCTTGAGGCACATCTATTCTCCTACATGCACGCGTCACCTCATCATCTACCACAAGGACCCTAAGAGATAAGCATAGCTATTACTCCCATTTAAAGAAACCGGGGGCTTGGTGGTCCAGCGGGTAAAGAGTCCACCTTGCAGTGCAGAGGGCACCGGTTCGAACCCTGGCCCAGGAAGATCCCATGTGCCACGGAGCGGCTGGACCGGTGTGTCCAGTTAAGAGCCAGCACTCTGGAGCACATGCGCCCAGGGCCGGTGCTCTGCAGTGAGAGAGGCCACTGCAAGGGGAGGCCCATGCATGCCAAAGAAAGAAAAGATGGATGAAAATAAATATAAATAAAAAAGGCATAATATTAAAAATATTAAAAATAAAAAAGAAACTGAGACATAAAGTGAATACACACACATACACACACACTTTGGAGTACAAATCCTGACTGCTGAGAATACTTTCAGAGAAGAATGCGTCTTTATTTCTGACTCCTGGACCAATCTGAGAATAGTTTTGGCCACTTGTCTATTTCTACTCCCAGTTTTCAAATGCTCATAGTGGCTGATGTAAGGTAGCTATTGGCTGAAAAACTGCTGAATGAAGGAATACGGTACATTCACAAGTCTTAATCACAACTGCTTGTTGAAACAACATACCATCTCACACATAGAAATCCTCTGATCACTCTAAGGCTATATCCTAGTCTAGAAATAATGCCAGGCAATTCTGCACACACACTCAGTAAAAACAAAGCAAAGCTATTTGTATTCATACGCAGCAGCTAATTATGTCTACAACAAAAGTTACCATATTGGGATCATGAAAAACAACACAGATCATGTGAGACTACACTCCTAAAACTGACTTCAGCCTGAAATCTGGACCTGATCTTCCAGAACCACATCCACAGAAGTTCAAGGAACTCCATGTTCAGGATCCCAGAGATGAGCATAGTTGTATTCGTTGCTAAATAAATGGTAAAGGTTAAAATTAAGAAAGAACAGAACCCCTAAGCTTAACAGAAGAGATGGGCAAGCACTGAAGCGTGGCAATCCCAGAATGTAAGAGGCAGGCTAAATGCCTCACAGGGGCCATGGCCACAGGACCCTCCCCACCCCCCAACACACACACAGTCTCTTGAATTCAGTGGTGTTTTGTGCTAATGAGGTGGCTCTTCTTTTTTAACCATTATTCTAATATAAGTAAAACTAATTTACAACGTTGTGCTACTTTCAAGAGTACAGGAAGCAGTTCAGGGGTGTGTCTATGTGTGTGTGTGTGTGTGTAGATACAGATACTTCTTCAGACTCTTTTCTCCCATAGGTTGTTACAAATAATTACACATAGTTCCCTGTGCTACACAGTGCATCTCTGTGGTTTGTCTGTTTTCTATAGTAGTATATGTATGTTAATCCCAAATTTCAAAGTTATCCCTCTCGTCCCCATGGGCTTTGGTAACCATGAGATTGTTTTCCAAGTCTGGTAAATCTGTTTCTGTTGTGTAAGTAAGCTCATTTGTATCACTTCTTTTAGATTCCACATATAAGCAATATGATACGATGTTTGTCTTTTCGTGTCAGACGTTTCTCACTTACTATGATCAACTCTAGCTTCATCCATGTTATTGCAGGTGGCATTGCTGTATTCTTTTTATGGCTGAGTTATAGTCCACAGAGTGCATGTACCACGTATTATTTATCCATTGATCTGCCAGTGGACCTTCAGGTTGCTTCTTTGTCTATACTGGTCTGCATAGGGACTGCAACCAGTTTGCGTTCCGACCAATAGTATAAGAGGGCTCCCTTTTATTCACACTCTCTCCAGCATTTATTTGTAGACTTTTTAGTGATGGCCATTCTGACTGGTGTAAGGAGGTACCTCATAGCGGGTTTGATGTGCATTTCTCTAATACTTAGTGATGTTGAGCATCTTTCCAGGTACCTGCTGGCCATCTGTATGGCTTTCGGTGACATGTCCATTTAGGTCTTCTGCCCATTTTTGATTAGGTTGTTTTTTTACATTAAGCTGTATGAGCTATTTGTGTATTTTAGAAAATATTCCCTTGACTGTGGCATCATAAGATCATTCGAAAACATTTTCTTTCAGTCCATAAGTGGTCTTTTCATTTTGTTTATGGTTTCTTTTGCAGGAGAACCCTCTTCTAGCATTGGTACTGCTGATATCCCCACTAAGCCCATATATTTCACTATTAAATTAGAATATTTTTGAAAATAAATATGCTGAAGGAAGAAATAGATTTTTTTCAGGAGGAAGCTTATCCTTATGACTTCCAGAAACAATCACAGGTATCAAAATTGTCTCCCTAATATAGGTACAGTAAAAATTATGGATAGTGCTATTGAGAAATGAATGCCAATTTTGAATACAAACAGATATAGTTGTTGGATCATGCTGCCTTTTATATGCATTACAAACAAAAATGAACTTGATCTGTACGTTATTTCTGCAAGATTCCATTAATATGCATTTAAAGAAGAACTCTGCCAACTGATGATGTGGTTTAAAAGTCAATGTTTAAATGTCAGCCAAAATCAAGTGCCCTAAACTCTTAAATAGGGACCACACATTCTCTATTTTCCATGCACAGTAGTAGGAAGGTAGGTGAAGCACTTCAAGGACACGCTGCTCCTAAACACATTCAGGTTGACGGCTGAGAAATTATTTCGGCAGACCCATCATTTTGATGTACAGCAGTCAGAAATAAGGTGTTTCACATGAAATAAAAACTCTCTGCCATCCGTCATGCATAAAAGACAAGCTGTGACGAAGGATTTCAAGCACAGAAACAACTATTTATGCGCAGGGATGTGGACAGGTCGGCAGATGATGGATCCTTCTCTACAGTGACGCCGTGGACCTTAGCGTTCTAAAGCTGGAAGCGAACTTTTGAAGGTCCAAGTTCTTCAGTCAGCAGTTAGGGAAACCGGGTATTCAAAGCAGCCGGGTGAATTATTTAAGACGACCATCTAAAAAGAGACCCAGTTCAATTTTCCTATGTTCTCTATCCATTAGGGAGGTTTTCCTTCCACCCATCACAAAATGAGAGAGGAGGCAGGCAGGATGGGTCTAACTTAACCCTCCTCCGTCATCTCATCATCGCCATCGCCAGAAAATATTCCCTTGACTGTGGCATCATAAGATCATTCGAAAACATTTTCTTTCAGTCCATAAGTGGTCTTTTCATTTTGTTTATGGTTTCTTTTGCAGGAGAACCCTCTTCTAGCATTGGTACTGCTGATATCCCCACTAAGCCCATATATTTCACTATTAAATTAGAATATTTTTGAAAATAAATATGCTGAAGGAAGAAATAGATTTTTTTCAGGAGGAAGCTTATCCTTATGACTTCCAGAAACAATCACAGGTATCAAAATTGTCTCCCTAATATAGGTACAGTAAAAATTATGGATAGTGCTATTGAGAAATGAATGCCAATTTTGAATACAAACAGATATAGTTGTTGGATCATGCTGCCTTTTATATGCATTACAAACAAAAATGAACTTGATCTGTACGTTATTTCTGCAAGATTCCATTAATATGCATTTAAAGAAGAACTCTGCCAACTGATGATGTGGTTTAAAAGTCAATGTTTAAATGTCAGCCAAAATCAAGTGCCCTAAACTCTTAAATAGGGACCACACATTCTCTATTTTCCATGCACAGTAGTAGGAAGGTAGGTGAAGCACTTCAAGGACACGCTGCGTCCTAAACACATTCAGGTTGACGGCTGAGAAATTATTTCGGCAGACCCATCATTTTGATGTACAGCAGTCAGAAATAAGGTGTTTCACATGAAATAAAAACTCTCTGCCATCCGTCATGCATAAAAGACAAGCTGTGACGAAGGATTTCAAGCACAGAAACAACTATTTATGCGCAGGGATGTGGACAGGTCGGCAGATGATGGATCCTTCTCTACAGTGACGCCGTGGACCTTAGCGTTCTAAAGCTGGAAGCGAACTTTTGAAGGTCCAAGTTCTTCAGTCAGCAGTTAGGGAAACCGGGTATTCAAAGCAGCCGGGTGAATTATTTAAGACGACCATCTAAAAAGAGACCCAGTTCAATTTTCCTATGTTCTCTCTATCCATTAGGGAGGTTTTCCTTCCACCCATCACAAAATGAGAGAGGAGGCAGGCAGGATGGGTCTAACTTAACCCTCCTCCGTCATCTCATCATCGTCATCACACACGTCCACCAGCGCTTTGCTATCTTAAGGGAGCCAGGAAGGTGACAGCCATAGTCCCCTTCCTCAGAAGCGTCTACTTCAGTTGAGGAGTCTGTGACTCCACGGGGGCAAAGCACTGTTCTCGTGCAGACAGAAGGGTGCTCAGTCTGAGTGTGTTCCACCTTGAGATACCGTCTTCCTGTCTTAAAGGAAATGCCGATGTTTCCACCCCACATCTTAAGAAACAAAACATTCTGCGGTCCCTCCTACGCTCCGCCCCACAGGGCAAGGATATAGATTCTGACCATCGCTGCTAAACATCTCTATACATGTATGCACACACAGCTTACTGTTAGGTTTTATGTATCTCGGACTTTATAACTGACGGCATGTTGTACGCATACTTCTGTGATGACTACGTATAGTTTTAGTCTTTTTTTTTTGACCATACCCCTTGGCTTGTGGGATCCCGATCTCCAACCAGGGATCAAACTCACAGCCTCTGCAGTGGAAGGCCAGAGTCTTAACCAACTGCTAGGGAAGTCCCAATGATTCGTATGTTTATCCAACTTCGTATTTTCAAGATTCAACCATGTTTGCGGGTGAATTCCTGTATATGCAGATTACACACGTATCTGTTCATCTGAGAACAGGCCTTTAAGTAGGTGGGGATTGGTTTGTTGTTTAATTGCTTCTGACTTCACTGGTACAAACAGTGGTCACTATTTTCCAGATCTGCTGTTTCACATACGCAGGAACACCTTGTTTCACGATGGGATGAATTTGGACAAAAGCTGTGACGAAGGATTTCAAGCACAGAAACAACTGATGGATCCTTCTCTACAGTGACGCCGTGGACCTTAGCGTTCTAAAGCTGGAAGCGAACTTTGAAGGTCCAAGTTCTTCAGTCAGCAGTTAGGGAAACCGGGTATTCAAAGCAGCCGGGTGAATTATTTAAGACGACCATCTAAAAAGAGACCCAGTTCAATTTTCCTATGTTCTCTATCCATTAGGGAGGTTTTCCTTCCACCCATCACAAAATGAGAGAGGAGGCAGGCAGGATGGGTCTAACTTAACCCTCCTCCGTCATCTCATCATCGTCATCACACACGTCCACCAGCGCTTTGCTATCTTAAGGGAGCCAGGAAGGTGACAGCCATAGTCCCCTTCCTCAGAAGCGTCTACTTCAGTTGAGGAGTCTGTGACTCCACGGGGGCAAAGCACTGTTCTCGTGCAGACAGAAGGGTGCTCAGTCTGAGTGTGTTCCACCTTGAGATACCGTCTTCCTGTCTTAAAGGAAATGCCGATGTTTCCACCCCACATCTTAAGAAACAAAACATTCTGCGGTCCCTCCTACGCTCCGCCCCACAGGGCAAGGATATAGATTCTGACCATCGCTGCTAAACATCTCTATACATGTATGCACACACAGCTTACTGTTAGGTTTTATGTATCTCGGACTTTATAACTGACGGCATGTTGTACGCATACTTCTGTGATGACTACGTATAGTTTTAGTCTTTTTTTTTTGACCATACCCCTTGGCTTGTGGGATCCCGATCTCCAACCAGGGATCAAACTCACAGCCTCTGCAGTGGAAGGCCAGAGTCTTAACCAACTGCTAGGGAAGTCCCAATGATTCGTATGTTTATCCAACTTCGTATTTTCAAGATTCAACCATGTTTGCGGGTGAATTCCTGTATATGCAGATTACACACGTATCTGTTCATCTGAGAACAGGCCTTTAAGTAGGTGGGGATTGGTTTGTTGTTTAATTGCTTCTGACTTCACTGGTACAAACAGTGGTCACTATTTTCCAGATCTGCTGTTTCACATACGCAGGAACACCTTTCAGACACGCGCAAGGTAATACCACACTCCGTTCCTAAACTGTTATATCCGTGTACATGCCTAGAGTCAGTAGTGAAGAGTGTCCACTTCTCAGCATCCTCGCTGCTCTTGGTGACATCTGACTTTTCAGACTGTGTCAATTGGGAGAGTGTGAATTACATCACAGTGTGACTCTTTTACTTGCATTTCCCTAGTTTACTGATAGTGAGCATCGTTTTATATGTTTATTAGCCATTCAGATGTTCTCTTCTGTGAAATGCATATTCATGCCTTTTGCCAATTTTTCTATCTAGTTGCTTTTCATTTTTTAAATTGATTTGTAGCAATTCTCCAAACAAATGACTCATTGGTTGTCATGTGCTGGAAATATCATCTCCCAGATTAGAACTTGCATTTGCAGGTTTTTTTTTTTTTTTACACTGTCTTTTGAGAAATGGAATGTTCAATTTTAATGCAATTATATTTATCATCTTTTCACTTAGAGTTAGTGACTTTTGTGCAGTCATAAAGACAACAGGCCATTCACTCTTCCAGACCCTAATTTAATTTTAATCTTTATGAAGTCCTGCCAAATGCAATAGCATTCCTGATGACCTCTGTGACTCCAGTTTTCTCTTCTTAAATCTATATTCCAAATTGTAGCCAGCTGCACAGCTGTCAGGACGCAATCCTGCAGTGAAACCCTTCCTCACGTGTGATCCCCTCCCCTTCACCCCATCCCCTGCCCGATCCCTTGCCCTAAAGGCTCGACAGCACCTCTGCAACAGCTGCCATTCCTCCCTGACTGCTCCAATGCACATGGACATAGCTTCCACCAGCAATTCAGGGTCTGCCTTTGTGCCCCGCCCTGGGGGACTCATGGCTTCCTGCTATAACTAACCTCCAGGTCACCTCACAACCCTTATTTGTTTTTCAGCTCCTTCATTATCAGTGGAAATCAAGTTCCTCCTGATGGAAATGCTTAGTCCATTCTGTTGCTTTGATTTAGACCCTAAGCAGCACCCACCCCAGAATCCACATTCAAATCTCACGTTGCTTCTCCACCCCATGAGACCTCAACCCCGTCTCCCTGCCCAGCTTTCTCCCCTGCTTCTCCTGCCCTGAGAGTGTGTGATGTGGACAAGGCATACTGCATTCTCTAGTTATTTTAAAATTCACTTCCTCTATCAACAGAGGAATGGATAAAGAACATATGGTACGTATATACAATGAAGTATTACTTGGCCGTGAAAAGAAACAAAATTGTGCCATCTGCACAATTGGATGGACCTACAGAGCAAAGTAACTCAGAAAAAGAAAAAAAAATCATTTGTTGCTGTGATTTTCCAGTTTCTAATTGGTTTCCTACTCTTTGCAAGCCCATGGACTGCAGCATAATCAGGCCAACCTGTCCCTCACTCTCTCCCAAATATCACCCAAGTTCAAATCCATTGAGTCAGTAATGCCATGCAACCATCTCAGCCTCTGCACCCCTCTTTTTATGCCTTCAGTCTTCCAGGCATCAGGGTCTTTTCCGACTAGTCAGCTCTTCGCATCGGGCGGTCAGCACATGGCTGCTGCAGCATCAGTCCTTCCAGTGAATACCCAGGGTGGATTTCCTTGAGGATTGACTCGTTTGATCTCCTTGTTGTCCGAGGAGCTCTTGAGAGTCTTCTCTGGCACGACAGTTTGAAAGCATCAGTTCTTTGGCACTCAGCCTTGTTTATGGTCCAACTTGCACATCCTTACAGGATAGCTAGAAAAACGATAGTATAGTTTTGATTATACAGACCTCTGTTAGCCAAGTGAGGTCTCTACTTTTTAATACGCTGTCTGGTTTGTCATAGCTTCCCTTCCAAGAAGCAAGCGTCTTCTAATTTCATGGCGGCAGTCACAGTCGACAGTGATTCCGGAGCCCAGGAGGAGACAATCTGTCACTGCGTCCACCTTTTCCCCTTCTGTTTGCCGTGAAGTGATGGCGCTGAATGCCATGGTCTTTGTTTTTTGAAGGCTGAGTTGTTTTTTTTGTTTGAAGGCTGAGTTTTAAGCCAGCTCTTGCACTCTGCTCCCTCACCTTCAAGAGGTCTCGAGTTCCTCTTCACTTTCTGCCATACGCAATACCTGCAAGTCTGAGGTCACTCATATTTCTTCCAGCAATCTTAAGTCCAGTTTGTGACTCATCCAGCCTGGCATTTTGCATGATGTGCTCTGTAATATAAGTTAAATAAACATAGTGACAATATACAGGCTTGTGGTACGCCTTTCAAAATTTTGAACAGGTCAGTTGTTCCATGTAAGGTTTGAACTGTTGCTTCATTCTTTCTGGAGCAATGAGCAACTGCCCTCCACCCTTCCCCAGCAGCATCCTGCACACCTTCCAACCTGGAGGGCTCACCTTTGGGTGTCATATCCTTTTGCCTTTCTATGTTGTTCCCATGGGATTCTGACGGCAAGAATACTGGCATGGTTTGCCATTCCCTTCCCCAGCGGACCACGTTTAGTCAGAGGCCTCCACTATGACCCATCTGTCTTGAGTCGCCCTACACAGCATGGCTCATAGCTTCATTGAGTTATGCAAGCCCCTTCACCACGACAGGGCAGGGACCCGCGAAGGAATCAAACATAAAAAGGAACAAAACTGTGCCACCTGCAGAGATGTGGATGGACCTATAGTGCAAGTGAGTCAGAAAAGGAAAACGAACATGTATTCATACATGTATGTGGAATCTACAAAAATGGTGCAGATGAACCTATTTTCAAAGCAGAAATAGACACATAGATAGAGAAAACAAATGGTATGGGGGGAAATGCCCAGCATCCCTTACAGGATAGCTAGAAAAACGATAGTATAGTTTTGATTATACAGACCTCTGTTAGCCAAGTGAGGTCTCTACTTTTTAATACGCTGTCTGGTTTGTCATAGCTTCCCTTCCAAGAAGCAAGCGTCTTCTAATTTCATGGCGGCAGTCACAGTCGACAGTGATTCCGGAGCCCAGGAGGAGACAATCTGTCACTGCGTCCACCTTTTCCCCTTCTGTTTGCCGTGAAGTGATGGCGCTGAATGCCATGGTCTTTGTTTTTTGAAGGCTGAGTTGTTTTTTTTGTTTGAAGGCTGAGTTTTAAGCCAGCTCTTGCACTCTGCTCCCTCACCTTCAAGAGGTCTCGAGTTCCTCTTCACTTTCTGCCATACGCAATACCTGCAAGTCTGAGGTCACTCATATTTCTTCCAGCAATCTTAAGTCCAGTTTGTGACTCATCCAGCCTGGCATTTTGCATGATGTGCTCTGTAATATAAGTTAAATAAACATAGTGACAATATACAGGCTTGTGGTACGCCTTTCAAAATTTTGAACAGGTCAGTTGTTCCATGTAAGGTTTGAACTGTTGCTTCATTCTTTCTGGAGCAATGAGCAACTGCCCTCCACCCTTCCCCAGCAGCATCCTGCACACCTTCCAACCTGGAGGGCTCACCTTTGGGTGTCATATCCTTTTGCCTTTCTATGTTGTTCCCATGGGATTCTGACGGCAAGAATACTGGCATGGTTTGCCATTCCCTTCCCCAGCGGACCACGTTTAGTCAGAGGCCTCCACTATGACCCATCTGTCTTGAGTCGCCCTACACAGCATGGCTCATAGCTTCATTGAGTTATGCAAGCCCCTTCACCACGACAGGGCAGGGACCCGCGAAGGAATCAAACATAAAAAGGAACAAAACTGTGCCACCTGCAGAGATGTGGATGGACCTATAGTGCGAAGTGAGTCAGAAAAGGAAAAACGAACATGTATTCATACATGTATGTGGAATCTACAAAAAATGGTGCAGATGAACCTATTTTCAAAGCAGAAATAGACACATAGATAGAGAAAACAAATGGTATGGCCACCAAGGGGGGAGGAGTAAAATGCCCAGCATCCCTTATTAGGGAATTTTTTGACTGTAATCTCTTTAACTATCTTCTAGAGACTTTCTCTTTCTCTTCTTCTTCTGGAAAGCTCCGGGAACTCTACTCTGTGTGAAGAAAATCCCCGCCCCCCAAAGAGGGAATATGTGGATGTTCAGCTGAAACACTTTTGCTGTACAACACAAAGTAATAACACATTGAAAAGCAACTAGGAAAGTAGAAAACTAAAAGTCTTGCTTGCTCAGTGATGTCTGACTCTTTGGAGCCCCATGGACTGTATTCCACCAGGCTCCTCTGTCCACGGGCTTTCCCAGGCAAGACTACTGGGGCAGGCTGCCATTTCCTGCTCTAGGAGATCTTCCTGACCCAGGGATCGAAACCGTGTCTCTCGCATCCCCTGCACTGGCAAGCAGATTCACATAACCATACTCCAATAAAAAAAATTACTTAAACACATCCATCCCCCACCCCACCCCACACACACATGACTTGGAAACTAGGGGAGACTTTCTTTTCTCTTCTAAATGTTGTCAGCAGGGAAGGAGACACTCAGCAGGAGCTCACATCGCTGGAGGTGCTCAGGGCAAAGGGGAGAACCCAGCTGAGCTTTCACAACAAGAAGGTGATGCATCAGGCAGAGGCTGCGGAAGGGCGGCCACCCAAAGAGCAAGGCAGGGCAAGAGCCCTGGGACCAGCCTCAGAACCTTCCTCCAGACCAGCATGCTGCAGGGCAAACTGTTGTTCCCATGGGATTCTGACGGCAAGAATACTGGCATGGTTTGCCATTCCCTTCCCCAGCGGACCACGTTTAGTCAGAGGCCTCCACTATGACCCATCTGTCTTGAGTCGCCCTACACAGCATGGCTCATAGCTTCATTGAGTTATGCAAGCCCCTTCACCACGACAGGGCAGGGACCCGCGAAGGAATCAAACATAAAAAGGAACAAAACTGTGCCACCTGCAGAGATGTGGATGGACCTATAGTGCGAAGTGAGTCAGAAAAGGAAAAACGAACATGTATTCATACATGTATGTGGAATCTACAAAAAATGGTGCAGATGAACCTATTTTCAAAGCAGAAATAGACACATAGATAGAGAAAACAAATGGTATGGCCACCAAGGGGGGAGGAGTAAAATGCCCAGCATCCCTTATTAGGGAATTTTTTGACTGTAATCTCTTTAACTATCTTCTAGAGACTTTCTCTTTCTCTTCTTCTTCTGGAAAGCTCCGGGAACTCTACTCTGTGTGAAGAAAATCCCCGCCCCCCAAAGAGGGAATATGTGGATGTTCAGCTGAAACACTTTTGCTGTACAACACAAAGTAATAACACATTGAAAAGCAACTAGGAAAGTAGAAAACTAAAAGTCTTGCTTGCTCAGTGATGTCTGACTCTTTGGAGCCCCATGGACTGTATTCCACCAGGCTCCTCTGTCCACGGGCTTTCCCAGGCAAGACTACTGGGGCAGGCTGCCATTTCCTGCTCTAGGAGATCTTCCTGACCCAGGGATCGAAACCGTGTCTCTCGCATCCCCTGCACTGGCAAGCAGATTCACATAACCATACTCCAATAAAAAAAATTACTTAAACACATCCATCCCCCACCCCACCCCACACACACATGACTTGGAAACTAGGGGAGACTTTCTTTTCTCTTCTAAATGTTGTCAGCAGGGAAGGAGACACTCAGCAGGAGCTCACATCGCTGGAGGTGCTCAGGGCAAAGGGGAGAACCCAGCTGAGCTTTCACAACAAGAAGGTGATGCATCAGGCAGAGGCTGCGGAAGGGCGGCCACCCAAAGAGCAAGGCAGGGCAAGAGCCCTGGGGGACCAGCCTCCAGAACCTTCCCTCCAGACCAGCATGCTGCAGGGCAAACTTCTCTCAGCGCAGCATTCCTGAGTGTGCTGGGCTCAGCAGGATCCTCTGAGCACAGAGAGGGACTAGTAACGAGAATGTTTACGTGCATGGCTTTAGAGCTGACCATTCCTATGGATCAAAAACCCATACCTTAAAATAGGTGGGGTGGAATTCCTAAAGAATTGGAAGCAACAATTACAACAGAGATAGTGATTCAGTTGCCAGAGCAACAAAGGTGTCAGGCTTAATAACAGAAGGAAAGAAATGATCCAGGATAGAGCTTCCCTACCCAGGTACTGCTAGTTCCAAAAGAGAGTCCTATCACTGCTGACGCTAAGAGGAGTCTGGGGCTTGGGTTAGCCTGTGGAGCATGGGGCATCTTCCTTCCCACATTCTGTAAGTCATGTGTAAGTCCCAAGGCAAACTGACAAGTCATTGTGCTACTAGCAAGAAAAAGCAGAATGTCGTGCTACTATAAATCTTGCTAAAAGTTAAGGTATTATTTAAGAAAAATACCTGTATTCCTTCTCTTAAAGTTTCGGCAGAGTGTATACTCTGTAGAAGTGATGGTGATAAAAATGTATGGCAATTAGAAAGAAGAAAATGAAACAGCCCAGCCAGCCTAGAACTGATACCAATATTACTGACCAGCAAGTTTCCCAGCATCAGTAAAACTTCTATGGAAAATTAATTTCATGCTTGTCTGCTCTGGTAAACCCCACACACATGACTTGGAAACTAGGGAGACTTTCTTTCCGAAACCGTGTCTCTCGCATCCCCTGCACTGGCAAGCAGATTCACATAACCATACTCCAATAAAAAAAATTACTTAAACACATCCATCCCCCACCCCACCCCACACACACATGACTTGGAAACTAGGGAGACTTTCTTTTCTTCTAAATGTTGTCAGCAGGGAAGGAGACACTCAGCAGGAGCTCACATCGCTGGAGGTGCTCAGGGCAAAGGGGAGAACCCAGCTGAGCTTTCACAACAAGAAGGTGATGCATCAGGCAGAGGCTGCGGAAGGGCGGCCACCCAAAGAGCAAGGCAGGGCAAGAGCCCTGGGGGACCAGCCTCCAGAACCTTCCCTCCAGACCAGCATGCTGCAGGGCAAACTTCTCTCAGCGCAGCATTCCTGAGTGTGCTGGGCTCAGCAGGATCCTCTGAGCACAGAGAGGGACTAGTAACGAGAATGTTTACGTGCATGGCTTTAGAGCTGACCATTCCTATGGATCAAAAACCCATACCTTAAAATAGGTGGGGTGGAATTCCTAAAGAATTGGAAGCAACAATTACAACAGAGATAGTGATTCAGTTGCCAGAGCAACAAAGGTGTCAGGCTTAATAACAGAAGGAAAGAAATGATCCAGGATAGAGCTTCCCTACCCAGGTACTGCTAGTTCCAAAAGAGAGTCCTATCACTGCTGACGCTAAGAGGAGTCTGGGGCTTGGGTTAGCCTGTGGAGCATGGGGCATCTTCCTTCCCACATTCTGTAAGTCATGTGTAAGTCCCAAGGCAAACTGACAAGTCATTGTGCTACTAGCAAGAAAAAGCAGAATGTCGTGCTACTATAAATCTTGCTAAAAGTTAAGGTATTATTTAAGAAAAATACCTGTATTCCTTCTCTTAAAGTTTCGGCAGAGTGTATACTCTGTAGAAGTGATGGTGATAAAAATGTATGGCAATTAGAAAGAAGAAAATGAAACAGCCCAGCCAGCCTAGAACTGATACCAATATTACTGACCAGCAAGTTTCCCAGCATCAGTAAAACTTCTATGGAAAATTAATTTCATGCTTGTCTGCTCTGGTAAAACCCCTTACTGAGTTGTTATAGAAAGAGAAAATTGAGATCAGCTGTGGGAATACCAAGAAGGGTTGATGCTGCTAAAAAGAACTGTCCGTCTGCATGTTCCGTTCCCCGAGGGCCACGCACACCAGGACCCTTCAGGAGGGTCAGTGAGGTGAGCGAGACTGCCTTTCTTTCTGCTTTCGGAGCTCAAAACCTTTCCCTCATGAGTCCTCACAAAATTCGGGGAAGATGCATGTGTCCTAGAGTAAATAAAATAATGATGATGATGATGATGATAATGGAATTATTAATCCATCTAAAGAACAGATGGGCAGACTTTCTATGGGAGAAACTAGCCAATGATGGGCAAATCTGTATACTACTTATTGTCCAGAGTTCAAACCTCTATTCTCTGATACATTGTGTTTGTTTTACGTTGTTTCATAAGACAAAGTTTAGGGCAGGTTGTTCATCGATCTTAGGGAGCTACATATACTTCTCAAATTCTGTAGAAAAAATTCTTAGCAGAAACTAAGCATATTATTTTGTTTCTTTTAGGAAGCAATTTGTTTCAAGGTGAAATTTCAAAAGATTCACCTTCCAAGTGATTTCACATTTTCTGTTATTACGCTTTTGAAAACAGCTTGGGCATGACACACCGCACCTTCTGCTCATCTAAATAAGACTGAGGAACAGATGGCCGCTGACCTTTCTCTCAATCACGTTCTGCCTGCCTGCGTATTATCTTACTTGTTAATCCAGAATTGTTCAAGAATCCGTACCTGAAAACCCTTTCTCCTGTAAGTCTTTTTGTGTAAGTCCCAAGGCAAACTGACAAGTCATTGTGCTACTAGCAAGAAAAAGCAGAATGTCGTGCTACTATAAATCTTGCTAAAAGTTAAGGTATTATTTAAGAAAAATACCTGTATTCCTTCTCTTAAAGTTTCGGCAGAGTGTATACTCTGTAGAAGTGATGGTGATAAAAATGTATGGCAATTAGAAAGAAGAAAATGAAACAGCCCAGCCAGCCTAGAACTGATACCAATATTACTGACCAGCAAGTTTCCCAGCATCAGTAAAACTTCTATGGAAAATTAATTTCATGCTTGTCTGCTCTGGTAAAACCCCTTACTGAGTTGTTATAGAAAGAGAAAATTGAGATCAGCTGTGGGAATACCAAGAAGGGTTGATGCTGCTAAAAAGAACTGTCCGTCTGCATGTTCCGTTCCCCGAGGGCCACGCACACCAGGACCCTTCAGGAGGGTCAGTGAGGTGAGCGAGACTGCCTTTCTTTCTGCTTTCGGAGCTCAAAACCTTTCCCTCATGAGTCCTCACAAAAATTCTGGGAAGATGCATGTGTCCTAGAGTAAATAAAATAATGATGATGATGATGATGATAATGGAATTATTAATCCATCTAAAGAACAGATGGGCAGACTTTCTATGGGAGAAACTAGCCAATGATGGGCAAATCTGTATACTACTTATTGTCCAGAGTTCAAACCTCTATTCTCTGATACATTGTGTTTGTTTTACGTTGTTTCATAAGACAAAGTTTAGGGCAGGTTGTTCATCGATCTTAGGGAGCTACATATACTTCTCAAATTCTGTAGAAAAAATTCTTAGCAGAAACTAAGCATATTATTTTGTTTCTTTTAGGAAGCAATTTGTTTCAAGGTGAAATTTCAAAAGATTCACCTTCCAAGTGATTTCACATTTTCTGTTATTACGCTTTTGAAAACAGCTTGGGCATGACACACCGCACCTTCTGCTCATCTAAATAAGACTGAGGAACAGATGGCCGCTGACCTTTCTCTCCAATCACGTTCTGCCTGCCTGCGTATTATCTTACTTGTAAAAATTAATCTTCTTATCTTCCACGATTTACAGTTGGTTCAAGAACCTACCTGTCATCAACATAGTATTAAACGCTTCACACCCATGCATACAGTCCCATGGATACCTGTTAGGAAATCTACTTTTCGGTATTTTTAACCATCAAAAATCCCAGTTAGAGATATAAAAGAAGAAGGCAAAACCAGTGTGTTAACCCTAAAGTGCGCTGGTACATTTATCAGACAAATAGGCCAATCATTCAAATACCAACATGAAAAAACAATTTTCAATGGTCCAAGTCACATAGAAAAATGTATTGGTTGGAAGAAGAAAGTACTATCCTCAGTCTAAACCATGTAATTATTAACCAGAAACAGTGGGCACTGTACAGATGAAAGTCCTTGGCGACATACACTATTTCTAAAGCAATTAAAAATGCATTTTATGAAAATAAAATTGGTGTTCTTTTGTGGAAACATGTTTCAGAACCTGAAGTTTCTGTGTCTATGCCCACAGGCACGTGGAGAACTAGGGTAGAGTAAAGGCAAGGATAATTACATGCTTACTTGGCAGGCTACAAATTCTTTTATTACCAGTATATTATCTCATCTCATCTTTACCTCTTAATTGGTAGATATCAAATCCTGGTAGGCAGCAATTTATAAAACAAGTTTATATTAAAAAATTTTGTAGCAATAACCCATGTATCTCAGAAGATATTTTCATAGAAATGGAATATCCAAAATTGTCCCAAATTGTACTTTGCATGTGAAGACCCAGGCTTCCTGTGGGGTCTTCAGAGAGAGGACAAAATAAAAGTACAGTATTTGAAGAAAATGACGGTTTCAGAATTTTGTGATTGCTTCCTTGACAAAATTTGTTAATCACAAAATTCTAAAACTGCACTCATTGGTAGGAGATTAACCTTGCACAGCAATATTCACTCACAAACTTGTTTCTTTTCAAGTAGAAAATTGATGGATAATGATTTAAAAAAATCATTAAAAAATCACAAACAACTCTGTAAAACGTTGTATAGATCACACTAATTCTTCTGTTTTCAGAGATTAGTCTTCTAGCCTGACTTAATTGTTTTATAAAATATACACCAACATAGAAAGAACAAACATTTAAATCCTTTTCTGGTGGCCACTTACATTAACTGTCACTGTTAATATGGGAAAGATTATTTTCTGAGACAAAACTTGATATCATCATTATCCTGACATTTTCTACTTGAAAAGAAAGCAGATCTGCAGGTGAACACTGGGGAAGTTTACTCTCTTCCCAATGTGCCACAGGGTGAATTCAGTATGACAATTTATAAATAACATGAAAATATTACTCACTCTATGGGAATCTGTTGGAAATTTTCCTTTGATCCCAGAAGTAATTAAAATAGTGGAGATGATAAGGTCAAAGTCTAGAATTCAACCTGCATGAGTTTTCCTGAGAATTGACTATAAACATTAAATATTCTAAAAAAGAAAATTATAATTGTTCACCTATCTTGATTTAATAGCTTAAAGCAAAACTCAGCAATTTAAACTGCAATTACAAAAAATAATGACAGTAGTATTCCCCTAAAGTATTAATGAAAAATGAGTATTAGCTCCTAATTAAGAGTGTACAATGGTAAATGGTACAATGGTAAATTCAAGATAATTATTATTTTATAAGTAAATTTTATATAATCAAAATTTTAAAAATCTAAAAGGCATGAGTCTTAAAAAATGAAGCAACATATCTATTTAATATCACGCTTAATGTGCTGAAATGCAAATGCATATAAGTAGAATATCATAAAATGCTTATTTTTAAATTTTGAAATATAATTTATATAAATCATTTTAAAGGGATATATTTATAAATGAAAATAACTAATAATATTACACTTCCTGTGGGGTCTTCAGAGAGAGGACAAAATAAAAGTACAGTATTTGAAGAAAATGACGGTTTCAGAATTTTGTGATTGCTTCCTTGACAAAATTTGTTAATCACAAAATTCTAAAACTGCACTCATTGGTAGGAGATTAACCTTGCACAGCAATATTCACTCACAAACTTGTTTCTTTTCAAGTAGAAAATTGATGGATAATGATTTAAAAAAATCATTAAAAAATCACAAACAACTCTGTAAAACGTTGTATAGATCACACTAATTCTTCTGTTTTCAGAGATTAGTCTTCTAGCCTGACTTAATTGTTTTATAAAATATACACCAACATAGAAAGAACAAACATTTAAATCCTTTTCTGGTGGCCACTTACATTAACTGTCACTGTTAATATGGGAAAGATTATTTTCTGAGACAAAACTTGATATCATCATTATCCTGACATTTTCTACTTGAAAAGAAAGCAGATCTGCAGGTGAACACTGGGGAAGTTTACTCTCTTCCCAATGTGCCACAGGGTGAATTCAGTATGACAATTTATAAATAACATGAAAATATTACTCACTCTATGGGAATCTGTTGGAAATTTTCCTTTGATCCCAGAAGTAATTAAAATAGTGGAGATGATAAGGTCAAAGTCTAGAATTCAACCTGCATGAGTTTTCCTGAGAATTGACTATAAACATTAAATATTCTAAAAAAGAAAATTATAATTGTTCACCTATCTTGATTTAATAGCTTAAAGCAAAACTCAGCAATTTAAACTGCAATTACAAAAAATAATGACAGTAGTATTCCCCTAAAGTATTAATGAAAAATGAGTATTAGCTCCTAATTAAGAGTGTACAATGGTAAATGGTACAATGGTAAATTCAAGATAATTATTATTTTATAAGTAAATTTTATATAATCAAAATTTTAAAAATCTAAAAGGCATGAGTCTTAAAAAATGAAGCAACATATCTATTTAATATCACGCTTAATGTGCTGAAATGCAAATGCATATAAGTAGAATATCATAAAATGCTTATTTTTAAATTTTGAAATATAATTTATATAAATCATTTTAAAGGGATATATTTATAAATGAAAATAACTAATAATATTACACTCAGTTGTTGATAATCAAGGATCATAGATGAAAGATATTATTGAGGGATGTACAAAAACAGATGGTAGTAAAAACAGGCATTGTGAAAATCAGTGAATTTGAACGAACCTAGAACCTCAAACCTGGAGGCTTCCCACATTTCCTCCATGAAAATCTATCTAAAAGTCAGGGCTTCCCTGGTGGTCCAGTGGGTAAACAGTCCGCCCTGCAGGGCAACGGGCGCATGCGCCCGGGGTCGGTGCTCTGCAATGAGAGAGGCCACTGCAGTGGGAGGCCCACACAGGCCAAGGAATAAAGATGGATGGAAATAAACATAAAGAAAGAGGCATGATGGGGAAAAGAAAACATTCATAAAAAAATATACATCTAAAAGTCTGACATGTACTCCAACCTATCTGTGGAAGTAATCCAAAGAAACCGAGGCACTCATTTCAATGTCTTTCAAAGTTGCATACTTTGTTTTTAAATCTGAGAGAATATTTGTCCTACGATTACTATTCAGATAATGCGTCTTTCACAAAGTCTCCGAGTGAAGACGTGCTCCTGAAGGCCTGCCCGTCCACACGGGGCTGCTGGAACTCTGGTGCCTCTCACCCCAAAGTCCTGGCGTGTGGCCATCCACGGAGAACAACACAGACCTCACCCAGGACCCTCTTGTACCCAGGAGGTTTAGATGAACCCGACCCAGTCAGTGGCTACCCAACGGTAGCTCGAAGGCAAGGACTCCGCTTCTTGACCTCCAGTCGTTTCTCATTTATATCACACTTTGTTCCAACAGACCAGTATCTGTGGCTATAATTCAGGAACTCCGGCTTCTGCCTCCAGTTTTATATGGAAACTATTTATAGCAGAGCTTACTATTAAATAAATCCAGATATTATGTAAGGTCAAATTTGTCCTATCAATATCCTTCCTATAAGGAACAAAAGATGCATAAGCAGGAAATCGTATTTATTTTCCCATCCTAAATGCTGGAACAGTTCGAAATCTCAAAAGTAAGCAATGAGAAACAGAGGAGACATTCAAAAGGGGGAGTGCTTGAATTTATCATAAAATGCTTATTTTTAAATTTTGAAATATAATTTATATAAATCATTTTAAAGGGATATATTTATAAATGAAAATAACTAATAATATTACACTCAGTTGTTGATAATCAAGGATCATAGATGAAAGATATTATTGAGGGATGTACAAAAACAGATGGTAGTAAAAACAGGCATTGTGAAAATCAGTGAATTTGAACGAACCTAGAACCTCAAACCTGGAGGCTTCCCACATTTCCTCCATGAAAATCTATCTAAAAGTCAGGGCTTCCCTGGTGGTCCAGTGGGTAAACAGTCCGCCCTGCAGGGCAACGGGCGCATGCGCCCGGGGTCGGTGCTCTGCAATGAGAGAGGCCACTGCAGTGGGAGGCCCACACAGGCCAAGGAATAAAGATGGATGGAAATAAACATAAAGAAAGAGGCATGATGGGGAAAAGAAAAAATTCATAAAAAAATATACATCTAAAAGTCTGACATGTACTCCAACCTATCTGTGGAAGTAATCCAAAGAAACCGAGGCACTCATTTCAATGTCTTTCAAAGTTGCATACTTTGTTTTTAAATCTGAGAGAATATTTGTCCTACGATTACTATTCAGATAATGCGTCTTTCACAAAGTCTCCGAGTGAAGACGTGCTCCTGAAGGCCTGCCCGTCCACACGGGGCTGCTGGAACTCTGGTGCCTCTCACCCCAAAGTCCTGGCGTGTGGCCATCCACGGAGAACAACACAGACCTCACCCAGGACCCTCTTGTACCCAGGAGGTTTAGATGAACCCGACCCAGTCAGTGGCTACCCAACGGTAGCTCGAAGGCAAGGACTCCGCTTCTTGACCTCCAGTCGTTTCTCATTTATATCACACTTTGTTCCAACAGACCAGTATCTGTGGCTATAATTCAGGAACTCCGGCTTCTGCCTCCAGTTTTATATGGAAACTATTTATAGCAGAGCTTACTATTAAATAAATCCAGATATTATGTAAGGTCAAATTTGTCCTATCAATATCCTTCCTATAAGGAACAAAAAGATGCATAAGCAGGGAAATCGTATTTACCTTGGTTGCCTAGTGCCTTGAAACTGCTGGAACAGTTCGAAATCTCAAAAGTAAGCAATGAGAAACAGAGGAGACATTCTATAGTAACTGGGGGAAGAGAAACTAATCTTTAATAGTGAAAATGCAAACTATCATTTATTGAAACTTTATCCCATTCCAAGACACTCTGACAAATCCTTCATAAGAATTAACTTCTGTGGTTCTCACCATAACTCTGTGCTGTTGTTCAGTCACTAAACCGTGTTAGACTCTCTGTGACCCCACGGACTGCAGCAGGCCAGGCTGCTCTGTCCTTCATCGTCTCCTGGGGTTTGCTCAAGTTTATATCCACTGAGTCGGGGATACTACCTGGCACCTCTGTGAACTCTAGGAAGCCATTATTATTAGCATCCTAATTTTTGCAAGTGGGGAAAACTGAGACTGTGAATGACTGGACACGACTGAAGTTACACAGCACTCACGCGTGTACAAGTTAAACAGCGAGAAACTGGTAGATACAGGACCTTAGTAAGCATTACTAAGAACAGAGCTAGTGTAGGCAATGGAACACCAGCTGAGCTATTTCAGTTCAGCTACTTTCAATAAGCTAAAAGTTGATGCCGTTAAAGTGCTGCACTCAATACACCAGCAAATTTGGAAAACTCAGCAGTGGCCACAGGACTGGAAAATGTCAGTTTTCATTCCAACCCCAAAGAAGGCCAATGCCAAAGAATGTTCAAAGTGACACAGCACAGGACCCTATGGTCTTTACCATGTCCTCTCACTGCTTTTTGTCTGTGGAAAACTTTAGTCAAAGAATAACTTTAATCAGAGAAGTGAGAAATGCTGAAACAAAGGAAAACAGTCACAGGAGACTAAATAATAATAATGTAGTCATGAAGCATAGTTGCAAGGGCTATAGAACAGACCAGTATCTGTGGCTATAATTCAGGAACTCCGGCTTCTGCCTCCAGTTTTATATGGAAACTATTTATAGCAGAGCTTACTATTAAATAAATCCAGATATTATGTAAGGTCAAATTTGTCCTATCAATATCCTTCCTATAAGGAACAAAAAGATGCATAAGCAGGGAAATCGTATTTACCTTGGTTGCCTAGTGCCTTGAAACTGCTGGAACAGTTCGAAATCTCAAAAGTAAGCAATGAGAAACAGAGGAGACATTCTATAGTAACTGGGGGAAGAGAAACTAATCTTTAATAGTGAAAATGCAAACTATCATTTATTGAAACTTTATCCCATTCCAAGACACTCTGACAAATCCTTCATAAGAATTAACTTCTGTGGTTCTCACCATAACTCTGTGCTGTTGTTCAGTCACTAAACCGTGTTAGACTCTCTGTGACCCCACGGACTGCAGCAGGCCAGGCTGCTCTGTCCTTCATCGTCTCCTGGGGTTTGCTCAAGTTTATATCCACTGAGTCGGGGATACTACCTGGCACCTCTGTGAACTCTAGGAAGCCATTATTATTAGCATCCTAATTTTTGCAAGTGGGGAAAACTGAGACTGTGAATGACTGGACACGACTGAAGTTACACAGCACTCACGCGTGTACAAGTTAAACAGCGAGAAACTGGTAGATACAGGACCTTAGTAAGCATTACTAAGAACAGAGCTAGTGTAGGCAATGGAACACCAGCTGAGCTATTTCAGTTCAGCTACTTTCAATAAGCTAAAAGTTGATGCCGTTAAAGTGCTGCACTCAATACACCAGCAAATTTGGAAAACTCAGCAGTGGCCACAGGACTGGAAAATGTCAGTTTTCATTCCAACCCCAAAGAAGGCCAATGCCAAAGAATGTTCAAAGTGACACAGCACAGGACCCTATGGTCTTTACCATGTCCTCTCACTGCTTTTTGTCTGTGGAAAACTTTAGTCAAAGAATAACTTTAATCAGAGAAGTGAGAAATGCTGAAACAAAGGAAAACAGTCACAGGAGACTAAATAATAATAATGTAGTCATGAAGCATAGTGAAGGACCTTTAGCTCTTTCTCAAGGGCTATAGATAATATTCTAAGCCATATCCTGTGAGCTGTCTTCTAGATATTAAAGCCCAGGTGGAGAAGCTAACTGCATGATGACCAGGCTATACCCAGGACTTTGCTGCCACTATTCCAAGAACTGACCGCAAAGACACGGGAACAAACAGGCCCTGGAACTGAAGATTAACTGTACCTAAACAATCAAGATGAGGCTGGTCAGACCACTGACGGCCACTTTGAAGATGACTGTCGGAGCTGACTGTGCTGTTTCTACATGTAGCAAGCCCCAAGTCTGACTAGGAAAGCTCTCACCCCACGCTCTTTATGGGAAGTGGGGAGTTGGTCTTTGTACCTTTGTTAGGAAAGGAGTATGTCAAGGCTGCATGTTGTTAGCCTGCTTATTTAATTAACATGCAGAGCACATCATACAAAGAGCCGGCCTGAATGAAGCACAAACTGGAATCAAGACATCCGGGAGAAATATCCATGCCTCAGACATGCGGATGGCACCACGCTTATGGCAGAGAGCTGAAGAGGAGCTGAAGAGGCTCTGCATAAGGGGAGGGGAAAGGCTGGGTTAAAACTCAGCATTCCAAAAACTAAGAGCAGGGCATCCAGTCCCTTCACTTCATGGCAAACAGATGGGCCAACAGTGGAAACAGTGACAGACTTTATTTTCTTGAGCACCAACATTACTGTGTATGGTGACTGCAGGCATGAAATTAAAAGATGCTTGCTCCTTGGAAGAAAAGCTACAACAAATCTCAACAGAGTGCTGAAAAGCACAGACGTCACGTTGCCCACACACATCCGCAGAGTCAAAGCTTTGGCTTCTGTAGTCGTCACGTATGGATGTGAAAGACCTTAAAGGTGGCTGCGCACTGAAGAGCTGATGCTTTTGAATTGAAGCAGTAAAGACCTGGAGAGGAAACTAAGGAGACAGTACGAGAAACAAGAGGAGAACCTCGAGACGGGAGAGGAGACAAGGCTTCCGAGGGATGGGTCATTTAGACTGAGTTCTAAATGCCATTCATGAGTGAAAGATAAACCCAGAGTTTGGAATTGACACACACACACTACTATATATAAAACAGATAACTAATAAGGAGTTGTTATGGATAGCACAGGGAGCACGATAATCTATAATAACCTAAATGGGAAAATAATATAAAAAATGAATATATGTATATGTGTACCTGAATCACTCTGCTGTACACCTGAAACTAACACAACATTGTTAATCAGCTATGACATAAAATAAATATTTTTTGGCCACTTTTATTGGTCTTTCATTTATTTTTCATCCATCTTTGTTCTTTAGCCTGTGTGGGCCTCCCACTGCAGTGGCCTCTCCTGTAGCAGAGCACTGGCTCTGGACGCACGCACTCCAGAGCGCTGGCTCGCAATTGGACACACTGGTCCAGCCACTCCATGGCATGTGGGGTCGTCCTGTGCTAGGGATCGCACCAGCACCCCTTGCTGTGCAAGGCAGACTCTCTACCCACAGGACCACCAGGGGAAACCCTACAATAAATATTTTTTTAAAAAATTTAAAAATTGAAGTAAAGAGAGTATTAACCAGAGAAAACAGTATTTGCAAAATCTCTGGTATATGACGGATAGATGCATGGAAAGACAGATGGATATAGAGGTAAAAGAATAAATTACAGATAAAGAAATATTCTCTGCCTTTATCAAAAATGGCTCACAAATGACAGATCTTGAAGCCTGAATTTGGAGAAGGACTGTAGAAACTCCACCTGCCAAGTTAGACATGTGGAAGATGCCACTGTCTTCCACACTCATTGTTATTCTTTAGTCGCTCAGTTGTGGCCAACTCTTTGTGACCCCATGGGCTGGTCGCCCACCAGCCTCCTCTTGCTCCTTGGAAGAAAAGCTACAACAAATCTCAACAGAGTGCTGAAAAGCACAGACGTCACGTTGCCCACACACATCCGCAGAGTCAAAGCTTTGGCTTCTGTAGTCGTCACGTATGGATGTGAAAGACCTTAAAGGTGGCTGCGCACTGAAGAGCTGATGCTTTTGAATTGAAGCAGTAAAGACCTGGAGAGGAAACTAAGGAGACAGTACGAGAAACAAGAGGAGAACCTCGAGACGGGAGAGGAGACAAGGCTTCCGAGGGATGGGTCATTTAGACTGAGTTCTAAATGCCATTCATGAGTGAAAGATAAACCCAGAGTTTGGAATTGACACACACACACTACTATATATAAAACAGATAACTAATAAGGAGTTGTTATGGATAGCACAGGGAGCACGATAATCTATAATAACCTAAATGGGAAAATAATATAAAAAATGAATATATGTATATGTGTACCTGAATCACTCTGCTGTACACCTGAAACTAACACAACATTGTTAATCAGCTATGACATAAAATAAATATTTTTTGGCCACTTTTATTGGTCTTTCATTTATTTTTCATCCATCTTTGTTCTTTAGCCTGTGTGGGCCTCCCACTGCAGTGGCCTCTCCTGTAGCAGAGCACTGGCTCTGGACGCACGCACTCCAGAGCGCTGGCTCGCAATTGGACACACTGGTCCAGCCACTCCATGGCATGTGGGGTCGTCCTGTGCTAGGGATCGCACCAGCACCCCTTGCTGTGCAAGGCAGACTCTCTACCCACAGGACCACCAGGGAAGCCCTAAAATAAATATTTTTTTAAAAAATTTAAAAATTGAAGTAAAGAGAGTATTAACCAGAGAAAACAGTATTTGCAAAATCTCTGGTATATGACGGATAGATGCATGGAAAGACAGATGGATATAGAGGTAAAAGAATAAATTACAGATAAAGAAATATTCTCTGCCTTTATCAAAAATGGCTCACAAATGACAGATCTTGAAGCCTGAATTTGGAGAAGGACTGTAGAAACTCCACCTGCCAAGTTAGACATGTGGAAGATGCCACTGTCTTCCACACTCATTGTTATTCTTTAGTCGCTCAGTTGTGGCCAACTCTTTGTGACCCCATGGGCTGTCGCCCACCAGCCTCCTCTGTCCATGGGAGTTCCTAGGCAAGAACCCTGGAGTGGGTTGCCATTTCCTTCTCCAGGGGATTTTCCTGACCCAGGAATCAAATCTGAGTCTCCAGGCTGGCAGGCAGACTATTTACCACGGAGTCACAAGGGAAACCACACCCCATCCTCATAGTTAAATCTAAACTTACCTGTGCTAACCACGTTTGTCCCCCTCTGACCTAAAGTTCAACAGTGACCTCCAGTGTCCTGTCGAGCCCACACCCACCCACTCCCATGGGGGACCAGATCCCATGCTCTGAACCAGGTGTCATTTGTCCATTTGAGGTCAGCACCTGAAGTTTCCTGCTACAGTGACTTACTAACTAGAGAATATCGAATCACGTCTCTTTTTTTTTTTTTTCACCTCAACCAAGTTCTATTTCACTAACTCCTTTAAACACTGTGTATAAGTATCACCTGGGAGCCTGTTAAAAATGTAGATTTCCAGTATTTGCATTTTAGATTTCTCGGATGGCATGTTTTAACATTCAAGTTTCAGAAATATCATTCTAATTAGTCTATTCCTTCTAATACTTACACTTGTTTGCAACATCCTAATTCTTTCCATTGGCAGCTTTATGCAACTAACAGCGTGGCTCATATGAAATCTTTCTGAGCTTTTTGGATAATTTCTGTTTTCATTTCATTAAAAAATGTCTATTGTCATGGTTGGTAGGACTTGGGGTAGAGAAAGGAATTAATTCTAGGGTTTGCTACAGCAAATAAAAAAGAAAAACATTTTGATGAAAGCTTGAACCACTCTTGTTAGTCTGGTTAGTAGTATGATTCAGACCTACAGCAAATAAGGAAGGATCTTGTTAAAACTTGGAGGAGGTAGGACCAGAGTAAAGCCTTCTTAAGCTCCATGTACAGAGGACAAGATGGCTGGCTGGCATCACTGAGTCAACAGACATGAGTTTGAACAAGCTCCAGGAGACGGCGAAGGACAGGGAAGCCCGGCGTGCCGCAGTCCACGGGGTCACAGAGTGAGACATGAGTGAGCCACTGAACCGACCCGAACTGAAAGCTCTATATAAAGAACTTCTTTAAGTACTAATGCAAGAGGGAAGGGCCAATTTTGATTCCAGATTTTGAATCTGTTTCTTTGTCTTCAACTTTTGGTTTTTGTTGTTTTTGTTATTATAATCATACATAAAGGCCTGCCTCAGGGAACCCTGTCCCTCTGCCTCCGTGTAAGTGGCTTTGTTCAGCTCACAGAGAGACAAGTGGATCCTGTTCACCTGTTGAATGGCTGCAGAAAAGAAGAAATTAACACATCCTCTCCTATTTTGCAAGATAAATGGCCTTTTTACTTCCTTACTTCCTTTCCCTCTCTACTGTATGAAATAAACTGGCATCCAGACCCTGGTAAGATGGGAGATTTTGGAGTCCCTAGCCTGCCACCCCTCCTCTTCGGCGTATTTTTCTTGCACTAGGGGGTAAATGGCCTTTTACTCCAAGCCTTCGTACTAACTAGAGAATATCGAATCACGTCTCTTTTTTTTTTCACCTCAACCAAGTTCTATTTCACTAACTCCTTTAAACACTGTGTATAAGTATCACCTGGGAGCCTGTTAAAAATGTAGATTTCCAGTATTTGCATTTTAGATTTCTCGGATGGCATGTTTTAACATTCAAGTTTCAGAAATATCATTCTAATTAGTCTATTCCTTCTAATACTTACACTTGTTTGCAACATCCTAATTCTTTCCATTGGCAGCTTTATGCAACTAACAGCGTGGCTCATATGAAATCTTTCTGAGCTTTTTGGATAATTTCTGTTTTCATTTCATTAAAAAATGTCTATTGTCATGGTTGGTAGGACTTGGGGTAGAGAAAGGAATTAATTCTAGGGTTTGCTACAGCAAATAAAAAAGAAAAACATTTTGATGAAAGCTTGAACCACTCTTGTTAGTCTGGTTAGTAGTATGATTCAGACCTACAGCAAATAAGGAAGGATCTTGTTAAAACTTGGAGGAGGTAGGACCAGAGTAAAGCCTTCTTAAGCTCCATGTACAGAGGACAAGATGGCTGGCTGGCATCACTGAGTCAACAGACATGAGTTTGAACAAGCTCCAGGAGACGGCGAAGGACAGGGAAGCCCGGCGTGCCGCAGTCCACGGGGTCACAGAGTGAGACATGAGTGAGCCACTGAACCGACCCGAACTGAAAGCTCTATATAAAGAACTTCTTTAAGTACTAATGCAAGAGGGAAGGGCCAATTTTGATTCCAGATTTTGAATCTGTTTCTTTGTCTTCAACTTTTGGTTTTTGTTGTTTTTGTTATTATAATCATACATAAAGGCCTGCCTCAGGGAACCCTGTCCCTCTGCCTCCGTGTAAGTGGCTTTGTTCAGCTCACAGAGAGACAAGTGGATCCTGTTCACCTGTTGAATGGCTGCAGAAAAGAAGAAATTAACACATCCTCTCCTATTTTGCAAGATAAATGGCCTTTTTACTTCCTTACTTCCTTTCCCTCTCTACTGTATGAAATAAACTGGCATCCAGACCCTGGTAAGATGGGAGATTTTGGAGTCCCTAGCCTGCCACCTTCTCAGTCGTCTGACTTTCTGGACAAAGTTGTATCTCTTGCCTCAACATCTGGCCTCTCAGCTTACTGGGCTGTCGTGTAGTGAGCAGACTGAGCTTGGACTCATTAACTCTACTCCAAGGCCTTCGGTCCATTCTAAATTCACAAGAATTGCTTAGAGGGTCACCTTTTATCAGAGCAGATCCTTCAAATGTGTATCCATCATTTTGTTCTTGTTTAGTCACTAAGTCGTGTTGGACTCTTTGCGACCCCACGTACTGCAGCACGCCAGGCTTCCCTGTATCTCCTGAAGCTTGCCCAGACTCATGTCCATTGAGCTGACGATGCAATCTAACCATCTCATCCTCTGCCACCAGCTTCTCCATTTGCCTTCAGTCTTTTCCAGCATCAGGGTCTTTCCTGGTGAGTCAGCTGTTCACATCAGGTGGCCAAAGTATTGGAGCTTCAGCTTTAGCATCAGCCCTTCCAATGAATGGTCACGGTGCCTTTCCTTTAGGATCCACGGGGTGGTCTGACTTCCTTGCGGCCCACGGGGCTCTCAAGCGTCCTCTCCAGGGCCACAGTTTGAAAGCATCAGTTCTTTGTATCACCATCATATTTTCCATTCACTCTGATCTTAGAAGGTATCTGATAGACTTGTGTGATTCTAGCTAACCTCTCCACAAACACCATCTGCTCTCAGTAAGCTTTAAATGCCACAAGGAAAACCTATAACCTACATGAACACAAATGCTTATTCGTATAGAACTAGACCAGAAGAAACTGGTATCAAGGCCCACCACTGTAGCCTTCTGGGCTCATCCGTCAAAGCTGGAGCCCTTAATGACTCAGGGACCATTTAGAGAGAGGAGTGGTCAGATGCTTCACAGACACCTGACTCACTTCTCAGCCACACAGGATCTATCAGCACCAGGAATTCAAATACAACCCCGGCACAGAGCCGAATAAAAGAAGACACTAACTATTTTAGAAGCTCCATTTTTGCAAAATTGTCTTCAGCTACTTCCCAATTTCTTCCTTTTGACCTTATCACCACATACATAACAAGGCGGGAGGAAGTGATTTTTTTTTTTTTTTGGATATTTATCTTACCCAGGGGCTTTAGCTTGTCCTTTGATTTCCATGATTCACACCATCAGAGAACCACAGCCAGAATCCTCAGCGGTTCAGGTGATAAATCCAAAGTCCCCACTTGCACGGATGGTCTTATATAAACCAGCTGGGCAAGGCACCCATCTTTTGTCTTCACGACCTGGGTCACCTTTATCAGAGCAGATCCTTCAAATGTGTATCCATCATTTTGTTCTTGTTTAGTCACTAAGTCGTGTTGGACTCTTTGCGACCCCACACTGCAGCACGCCAGGCTTCCCTGTATCTCCTGAAGCTTGCCCAGACTCATGTCCATTGAGCTGACGATGCAATCTAACCATCTCATCCTCTGCCACCAGCTTCTCCATTTGCCTTCAGTCTTTTCCAGCATCAGGGTCTTTCCTGGTGAGTCAGCTGTTCACATCAGGTGGCCAAAGTATTGGAGCTTCAGCTTTAGCATCAGCCCTTCCAATGAATGGTCACGGTGCCTTTCCTTTAGGATCCACGGGGTGGTCTGACTTCCTTGCGCACCACGGGGCTCGCAAGCGTCCCCTCCAGGGCCACAGTTTGAAAGCATCAGTTCTTTGTATCACCATCATATTTTCCATTCACTCTGATCTTAGAAGGTATCTGATAGACTTGTGTGATTCTAGCTAACCTCTCCACAAACACCATCTGCTCTCAGTAAGCTTTAAATGCCACAAGGAAAACCTATAACCTACATGAACACAAATGCTTATTCGTATAGAACTAGACCAGAAGAAACTGGTATCAAGGCCCACCACTGTAGCCTTCTGGGCTCATCCGTCAAAGCTGGAGCCCTTAATGACTCAGGGACCATTTAGAGAGAGGAGTGGTCAGATGCTTCACAGACACCTGACTCACTTCTCAGCCACACAGGATCTATCAGCACCAGGAATTCAAATACAACCCCGGCACAGAGCCGAATAAAAGAAGACACTAACTATTTTAGAAGCTCCATTTTTGCAAAATTGTCTTCAGCTACTTCCCAATTTCTTCCTTTTGACCTTATCACCACATACATAACAAGGCGGGAGGAAGTGATTTTTTTTTTTTTTTGGATATTTATCTTACCCAGGGGCTTTAGCTTGTCCTTTGATTTCCATGATTCACACCATCAGAGAACCACAGCCAGAATCCTCAGCGGTTCAGGTGATAAATCCAAAGTCCCCACTTGCACGGATGGTCTTATATAAACCAGCTGGGCAAGGCACCCATCTTTTGTCTTCCCCACCATATCCTTGCTCACGGCCCACACAAGCTCGTCCAAGGTACTCTTTGAAGAACTTTGTATATAAAAAATAATGTTTATAATCACTGTGTTTAATTTCTCCCAACACTATGTTTAATTCTCTTAACTGTATTAAAAATACAATTTTTTCTTAAATCCCCAAAACACAAATTGCAAATATTATCATGTTACACATAAATCTAGTAATTTGGAAATCTGAATTTTAAAAAATTCACTATTACTTTGTGTACTTATGTTCAGTCCTTCAGTTGGATCTGACTCTTTGAGACCCCATGCGCTTCAGCCTGGCAGGCTCCTCTCTCCATGGGATTTTCCAGGCAAGAACACTGAGGTGGGTTGCCATTTCCTCCTTCAGGGGATCTTCCTGGACCAGGGATAAAACCTGCATCTCCTGTGTTGGCAGGAAGATTCTTTATCAATTGAGCGATCAGGAAAGACTTCCATGAGGGTTAGCACCTTTATAACTGTTTTTTCTAACTCTGTGTGTTTTTTTCTGTCCAAATAAAGCATCGTATACACCCTGGGAGGCTTCCCAGGTGGCTCTAGTGGTAAAGGACCTGCCTGCCGCTGCAGGTGGCACAAGAGGGGCAGGTTGACCCCTAGGTGGGGAAGGTTCCCTGGAGGAGAGCACAGCAACCCACCCCAGGGTTTTTGCCTGGAGGATCCCCTGGACAGAGCAGCCTGGTGGGCTGCAGTCCATGGGGTCACAAAGAGTCACACAACTGAAACAACTTAAGAGCAGCAGCAGCATCCCACTGGCTGGGCTTAGATTTTTATCTTACATAATTATTTGTGTGCCTTTCATGATAATATTTACAACTTTACCTTTCAACCTCTTTTACCCCTTAATGTGACTTATTTTGACTTCCCATGCCTTTGAACTACCAACTTGTATTACCACACCTTACATTTGGAAGGGACCATGGTTGCCTAGCAACCATCCTTGCACCTGTCTTCATTTCTAATGGTACCTGATTTCCTTCAGGAAAGGGATCTCCCCCATTCTTAGATTCAATGGGGTTTCCTGGTGAAGTGAGCAGATACCTAGAGGCTGTTGTGGGTCACCTGGAGGCAAACATGGGACTAACATGGTCCCAAGAATATTGAAGAAGAAGCACTCCTGCTTTCTGCTGGTAGCTGTCATGTGATCACTCTGGACTGGGAGACCACCAGCCTTGCAGGGAGGCCAACTCTGCATGACCTAATGACATGGGAGGCACTTGGGTGTTAGAGTTTTCCCCACCTCTCCTCTGGAAAGTCTTTTATATGAGACATTTTTTAAATAATGGGGTGCAATGGAAAGCTATGGAGTTTCACAAAGAGATTTTAACTTCAAATGTTTAGCAAAACTTAAATGTAGTATCACATGATTCAAGTCAGTTAATATTAAGCCTTTTCTTCATAAATTATTGGAAATTTATGGCTGCCTTCCCTTTAATGTGCTTCATATCATTTATATGAGTCATATTAAAGACCCAGAGTTTTGAGGAATTATTGTTTTCTTTATGATGCTGAAAATGTAACATCCTCACCTGTTTTAACCAGACTCGGCCATCATTTAAACAATATCCTCCCCAGTTTCTTTTTTTTTTTAATAATATTTCTCTGTCGAAACAAGAAGATTCTGGGTCATCCTGAATTGCTATCAAAAGAAGCTCTGGTTCCTTTTTGTTAAAGGACTGTATTAGAGACCAAAATCTGAGTACAAATAAGTTGTTTGACATGATTAATGGTAGTTTTAAAAAAAGGGACACTTTTTGTAATCCCCATTTAATGATACAGCTAAAAAATATCTTAAAGGTGAAAAATTCATATTGATGTTGATATTTCTGTTATCATTCTTAAAAAACCATTTTTAAAGCTTTATACCAAAATAAAAACATAAACAACATGCTTACTTAGATTTTCTTTAACCCCTCAATCAAATTGTACACAGAGCCCTCTTACCTCTTAGAAACCTTATCTGTCCCATGAGACTTCAGTGCGTAGTCACTTTAACAACAGATAGTCGAAAGTGATTATCTGCAGGAGAAAGTAAGGATAGAAACTATTTTGTAAGAAGGAAACTATCAGCTTCAGAAAAATTTCAAAGAATGGGAGAGAGTATAGATTCTATTTCTTTGGCTATGTGAATTCATCTCAGTTTTTCAGTTGTATTTGAATATAAAGACCTCCTTGTGACTCATATTAGGGTTCTGGAGCCACAGTTCTCAGTTTCGCTTACTAGTACTCAATCATACCCTCTGAAGAAACCCTGAAATTTAGGGGATCCATGATAAACTGAAGGCTCATCTTGCATGTGGAATTGACAACACAGCATTCTAAGGATGCATCTGTGAAAAAGGCACCAGGCAGTAAAGGCTGTGTCTTGATATGCCAGACAAATTTCAAAAGTAGCTTATTCCATACTCAGGTAGTAAACAAGCCTGCAAACAGAGCATCTAAAGTGTGTCGTCCGTAGTATCTACCAGAGACATGAGCCCTGTGCTTTCCTTACAGTTTCTAAAAGGAAAAGCATGGACTCTGCCCAAGGAAAGAATGATTCAGATATCACACCTTTCAAACTTCTTTTGAAATTCTTAGAAACCAGCACTTTCACATCACATTGTGTGATATGATTATTTGTGTGGCAAGCACAGAAATTTTATAAATTCTAGAAATACAAGATTCTGGAATACACAAGAGAGAGTGTGCAGCATGGTCACTGGTCCATGCTGTGTTTAACACAACCTCTATATTTTCTCAAGAAAGGTCTTTACCAAAGTGACTGGACACACAATGTGTCCCTGCACATGCCCACGACAGAGGTGAGGCCACGGCTGTGTGTTGTCATGAGACAGAACTGCTTCACAGGGCAGATTTCACTCATCACAGTGGCGGGGGGGCACCAAGGGAGGGAAATACTGTTCACATCAGGGAAAAAAGTCCAGAGTGCCAAGCATTTACCACTGAAACAGCCCCAATGAAGGAAACTGCCATTAGAGTTCTTAAATTACTCTCAGAAGAATGGAGGACTTCAGTCAGACAAGGAGTTCGGCGTGATTCCATCTGGATCCAGCCTTCACAATAATTTACTTGGACCCTAATAACATAGGTGATGCTTAAAACTAAAACTGAGAACTACTGTGAGCTTCTGATTAAAGAAGGCACCACTGAATCAGTTATATGTGGAAATTCGCTAGCCTGCGTCGCAAGAATTCTCTCCATCTTGAATGCTCTGTCTTTAAATGTTCTGTTAAGATAGGCTTCAGGAAGCCACAAAATCATGACACTCTTGGGCAACAAATAGTTTAACATGCCTGAGAATCAGTCACATGTGGATTAAGATCCTGACTCTGCTAACACGTAGCTGTGTGAGTCTGGTAAGAGTCTTAAGTCTCTGGACTGCCTTTTTTATGCTGAAGTAGGCAGGATAACTTACTGAAGCTGAAGCTCCACTGCTGGGCCACCTGGTGCGAACAGGGGACTCACTTGAAAAGACCCTGACGCTGGGAGAGACTGAGGGCAGCAGGAGACGAGAGCAACAGGGATGAGATGGCTGGAGGACATCACGGGCTCAGTGGACATGCACTTGGGCCCTCCAGGGGACGGCGGGGAGGAAGTCCTGCCGTGCTGCCGCCGCCGAAGCTGGGAAGACTCAGACAGGACTCGGCAACTGAAAGACAACAAATGGGACGACAGTGCTTGGTAGCAGGGTCAGAGGAAGTCAAAGATACAACACGCAGAAACAAATGGCAGAATACCTAAAGGACTATGACCATTTATAAAACAAACATACTTCAAAGAGCATTTATCATACTGCCTTAGCCATCCTCAGTGGAGCATACCCAGACACTGTCAAATCACAATCATATTCTTCAGGTTGTGCCCGATTGGGATATTGCAAAAGAAGACTGCCGAGGAGTGCTGGCACACATGTGTGTATCTGGGATAACTGGTGAAAGTAATCTATTAACAGTGAAGAATTCATCCTGAATCTTAGCAGTATTAAAACCAAAAAGTAAGGTATCCTGAGATTCCCATTCATACCTGTATTAGTTATCAAGTGCTGCATAACAAATTATCACAACATTCAGTCAGCTTCTATGGGTTAGAAGTCCAGGCATGGTTACTTTAGAACTCCAAAACACCACTTGGAAAACACATTTAGAATATGGCAAAACTCGATACTTTTCACAAATGTCAACGTTCATGTCAGGGTGTGTCCTACAATCTATACCGTGGATGAACACTGCCCTTGGTCTCAGCTAACAGTGGACACTGGGTACTGATTAATTATGGGCCATGGGGTTCCCACCATGACTGCTCTCCTAACCCTCACTGCTCTGCACTCTGGGCAGCAGACACTCCCCAACCTAGGAGGACAGAGGGACAGACTACCTCACAGCCAAGAAGGACAGACAGACTGCCTCACAGCCAGTGGCAGTTCCTAAAAATGTGTCCGTTTCAGGCCAGCTTCCTAGTCAGTACACACCTAGGCTTACAAAAGTCCACTAGTGCTAAAGGGAATAACTTACTTTTAAGAAGTAACTTTAACCAGAGAATGTTGTATCTTTCTTTCCCATTGCTTGTGATATGTATATTACCCTCGGGTTTCATTGTGGGAGGATTTTGTGCAACTTAAAATTACCCAATGCACATCCTTTCTTTAATGAAAGAAGGGGAAAATTAGGGTAAAAATTTTCGCTATGGAATTCACAGTTGATGTGGTTTGGATTTAGCATTTTGATAATTTTGTTTTTAGAAAATAGATAAATAGATGTCCAAAAATCACATAAAGTATAGAAAGTTTTCACTTACAAATGAACTTGCTTTGTGGAAATAGTTCAGATGAAAGACAAACATCTTCTGAAAAACTACTCCTCAAAAGATTTTTTCAATTTAATTTTCATTTGATAATTAGAATATAGCAGATTTACAATGTTGTGCTACTTTCAGGTGTACAGAAAAGTGATTCAGTTGTATACATATACATATACACATATCTATTATTTTTCACATTCTTTTCCCATATAGATTAGTACAGAGTACTGAGTATAGTTCCCTGTTCTATATAAGTCCTTGTTGACTACCCATTTTATATATATTAGTGTCTATATGTTAATCCTAGCTTCCTAATTTATTCCTTCACTCTTCCACCTTTCCCCTTTGGTAATCATAAATTTGTTTCATAAGGCTGTGAATCTGTTTCTATTTTGTAAATAAGGCCATTTGAATCATTTTTCTGATTCCATGTATGTGATATGTCTGATATTTGTTCTTCTCTGATTTACCTTGCTCAGTATGATACTCTCTAGGCCTGTCCATGTTGCTGCAAATGATATTATTTTGTTTCTTTTATGGCTGAGTAATATTCCGTTATAATATGTACCTCATCTTCTTTATCCATCCATTGTCAATGGACATTTAGGTAGCTTTCCGTGTCCTGGCTATTGTAAATAATGCTTCTATGAATGTTGGATGCATGTATTTTTTGAATTATGGTTTTCTCTGGATATATGCCCAAGAGTGGGATTGCTGGGTCCTGTGGTAGTTCTACTCCTAGCTTTATAAGGAACCTCCGCACTGTTCTCCACAGTGGGTGAATCAATTTACATCCCACCCAAAGTGCAGGAGGCTTCCCTTTTCTCTACCTCCTCTCCAGCCTTTGTTGTTGGCAGGCATTTTGATGATGGCCTTTCTGACCTGTGTGCAGCGACACTTACCTGTAATTCTGACGTGTATTTCTCAAAAGCATTTTTTTAAAAACAAGCCTCAGTTTGCTTTGATTTTTACTATATTGCCCCATATCTTCAACACTAGATTAGTTGGCTTTTCCTCCTGTTTCTTTTTAAACGATTAAGCCTTTTCCTGACAGAATGTCTCTTTCACTGGATATAAAAGCTATCCTTTTGTGCCCAGTTACTGCCTAATAGAGTCCTAACACCTCAAGAGCACTGCACTCGTTTTGCTGACTAATTGACTAGAGTTTGAATTATTGCACCAGACTTTCTCATGCACAAATTATTGCTCAGTCATAAGCTGACCAATCCATAAGCTGCATTCAGTTGAGTAGGACACCAGAACCTCATCTGGAAAATTACAGTTCAAATTTATGTAGCTTCCAAAATGCCCAATTAATTCTCAAGATCTAATTTACTCCCTGGAAGAATCTATCATATTAAATTTACATTCCTTCAAATTAAAAGATAATTTTAAAATAAAGGCTTTTGCACACTCAATATCTCTTCATTCTCTGGATGAGACACACCAAATGTGACTGTAATTAGCTTGATATTTTTCTACAGTGTTTTATAGTCTGTAAAGGATTTCGGCATTTAAAGGATCTCTACAGACAGGTCCTGGGAGCCCGTCAGATACAGCGTTTTTCCCCTTTATCCGGCAGTGTGAAAAACGGTGACTTGGTGTGAGTTTCCCAAGGTCCCATCCCCAGCCGGAGGGGAAGCTGGCGTCTGGTCCAGTTCTCTTCCTATCTTCCCAGCAGGCCTTTCTTCCACCCATGTTTCTGAGACTTTGCCCTGGTCCACTTGAGCCCAGGCGCCCACAGCGCTGACTCCCAGGCGAACGGGATGTCCTTACTTTCCAATGCCCTTTCTTTAGCAAGGAAAACCACCTGCGAACTGCAGCTATAACTTCTGGTGCCAGTTTGCTTTGATTCTTTACTATATTGCCCCATATCTTCAACAAAGTGCAGGAGGCTTCCTTTCTACCTCCTCTCCAGCCTTTGTTGTTGGCAGGCATTTTGATGATGGCCTTTCTGACCTGTGTGCAGCGACACTTACCTGTAATTCTGACGTGTATTTCTCAAAAGCATTTTTTTAAAAACAAGCCTCAGTTTGCTTTGATTTTTACTATATTGCCCCATATCTTCAACACTAGATTAGTTGGCTTTTCCTCCTGTTTCTTTTTAAACGATTAAGCCTTTTCCTGACAGAATGTCTCTTTCACTGGATATAAAAGCTATCCTTTTGTGCCCAGTTACTGCCTAATAGAGTCCTAACACCTCAAGAGCACTGCACTCGTTTTGCTGACTAATTGACTAGAGTTTGAATTATTGCACCAGACTTTCTCATGCACAAATTATTGCTCAGTCATAAGCTGACCAATCCATAAGCTGCATTCAGTTGAGTAGGACACCAGAACCTCATCTGGAAAATTACAGTTCAAATTTATGTAGCTTCCAAAATGCCCAATTAATTCTCAAGATCTAATTTACTCCCTGGAAGAATCTATCATATTAAATTTACATTCCTTCAAATTAAAAGATAATTTTAAAATAAAGGCTTTTGCACACTCAATATCTCTTCATTCTCTGGATGAGACACACCAAATGTGACTGTAATTAGCTTGATATTTTTCTACAGTGTTTTATAGTCTGTAAAGGATTTCGGCATTTAAAGGATCTCTACAGACAGGTCCTGGGAGCCCGTCAGATACAGCGTTTTTCCCCTTTATCCGGCAGTGTGAAAAACGGTGACTTGGTGTGAGTTTCCCAAGGTCCCATCCCCAGCCGGAGGGGAAGCTGGCGTCTGGTCCAGTTCTCTTCCTATCTTCCCAGCAGGCCTTTCTTCCACCCATGTTTCTGAGACTTTGCCCTGGTCCACTTGAGCCCAGGCGCCCACACAGCGCTGACTCCCAGGCGAACGGGATGTCCTTACTTTCCAATGCCCTTTCTTTAGCAAGGAAAACCACCTGCGAACTGCAGCTATAACTTCTGGTGCAGCAGCACGGTTCTCAGAGTACAGACGCATTTAAGGGTGCCGGCGGGGCAGCGGAGGGAGCTGGTGGGAGGAGGAGGCGCCACCCTTGCCCTGCTGTAAGAGCTCCGCGGGCTCCCTCTCGGCTCCAACCACCGCCTATGCCTCAGGGTCTGAGACGACAGATCCTCGCAGCTCACCAGAAGCAGGCCTGTCTGTAAAAGAGCAAAAGAGAAAGGCATTCGGGCCCTCCAGGCCTGCCTGGGAGAAAAGCTAGACAGGCGTGGGGAAGCCGAGCTCGGCTGGTCATAGGCTCCTGTCTCTTCTGCCTTCAGGATGGCTGTTCAGAGACAAAGGCAGTTCAACAGAACTCAACAGGAACTTACTTCTTGCCGCCACTGTCAGACCAATAGTTCCTAACAAAATTAAAAGTGAGTGGCAGAGCAAGTGTGACAATTACATTCTGAGACCTTTGGGGTGGGGACTGCCGGGGAGTTGTTTTTTAAATAACCATGTAAGCTGTGACATCAGAGAACTGGGTTCTCTTTCTTGGTTGGCATTACTCTTTTGATTTTTGTTTCTTAAAAGTATATTACATTTTAAAATTTTTATTGAAGTATAGCTGATTTATTATGTTGTGTTGAGTTCTGGTGTATAGCAAAGTGACCCTGTCCTACACATATACATTTTTTTCCATGTTCTTTTCCATTATGGTTTATCACAGGATAATGAGTATAGTTTCCTGTGCTATACAGTAGGACCTTGCTGTTTACTGCGACTTTAAATTCTCAATAAAAATGAAGAAAAAAAATACTTCATTATTAAAAAAAACAACAACAAATAAAACCAGACTTCCAAGCTATATGATCAGAAGTTTCCTGAAGGGGATCTTATAAGCAAATGAAGGAACTCATTAAGCACCAATATGACAAAGAAACCCAATTAGAGTTTTATGTTCAGGATGAACAGTTAATGAATCTCAAAAGACTGAGTTGCCTTCTTCCTCTGGAATGATTTCTGTACCTTTTCTGTAAGGAAAATTTATTTTTAACATAATTTTAACTGAGCAAGTCACTTGACGGCTCTGGATCCCACTCTCCTTATCCCTGTGTATCTCCATGAGTTTCCATGAGAATTAAGTCAAGGCAGGTAAGAGCATCGTTGAGAGGTACCTACTGACACTAGACTGCCTTTTCATGAGAAGAGAGCACATACATTGTGTGTGCAATCATGGGGTCCACGTCCATAATATGCTCTCTTAATAAAGTATTTGCATTTTGACAGTGATATATTTGGCTTTCCTGGTTGACTTTAACATTTTGGCTCTACCTTGCCATCCTCCAGGCCTGCCTGGGAGAAAAGCTAGACAGGCGTGGGGAAGCCGAGCTCGGCTGGTCATAGGCTCCTGTCTCTTCTGCCTTCAGGATGGCTGTTCAGAGACAAAGGCAGTTCAACAGAACTCAACAGGAACTTACTTCTTGCCGCCACTGTCAGACCAATAGTTCCTAACAAAATTAAAAGTGAGTGGCAGAGCAAGTGTGACAATTACATTCTGAGACCTTTGGGGTGGGGACTGCCGGGGAGTTGTTTTTTAAATAACCATGTAAGCTGTGACATCAGAGAACTGGGTTCTCTTTCTTGGTTGGCATTACTCTTTTGATTTTTGTTTCTTAAAAGTATATTACATTTTAAAATTTTTATTGAAGTATAGCTGATTTATTATGTTGTGTTGAGTTCTGGTGTATAGCAAAGTGACCCTGTCCTACACATATACATTTTTTTCCATGTTCTTTTCCATTATGGTTTATCACAGGATAATGAGTATAGTTTCCTGTGCTATACAGTAGGACCTTGCTGTTTACTGCGACTTTAAATTCTCAATAAAAATGAAGAAAAAAAATACTTCATTATTAAAAAAAACAACAACAAATAAAACCAGACTTCCAAGCTATATGATCAGAAGTTTCCTGAAGGGGATCTTATAAGCAAATGAAGGAACTCATTAAGCACCAATATGACAAAGAAACCCAATTAGAGTTTTATGTTCAGGATGAACAGTTAATGAATCTCAAAAGACTGAGTTGCCTTCTTCCTCTGGAATGATTTCTGTACCTTTTCTGTAAGGAAAATTTATTTTTAACATAATTTTAACTGAGCAAGTCACTTGACGGCTCTGGATCCCACTCTCCTTATCCCTGTGTATCTCCATGAGTTTCCATGAGAATTAAGTCAAGGCAGGTAAGAGCATCGTTGAGAGGTACCTACTGACACTAGACTGCCTTTTCATGAGAAGAGAGCACATACATTGTGTGTGCAATCATGGGGTCCACGTCCATAATATGCTCTCTTAATAAAGTATTTGCATTTTGACAGTGATATATTTGGCTTTCCTGGTTGACTTTAACATTTTGGCTCTACCTTGCCATCCTGTTTAGAATTTTATAGGAGGGAGTATATTGGCTCAGTCAAATGTGAGACGCAGACAAGCCTGTCGTGCCTCTGTGTAGAGTTAAATATAACTGTGGCCAGAGGTCCACAGACACATGAAACTGTCAGGCTTTGTAGGCAATTCAGGAATATTCAAGTCCCATCAAGATGCAGTGATTTATACGGGGCTCATAAGTCCTGTGGGAAAGCTGTTGAACTTTGTCCACAATTAAGATTCAGATATATCCAATCAGATTGACTGCAGCTTTGGGAGGCTTAATTTTCAAAGGCAAGCCATGGAGAGGGCTGACGTTGCCCTCAAGAGAAAGTCTGCCAGCAGAGACTAGAGGCAACTGGATTTCTGAAGGAAGTGATTTCAAGTACAACGTGAGGGTGAGTGTGGCCAGGCTTCACCCTAGCTTTTCCTGCCAAAAACCTGGGCAGCCTTGGAGAGTCTGGAGGAGCTTCGGTGGAAGGGGAGGAGCTGCCCCTCGGGAGCACCGCCGGCAGAGCGGGGAGCCCACCCTCTCCTGGAACTCGACACTGGGTAGGAAAGACGTTTTTGTCATCATGTGGCTGTTGCTGATTTTTTTTGTTGGCCAGAAAAAGAGGTTGGCACTTAGACTTCAAAGACAGAGTTTCTCCCAAAAAGCTGCATGCGGGGACCTTCTGTAGAAAGGGAAGGCAGCAGGGATTACTCCCGGCAGAACCGGGAGATCTCGGAGAGAGGCAAATCTTGAACTGTCCGCCCCGCAGCCCCTCGGCTGAGGCAAGGGACAATCAGACGCGACAGGGGTTCTATCGAAGTAGTTTCACTTTATTAGAGTAAACTAACAGTTTTTATAGGCAAACGAAAAGGGGGGTTTGTAAGGGACTTTCTATAGTTACACCAATCAAGCTAAAGGTCGAGCAACCACGCATTTACATTGCAATAGGAACTCAGGTGAGCCGGCATTGCCCAGAGCGCGGAAACCAAGGGGATCAATTAGAAGTTTTGACAATGGACCTTAGATCACGCCCTGTCTCTTCCTGTCGGCATCCTTTTAGCACCAAACTGCAAATGTGCTTAAGTTTCCTTATGCTTGCAAAAGCCCTCTTTCCTTCAGGGCCCCACATCTCTCCCTCTTTTATTTTTTAAAATTAAGAGACTTTTGTTGAGGCAAGGCGTAGAGCTAAGAGGTGGCCAGCCTCTAGCCTCGTCCGCTCTCTCTTGCGGCTGTGCCTGTCTTAGGTTGGGACAGAGCACTATTCAGGCAGAGCCCGTCATGGGATCAGGCAGCAGCTGTGGCGGCCCTCTTGTCTTAGGTCTGCTCTGCAGTGGTGTCCTCTTACCCGTCACTGGCTAACCAGCCATCTCGCGGGGGCTGGGCGGAGTTTTTATAGAGTGTTTTTTATTCAAAGGCCTCATTATATGTCTCTAGTGATTTTTTGAGGGGCCATATCGACCCAGGGGTTTTGTGGGTGCCCAACGTAGGGTTCTTTTTTTAGGACCTGAGTAAGCACAATTATTTTGTTATAACTGTCTATTGTGACCCATAACGCCCCTGACCTTAAACAGTATAGCTAGCAAGACAGTAAGAACAAGCAGATAGAAAACATTTTTAAACTAGGTGAGTGGGCTCTGTATCTATTGTCAAAAATCTTAACCCCCTTTTATCCTTGTTCCCAGAATGTTTGGGGTGTAATTCGGTTTACTCTGGTTACATTTAGTTTGCTAACAATATAAGTTAGTATCTTTTGTCCTCCCCAAAATTTAGTGTCCCATATTTTTATCTGTACTTCAATTAGAGTCCTGTTTATCACTGGAAGTCTGTCAAGCAGAAGCGGGGATATCTCACATCACAGTCCAAGTGTGTCAGGATGTTTCATGTCTCGATAGCTCTGGCGTGTAGATCAAGCTGTTGTTGGAGTCCCATTATGGCAGCCTTCAGGTGTTCAAGTTGGTGTAGGCTGGCCTGAAGTCCCTGGTCAGAGGCGGTGGATGTTGTTTACAGCCGTGATGGTGTGCACCCGCTGAACTCCGAGCATGGATGTTGTTACTGTTGTACCTATTAAGGAGAGAAAGAGAGAGAGATGTCTCAAGAACTTTCTGTTCTTGGGCCTGATATATGGTCATATGTTGTCTGCAGTAGATTTTAAAGTTTGATCCTTGTTTTGTGGCATAAAGTTTGGCCCTTTCTTCACGCCCTGTCTCTTCCTGTCGGCATCCTTTTAGCACCAAACTGCTCTTTCCTTCTTGTTTATTTTTTAAAATTAAGAGACTTTTGTTGAGGCAAGGCGTAGAGCTAAGAGGTGGCCAGCCTCTAGCCTCGTCCGCTCTCTCTTGCGGCTGTGCCTGTCTTAGGTTGGGACAGAGCACTATTCAGGCAGAGCCCGTCATGGGATCAGGCAGCAGCTGTGGCGGCCCTCTTGTCTTAGGTCTGCTCTGCAGTGGTGTCCTCTTACCCGTCACTGGCTAACCAGCCATCTCGCGGGGGCTGGGCGGAGTTTTTATAGAGTGTTTTTTATTCAAAGGCCTCATTATATGTCTCTAGTGATTTTTTGAGGGGCCATATCGACCCAGGGGTTTTGTGGGTGCCCAACGTGGGGTTGGTTTTTTAGGACCTGAGTAAGCACAATTATTTTGTTATAACTGTCTATTGTGACCCATAACGCCCCTGACCTTAAACAGTATAGCTAGCAAGACAGTAAGAACAAGCAGATAGAAAACATTTTTAAACTAGGTGAGTGGGCTCTGTATCTATTGTCAAAAATCTTAACCCCCTTTTATCCTTGTTCCCAGAATGTTTGGGGTGTAATTCGGTTTACTCTGGTTACATTTAGTTTGCTAACAATATAAGTTAGTATCTTTTGTCCTCCCCAAAATTTAGTGTCCCATATTTTTATCTGTACTTCAATTAGAGTCCTGTTTATCACTGGAAGTCTGTCAAGCAGAAGCGGGGATATCTCACATCACAGTCCAAGTGTGTCAGGATGTTTCATGTCTCGATAGCTCTGGCGTGTAGATCAAGCTGTTGTTGGAGTCCCATTATGGCAGCCTTCAGGTGTTCAAGTTGGTGTAGGCTGGCCTGAAGTCCCTGGTCAGAGGCGGTGGATGTTGTTTACAGCCGTGATGGTGTGCACCCGCTGAACTCCGAGCATGGATGTTGTTACTGTTGTACCTATTAAGGAGAGAAAGAGAGAGAGATGTCTCAAGAACTTTCTGTTCTTGGGCCTGATATATGGTCATATGTTGTCTGCAGTAGATTTTAAAGTTTGATCCTTGTTTTGTGGCATAAATTTAAGATTTTTTGCCGGTACCCATATAGGGCTGGGTTCCCCAATGGGGAATATGTACCCAAATCTTCTCCCCATCGTAAGGAGTGGATTAGGCCCTTTCCACTGGCCAGTAATGGGGTCCTTCCATCTCACTTGTATTTTAGGTTTTATTTCTTGGCTGGACCAGTGTTTTTGAAAGGGTGCCATCAGTTCTTTCTTTGAAAAATTTAAAATGTTTAGGGTAAAGAGTGCCATTCCAAGTTGCTGGTGAGGGCTTATTCCCCCTTTTTGTTTTTGTAATTGGGCCTTTAAGTTTTGATGACGTTTAATTATGGCCTGTCTTTGAGGGTTGTATGGGATCTCTGTGGTGTGCTGGATGTGTCATAGTTGAAAAAAGTTTTGTAAATTTTTGTTAACAAAGCAGGGACCATTGTCTGTTTTTATCTGATAAGGTAGACCCAGAGTTGTAAAGCATTGTAAGAAATGACTCTGGGCATGTTTTGTTTTTTTTCTTGAGTGGGCTGTAGCCTAGCAGGCATGGGAATAAGCATCAATGGGTACAAAGATGTACTTGAGTTTTCCAAAGGGAGAAAAGTGAGTAACATTTGTCTGTCACAACATATTAGGCCTCAGTCACCGAGGGTTTACTCTCGGAGATTGTAAGGGAGGAACTTGTAAGTGAGGGAGGCAAGACTTGTAAGTACGCACAATTTTTTTTAAGTCTTTGATGGGGATCTGTGGGTTAGGTTTTATTTGAGGTACAATTAGAACTGTAGCCCTGGAGGCAGTACCCCAGATAGCTCCGAGAAACCGCTCTAAAGAGTTAGGGGAAGAAAGTCAACACAAGGGTTTCAGTGTGGGGGAAATTTAAATGTCAAAGAAAAGGTTTTTTTTTTCTTTCTTTTTAAAAGGCTTTTGTTTTACAAATGGCTTGTGTCCTACATGAGGATGTGATATCTTCATGGAGGATTTTAGCACTTTTTTAGTTGTGAGGAGATGTAGAGATTGAGATAATAAACGCTCTTTTTAAAAGTCATTTACCTATCTAAAGACCTATTTTACCAAATTTTCTTGAGTACAGAGTGTCTTGCCCCACCCTGATTTCTTTCAGAGGGTGTTTTGGTGGGATGTTTTTTTATCTCTTTAGGGGGCACTCTCTCAAAGTGTCTCGGTTGGCCGCAGTTAAAGCAGTGGCCTGATTTAAGTGAGGCGGGGGGCCCCTGGGACGAGGCCCTGCCTGTAGCTATTACAGTGGATAAGGCTTTAGTCATTGTCTCAGAGAGAGCCTCGGTTTGAGCCTGAAGGGCACTGGTGATAGAGTGGGCTTGGTGGCTTTGTGTGCCTATATCTTTAGAGCACACAATCCATCGCTCAATGGAACGATCTTTTTGTCCTGTGCAGGCCAATTTATGGTCTGTATTTATTTTCTCTCAAACTAGCATTTTGAGGAACTGATCTCTTAAAGGCCCTGGAGGGAACTTTCTCTGGAGGCTCTTTTCAACATGATCTACAAAAGTGGCAAGGTCTTCGTTATTTTTTTGTGTTATACCCGATATGGGGGGTTCAGTAGGACCTTCAGCAAGTTTTTTTTAGGCAGCCAGACATATAGCCCGTACTTGGTCTTGATAAGGGGCAGGGATGGCGGCCTGTTGAATATCAGTGCTCCATCGGTCTGCCGTTCCTGATAGCATTCCAAAAGTTATTGGAATGACAGGATTGGCAGCCTGGTTTCTCTTTGTTTGAGCATGACATTTTTCTTTGAAAAAGGCACACCACTTGATATAAATGTTACTGGGAAGTACTGTCTTACATAGCATTTTTCAGTCTTGGGTGGTACAAGGTTGGTGGGCTAGCCCTTGGAGTATGGTTTCTGTCCATGGGGAGTTTGGGCCGTCTTCGGCTACCGCCTTTGTAAGTTCTTTTAGGTCATTAGCCTCCCATGGATACTAGGCATCCTGTCTGTTTCTTCCCGGGTTAACGTTTACAGGGAAAGCTTGGGTTGGGCCCGTGAAGGGCGCTGAGGGCCCCCCAGGGTCTTTAGGATAGGTCCTCTCTCTCCAAGGTGACCCCAGTGCCCTCCCTCCCCATGGCGCCTCTGTGATCCCTTTAAAGGAGGGAGGGAGTGTGGAGCGCAGTCCTGTGCCTTGAGATCTTGACTCCGAGTGATTGGGGAAACGCTCATCATAGCTAATTTCGTCTTCATTTACAAACGAGTCCCAGGCTCTGTTAAGAGCCTGAATATAGTTTCCCATGTTGTTAAAAGAGAGCAGAAAAGAAAGACAACTGAGGACAACCACCAAAAATCCTAACGGGAGTGGTGGCGGCCGGGAAGTTGGGCTCATGTCGTGCTTGTGAAACCGTGAAGGAGTCCCTAATGTTGCACGGACATTGTCTTGCTGGGGGCGGGCGCTCTAAGAGACTCTGGCCCGTTTCATGACCCCCTTATCTTGTCACGGGAGTCTTTAAGTGGCAGGCGCCCTAATGGCTTTTAAATGTCTGACCCGTGCCCGCACGGGAGAGGTTTAGACCGTGTCCTCAATTTGAAATATAGAAAAGAGAGGCTTCCACCCAGTCGGGCTGCCGCTACTGGGGCGGACTGTCTTAAAGCCTTTTGAAGACCACCAGAGAGTAACCCTGGCCTGGTCCCCGTCAGTTGTTTTTTTGACTGTCCACTTGTTCGCTGGAAGTCTCGAATCGGAGAGAACAAGAAAGTAGGAATTAAAGCAAAGAAGGAAAAACAAAGGAAAGCAACGTTCAATTTTTTTTTTTTCTTTTTCTTTTTCCCTTTGTGACTACCCTAAATCCCCACCCTCTCGGGAGTGGTGCGATAAAGGGGAAGACTCACCTTGAAATCCGGATTACTCCGAGAAGATGCCCCTCTAGAGGGAGGCGCCGCACTGAGGCCCGTCGGCCGCTTCGTCGGTTCTCTTTCAAACCCGCACGGTGATGCTGCCTTCTTCTTTCTCGCCGTCAGGCCCCACGTTGGGCGCCAGCTTCTGCGGGGACCTTCCGCAGAAAGGGAAGGCAGCAGGGATTACTCCCGGCAGAACCGGGAGATCTCGGAGAGAGGCAAATCTTGAACTGTCCGCCCCGCAGCCCCTCGGCTGAGGCAAGGGACAATCAGACGCGACAGGGGTTCTATCGAAGTAGTTTCACTTTATTAGAGTAAACTAACAGTTTTTATAGGCAAACGAAAAGGGGGGTTTGTAAGGGACTTTCTGTAGTTACACCAATCAAGCTAAAGGTCGAGCAACCACGCATTTACATTGCAATAGGAACTCAGGTGAGCCGGCATTGCCCAGAGCGCGGAAACCAAGGGGATCAATTAGAAGTTTTGACAATGGACCTTAGATCACGCCCTGTCTCTTCCTGTCGGCATCCTTTTAGCACCAAACTGCAAATGTGCTTAAGTTTCCTTATGCTTACAAAAGCCCTCTTTCCTTCAGGGCCCCACAGCTGCACACGACAGCTCAGGTTCACCTAGGCAGTCGGTTAAAACTTACAAGACCACAGAATCCAGTGAGTTCCTCCTCACGAAACCCGCACGCTGTGCCCTGCTTCTAGAAACTTCCAATACTCTACTAACAAGAGACAGGAAACAGAGACTTGAAGGAGTTTTAAAGTTCTGGGTCGAGACAGGCTTCACGCCCAGGCTCGGCTCCAATTTGGATGAAGACCGCCTCCAGGCTCCTCTGGCCATGGCACTTCCCAGGCAAGAATGCCCGCGTGGGTTTCCACGCCCTCCTCCGGGGATCTTCCTGACCCAGGGACCAAACCTCGGGCTCTTACGCCTCCTACACTGGCAGGAAGGTTTTTTACCACTAGCGGCCCCCTGGGAAGCCTAGAACCACCCTATCATCACACAAACATTCTGTGGATCAGCACTGATCTAGAAGTGACCTTATTTATGACCAGGAAACTACTACCTGAAGACACAATGTCAGGTGATACCTAAATTGAGTGTGTGCTAAATAACTACTGAATAGACAAAACAAAGCATAAAAAATACCAGGATTTCTAAAATGGAGCAGGACCTTATGATCTTTGTCCCCCCCCCCATGTCCGCAGCCTGCCTTTGTCAGTAGAAAACCTTGACCCAAAGAATAAGTTTAATCAGAGACAAAAGAAAATGCAAGAACATAAGGAAATAGTCAAAGGGGACCAAATAATAATAGTTTAGTCCTTAAGGAAAATCAAGGACCTTTAATTTATTCTCACAAGCTACAGGTAACATTCTGAGCCTTCTTGTAGATGCTGCAACCCTCACCAAGTGGAAGAAGTAAGCATGACGACCTGACTTTCCCATGACATTAACTGCCACAGTTCCAAGAGCTGGCCTCAAAGAAATGGGAGCAAATCAACCCTGAAACTAAAGACTAATTACACAATCTGCCTGAAATGCAGGCGATCTTAGCTGGTTCAATCCCTGGGTCAAGAAGATCTTCTGGAGAATAGAATGGCAACCCGCTCGGGCATTCTTGCCTGGAGAATCCCGTGGACAGAGGAGCCTGGCGGGCTACAGTTTATGGTGTTGCATAGAGTCAGACACGACTTAAGCAACTAAGCACAGCCCTGTACAGCGCAAGAAACTCTACTCAATATTCTGTAATAACTTACCTATAAAAATAATTTGAAAAAGAACAGATGCATATTCATGTATAACTGAATCACTTTGCTGTACATATGAAACCAGTTCCAATATTGTTAATCAACGACACTCCTATATAAAATAAAACCTCTTAAAAAGAAAACTCTTAAAAAAGATGAAGCTCTTTTGCGACCAAAGCTACTTTTAAAGAATTTGTGTGGTCATGAGGAAAGGAACCTTTTACTTTAGATGCTCCTGCAGTTGACTCTTCCATATGACAACAGTCAATGAAAATGAATCACAGCGTTGGTTGTCGTCATTTAATAATATTAATAGACCTGGTCTCAATGTTTCAGTATGAGTGCTCCTGCTCCCGAGGACACAATAGATTCCTAATTGATCCATTTTTCAGGTTATGCACTTGTGCTTGCTCTGATAATATCTCTTAATATCTAAAACTGCTTTACATCTCTCTCTTGAGACTATCTGAATCTTGCTTCTCATTTAAAAAGTCTTTGACAGTCTTTCTGAGATCTTGTGGAAGAAAAGAGAAACCTCTAATGGAAACACCGTTTGAAGAAAGGAAGATGTTTTAGCTCAGTCAGAGCTCTGTTGTGCAAACCTCCTTTCAGAGACAAAAGAAAATGCAAGAACATAAGGAAATAGTCAAGGGGACCAAATAATAATAGTTTAGTCCTTAAGGAAAATCAAGGACCTTTAATTTATTCTCACAAGCTACAGGTAACATTCTGAGCCTTCTTGTAGATGCTGCAACCCTCACCAAGTGGAAGAAGTAAGCATGACGACCTGACTTTCCCATGACATTAACTGCCACAGTTCCAAGAGCTGGCCTCAAAGAAATGGGAGCAAATCAACCCTGAAACTAAAGACTAATTACACAATCTGCCTGAAATGCAGGCGATCTTAGCTGGTTCAATCCCTGGGTCAAGAAGATCTTCTGGAGAATAGAATGGCAACCCGCTCGGGCATTCTTGCCTGGAGAATCCCGTGGACAGAGGAGCCTGGCGGGCTACAGTTTATGGTGTTGCATAGAGTCAGACACGACTTAAGCAACTAAGCACAGCCCTGTACAGCGCAAGAAACTCTACTCAATATTCTGTAATAACTTACCTATAAAAATAATTTGAAAAAGAACAGATGCATATTCATGTATAACTGAATCACTTTGCTGTACATATGAAACCAGTTCCAATATTGTTAATCAACGACACTCCTATATAAAATAAAAACCTCTTAAAAAGAAAACTCTTAAAAAAGATGAAGCTCTTTTGCGACCAAAGCTACTTTTAAAGAATTTGTGTGGTCATGAGGAAAGGAACCTTTTACTTTAGATGCTCCTGCAGTTGACTCTTCCATATGACAACAGTCAATGAAAATGAATCACAGCGTTGGTTGTCGTCATTTAATAATATTAATAGACCTGGTCTCAATGTTTCAGTATGAGTGCTCCTGCTCCCGAGGACACAATAGATTCCTAATTGATCCATTTTTCAGGTTATGCACTTGTGCTTGCTCTGATAATATCTCTTAATATCTAAAACTGCTTTACATCTCTCTCTTGAGACTATCTGAATCTTGCTTCTCATTTAAAAAGTCTTTGACAGTCTTTCTGAGATCTTGTGGAAGAAAAGAGAAACCTCTAATGGAAACACCGTTTGAAGAAAGGAAGATGTTTTTAGACATCTACCATTGATATAAGATTTATAATATGTATGAACACTCTTAAAGATAAGCCCATTCTTAAATTTAATAATGTTTATAGAAAAATAGTGTCCAAACACTTCCCTTAATCACAAATCTTTCAGAATAAAATTGATAGGCAAATAGGACCTCCATTAAAAAGCAACAAAAATATGGACTACATCTTACAAGCACAGCTAACATAAGATATCTTGAAGGTAGCATACGTTTTTGGAGTTTGTTAGTTAAAACTTAGAAGTGAAAGTTTACTTTAAACCTGTACGAACAACTTTCTTTGCACAGGTAAGATATAAACTTGCATAGCTTAAACACCAAGGAATAAAATCTTCTGTAGCCTGAATTATTATACTATATCTGTATACATACATAGATATATGTATACATGTGTGTGTATATATATATATATATATATATATATATAAATACTATTACACTAATAGGAAACAATGAAAGCTAAAATATTAATGAAAAGTAGGTTGAAAGCAGTTAGATTTTAATGTACAACTGAAAGGCTCTTGGAAGCAGGATGCCCTCTAACGTTGGGTTGATGGGTTGACAGAAGCCAAGTGACACAGGTGTAGGAGGCGGTCCCGCTCTTTAAGCACACCCCCACACACCCACATTCTACGGACATGGACAAAGGGATTAGACTGCTGAGATGAGAAAAATCAGGAAGGTACCATAGCTGGAAATTCTCTGTAAAGGCATAAGAGAAAAAAAAAGTTTGTTGTTTTGTTGTTAATAATAAAGTCCTATTTCATACGTTATTAATGAAAGAAGGCTTGATACTCAGAATGGGACCATCTCAGGTATCCACAGGAAGAGATGAACAATCAATCAGTATGGCTTGTTTCCCCAGAGGTCAAGGGCTTACAGAAAAAGCAAAGCTATGACGTCCCTCGTGATTCAGTGGTTAAGAACTCACCTGGTGATGCAAGGGTCAGGAGTTTGACCTCTGGTCCAGAAAGATCCTCCAGGCCTACGAGCAGCTCCTGAGCTCTCCCTCTGGAACCCTTGCTCCACAACAAGAGAAGCCGTGGAAATGAGAAGCCTGAGACCCTGCGAGGAGCCCCTGCCTCTGCAGCCAGAGAAAGCCCGAGCGCAGCAACCAAGACCCAAGGCAGCCATAAATAAATAAAATTTAAAAAATAAAATAAAAGGAAAAGGCAAAGCTACCACATAAATGAAATACTTATAACTCAGGAGAATCCAACCAGCCTTCTGTGCATTTGATCTGTACTTGACTCTTCATTATATATTCTAAAGGACTGTTAAAATGCAGTGTATCTGATGATTTGTCATGAGGAACAAAGGGGGCTAAACTACCTTCCCAAGGCCATAGACTAAGAAAGAAAATTCCTTCCCATTCTAATCCCTTCAGTGACGTCAGTCAACCATGCCATGGGCAATCTTAGTGGATTTGGGTACAATGCAATCTAACAATGATTTCAGAGGGAGAGTGTAGATTTTTTTGATATTAATATCATGTGTTTTATTAAAGGTCTTTAAAAATTTATCTGCCTAAGATATAAAGGTTTATACATTGGTTTTTTTACATTTATTGTGCATTTTTATTTCTATTATTACATGAGCTCCACCTTCCTATACACTAAATTTTTAACTGAGGTTACCTCTGAGAACTGAGATGGAAAGAAAAAAGAATAGGAAAAAGGATGTTCATTTTTACATTGCACAGTTATTAGATGAATTTTTCTACTCTAAACCTACATTAGTAATATATTAATTCTAAGGCAAATATTTTCTTTATATGCTAAATGTCTGATTGCTAAATTTTGTTATTTAGTATTCTAATTTTTAAAATTTTTCTTTTACAGAGTTTTGTTGTTTACAGCTCTATATAATCCCAAATCCGTCATAGGTATATCTTTGACTCCTCCTAATTGAGTTCCCTCCAACTCCCCCACAAATGGAAATTAAAAGAAATCCAGAGTAGGAATCCTCATATTAGACAAAATAGACCTTAAAATAAAGAAAATTACAAGAGACAAGGCAGGACACTACATAATGATCAAGGGATCGATCTACGAGGAAGACATAACAATCATAAATATCTATGCACCCAACACAAGAGCACCCCAATACATAAGGCAATCACTTTCAGATATAAAAGAAGAAATTAACAGTAACACAATAATAGTAGGAGACTTTAACACCCCTCTTACACCAATGGACAGATCATTAAAACAGAAAACTAATAAAGAATCACAAGCCTTAGATGACACATTAGAAGAGTGTAGATTTTTAAGGTCAATAAACCAACCCATTGCACTGTTAGCTCACAGGATGTCAAGAGCCTTTATGTCACCTGACCTATCCTGTAACGTCTATTTTGTAGACAGTCTCCACTTCTATGAAAGGTCTCATGGGAGCTTCTGTTTGCACCAGAGACAGATTAACAATAACACGATTTATGCTCTCATCTAGAACAGCATCCAAAAGATAATTTGGAAAAAGGATTTTTGAAGCAGATTTCAGATAATGAAAGACGGTGGCCTCTGTGAAATGAGAAATAAACGCGTCTTATAACGGCCCCAGCTCGAGGGCAGCCCCAGGCTGTGGCCCAGAGAGGTGGCACCAGGGGAGAGCCTGGTGAGCTCAGTGGGTCACAGAGCAGGAAGCCGATGTCTTGGAAAACCAAGGCAGCAAGAGCTCCAGAGAGCAACTCTGCACAGAAAAGAAACTGCAGAGAGGCTCAATTACCTGACAAAGCACTCATCAGCACAAGCTTGTGAGGAAATTACTGGAGGCCTGGAGAAGAGTCATCTGGAAGGATGAGGCAGGACAGCGCCTGGCCCTCACACAGGGCGAGGACCCGGGCCTGCTCCCGCTCCCACCAGCCAGACTGGAAAAACTCAGGGAAGCCTTGCCTCAGCAACGGAAATAAGTAGCTCTGGAGAGAGCATGACTACACCTAACCATAGAGCAAGACCTGAACAGGTGAGACTGTTTCCAAGTAATTCCAACTCACTTCAGAAGGAAAGCACAAACATATTTCCAGGAATATAAAAATATTCAGTACTCGACCAGGTAGAACACCCAACATCTGCCGTCTAACCAAAGAGGACGAGCCCCGCACAGACACGGGGAGACATGTCCATCCTGAGGAAACTAACCGAGGAAGAATGACTCGGTATTGTCACAGATGTTAATTGTGACAGACAAGGAAATTTAAACATTACAATGGCATTCCATATGTTCAAAGCATTAAGTAGAGAAATGGAAGATATTTTGAATGACAAACTGAGCTACTTGAAATGCAAACTGCAGTATTTGAGGTAAAATACACACTGAGTAGGGTAAACAGATTAAACATTCCTGAAGAAAACAAGAGTGAACTTGCACATATAATAATAAAACTATTTAAATGGAAACAGGGAGAAAAAGAAAAATTTTTAATCTTCAAGCAGGTTAATTTATATGCAATTGGGCATACACAGAGGAGAAAAGGAAAGACAAAAAAAATTTTTTGAGGAAGTAATGGCTGAAAAATATCTAACACTGAGGAAAATTATACATGTGAACTATTTGTGGTGCTGGAGAAGACGCCCGAGAGCCCTTGAATTACAAAGAGATCAAACCAGTCAATCCTAAAGGAAACCAACCTAGAATATTCATTGGAAGGACTGCTGCTGAAACAGAAGCTCCAGCTCTGGTCACCTGATGTGAAGCGATGATTCATTGGGAAAGACCCTGATGCTGGGAAAGGCAGAAGAAGGCAGCAGCAGAGGACGAGATGGTTCAGCAGCATTACTGACTTGATGAACATGAATTTGAGCAACCCACAGGAGATGACGAAGGACAAGGGAGCCTGGCGTGCTGCCATCCGTGGGGTCGCAACGACAAGACAGAGCGACAGAGCAACAACCACATAAACGTGAAGATTTAAGGACAGCAACATGTCCAAGCAAAAGAGACACAGCATAATTGAATTAGTCAGGACCAGTGAGAAAGCAAAAATCTTACACCCAAGCAGAGGAAAACATTGCTATCTACAGAGAAAGAGACAAGAAGAACAGCATATTTGTCATCAAAACAATGCCAGCAAGATGACAGTGTGGAAACAATTTTAGAGTACTCAGGAAAAAAGACAACCCATAACACCATGGTAACACTAGTCAGAAGCAAACTGGAGTACCATCTATACAGACCTGAGGTTTTGCAGCAAAGGGTCTTAGCAGAGCTACTGGAAGTTCGTTCATCAAAATGTCATCACATCCTGAATACGTACATGCTTATATTAAAGCAGAGCTGTAAAATACTAGAAGGAAAATGGATTGAAATGCAAGGATAAATCCACACGTATAATCTGATATTTCAACACCTGCACTCCATTATTGATAGAATAGGAAAAAATCAGCAAAGCATACTACACTTGAACATTACCAACCAATCTGACCTTAAATAAACTTTCTATCCAACAATAGTAGAATACACATCCTTTTTAAGTATACATGGACCATCTACCAACATATTCTGAATCTTGAAGCAAATCGCAATAAATTTCAAATGAGTCAAGTTACAAAGGTCATGTGCTTTGACCAAATGGGACAAATGAGATATCAATAACAGAAAATTGTTAGGAAAATACACAAATATTTGGAAACTAAATAACATACTTCAGACAGGTTAAAAAGGTTGCCAAAAGGCAAGTTATAGAATATTTTCAACTGAATAAAAATAAAACACAGTATGTCACAGGTTATGATATGCTACTAATGCTTGTAGAGGAAACACCATAGCAAAACACCCCTATATTCACAGAGCTTATACTTTAAGATAATGAGGTATTACTATCAACAAAAATAAGAGTAAATAAGTCCCAGAGTTATCAGGAGAACAAAAATAATAAATACTGAAGTGGAAATTAATAAAATAAAAACCCAGGAAAATACTAGGGAAAAAATTGGTGACATTAAAAGTTAATTCTTTAAGAATAATAGGAACATCGATAAATTTATAGACAGACTGATCAGAAAAAAAGTATTACACAAATTCTGAATATCTGGAATGATAAAGGTAACATCTCTCAGATTCTAAAGACATTAAAAGGAACATAAGTATTAGTAAAAATTCCGCACTCATATATTTGACCACCTAGATGAAACCCATGATAAAACACACACACACACACAATTTATAAATGCTCTCTGGAAGAGAAATAAATCACCTGAATAGCCCTATAGCCAATAAAGAAATTAAATTTGTTGTTTAAAATCTCCCCTAACAGAGAATGCCACATTAATATGTCTTTGCTTGTTTATTTAAGGAGGAAATATTACCAAATCTATATGTAGTCTTGATACATGCCATTTAAACAAGTTTTCCTTTCTATTTATAGTGAAAGAAAAATGGGAGAGAAGAGGTAGAAAAAGGAAGTCTTATATTTAAATTTACCTCTAATGAAATTAAGTGCTTCTGAAAGACATACTAGTCTCTTCGTATTTGTATCATGTTTCTAGGCTTTTAAAGATGATAAAATATATTTAACCACATAATTGCATGTTTCAGAAGGAATTCATTAAACTGAATTGTAGCAGATGAGAATTTATCACCAGGAGTGTCTTCAAGGGAAAACTTTTGTAACAACTGCTACTAACAGAGGACTCCTGCCTCCTGAAGAGTGACTTGGAAAATGATATTTTACAACATGATTTCACCTTTTATTCTAAGAAGCTGAACCCTTATAAATATTTTCAATGTGAAATAAAATACATTTATTTAATGAAACAGTAAATAAACTGTATTTCACACACATCTAATTTGGACATGTAGCTTATTTGGTCAAGCTGCCTGAACTCTTCCCTTCAGTCGCCCTCATGCCAGAGTCTGTTTTTTATTTATCTGTCACTCAATTACACATGGACAATATCCACACAGGCGCTAACTTGGCACACTGGTATTGTTGACCTCCACACCAGGAGGAAACCAGCACCATTCCTGCCAAACCGCTGACAGCACGGTGCCTGGTCTATTAAGGAAGGCTGCTGTGTCCTAATAAACCAAGTCAATGGTTTGCTCTGCAAATCAAAGTGTTAAAATTAATCTTCCAATGTTTTAAAACCACTACTTGAAATGACATAGTTTAATGATTAAAAAAGGATTCACTGGTTTCACTTAAAACCTTGGCCTGGGCAAGTCAAAACACATTGTGAATTGTGTCACTTACAGTTTTTAAACTACATCTTGGGCTTCCCTGGTGGTCCAGTGGGTAAAGAGTCTGCCTTGCAGTGCAAGGGGCACCAGTTTGATCCCTGGCCGGGGAAGATCCCACGTGCCGCGGAGCAGCTGGACCGATGTGTCCAATTACGAGCCAGCGCTCGGGAACGCATACGCCCAGAGCTGGTGCTCTGCAGTGAGAGAGACCACTGCAATGGGAGACCCACACAGGCCAGAGAATAAAGATAGATGAAAATAAATAAAAAAAGAACCAATAAGAGAGGCCAAAAAAAAAAATCTTTTTTAATGTAAAAAATTTTTGAGTATGTCAGTTGTGTCAGTGTATGATTTTAAGGACAAGCAAAAAGGACTTAAAACCATACCCACATTTTGAACGCATCTATTTGTTTATTGAGAGCTACCATATACTAGACACTGAGAATTTAAAAAGACACGAGTGCAACAAATCCTGTTTCTGCAGGCACAAAACTAACAGTCTTAGAAGATGCAGTGACTGGGGAGAATGGCTAGGAACAGGAGGTTTCTTGGCTTTTTATGGTGGGGGGATCACTGGGAGAAACAAGAGGTTTCTGGCGCAGCTTGCTAAGTGCGGGAGTGACCAGGGTACAGGGACAAGGGAGAGGAAGGCCGGCGGATAACTCTCTTCAAGAAAAGGCAGAGCTGAGTCTCAGAGCAGTGCTGGGCAGGGGAAGAGGGAGGGTCTGAACAGGGATGGCGAGGGGGCTGAGGCGCTCATCCAGGCAGAGGAAAGCTGTGCATCTGTTTTTATTTATCTGTCACTCAATTACACATGGACAATATCCACACAGGCGCTAACTTGGCACACTGGTATTGTTGACCTCCACACCAGGAGGAAACCAGCACCATTCCTGCCAAACCGCTGACAGCACGGTGCCTGGTCTATTAAGGAAGGCTGCTGTGTCCTAATAAACCAAGTCAATGGTTTGCTCTGCAAATCAAAGTGTTAAAATTAATCTTCCAATGTTTTAAAACCACTACTTGAAATGACATAGTTTAATGATTAAAAAAGGATTCACTGGTTTCACTTAAAACCTTGGCCTGGGCAAGTCAAAACACATTGTGAATTGTGTCACTTACAGTTTTTAAACTACATCTTGGGCTTCCCTGGTGGTCCAGTGGGTAAAGAGTCTGCCTTGCAGTGCAAGGGGCACCAGTTTGATCCCTGGCCGGGGAAGATCCCACGTGCCGCGGAGCAGCTGGACCGATGTGTCCAATTACGAGCCAGCGCTCGGGAACGCATACGCCCAGAGCTGGTGCTCTGCAGTGAGAGAGACCACTGCAATGGGAGACCCACACAGGCCAGAGAATAAAGATAGATGAAAATAAATAAAAAAAGAACCAATAAGAGAGGCCAAAAAAAAAAATCTTTTTTAATGTAAAAAATTTTTGAGTATGTCAGTTGTGTCAGTGTATGATTTTAAGGACAAGCAAAAAGGACTTAAAACCATACCCACATTTTGAACGCATCTATTTGTTTATTGAGAGCTACCATATACTAGACACTGAGAATTTAAAAAGACACGAGTGCAACAAATCCTGTTTCTGCAGGCACAAAACTAACAGTCTTAGAAGATGCAGTGACTGGGGAGAATGGCTAGGAACAGGAGGTTTCTTGGCTTTTTATGGTGGGGGGATCACTGGGAGAAACAAGAGGTTTCTGGCGCAGCTTGCTAAGTGCGGGAGTGACCAGGGTACAGGGACAAGGGAGAGGAAGGCCGGCGGATAACTCTCTTCAAGAAAAGGCAGAGCTGAGTCTCAGAGCAGTGCTGGGCAGGGGAAGAGGGAGGGTCTGAACAGGGATGGCGAGGCCGGGGCCTGAGGCGCGCTCATCCAGGCAGAGGAAAGACCTGTGTCAGGGCCCCGTTTTAAGACCGTGATGACAGGCGGGAAGACTTGTAGTATGAAAAGAGCCTTGAGACAGTGGCAGGAAATGGAACTGAAACTGGGACCAGACTTACAACCTTCACAATTCTCTTCTCCTATCATACTTCTCATATCGTTATTTAATCTCTGACCTGTGGCTAAATGGATTCATGGGCCACAGTGAGTCCTGTAGCCTTAGTTTCTTCATTTATCCTTGCGTGGGTGAGGTGTGCCATTGGCTTTCCTTGAGAAGCTCTGCATGATCAAAACTCCTTGTCGCCTTCATCCTTGAATGTCCATTTGGTGAATGACAGACTCCGGAGCGTGTGCGGCTTCACGTCCCTAAAGACTTTGAAGGCATTTCTCCACTGCCTTCTTGGCCGGAGAAGCTGAAGGAGGTTTGTGCCATCTCCTTTGCTGGTCTTATGACATTTTGTACCAAATATCAGGGGAACCTCTCGTCACGCTATCAGACTCCAGATATATAAATAATATATTTTGATAGAGCAGTGAATAAAAGGTTAAGATTTAAAACACCACCAACATGAACAATAACTATCAATCAGAAGAGATTTTTAGACGAGTTCCACTACCTAGAAAACGGCAGGACCGTAATCTCAGGAAATGCTCTGCCTCTGTAATCAGGGCTGCAGACTTACACACTTTGCATCAGAGTGAAGACACAGTGTATCCCTTGACATCCCCGTACCTAACTGTATCTTCTCTTCCATGCTTTATTAAGTAGCAGGGAGACACAGTCCTTTCAATTAATGATATGTTTATGTCATTCCAATTATACAGTGTTCTCTTAGCTTAAAAGAACAGTCAATCTCAACCTCCCAATTTATGTCCCTTTCATCTGACACATACAAATATATATAAAAGAAATAATTAATAAGGACCTTTTTATGGTGGGGGATCACTGGGAGAAACAAGAGGTTTCTGGCGCAGCTTGCTAAGTGCGGGAGTGACCAGGGTACAGGGACAAGGGAGAGGAAGGCCGGCGGATAACTCTCTTCAAGAAAAGGCAGAGCTGAGTCTCAGAGCAGTGCTGGGCAGGGGAAGAGGGAGGGTCTGAACAGGGATGGCGAGGCCGGGGCCTGAGGCGCGCTCATCCAGGCAGAGGAAAGACCTGTGTCAGGGCCCCGTTTTAAGACCGTGATGACAGGCGGGAAGACTTGTAGTATGAAAAGAGCCTTGAGACAGTGGCAGGAAATGGAACTGAAACTGGGACCAGACTTACAACCTTCACAATTCTCTTCTCCTATCATACTTCTCATATCGTTATTTAATCTCTGACCTGTGGCTAAATGGATTCATGGGCCACAGTGAGTCCTGTAGCCTTAGTTTCTTCATTTATCCTTGCGTGGGTGAGGTGTGCCATTGGCTTTCCTTGAGAAGCTCTGCATGATCAAAACTCCTTGTCGCCTTCATCCTTGAATGTCCATTTGGTGAATGACAGACTCCGGAGCGTGTGCGGCTTCACGTCCCTAAAGACTTTGAAGGCATTTCTCCACTGCCTTCTTGGCCGGAGAAGCTGAAGGAGGTTTGTGCCATCTCCTTTGCTGGTCTTATGACATTTTGTACCAAATATCAGGGGAACCTCTCGTCACGCTATCAGACTCCAGATATATAAATAATATATTTTGATAGAGCAGTGAATAAAAGGTTAAGATTTAAAACACCACCAACATGAACAATAACTATCAATCAGAAGAGATTTTTAGACGAGTTCCACTACCTAGAAAACGGCAGGACCGTAATCTCAGGAAATGCTCTGCCTCTGTAATCAGGGCTGCAGACTTACACACTTTGCATCAGAGTGAAGACACAGTGTATCCCTTGACATCCCCGTACCTAACTGTATCTTCTCTTCCATGCTTTATTAAGTAGCAGGGAGACACAGTCCTTTCAATTAATGATATGTTTATGTCATTCCAATTATACAGTGTTCTCTTAGCTTAAAAGAACAGTCAATCTCAACCTCCCAATTTATGTCCCCCCTTTCATCCTGACACATACACAATACTATATATAAAAGAAATAATTAATAAGGACCTATTGTATAGCACAGGGAACTCTATTATACTCTGTAATGACCAACGTGGGAAAAGAATCTGAAAAAGAGTGGATATATGTGTGTGTGTGACGGAAGCATCAGCCTCACTGAACCAATGAACACGCGCCTGCGCGAGCCACAGAGGCCGGGGAAGGACGGGGAAGCCCAGCGGGCTGCAGGCCACAGGGTCCAAAGAGACAGACACGACTGAGCAACGGACAACAGCATAACTGACTCACTTGGCTGTGTGCCTGAAACTAACACAACATTGCAAATCACGGATACCTCAATTAAAGGAAATAAAGAGATTCCTTTCAGGAAAACGCTCTTGGTTTTCAAAGGTCCCTCCCTCTGACTTTCTTTCCTTAACGGCACGTGAAAGCGCAGGGTGGGCCGGGGTGACGGGGCTTATTCCACACTTCCGGAGCAGAAGCAGCATCTTAGATCTGCCAATTTTCCATCCAGGTTCTTTGCAGGATCTCCTGTCCTCCTCCGCAGGTCAGCTTCACAGTTCTCTCTTGGCCTTTGCTTCCCTAACTTTAGTCCAACCACCTCAGTGTGTGGAGACCATGTATCAACAAGCAGAGAACACACGTAGGTGGGGAAAACGGACAGAAGGCAGAGAAAACGATCCGAAATCTCTTATAAGCACCTGGGAAAGAAATGAAGATATTCTGTACTAAGGAGGTAGCAGTAGGAACCCAGTCACAAAAATTACAAGTAGTGTCTTATTTAATCGGGTTTCCCTGGTGGCTCAGATGGTAAAGAACCTGCCTGCAATGCAGGAGATCTGGGTTCAGTCTCTCGGTGGGGAAGATCCCCTGAAGACGTGAACGGCCCCCCACTCCAGTCTTCTTGCCTGGAGAATTCCATGGACAGAGGAGCCTGGCGGGCTACAGCCCATGGGGTCGCAGAGAGTCAGACACGACTAGGGACGTTCACTGTCTTATGTAACTCACGCTATGACTCTGTGTGGTGGGCACTGTTATACCTACAGAGCAGATAAGAGAAGAGGATTTGAGGACTTAACAGATTGTGCAAGACCTCATAGCTGATACGTTGATTTGCCTGACCCCTAACTGGATGTGCTTATGAATGAGTCTCTCAATTGCCAGTCAACAGATTGACGAATGAACAAACGTCATGTGTGTCTGGGGCCCAGTGGAGAGGACCTTTAGCATACAACAAAGAAGACCCACCACAGCCAAAAACAAAAATAGATACAAGAGAGAAAAAACAAGAACATATGAAGGTTTCCTTGTCTCTGGAGACAGCTTCAGAGGTGAAGTCTGTTTCACCCAGTAGCCACGCCTGCTTTCTTTTGGCTCCCGCTGGCACGGACTATCATTTCCAGTCCTTCACGTTCAGTCTGTGTGCACCAGGAAGTCCGAGGTGAGTCTCCCGGGACTCCCCTGTGGTCCAGGGGTTAAGTGTGTCTTCCAAGGCTGGGGTTGCAGGTTTGACCCCTGGTTGGTGAGCTACGATCCCACATGCCTCAGTGCCAAAATACCAAAACATAAAGCCGAAACAATACTGCAACAAACTCAACAAAGACTTTAAAAATAATCTACCTTAAAAAGAAACACAAAGTCTTTTAAAAAGGTAATGAAATGAGTCTCTCATAGGCAGTATATTGGTGGATCTTTTCTTCCTCCCTCTCTCTGTCCACTCTATCCTTTTTGATTGGTGAGTTTAATCCATGTTTTAAAGCAATTATTGATAAATGAGGAAAGCTTATTATTGCCATTTTGTTAGTTGCTTTCAATCCAGTTTGTTTTGTCCCTTCTTTCCTCTTTAATCTTTCTTCCTTTATTATGATTTTATAGTGATTTGCTTTGAGTATTCTCTTTATTGTCTGTTTTTCTTTTATGATTAAAGACTTGGACAAAACATCTTGCAGTTATAGACTTCTATTTTATGTTGATAAAAACTTAGCTTCAACCACATAAAAAAGAAGCACATTTTTTATCCCCTCATTCGATCTCTGCTTCATTTTTTATTGTGTTCACACAATACTTTTTATAGTGTGTGTTCACACAATACTTTTTATAGTGTGTGTTCACAGATTCCTTCTTCTGCTCAAGTGTTGCTGACACTTTTATTACCATTTTCATGTCATTCGTTATATTCTTCAGCTTCAGAATTTCTCTTTGGTTCTTTATGATTTTTCTTTCTAGAACTTCTTGTTTTGTTCTTATATTGTTTTCCTGATTTTGCTGAGTTGTTTCTCTGTGTTCTCTTGTAGCTTACCGAGTTTATGAAAACAGTTATTCTGATTCTTTGGTGCTGATGACAGGGAAATTATTTGCTTCCTTTGGTAGTGTCCTGTTCCCATCCTTTCTTGTGGTTCTTTTAGCCTTGTGGTGATGTTTGTGCATTCGAGGTAGCCATGAGCTAGTTAGACTTCACAGTTTGGCTTCGGTGTGGAAAGCCCTTCACCGTGTGTTGGTCCAGGGGTCCTGGCCGGTTGAGGTGCCGTGGCTCTGTGCCTGGGGGAGGCACGGCCTCCGCTTCAGCTCTATGGAGGGCAGGTGGTCTTTTGCAGTCTGTCAGCTGCGATCAGCGCTGATGAGACTGTGGGGTCCTCGGCAGCCAAGCCTGCTGGTGTTCAGGACAGCAAGGACAGCTGCTGGCGTCCTTGGTGGTGTAGCCCTCTCGGTTGTTCCTGGTGTCCTTTGCCCTCATGGGTGGAGGCTGTAGGCAAGAGGGTCCTTCCCAGCACAGGATGTGGCACGGAGGCACGCAGACGGTGACGCTGGGGTCCAGAAAATAAGCACACGTGGAATGGCTTTGGAGATGGTGTCAGGGCACGTGCACAGCTGTGGCGGTGGGCGGGGGCCATGGCTGTTGTCCTGACTGGTGTGGTTCTGGCCCTTTCTCCAGGTGCAGCAGTGCGGACACTGGGCAGCCTTGTTAGCTCGGATGGCGATCCGTGAAGAATGAGGGGCTTCAGTGGCAGAAGCTGTGGGTGTCCACAGTGGGGGCTCCTGGGGTCCTTACCCCCATAAGGGGATGTAATACCACAAGGCTCTCTTTCTCTTCTGTTAAGGAAGCATTTTCTGCTCTGCTTCTGAATCTCGGTGTTCGCAAGTATATCAACATATTTCTCTCCAATTCGAATATGAGCAGTCATCCCGGCCATGATGGATGGATCCGTCTTAACTTTCAATTTCAAAACTTGGCCTTTATGTAGGCAGCTCTTCAGGACCGTTTTACATCCGGGAGGGGTGGCTTCCTCTAAGGAGCAGCAGTGGTGACTGCACGGAGGCTCCCCCCAGTGCCTAGGTGTGCTGGCCCCGGGGCGGGGGGTGCGTGGGGCTGGCAGAGAGGGGCGTGGGGAGGCACGGGAAGATGCTGCCTTGACTTCTCTATGCAGCCTTCTTTTTGGCTCCTCTGGGTTCTTGGAGTTTCCTCCAGAGCCCTCTCTCAGGTATTTTCATTGCAATTCAGGTGCTTATTCATTCATTCTTGGGGAGGGTGGGGGAGATAAGAATTGGGACCAACGAGTTCACCACCCCACTGAAATCGCTTTGAATTATTCTTAACACTGTTCTGTAACTCTGGAATTATTGAAAAATCAACAGCTACCAACATTAGCAAACAAAAACCCTTTTGTTATGTATAGCACAGGGAACTGTGCTCAACACTCTGTAATGGTGATCCCCAACCTTTTTGGCACCAGGGACTGGCTTCATGGATGACAATTTTTCCATGAACCAGGGTAGGGTAGATAGTCTGGGGGTGATACAGGTGCATTACATTTGCTGTGTACTCTGTTTTTAATCTAATGGTGCTGATCTGACAGCAGTTATCTGTCCACAGCTTAGAGGTTGGGGACCCCGGCAGTCTGTATTGACCTATGTGGGAAAAGAATCTAAAAAGAGTGTACATATATATGTATATATATATATACACACACACACATATATGTATAATTGAATCACTATGTTATACAGCTGGAACCAACACAACATTGTATATCAACCACACTCCATAAGAATTAAGAAAAACAAACAAAACTTGAATTAGAAGGCTTTTCATGACCAACTGTCAGGGGCCCAGAATAATCACCTGTGATCAAGGTTCCATGTCTGCAGAGAAACTATTCTGTTTGTCACTTCCTCACAGAGTCTCAAAATACTTCAGTACATTTGTGAGTGTTCTAGAATGGTAATATGCAAAATAATGTAAGGACAAGACACATGAGCTTCATCGTTGGGCAAAAATGATCCACTAGAAAGGTACTTCTCTCTAGGCCTCTCCATCTTTACTATGGGTGTAATCAGCAGCACCAGCCCCTCACACTACTATGAGATGAAATTAGGCAGAGGAAGGAGAGTGCCTGGTACTTGAATCTTGGATCTTCTTTTGCTATCCTAGATATCTCCTCATGGGTGCCTTAGCTTGCTCAGAGCATAAGCAACTTAGAGAAGAAAAGCTCATGTGTTGTTTTTTTGTTTTTTCACATGTGTTTTTAAAGAAAAGAAAGTGAGAGGATAAAGCACTTTTCTCAAGGAGAAAAACATTTTAAACTACTTTTTAGAAACACATTAATTGGTTTTCCTTTGGCACACAGCTTGCCTGCCTTAGTACACAACCCACGATGAGACGCACAAGTGTCTACGATTCAGTTCCCTACACGCCTCTGTGATCCCATCTCCGCTTGGCATGCTGACATTATTACTTCTGAAAGACCACACATGGATATCTAAAGGAATGATCTAATAATAGTGAGAACAACAACATTATTTCCCATTTATTAGGCATATTACCCTGGGCCAGGTGCTTTGCATATCTCTTCGCACTGATTAGCTTCTTATAGCCTCATAAAACCTCTTCGAGGTGGATATTATGAACCCGCTATGCAGAGGGTTGGCGCAGTTGAATTTCGAATCTTGACACTAAGACTTTACAGCCCTTGCTCTTTGCCTCTCTGTTCTTTTCCCACTCTCCCCTTCTTTCCAGTCAATAACTGGAGTGGAGTCACAGGGATTCCGGGTGGAGAAGGGAGGCACACTGGGGTATCTAACTGGGAAGCTTCAAGAACGTTGGCCAGGAGTCAGCAGGACCCTGGCAGTGGAGTGAAGGGCACAGAAATCCAGCTCTTGAACGAGATGCATGTGGAGATGAACAGAGGTGACGGTGAGTTCAGAACGTAAGTTGACTGAGTCTGGACGGCCCAGAAAGGTACACAGGCAGGACTGCAACTGGTCAAGCTGAATTTCACTGTGAAGAAGGGTGAGCCTTTTATCCATTTGATTTAATTTCTAAGCTAGGCCATGAGGTCTGAAATGAGACCATCTTCTTAAAAAAAAATTCATTGGCATATTGTTGAGTTATAGTATTGTGTTAGTTTCAGGTGTACAGAAAAGTTCATCAGTTACACATATATATGCCTATATATGTTCATTCTTTTTCAGATTCTTTTCCCATGCAGGTTATTATTACAGAACATTCAGCAGAGCTCCCTGTGCTCTGCAGTAGGTCCCTCTTAGTTATTTATGATATGAGACTGTCTTGATTGGAGTTTCAGCATGAACACTAAAAGGCTATAAAATTTTATACAAGTTACATAAGGTTCTCAGTCTTAGCTTCCTCACCTGCAAATAGTATGTAATAGTATGTTTACACTATTATTATAGCCCTGTAATATTTACTATTGACAAATATCTAAGTAGACCATTCGTGCTGTTCAAACCTGCTTTGTTCTACAGTCATCTGTGTTCAAAACCAGCCCAGGGCTTCCCCTGGTGGTCCAGTGGATAAGGACACCGCCTTGCAGTGCAAGGGGTGCCGGTTCGATCCCTGGCCTGGGAAGATCCCACGTGTCGCGGAGCGGCTGGACTGATATGTCCAATTACCGAGCCGGAGCTCTGGAGCGCATGCGCCCAGAGCTGGCGCTCTGTGACAACGGACGCCACTGCGATGGGAGGCCCGCAGGAGCCAAAGAACAAAGACGGATGAAAACAGAGAAATGAAAGACCAATAGAAGTGGCCCGCCCGCTCCCCTCCCTCCCCAACCCGACCCCCGTCCAAAATAAATAAATAAATAAATCTTTAAAAAAAAAAAAAAAAAACAGCCCATTAAAACAGAGTCCATTATTCTCAGAATAAGTGATGGACAAAGAAACAGGCCATGAATTCTAATGTAGATATCTGTAAGTTATTAGACCCTTTGTTGAAAGAATAAAGTTTTCCCTACCCAAATACGAAAATAGAGGTTGTATGTTCTAGTGAATCTGAAATTCATTGATTAAATTTATCAATGACAAGTTATCCACGTCATTATCTTTTTATCATTATTATTTCATTGTTTATCCTTCAGAATTGTCCAGAGAAACATTTCACGTGTATTTGTATCAAAGCCTGTATTTTAAATTAGTTGGAGAGTCTCTGTTTTTGAAAGAGCATTTTGTGTGAACTGCTTTGTATTTCAAACAACGGTTTCTTCTCTGACACGGCAGGGCTTAGTTGTTTAATCCTGTTTATACACTTCACTGTTAGTTCTGTAGTTAGAAGCTATCTTCAGTCACAATTGAAAAAGTGCCTGCAATTTAATAGCATCTTAGTACTAGTGATGCCACAAATAGAGTTGTTGTTATTATTCTGAGCATCAGGCAAATGGGGGAAAAGCGTGTTCACGGAGCCACAGGATTGAAGGATTCTCCTTCAAGTGTGTGAAGGTCAGGCTCAAGAAGAATGCAGACTGGTAGGAAGCTTAATTTATGAGCTTTGTAAGTCCAAAGCTACAGAAGTAATGGACTTCCAAATTGACTCCTGTAAGCAGCATTTTCAGCAGCTGGCAACAGTGTGTGCAAGAGTGGAGGAAAAAGAAAAGGCTATCTTTGGGGAAAAATCATGTGGCATTGCACTAGGGTGTAAACCGATGTTTAGGGTCACCCACTTCACAGCAAATGCAAAAGACAAGTCAGAAAATTTTGTGTTGATTGGCATATTCTTTGGTATTTGTACATGTACTAAACAGTAAATATGATGCCAATTTTAGATTCAAAAAGACAATCAGATAAAGTGTATTGAACACCATATGAAAAACTGTAGCAGGTTACGATATTATGAGGCTTTCCCAGTGGCTCGGTGGTAAAGAATCCGCCTGCCAGTGGAGAAGACACAGGTTAGATCCCTGGTTTGGGAAGATCCCTTGGAAAAGGAAATGGCACCCCACTCCAGTATTTTTGCCTGGAGGATCCCATGGACAGAGGAGCCTGGTGGGCTATAGGCCATGGGGTCGTGAGTCAGACACGACACGGGGACTAAAGAATAGTAACAATGATAATCGGATGGTAAAATACTGGCATTGGTTATTGCTCTTCAGTGAAGATAATGTTTCTCCACTTTATCATTATTATTTCATTGTTTATCCTTCAGAATTGTCCAGAGAAACATTTCACGTGTATTTGTATCAAAGCCTGTATTTTAAATTAGTTGGAGAGTCTCTGTTTTTGAAAGAGCATTTTGTGTGAACTGCTTTGTATTTCAAACAACGGTTTCTTCTCTGACACGGCAGGGCTTAGTTGTTTAATCCTGTTTATACACTTCACTGTTAGTTCTGTAGTTAGAAGCTATCTTCAGTCACAATTGAAAAAGTGCCTGCAATTTAATAGCATCTTAGTACTAGTGATGCCACAAATAGAGTTGTTGTTATTATTCTGAGCATCAGGCAAATGGGGGAAAAGCGTGTTCACGGAGCCACAGGATTGAAGGATTCTCCTTCAAGTGTGTGAAGGTCAGGCTCAAGAAGAATGCAGACTGGTAGGAAGCTTAATTTATGAGCTTTGTAAGTCCAAAGCTACAGAAGTAATGGACTTCCAAATTGACTCCTGTAAGCAGCATTTTCAGCAGCTGGCAACAGTGTGTGCAAGAGTGGAGGAAAAAGAAAAGGCTATCTTTGGGGAAAAATCATGTGGCATTGCACTAGGGTGTAAACCGATGTTTAGGGTCACCCACTTCACAGCAAATGCAAAAGACAAGTCAGAAAATTTTGTGTTGATTGGCATATTCTTTGGTATTTGTACATGTACTAAACAGTAAATATGATGCCAATTTTAGATTCAAAAAGACAATCAGATAAAGTGTATTGAACACCATATGAAAAACTGTAGCAGGTTACGATATTATGAGGCTTTCCCAGTGGCTCGGTGGTAAAGAATCCGCCTGCCAGTGGAGAAGACACAGGTTAGATCCCTGGTTTGGGAAGATCCCTTGGAAAAGGAAATGGCACCCCACTCCAGTATTTTTGCCTGGAGGATCCCATGGACAGAGGAGCCTGGTGGGCTATAGGCCATGGGGTCGTGAGTCAGACACGACACGGGGACTAAAGAATAGTAACAATGATAATCGGATGGTAAAATACTGGCATTGGTTATTGCTCTTCAGTGAAGATAATGTTTCTCCACTTTATGCCTCCAATTGCCCCACTTTAAATCATGGAAAAAGACAAGGGACCAAGACTATTTTTGGGGTGGGATGGGGGGATATCCATATGACTAATCTGGGATCATACATATCTGTAAACAACAAAACTCTATAAAAGTAAAATAAATTAAACAAAAAAAGACTATTTCTTACAGGCAAATGAATTTTCCTTAGGCATTTGATTCTTTTATGTCCGAGTCTTAGTAAAAAGCCGACTTTTGTCAGAAGGTTGCTGTAATTGCCAGTGAGCCACTGAGGGTCGGGTGCACACCCCTTTGCCTGTTCTGGGATTCCTATGACAGGTCGGTCATCTTCCAGAGCACTGAATTTTATTCACAATGTTTGCTATGAAACGCACCTGCCAAAATCCTAGGAGGCTGCCAAAGTTCACAGTCATAAGGTAAAATCTACAGCAGACCATAATTCAGGAGTTAAGGAAACAGTGAGAAAACTCGCTCCACAGAAGGGAGTAAAAGACAAGGAACAGCACACATTCGCTACAGCCAGTTACTGCTGCCACAGGGACTGTCTACTGTTGCGAGGGCTACCTCGGGAGCAGCTGGGGTCCGGAGGAGAGTGTGGAAGGAGAGGTGCACAACCATATAACTCAGTGCTGCACAACAGGTATGTCGGGGTGAACAGAAGGAAAACAGAGGGGCACGGGGTTAGACGCTTGGAAAACTCAGATCACGTTCACAGGAAGGGGCCAATTTCTAGGAACAGCTATAGAACACAGAAAATGATCTGTGCAGAAGGTGACAGTCATTTAATTCAACTACAAAAATGCTACTCTTCCCACCATGAACAGAGCCTCAGGTGCTGGCTACCTGGAGAGAACTCACGGTGATGAAAAGTCGGGAGAGGATCTCTGCCACACGGGGGGCTGCCTACCTCTGCTTTGAACGAGAGCTCTCGGAGGGAACCCAGGCTCTGCCACAGGTTTCCGTGTGCAGGAAGCCATGACCCACAGGTTTAAGTAAGTAGGCTCTTGAACCGCCAGGCCACCCGAAATGAAGGCCCTTTCTATGTCGCTTCCATCATCAACATAACTTCCCTTTCAAGGGCGACTGTTTGCTTTCCTTTTTCTTCATTTTTTAAAACGGAATGATTATTGATTTGCAATGTTGTGCTGGTTTACGGTGGACAGCAAGGTGATCCAGTCGTACACACATGCCATAGCTTGCACCTGCTAATCCCAAATGCCCACTCCATCCCTCCGCCAGCCCCTGCCCCTTGGCGACCACAGGTCTGTCCCCTATGGCATCTGCTTCTTAGATAAGCTCATCTGTCACAGTTTAGACTCCACACAAGTGGTACCATTTGCTATCTGTCTTTCTCTCTCGAACTCACTCCACTTAGCCTGGTGCTCTCTAGTTGTATCCATGATGCCGCAAATGGTATTCTTTTAGTCTTTTCATGGCCAGGCAGTGTTCCATTGTGCATAGGCATCACATCCACTCTATCATTCATCTGTTGATGGACATCTAAGTTGTTCTCATGCCTTGGCTCTTGTGACTAGTGCTGCTCTGAACACAGGGGCAGAGAGGTCTTTCTGAATTATACTTTTGTTCAGGTATTTGCCCAGGAGTGAGATGACTGGATCATACAACAATTCTGTTTTTAGTGTTTTGAGGATCCTCCATACTGTTCTCCATAGTGGCTGCACCAACTTACACAAGGGATATTGTTTCTGAAAAGTCATGGAGAATAGAAGTATTAATTTCTATGAAAAGTTACTAAATACAAAGACTGAGATTTATCATCCAGTAAAATTCATAAACACAGGTGATCTTCAATTTGAAATGTTGATGAATATGGCAGGACTCGTATGATGAAATTGGGTCAGTTATAAACTTGCTCACATTCATGTCGGGTTCTTTATGAGGCAGACACATTCTACGGGGTGAACCGATACGACACTCCTGTACTTGTTATTTTCTGGCTCTCAACCGATTTCTTAAAAGTACAGTGCAAAAGAACATGTTAAGAGACTAGAGTGTTGTTTGTTGTCCTAAACCATGGAAATGAAACAATCCTCGCATGCAGAATTATGGCTTATAGGAAGCCATGACCCACAGGTTTAAGTAAGTAGGCTCTTGAACCGCCAGGCCACCCGAAATGAAGGCCCTTTCTATGTCGCTTCCATCATCAACATAACTTCCCTTTCAAGGGCGACTGTTTGCTTTCCTTTTTCTTCATTTTTTAAAACGGAATGATTATTGATTTGCAATGTTGTGCTGGTTTACGGTGGACAGCAAGGTGATCCAGTCGTACACACATGCCATAGCTTGCACCTGCTAATCCCAAATGCCCACTCCATCCCTCCGCCAGCCCCTGCCCCTTGGCGACCACAGGTCTGTCCCCTATGGCATCTGCTTCTTAGATAAGCTCATCTGTCACAGTTTAGACTCCACACAAGTGGTACCATTTGCTATCTGTCTTTCTCTCTCGAACTCACTCCACTTAGCCTGGTGCTCTCTAGTTGTATCCATGATGCCGCAAATGGTATTCTTTTAGTCTTTTCATGGCCAGGCAGTGTTCCATTGTGCATAGGCATCACATCCACTCTATCATTCATCTGTTGATGGACATCTAAGTTGTTCTCATGCCTTGGCTCTTGTGACTAGTGCTGCTCTGAACACAGGGGCAGAGAGGTCTTTCTGAATTATACTTTTGTTCAGGTATTTGCCCAGGAGTGAGATGACTGGATCATACAACAATTCTGTTTTTAGTGTTTTGAGGATCCTCCATACTGTTCTCCATAGTGGCTGCACCAACTTACACAAGGGATATTGTTTCTGAAAAGTCATGGAGAATAGAAGTATTAATTTCTATGAAAAGTTACTAAATACAAAGACTGAGATTTATCATCCAGTAAAATTCATAAACACAGGTGATCTTCAATTTGAAATGTTGATGAATATGGCAGGACTCGTATGATGAAATTGGGTCAGTTATAAACTTGCTCACATTCATGTCGGGTTCTTTATGAGGCAGACACATTCTACGGGGTGAACCGATACGACACTCCTGTACTTGTTATTTTCTGGCTCTCAACCGATTTCTTAAAAAGTACAGTGCAAAAGAACATGTTAAGAGACTAGAGTGTTGTTTGTTGTCCTAAACCATGGAAATGAAACAATCCCCTCGCATGCAGAATTATGTATTTCTTATGGATATCGGAATACTACTTCAATGTCAGCCTGACCCTCAGGGGCCGGGAAGCAATTGTCCTTCTAAACAAGGGTCTTAGCATCACTGGACAGATTGATGCTGGCGCTGAAGCTCCAATACTTTGGCCACCTGATGTGAAGAGACGCCTCACTGGAAAAGAGCCTGATGCTGGGAAAGACTGAAGGCAGGAGGAGAAGGGGGGACAGAGGACGAGATGGCTGGATGGCATCACCAACTCCATGGACATGAGTTTGAGCCAACTCTGGGAGATGGTCAGGGCAGCCTGGCGTGCTGCCGTCCACGGGGTCGCAGGGAGTCAGACACGGTTGAACGACTGGACAGCAGCTCAGCATCACAGCCCCAAAATCCAACACGATTTCTCATTACTCAGACACTCTGGACGAATCCAATGCTACAAATGGTTCCTACCTAAGACGAATTAAGGTTATTGTGTTAACGGCCTCCAGCAAGAAAATAGAGTTTCCAGCTGGTGCATGAACCATGCTTGTTACAAAAGAAAAAAAAAGAATCTATTTCATGATAGCTCTTTCACTGAAGGGGGAAAAAAATCTAAGTAGAATTCTAAAATATTCATAAGTATTAAAATCTGTTCTGTTAAAATGAGAATGAATTATAGCCCAGACAGATCTGGTGAGAAGCTCCTTTTAAAGGTCAGTTATCTCCTGTATGAGGAGCCTGGCAGGCTCCAGCCCACGGGGTCTCGAAGAGTCAGACACAACTCAACCACTGAACACCAGCACCTCCTGTATGCCCAGGTGACTTAATCAAAGGAGACAGACAGTGTGATGGGACACTTAAATAATTCATAGACTAAACATACTTCTTATTTTACAACAGCCTAACCTAAAAATCTTGAGCACAAATTACTCTGAGCAATGATATTTTTAGTCTCAAAGAGAGTCTTACAAAACAACCATAGGGAGAATACCTGAAACATCCCCATCCCGATTTAAGAATTATTCACAATTAGTTCCAGCCTCTGCTTGATCTCCACCATATTAGCAAGACGGTGGTAACAAACAGAGGAAAGAATGACCTTTCTAAATGCAAAGCAACAAAAACTCTGCAACGGAAACTCAGGATGATTAAAGGATTTTCTCGTTTTCTTTCTTTCTTTCTTATTTTTTCTTTGCCCTGACTTTCAATAGGCCTTGGGTTTGTTAGCCTGGCAAAAATGAACATGTCAGCTTTCATTGCAAATCACTGCCAGGCTCAAATGGGATTCTGAAAAGATGTGCCACCTGCTTCATTAATAATAACATCAAATTCTTTTTTCTTGGTTTGCTTTATAGGCATATCCTTCTTGGTTCCACAAATCATTTCTTTATGTGACTGTGGATCTAAAAAAGAGAAGACGGACTTTCTTTTCCTCTGTCATTGTAAATTACATAAATATAAGATAGAGCAAAGGCTTTCTGACTTAAATACCAGGATATCTCTACACAAAAAGAAAAGAGGGAAGGAAGAAGAAAGAACAAAGGGAGGAAGGGAGGGAAGGAAGGAGAGGAAGAAGGAAGGGAGGGAAGGAGGGAGAGGAAGAAGACCCTCTCCATAAATAAATCTAAACATATATATATATATATATATATACATATGAAGAACTAGAAGTAAATCTATGAAAAGACTAGCAATTCTCAAAAGAAGGAAGCTATTAATTCAATCTGTTTATTTACAAATCCTTTTTATTACTGATAATGCAACTTCTAAATTAGGAGTCAGAATAATATTAAAACTCAAAGCTTCATGATTCTGCCTAATCCCCATCGTGGAAAGTCAGGGCACAGTGGTACTTACACACACAGAGATGGGATGGATTTTAGTATAAGCCCAACAACAATTAGCTTCTGTTAGAAGAGGTGAGTTCTCTGTGCTTATTGTAGACAACTGCCTTCCCCCTCCCCCAGCACTTGCCGCGATTTGCATAGCCCATCAGTTTATGGCATTTGTATTTCACAGGGGCCGTCACCAGACGGTCGCTTTCGCCTCCAGGTAGACATACACAGTCTGAGGCAATTGCTCTTTATAATTTCCATACCAGCCTCTGATTGATGGAATGCCAAAGCTATAAAGTGCTGTCAGGAAAACAAAAACTTGGTCCAGGTGTTTTATGATTTTTATGATCTTGGCTTTCAAGGGCAAAGCACTACCTCTGCAGTCAGGCTGCATCACAGCTCAAGAGAAAAGTGAAGTTTTGAGGCAGAGAAGGTCCTAGAGTCTTTCCTCTTGACTCACAAACCACAGCCACAGCTTCACATCCCTGCAAGAAATGCGGGGTCTCAGGCTGCGCCCCAGATCTGTCTCAGGGCTCACTTCAGACTCAGCCTGTGAACAAGTCCTCCCAGGGACTCGGGGCTCACTCGCAAGTCTGAAAAGCCTGTGAGAAAGGTTGGTCCCGAGCACGGACTATAACCCAGCAGCTCATCGTCAGGCGGACCTCACGAACGATCCCGGCCCACCTGAATCCCAGCTGGTTCTCGCTATGCCATTTGTACGGTTGGATTTGTTACGGACCAGGCTTTTAGCCTTCCTTAATCAACAGAAATTTGGTAAGAGGGTAGACGAGAAATTCAGGGAAGCCTTCACTGGAGCCCCTGCTGCAGTGGGAGGGAGCGAGAAGTAACAGATACCCCTGTTTGCCCCCCAGGGAACAGCTGGAGGGGTCCTTCCTGGGGTGGGTAGCTCTAATCCAACCTCTGCTGGTGTGGAGAGCAGGGGCGTGAGCAGGACCCTGCTTTAGCGCCTGGCTCTCTGCAGTGGCTGCTGAGTGTGGTCTTTTTGTATCTTTGGTCCAGCCTTTGCCTCACCTGCTCACTCAGGCAGTTATTTTTAGTTCCTTATGGCTTCTTTGTAGTTCTTGCTGGAGGAGACCGCTGTCCAGGGGCCAGCGTCACAGCCAAGGGCCCCAGGTCCTAGCCTGGCTCAGATCCGTCTCTCTGACACAATCCAATACAAACACGACTTTCTGAGCCACAGTACCGAACACAGCTCTGCCATTTAATTATCCGGTCATTTTAAAATTCTTTGATTTAATTCACTTAAAATTTTTTTCACATTCCATAAAACTCATGAACCAGCACTTATGGGAATAAAAATAATGACTAGGTGTGCACAGAATGACTGCGTTTTTAAATTAATTATTAATTCTAACATCTGCAGCCTGTTTCATACACAGTCTGAGGCAATTATAATTTCAATACCAGCCTCTGATTGATGGAATGCCAAAGCTATAAAGTGCTGTCAGGAAAACAAAAACTTGGTCCAGGTGTTTTATGATTTTTATGATCTTGGCTTTCAAGGGCAAAGCACTACCTCTGCAGTCAGGCTGCATCACAGCTCAAGAGAAAAGTGAAGTTTTGAGGCAGAGAAGGTCCTAGAGTCTTTCCTCTTGACTCACAAACCACAGCCACAGCTTCACATCCCTGCAAGAAATGCGGGGTCTCAGGCTGCGCCCCAGATCTGTCTCAGGGCTCACTTCAGACTCAGCCTGTGAACAAGTCCTCCCAGGGACTCGGGGCTCACTCGCAAGTCTGAAAAGCCTGTGAGAAAGGTTGGTCCCGAGCACGGACTATAACCCAGCAGCTCATCGTCAGGCGGACCTCACGAACGATCCCGGCCCACCTGAATCCCAGCTGGTTCTCGCTATGCCATTTGTACGGTTGGATTTGTTACGGACCAGGCTTTTAGCCTTCCTTAATCAACAGAAATTTGGTAAGAGGGTAGACGAGAAATTCAGGGAAGCCTTCACTGGAGCCCCTGCTGCAGTGGGAGGGAGCGAGAAGTAACAGATACCCCTGTTTGCCCCCCAGGGAACAGCTGGAGGGGTCCTTCCTGGGGTGGGTAGCTCTAATCCAACCTCTGCTGGTGTGGAGAGCAGGGGCGTGAGCAGGACCCTGCTTTAGCGCCTGGCTCTCTGCAGTGGCTGCTGAGTGTGGTCTTTTTGTATCTTTGGTCCAGCCTTTGCCTCACCTGCTCACTCAGGCAGTTATTTTTAGTTCCTTATGGCTTCTTTGTAGTTCTTGCTGGAGGAGACCGCTGTCCAGGGGCCAGCGTCACAGCCAAGGGCCCCAGGTCCTAGCCTGGCTCAGATCCGTCTCTCTGACACAATCCAATACAAACACGACTTTCTGAGCCACAGTACCGAACACAGCTCTGCCATTTAATTATCCGGTCATTTTAAAATTCTTTGATTTAATTCACTTAAAATTTTTTTCACATTCCATAAAACTCATGAACCAGCACTTATGGGAATAAAAATAATGACTAGGTGTGACACAGAATGACTGCGATTTATTATTATTTAATTATGTAAGCATTTCAATGAAACATCTGCAGCCTGTTTCTATAAAGGGATAGGTAGTAAATATTTTAGGCTTGATGGGCCAAGAGAACACGTCACTTAACTTGTGTCCAAATTTAGTATTCCCTATCATCAAAATTTTTAAAACTATACTGAGTTCTTGGTCACATGAAAACAGGCAGTGGGCTGGCAGTCGTTTGCTTGGAGGTCAACAACCTAAATTATACTTTAAAAATAAGGATCTGGAAAAAAAATAAATAAATAAGGATCTGAAAGCCAAGAAGTGCCATTCTGGAACAGCATATGGAAGCCATCGCTGTGTTTCCTCTCTGGAAACAGCAGTCTCCTTGTCAGTGGGGCCCTCAGCTCGCACAAGGTTTTATTTTGGTGAGGCCAAGACGAAACAGGATATATTTCTAAGATTTTCTTTTTTCTTGAAGCTTCTTCTTGAATTTCTTGAAGAGCTGCTTTACGATGTTGCACAACAAAGTGACTGAGCTGTTAGGCACATCCCCCCTCCCTCTCGGGCCTTCCTCCCCACCCCCACCCCCACCCCCAGGCCGGCCCGGAGCACCAGGCTGAGCCTCCCGCGCGGTGCAGCACGCTCCACTGGCTGGCTGTTTACACGTGGCAGTGCACACACCCTCCCAGGTCACCTCTCTTCCCTTCTCCCTCCACATCCACACATCCCTCCCCGAGGTCTGCATCTCTTTTCTGGCCCTGCAAGTTGGTCCATCTGCACCATTTTTCTAGATTCCACATACACACACTAACAGACAATATTTGTTCTCCTCTTTCCAAGTTACTTTACTCTGTATGGCAGACTCTATGTCCATCCATGTATCTGTACAAATGATCCAATGTTGTGCATTTTTGTGACTGAGTAATATTCCATTATATAGATGTACCACATCTTCTTTCTCTGTTCATCTGTCAGTGGACATTCAGGGTGCTTCTATGTGCCAGCACATCGGTCAGAATGGCCATTCACTTAAAATTTTTTCACATTCCATAAAACTCATGATCCAGCACTTATGGGAATAAAAATAATGACTAGGTGTGACACAGAATGACTGCGATTTATTATTATTTAATTATGTAAGCATTTCAATGAAACATCTGCAGCCTGTTTCTATAAAGGGATAGGTAGTAAATATTTTAGGCTTGATGGGCCAAGAGAACACGTCACTTAACTTGTGTCCAAATTTAGTATTCCCTATCATCAAAATTTTTAAAACTATACTGAGTTCTTGGTCACATGAAAACAGGCAGTGGGCTGGCAGTCGTTTGCTTGGAGGTCAACAACCTAAATTATACTTTAAAAATAAGGATCTGGAAAAAAAATAAATAAATAAGGATCTGAAAGCCAAGAAGTGCCATTCTGGAACAGCATATGGAAGCCATCGCTGTGTTTCCTCTCTGGAAACAGCAGTCTCCTTGTCAGTGGGGCCCTCAGCTCGCACAAGGTTTTATTTTGGTGAGGCCAAGACGAAACAGGATATATTTCTAAGATTTTCTTTTTTCTTGAAGCTTCTTCTTGAATTTCTTGAAGAGCTGCTTTACGATGTTGCACAACAAAGTGACTGAGCTGTTAGGCACATCCCCCCTCCCTCTCGGGCCTTCCTCCCCACCCCCACCCCCACCCCCAGGCCGGCCCGGAGCACCAGGCTGAGCCTCCCGCGCGGTGCAGCACGCTCCACTGGCTGGCTGTTTACACGTGGCAGTGCACACACCCTCCCAGGTCACCTCTCTTCCCTTCTCCCTCCACATCCACACATCCCTCCCCGAGGTCTGCATCTCTTTTCTGGCCCTGCAAGTTGGTCCATCTGCACCATTTTTCTAGATTCCACATACACACACTAACAGACAATATTTGTTCTCCTCTTTCCAAGTTACTTTACTCTGTATGGCAGACTCTATGTCCATCCATGTATCTGTACAAATGATCCAATGTTGTGCATTTTTGTGACTGAGTAATATTCCATTATATAGATGTACCACATCTTCTTTCTCTGTTCATCTGTCAGTGGACATTCAGGGTGCTTCTATGTGCCAGCACATCGGTCAGAATGGCCATCATCAAAAAATCTACAACTTCTGGAGAGGATGTGAAAGGGGAACCCTCCTACACTGTTGGTGGGAATGTAAACTGACACAGCCACTATGGAGAATGGCATGGGGGCTCCTTAAAAACTACAAACAGAACTATCGTATGACCCAGCTGTCCCACTCTTGGGCATATGTCCAGAGGAAACCATAACTCACGACGACACATGCGCCCCAATGTTCACGGCAGCACTATTACAACAGGCAGGATATTTCTGAGATTCTTAAGAGAAAGGACTAGGTAACAGAGATTTAATTATCATATTTCCTCTTGGTAGAAATGAATGCTACCCCCTTGATGCACAGAGGAATTGCCACTGAACAAAAGAAAATCCTTCTTCTAACATAGGCAGCAAACTTACTGGACGGCTGCCACATGCCCTAATAAGGAGAGTTTGTTTACAAACCACTCTACTGAAGAGAAGGAAGATGTTGAAGATCAGTAATTAAAATTTGGTTCAGTATAACAGCCAAAAATAGATAACTAATGAGAACCTACTGTATAGCTCAAAGAACTATAGTTTGAACTCACAACTACACTCAGTGCTCTGTGCTGATCTAAAAAGGGGATGTATGTGTACACGGGGCTTCCCAGGGGGCGCTAGTGGTCAGGAACCCAGCTGCCAGTGCAGGAGGCAGAAGAGGCGCAAGTTCGGTCCCTGGGTCAGGAAGATCCCCTGGAGGAGGGCAAGGCTACCCACTCCAGTCTTCTTGCCTGGAGAATCTGATGGACATGAGCCTGACAGCAACGGTCCACAGGGTTGCAAAGAGTTGGACCTAACTGAAGCAGCTTAGCACATGCGCACACATGTATATGGATAGCTGACTCCCTTTGCTGTATGGTCAAAACTAACATTGTAAAGCAACTATATGCCAATAAAAAATAATTTGAAAACTACAGGAAAAGTTGAATTAACTAAAATATGCATATTTTTCTGATTAAGGTAATAAAACATGCAAAAAAACCCACAAGGGCAAAAAAAAAAAAAAAAAAGCTAAAAAATGTATAACTTTGTATTTTCTTTTCTTTTTTCCAAAAAGCATTCTGCAACTTCATTAATGCAAGGCCTCTGATGGGGAGCATTTAAGTTCAGGGGAATGTTAGCAGTTGCCGTTTAACTTTGGAAGTTCTTTTTAGGGCTCCTGAATTCTCACTTGCCTGCCCATATTCTGGGGAAACAGTGCTAATCCGCTCCAGGACATCCCCTCTGAGCCTGGACAGAGCTCTCAGACAGACTACAGAGGCATTCAGGGGGCAGCCCAGTAGCCCGGTGCAGGGTGACCCAGATTCCCCAGGAAACCCGGCCCTGGGCTCCGGTGGGGCCCAGCTGTCAGCTCTTGCTCCTTCTGTGTTGCATTACCTAATGTCCACTGGGCAGCCATAAACAGGGGCTATTGTAAAAGCAGGTATGTACAAAAACCTAATTTTTGCAAAGATGCTTTAGGTTCTGCTAAGGTGTTGACTGCCCAAATCATCTTATCCTTGAGTCAAAAAAGCACTGGCAGTTTTCTTGGCATTCAGTCAAAAAACTACTGATTCCAAGAAATGTAGCTATGCCATAGGGAGCTGAGCTCTTCTTTCCTTTCTGTTTGAACTCACAAGCCTGTGAGTGAGCTGCTTCCCATCTGCAGCAGGAGGAAATGGGGAGAGGAGAAAGGTGACACGTCTGTGTTAGGGTCAAGTATCCCATTCTAGTACTTCTGTAGGGGACGTGGGGAAAGTATCACACCCTAGGACTTCTGTAGGGAACGTGGCAGTAAGGACGTTTGTCTTCACTGTCATTGCAGAGAGCATGACACTTTTTTCTTTTTCTGCGAGTCAACACAGATCCATCCTGGAAAGTTGGTGCGTGTCCGGCCTGAAGGGAAAGCACCAGGTTGTGCAGGAAATCACGGAGAAGTGCATTTGGCTTGGCCACAGAGCGCCAGTCAGCTGGTCCTCCCCTCAGGCCCACTCAGGCTTGTTGCTAAGGTTCCTAGACGTTCACCCAGCTTTGGTTCTGTGCATAGGCCACCACTTCCTGTCTGCAGTCTTGACATTGTGACATAGCAATCTGGGGGCTGTCCACTATTCTAGTTTCAATAGTTATCCTTGAGGAAATGATCTCTGAGATTCTCTCAAGAAAGTACCCACATCCCAAAACCTAAGTTAAAAAGTCATCACCATCATCGGATCCTCACGCCTTGTCCCTTAACCAACAGATAATAAGAGACCAAGAAGCCCAACAGCTCATGGCCGAGTCCAGATCATCACGGCATCTCCTCAGAGCCCAGAAGGCTTTTGGCACTTTCATTTCCAACACAAATGAAAAGCATCTCAGGGTGCACGTGATCCTGGCAGAACTAGGTAGCTTCTTCATGCCGACGGATGCTTCCTTTCATAACTTCACTGGCATGTTTGGGTTTGCAGTGCTGAGACCTGAACAGGGGCCACAGCCAATCTCTGGCTTATTGGCAGATCTGCACAGAAATCCAGGTAAGAAGTCAGGAGACCTTGTCGAAACCCACCCAGCAAAGCAAGTTCCCTGACAGCATGCCGTCACCCACCACGAAAGCCAGACTCTGCTGTGAATGGGCCATAAAGACAGAGGAAGTGATGGGTCACAGTCCCGATGGCTCAAAGGGCAGATGGGGAAAGCAAGGGCAAGGCAAAATCTCCTCAAAGCACCTCCCAGATTTCCCCAAAATTTAAGTTACGTAAAAGAAAACAAAAGCTAACAGCTGTCTTCTTCTATCACATCACAATACCATTGCCAACAGCTTCTCTCTAGCAACATGTAACATACGCATTTATGATCTATTCTTGGTCACATCTAGATTCCGATGGTTATTTGCCTTGGACAGAGTCCTCACACTTTTTATACTTTTGCCTAAATTTTAAAATTCCAGGATTATCTGGAGATTCTGCTAAGCTTTCTAAGAGGCATTCTTGCAGCTAAGGTTCTTGAGGTCTTCTACATGGTAGGCATACGTGGCTCCTCCTGGGTGTCAGGCCTCATTCCAGGCGTCTGGTCTTCCCAGGGAATGATGCGAATGCCCCTGTCTGCAAGGAGCCTATGTTCTAGTCAGGGGAAGGGAACGGGGACTGGAGCAGAGAAAAATTATAATCAGTAGAAATGATAGGGGCTTCCCTGGTGCCACCACTTCCTGTCTGCAGTCTTGACATTGTGACATAGCAATCTGGGGGCTGTCCACTATTCTAGTTTCAATAGTTATCCTTGAGGAAATGATCTCTGAGATTCTCTCAAGAAAGTACCCACATCCCAAAACCTAAGTTAAAAGTCATCACCATCATCGGATCCTCACGCCTTGTCCCTTAACCAACAGATAATAAGAGACCAAGAAGCCCAACAGCTCATGGCCGAGTCCAGATCATCACGGCATCTCCTCAGAGCCCAGAAGGCTTTTGGCACTTTCATTTCCAACACAAATGAAAAGCATCTCAGGGTGCACGTGATCCTGGCAGAACTAGGTAGCTTCTTCATGCCGACGGATGCTTCCTTTCATAACTTCACTGGCATGTTTGGGTTTGCAGTGCTGAGACCTGAACAGGGGCCACAGCCAATCTCTGGCTTATTGGCAGATCTGCACAGAAATCCAGGTAAGAAGTCAGGAGACCTTGTCGAAACCCACCCAGCAAAGCAAGTTCCCTGACAGCATGCCGTCACCCACCACGAAAGCCAGACTCTGCTGTGAATGGGCCATAAAGACAGAGGAAGTGATGGGTCACAGTCCCGATGGCTCAAAGGGCAGATGGGGAAAGCAAGGGCAAGGCAAAATCTCCTCAAAGCACCTCCCAGATTTCCCCAAAATTTAAGTTACGTAAAAGAAAACAAAAGCTAACAGCTGTCTTCTTCTATCACATCACAATACCATTGCCAACAGCTTCTCTCTAGCAACATGTAACATACGCATTTATGATCTATTCTTGGTCACATCTAGATTCCGATGGTTATTTGCCTTGGACAGAGTCCTCACACTTTTTATACTTTTGCCTAAATTTTAAAATTCCAGGATTATCTGGAGATTCTGCTAAGCTTTCTAAGAGGCATTCTTGCAGCTAAGGTTCTTGAGGTCTTCTACATGGTAGGCATACGTGGCTCCTCCTGGGTGTCAGGCCTCATTCCAGGCGTCTGGTCTTCCCAGGGAATGATGCGAATGCCCCTGTCTGCAAGGAGCCTATGTTCTAGTCAGGGGAAGGGAACGGGGACTGGAGCAGAGAAAAATTATAATCAGTAGAAATGATAGGGGCTTCCCTGGTGGTCCAGTGGGTAAGGACACCGCCTTGCAGTGCAAGGGGCGCCGGTTCGATCCCTGGCCTGGGAAGATCCCATGTGCCGCGGAGCGGCTGGACCGATGTGTCCAATACCGAGCTGGAGCTCTGGAGCGTATGCGCCCAGAGCCAGTGCTCTGCGACAACAGAGGCCACTGCGATGGGAGGCCCACACGGGCCAAAGAACAAAGATGGATGAAAATAGATAAATGAAAGACCAATAGAAGTGGTCCACCCCACCAAAGAAATGATAAATTAATAAACAATGCAGTATATTAAAAGAAAAACCAGACCAGAGGCAGGGGAAGGAGAATGCTGAAAACCTGCCTGTTATAAATTGTGGACACTCAGCTACTTTTGGACCTTCTTACCCAGCAGTTCTTATTTTTACTGACCTTGGAGTCTTTCCTATCAGGATGTTTATTGACAATTTTGCATAGGGTCAAAGCACCTGAATTGCGAGTAAGATTTAATATCTAATTCTTGGACTAGTAAATTAGACAAGTTATTTATCATCCTTTTGCCTTTTCATACTGTTCATGGGGCTCTCAAGGCAATACTGAAGTGTTTTGCCATTCCCTTCTCCAGTGGACCACATTTGGTCAGAACTCTCTACCATGACTCACCAAAGCCAAGAGGAACTGAAGAGCCTCTTGATGAAGGTAAAAGAGGAGAGTGAAAACAGCTGGCCTAAAACTCAACCTTCAGAAATGAAGATCATGGCATCCAGTCCCACCACTACATTGCAAACAGATGGGCAAACAATGGAAACAGTGAGACACCTTATTTTCTTGGGCTCCAAAATCACTGTGGATGGTAACTACAGCCATGAAATTAAAAGGCGCTTACTCCTTGGAAGAAAAGCTATGACAAACCTAGACAGTGTATTCAACAACAGAAACATCACTTTGCTAACAAAAGTCCATTTAGTCACAGCTATGGTTTTCCCAGTAGTCACGTACGGCTGTGAGAGCTGGATCATAAAAATGGTTGGGCACCAAAGAACTGATGCCTTTGAACTGTGGTGTTGGAGAAAGCTCTTGAGAGTCCCTTGGACTGCAAGGAGATCAAGCCACTCAATCCTAAAGGAAGTCAATCCTGAATATTCATTGGAAGGACTGATGCTGAAGCTGAAGCTCCAATACTTTGGCCACTTCGTGCAAAGAGACAACCCGCTAGAAAAGAGCATGATGTTGGGAAAAGTAGAAAGCAGAAGGAGAAGGTGATGGCAGAGGACGAGATGGTTGGATGGTATCACTGAGTCAATGGACATGAGCTTGACCAGGTTCCGGGAGATGTTGAAGGACAGGGAAGCCTGGCGTGCTGCAGTCCATGGGGTGGCAAAGAGGGACTGAGTGACTCAACTGAACTTGTTTAACATCCTTAGCTAATCCTTAGTTTCCATCAGTCTATGAGTTTTGTGATGAGTAAAATAAATTTTTTGGACTTGGCACCTAAACCAATTGCCTGAGCATATTATGAATTAAACAAATGATAAATAGCATTACATTCAACAGGCAAGGTATTGTGCACTTGTAATTATGTGTCCACCTGTCTTTTCCTCCTCTTGCAGGTCCACAGGGCTCCTGAGAACAGGGCAATAGGCACTGCATCAGCCCCTAGAATAAGGTAGAAAACGTAGACATCCCAACCCTAAATCTCGGTGTCAGATTTCTCAATCTGTAAAATGATAAATTTCTAATAAATACTTAACAAACTGATGAAACCCTTGAAGGGATTAAAACTCTGTTGTGGGGATTTCCCTGGTGGTCCAGTGGTTAAGACTCTGTGCTTCTAATGCAGGGGGCCTGGGTTCAATCCCTGGTCAGGGAACTAGATCCCACATGCCACAACTAAGACCCAGTGCAGCCAAATTAAGATAAAGAAAGAAATAATTAAAAAAAAAAAAAACACAAAACTCTGTTGTGCAAGGCAGATGCTTGATAAAGGTCTCCAAAATTGAGTCAGTAAGCATTGTGGCTGTGCTGTTTTTGCCCGGAGAGCATCCTCATGATAAACAGCTGAAGTCTGTTCTCTGTAGGGAAAAGATTAGACCCACGTTCATTTAGTCCCAAAGTAGTCACGGCTGTGAGAGCTGGATCATAAAAATGGTTGGGCACCAAAGAACTGATGCCTTTGAACTGTGGTGTTGGAGAAAGCTCTTGAGAGTCCCTTGGACTGCAAGGAGATCAAGCCACTCAATCCTAAAGGAAGTCAATCCTGAATATTCATTGGAAGGACTGATGCTGAAGCTGAAGCTCCAATACTTTGGCCACTTCGTGCAAAGAGACAACCCGCTAGAAAAGAGCATGATGTTGGGAAAAGTAGAAAGCAGAAGGAGAAGGTGATGGCAGAGGACGAGATGGTTGGATGGTATCACTGAGTCAATGGACATGAGCTTGACCAGGTTCCGGGAGATGTTGAAGGACAGGGAAGCCTGGCGTGCTGCAGTCCATGGGGTGGCAAAGAGGGACTGAGTGACTCAACTGAACTTGTTTAACATCCTTAGCTAATCCTTAGTTTCCATCAGTCTATGAGTTTTGTGATGAGTAAAATAAATTTTTTGGACTTGGCACCTAAACCAATTGCCTGAGCATATTATGAATTAAACAAATGATAAATAGCATTACATTCAACAGGCAAGGTATTGTGCACTTGTAATTATGTGTCCACCTGTCTTTTCCTCCTCTTGCAGGTCCACAGGGCTCCTGAGAACAGGGCAATAGGCACTGCATCAGCCCCTAGAATAAGGTAGAAAACGTAGACATCCCAACCCTAAATCTCGGTGTCAGATTTCTCAATCTGTAAAATGATAAATTTCTAATAAATACTTAACAAACTGATGAAACCCTTGAAGGGATTAAAACTCTGTTGTGGGGATTTCCCTGGTGGTCCAGTGGTTAAGACTCTGTGCTTCTAATGCAGGGGGCCTGGGTTCAATCCCTGGTCAGGGAACTAGATCCCACATGCCACAACTAAGACCCAGTGCAGCCAAATTAAGATAAAGAAAGAAATAATTAAAAAAAAAAAAAACACAAAACTGTTGTGCAAGGCAGATGCTTGATAAAGGTCTCCAAAATTGAGTCAGTAAGCATTGTGGCTGTGCTGTTTTTGCCCGGAGAGCATCCTCATGATAAACAGCTGAAGTCTGTTCTCTGTAGGGAAAAGATTAGACCCCGATCGTCCCCTCATCTTCTCTTGGATGACAGTGATTCTGTAAGAAGTCTCTTAGATAAGACTTTTAAAGTGGCTCCTGGGCGGCAGCAAGTGGACATCAAGTTGCCTGGTGAGTTTCAGCAAAAATAAAAGGCATGTGATGAATGGCCCCAGCCAAAGCTTTTCCTTAAACCAAAGCTACTTCTTAGGACACCATGGGGCACTAACTGACCTAGTGAGGCTTTATTCACAGGGAGTAAGGCCAGTCTCCTGCCACTGGGTTGTGGTGGGAAAAAGTGCAGCATTTACTGCAGGCAGCAAGCACGGAGCTCAGGCAGCTCCTACTTAAAAGACCCCAAACTCCCAGAAGGCTCTCGGGAAAAGGTTTTTCAAGACAGAAGGAGGGAAGGGTGTGGCTGGGCCTCCGATCAGCTCATGAGCATTTTCTAACTGGTTGCTGGTGAGGTTACTGGGAATCCGCATCATTAACCTTCTCGTTCCAACCAGTCTGGGGTCTGTGCACTTGTGGCACAGTTAGCTTCTTCCACCTGACGGGGTTTCCTGTGCTTGCAAAACAGCTCAGCCTTCCACTCTACGTGGGCCCAGGCTTTCTTCTTTCCCCAAAGCCCAGATGCTGCCTCAGGGCTCAGCTTGTCTGCGAACTATCTCCGTGGCGCTTGCTGTTGTAATTTCTATCCCCCACTCACTGCTGCCAGCAAGCCTATCAGAAAGTAAAGACATGCTGTGGAAGTCAGTAACAGTCTGTCCCCTTCACAGCCGGGTCACGGCAGCGCCACAAACCCAACAGTGGGCTAGAACCTAGAGGACAGGCGTTTCACCCCCACGTAGTTGGAAGGAAATGGCACAGACAGGGCAAGGAGAAGTTTTGACTGGGCAAAGCCTCTGACAATGAAAAGCACTGGGAGAAATCCCTGTAGATCGCACCGCTGCTTTAAAATTATCCCTCTTTTCCAAAAGTGAGACTGTCATTTTGAGTCTGTTTTGTTTTTGACTGTCAGAGTTTACAGACAGAATCATACCGTGTAACTAGCATATTAAGCTGACGACCCCCACATGTCTGTGTTTAACTCTTTGTTTTATCATGCCTCGTGCGAGACTACATTTTCCGGTTCACCTTGTTTCCAGACCTGGGGGAAATTGTATTTTCTTGACGCCACCTCGCCCTTGGAGTTTGGCATCATCCTGGGACACTGTAGTCACTGTAATACAGGCGACATATGTCACTTCTGAGATGTTCTAGAAGCCAGCACAGGACTTCACGTCCCCTTCACCACATCGTGGTGATCACAGAGGCATCCAAGAGATGGAAATTCTATCGTCCTCGGTTCTTGTACATTACTAATGAACAAAACTCCACAAACAGACACAAAAACATGAGTGAGAAATTGGTGTTTTTTTGGTGTTTGGCCATTTGTGGGTTGACTGTAAACATAGCAGAAACGTAATAAATCCTGATTGATATAAAGGCTTAATCATGAATTTCAAATGATTAATTTTAAAGCATTTACTGCAATCTTGGTAATGCCTTTGGCATCAAGTGTTTTAAATAGGAAGCTTTAGAGCACTGGGTTGAGCTCTAGGGTCACAGAACAAACTGACATATGGTAATGTGTATGTTTTCACGCTGCTCATGGTGATGTGTGGCAGAAACCAGCACATGGTAATCACCCTCCTCCAACAACAACCCCAAAAACCTGTATGGAGGTCCCTCAAAATACTAAAGACAAAACCACCATATGATTCCACAGTTCTACTTCTGAGAATTAACTTGAAGAAAATAAAACACTAATTCAGAAAAAGTAGAAAGTCTTCAATAAAGATGAGAATAGGGTACATCAAAGCATGTCTCCAGAGTTCTCAGCTGGGAACAGTCTTGAGGCAGACTGTGTGACGAGAAAAAGAACCTATTCCCTAAAGAGACCAGGAATGACCATTCCGCCAGTCCATCTTTTGACAGCGTTCACTCAGTTAAATTCGGAGGGCCCCCTCAGAATCTTGGAGAAATCCTGACCGCTGCTTTAAAATTACCCCCAAAAGTGAGACTGTCATTTTGAGTCTGTTTTGTTTTTGACTGTCAGAGTTTACAGACAGAATCATACCGTGTAACTAGCATATTAAGCTGACGACCCCCACATGTCTGTGTTTAACTCTTTGTTTTATCATGCCTCGTGCGAGACTACATTTTCCGGTTCACCTTGTTTCCAGACCTGGGGGAAATTGTATTTTCTTGACGCCACCTCGCCCTTGGAGTTTGGCATCATCCTGGGACACTGTAGTCACTGTAATACAGGCGACATATGTCACTTCTGAGATGTTCTAGAAGCCAGCACAGGACTTCACGTCCCCTTCACCACATCGTGGTGATCACAGAGGCATCCAAGAGATGGAAATTCTATCGTCCTCGGTTCTTGTACATTACTAATGAACAAAACTCCACAAACAGACACAAAAACATGAGTGAGAAATTGGTGTTTTTTTGGTGTTTGGCCATTTGTGGGTTGACTGTAAACATAGCAGAAACGTAATAAATCCTGATTGATATAAAGGCTTAATCATGAATTTCAAATGATTAATTTTAAAGCATTTACTGCAATCTTGGTAATGCCTTTGGCATCAAGTGTTTTAAATAGGAAGCTTTAGAGCACTGGGTTGAGCTCTAGGGTCACAGAACAAACTGACATATGGTAATGTGTATGTTTTCACGCTGCTCATGGTGATGTGTGGCAGAAACCAGCACATGGTAATCACCCTCCTCCAACAACAACCCCAAAAACCTGTATGGAGGTCCCTCAAAATACTAAAGACAAAACCACCATATGATTCCACAGTTCTACTTCTGAGAATTAACTTGAAGAAAATAAAACACTAATTCAGAAAAAGTAGAAAGTCTTCAATAAAGATGAGAATAGGGTACATCAAAGCATGTCTCCAGAGTTCTCAGCTGGGAACAGTCTTGAGGCAGACTGTGTGACGAGAAAAAGAACCTATTCCCTAAAGAGACCAGGAATGACCATTCCGCCAGTCCATCTTTTGACAGCGTTCACTCAGTTAAATTCGGAGGCCTCGGCCACACTCACTCTTCAATGTTGCTTAGAATCTTTGGCAAGGAAAAGAGCTAAACCAATGGTTAATGAGCAGACAATCAGTCCTCCTTGTTGTGGCCGCTCTAGGGAAAAGACAGAAGTACCGGGCTTGTGTCTGGCTCCGCGTCCCCGGAGGTAGAGCCTGGGCTGAGAGAGACACGCACCAGAGAGGAGGAAGGGAGACAGCCTCGTGTGTCCGCGACGCCCACTGCAGACGGGCACTGACCGTCTACCTCTCCCAGGACTAACCCTGAGCCACTGCAGCCACTGACCGTCAGCGCCCCTCGAGAGGAGCTCAGAGCAGAGGCCAGGCACGCGGCCCTCTGTGCTCTGGGAGAAAGCGGCGGAACAGGTCTTCACCCAGCGAGATATTTTCAGAAGAAGACCTGGACGATTCAACATGTGTTTTGCAACTTCATATTCACTTTTGTGTATAAGTATTTGGTATGCGAATTACACAATGCTAGTAGAAGCTCATGCCTTTTCACTGAGTCTAATTCAAGCTCTCAACTTCATGTTTTAGAATGCTTTCTTAAAGATGCTTTAATGAAAAATTATTACAAGTTATAAATTATGAATTACATAGGTTTATCTATTGATTAATACATCAGAAACAAATTTTGTCCTATTTTTTGTAATATTTAATTTTAAAAGACCTCTCAATTATCCACATGAACGAATGGTATTTAAAATGAACCTACGGGGGTGGGGCTAAGATGGCGGTGTAGAAGGACGTGCACTCATCTCTCTTGCAAAATCGCCTGAATTGCAACGAGTTCCTGGGAAACCAATGACAGGAGGAGGTTGGATCTGATCACAGAAAGATACCCCGCACCGAAGAACAAAGAAGAAGTCGCAACAAGACGGTAGGAAGGGCGCAGTCACTATTTTAAAGGTCAAACCTCATACCCGCCACAGAGGCCAGGTGGGCCAAAGGCGCAAAGCCTGTTGCAGACCAAGACACGGGAAAGGAGCAGTGACACCCACAAGGGACTGAGCCAGACCTGCCTTGGAGGGTCCAGGTGCCCCTTTGAGCTAGAAGTGCCCTTGAGCAGGCCTCGGAGGAACGCCACTCAGTTCCCTTTGAAGGAGGTTACCATTAACACGACCATAGAGCCGCCGAGTAGAACTGGAAACTCTGTGTGCACTGAGATCCGGGAGAGGGGAATAGTGATCCTGCAGGAGACTGAGCCAGACTCACCTCCACCTCCGAGTAATCTGACATCTCCCGCGGTGGCGGCGGTCGACGATGGCCTGCAGCAGGGTCAGGGTCACTGCGGAAGTGCTTCCCATAGAGCGTGTGGGAATAAATCCTTTGTGAGACAGACGCCATTTCCCCTACTGTAGTTTGGCTGCTGGTCAAACTACAGGGCGGGAATTTAGCTCCACCCAGCAAGAAAAGGGATTTGGATTAAGAAACTCCCAGGGCCAGCCTGGGCGGGCCTTTTAGTTCTGGAATAGGCCGAAATAAACAAGCAGTCAAAGAGGTCTTCAGATCCAACCACTGCCAGAGGCAAGAAAAAGACTGATGATTCCTGAAGAGTCAGCAAGAGACAGAAGAACACAAACACTATTTTCACGTTTTGTCTGAAGCTGGAGTTACTGCTGGATTTTTAAAATTTCATTTTATTTCTTATTCTTTTTTATTGCTTTGTTTTGTTTTCAATTGTTTTTCTTCTTTTTTCCAAACCCCATCAGTGCCCACCCCTGGTTTTTTGGGGGGTGTGTGAGTGTGGGTGTGTTTATTTCCTCCATTGAACTCTATTGAAGCCACTAATCTTATCAGTAAGACTGAATATATTCAGGTTTACATAACTTTTTTTTTCCTTTTTTCTCTATATTTTCCTTTTTTCCTTTTAAACCACACATTTTATTTTGGTATAAACTTCTGGTTCCACATTGGCCTTTTAAGGTTCTGTGGGGGCTTTGTTTGTTTTTATTGTTTTTGCTTTGTTTTTCTATATTTTTTTATATACTTATCTCTGTTTTAACTTTTAAAAAATTTTTTTATTTGTACTATTACTTCCTCTATAACTCTTTGCTTTCTCTGATGCCTCTTTCTTATAGCACTAAACTCTAATACATACAAATCTTTATCTCTATATATTTAACTTTGCAGTATTATTCTATATTTCTCTCCCCTTTGAGCTAGAAGTGCCCTTGAGCAGGCCTCGGAGGAACGCCACTCAGTTCCCTTTGAAGGAGGTTACCATTAACACGACCATAGAGCCGCCGAGTAGAACTGGAAACTCTGTGTGCACTGAGATCCGGGAGAGGGGAATAGTGATCCTGCAGGAGACTGAGCCAGACTCACCTCCACCTCCGAGTAATCTGACATCTCCCGCGGTGGCGGCGGTCGATGATGGCCTACAGTAGGGTCGGGGTCACTGCGGAAGTGCTTCTCATAGAGTGTGTGGGAATAAATCCTTTGTGAAAGAGACGCTGTTTTCCCTACTGTAGTTTGGTGGCTGGTCAAACTACAGGGCGGGAATTTAGCTCCACACAGCAACAAGGGGATCTGTATTAAGGATTAAGAAATTACCAGGGCCAGCCTGGGCGGGCCTTTTAGTTCTGGAATAGGCCGAAATAAACAAGCAGTCAAAGAGGTCTTCAGATCCAACCACTGCCAGAGGCAAGAAAAAGACTGATGATTCCTGAAGAGTCAGCAAGAGACAGAAGAACACAAACACTATTTTCACGTTTTGTCTGAAGCTGGAGTTACTGCTGGATTTTTAAAATTTCATTTTATTTCTTATTCTTTTTTATTGCTTTGTTTTGTTTTCAATTGTTTTTCTTCTTTTTTCCAAACCCCATCAGTGCCCACCCCTGGTTTTTTGGGGGGTGTGTGAGTGTGGGTGTGTTTATTTCCTCCATTGAACTCTATTGAAGCCACTAATCTTATCAGTAAGACTGAATATATTCAGGTTTACATAACTTTTTTTTTCCTTTTTTCTCTATATTTTCCTTTTTTCCTTTTAAACCACACATTTTATTTTGGTATAAACTTCTGGTTCCACATTGGCCTTTTAAGGTTCTGTGGGGGCTTTGTTTGTTTTTATTGTTTTTGCTTTGTTTTTCTATATTTTTTTATATACTTATCTCTGTTTTAACTTTTAAAAAATTTTTTTATTTGTACTATTACTTCCTCTATAACTCTTTGCTTTCTCTGATGCCTCTTTCTTATAGCACTAAACTCTAATACATACAAATCTTTATCTCTATATATTTAACTTTGCAGTATTATTCTATATTTCTCTTCTATCCTCCCTTTCTCTTTTTCCCTTTTCCCACCATATTTCTTAGTCTGTTCTGTCCTCATTGCCTTATCCCCAACAGGGACCCTGCTCTAGCATTATTCTCCAATTTGTGCTCTATTTAGTTTGGTTATTAACTGGTTGATATCATTCTTGGTTTTCTCTATTCACCATGCTAATGTATTGCACTGTATTTTTGGTTGGAATGCTTGGGTTATGTTACAGCTGTATATGTTTATGTGATTAATTCAATACGCTAGATAGTATTTACATAATATCTTAATTGCCATTTGTCAAAGGTATACCTTCTGTTTCTCATTTGTGTATATATGTTTTAATATCATTTAATGCCATAACAAACCAGCCGTGAAATCTTCATTTCCTGGTCAGGCAACAAGCCCAGGGGCTTTAGGGAGGGAGCATTGACTCCACAACTTTACAATACTGGAGAACGCCTAACACTAGAGAGCAATAAACAGTGAGAACGCCAACAAAGGCAAGCACTTGTATGCAAGTCCTGACATAAACCAACCACCAGAATCACCCAGAATACGAAGCCCCATCAAGACAACAAACACCAACAGATGTAACTCAAAATCTGGGAAAAGGAAACCCCAAACAGAGTTAGTTTAAAAAATTAATAATAACAATGAAACGGCAGAGAAATACCACACAAGTGAAGGAAAAATCTACAAACACACAAAATCAAATCAATGAAGAAGATTTGGACAAACTTTCTGAAAGTGATTTCAGAAGAATGATAGTAAAGATGATCAAAGATACTGAAAGCAGAATTTCAGAAAAATTGCAAGACACAACTAACACACTGAATAAAGAAATACAAGAACTTACCAAAAAAGTAACAGAGACAAACAACTCAATTGCTAAACTGAAAAACACTGTAGAAGGAATCAAGAGCAGAGTATCTGAGACAGAAGACTGGATAAGTGAGCTGGAAGATAGAATGGTGGAAGTAACTGCTGAAAAACAGAACCTACCTCATCAAAGAATGAAAAGAGCAGAGGATAGCCTCAGAGACCTCTGGGATAATATCAAATGCACCAATATTCGAATTATAGGGGTTCCAGAAGAAGAAGAAAAAAAGAAAGAGAAAATTTTTGAAGAGATTCTAGTTGAAAATTTCCCCAACATGGGAAAAGAAATAGTCAATCAAGTCCAAGAAGCGCAAAGAGTACCATACAGAATCAATCCGAGAAGAAACACACCAAGACACATATTAATGAAGCTAACACAAATTAAACACAAAGAGAATTCTCAAAGCAGCAAGGGAAAAGCAACTAGTGACATACAAGGGAAAGTCCATATGTTTAACAGCTGATCTTTCAACAGAAACTCTACAGGCCAGAAGGGAGTGGCAGGACACATTTAAACAGCTAAAGAGAATAATCTGCAACCAAGAATCCTCTACCTTGCAAGGATCTCCTTCAAAATTGATGGAGAAATCAAAAGCTTTACAGATAAACAAAAATTAAAAGAATTTAGTAACACCAAACCAGCCTTACAACAAGTGTTAAAGGGACTTTAGGAGGAGCATTGACTCCACAACTTTACAATACTGGAGAACGCCTAACACTAGAGAGCAATAAACAGTGAGAACGCCAACAAAGGCAAGCACTTGTATGCAAGTCCTGACATAAACCAACCACCAGAATCACCCAGAATACGAAGCCCCATCAAGACAACAAACACCAACAGATGTAACTCAAAATCTGGGAAAAGGAAACCCCAAACAGAGTTAGTTTAAAAAATTAATAATAACAATGAAACGGCAGAGAAATACCACACAAGTGAAGGAAAAATCTACAAACACACAAAATCAAATCAATGAAGAAGATTTGGACAAACTTTCTGAAAGTGATTTCAGAAGAATGATAGTAAAGATGATCAAAGATACTGAAAGCAGAATTTCAGAAAAATTGCAAGACACAACTAACACACTGAATAAAGAAATACAAGAACTTACCAAAAAAGTAACAGAGACAAACAACTCAATTGCTAAACTGAAAAACACTGTAGAAGGAATCAAGAGCAGAGTATCTGAGACAGAAGACTGGATAAGTGAGCTGGAAGATAGAATGGTGGAAGTAACTGCTGAAAAACAGAACCTACCTCATCAAAGAATGAAAAGAGCAGAGGATAGCCTCAGAGACCTCTGGGATAATATCAAATGCACCAATATTCGAATTATAGGGGTTCCAGAAGAAGAAGAAAAAAAGAAAGAGAAAATTTTTGAAGAGATTCTAGTTGAAAATTTCCCCAACATGGGAAAAGAAATAGTCAATCAAGTCCAAGAAGCGCAAAGAGTACCATACAGAATCAATCCGAGAAGAAACACACCAAGACACATATTAATGAAGCTAACACAAATTAAACACAAAGAGAATTCTCAAAGCAGCAAGGGAAAAGCAACTAGTGACATACAAGGGAAAGTCCATATGTTTAACAGCTGATCTTTCAACAGAAACTCTACAGGCCAGAAGGGAGTGGCAGGACACATTTAAACAGCTAAAAGAGAATAATCTGCAACCAAGAATCCTCTACCTTGCAAGGATCTCCTTCAAAATTGATGGAGAAATCAAAAGCTTTACAGATAAACAAAAATTAAAAGAATTTAGTAACACCAAACCAGCCTTACAACAAGTGTTAAAGGGACTTCTATAGACAACAAGTATAAAAGAAGAAGAAGATCCACAACACAAACCCATCATAACATCTAAGAAGATGACAATAGGATCATTTGTATCAATAATTACTTTAAATGTAAATGGACTAAATGCCCCAACTAAAAGACACAGAGTGGCTGAATGGATTCAAAAACATGACCCATACATATGCTGCCTCCAGGAAACTCACTTCAGACCTAGAGACACTCATAGACTGAAAGTGAGAGGCTGGAAAAAGATATTCCATGCAAATGGAAATCAAAAGAAAGCTGGAGTAGCAATCCTCATATCAGACAAAATAGACCTCAAAATAAAGAAGATTAGAAGAGACAAGGCAGGACACTACATCATGATCAAAGGATCAATCCAAGAGGAAGACATAACAATCATAAATATCTATGCACCCAACACAGGAGCACCCCAATATATAAGACAAACACTTTCAGACATAAAAGAAGACATCGACACTAACACAATCATAGTAGGAGACTTTAACACTCCTCTCACACCAATGGACAGATCATCCAAACAGAAAACTAATAAAGAAACACAAGCCTTAAATACCACACTAGAAGAGATGGACCTCATCTATATCTTTAGGACCTTCCATCCAAAAGCAGAAGAATATACTTTCTTCTCAAGTGCTCATGGAACATTCTCCAGGATAGATCACATCTTGGGCCACAAATCAAACCTCAGTCAGTTCAAGAAAACTGAAATTATATCAACCACCTCCTCTGACCACAATGCAATGAGACTAGAGATCAACTACAAAAAAAAGACCACTAAAAACGCAAACACATGGAGACTAAAACCAACAAAACTAACAGATTACCAAGCAAATCATATGTTTAACAGCTGATCTTTCAACAGAAACTCTACAGGCCAGAAGGGAGTGGCAGGACACATTTAAACAGCTAAAAGAGAATAATCTGCAACCAAGAATCCTCTACCTTGCAAGGATCTCCTTCAAAATTGATGGAGAAATCAAAAGCTTTACAGATAAACAAAAATTAAAAGAATTTAGTAACACCAAACCAGCCTTACAACAAGTGTTAAAGGGACTTCTATAGACAACAAGTATAAAAGAAGAAGAAGATCCACAACACAAACCCATCATAACATCTAAGAAGATGACAATAGGATCATTTGTATCAATAATTACTTTAAATGTAAATGGACTAAATGCCCCAACTAAAAGACACAGAGTGGCTGAATGGATTCAAAAACATGACCCATACATATGCTGCCTCCAGGAAACTCACTTCAGACCTAGAGACACTCATAGACTGAAAGTGAGAGGCTGGAAAAAGATATTCCATGCAAATGGAAATCAAAAGAAAGCTGGAGTAGCAATCCTCATATCAGACAAAATAGACCTCAAAATAAAGAAGATTAGAAGAGACAAGGCAGGACACTACATCATGATCAAAGGATCAATCCAAGAGGAAGACATAACAATCATAAATATCTATGCACCCAACACAGGAGCACCCCAATATATAAGACAAACACTTTCAGACATAAAAGAAGACATCGACACTAACACAATCATAGTAGGAGACTTTAACACTCCTCTCACACCAATGGACAGATCATCCAAACAGAAAACTAATAAAGAAACACAAGCCTTAAATACCACACTAGAAGAGATGGACCTCATCTATATCTTTAGGACCTTCCATCCAAAAGCAGAAGAATATACTTTCTTCTCAAGTGCTCATGGAACATTCTCCAGGATAGATCACATCTTGGGCCACAAATCAAACCTCAGTCAGTTCAAGAAAACTGAAATTATATCAACCACCTCCTCTGACCACAATGCAATGAGACTAGAGATCAACTACAGGGAAAAAAAAACACTAAGAACACAAACACATGGAGATTAAACAACACATACCTAAAAATCTAACAGATTACCAAGCAAATCAAAGGAGAAATAAAGAAATTCCTAGAAGAAAACGACAATGAACATATGACAGTGCAAAACCTATGGGATACTGCAAAAGCAGTTCTAAGAGGGAAGTTTATAGTAAACCTTCCTACCCCAAGAAACTAGGAAAATCTCAAACAGACAACCTAACCCTATGCTTAAAACAACTGGAGAAAGAAGAACAAAAACACCCCAAAGCCAGCAGAAGAAGCGAAATCATAAAGATCAGAGCAGAAATAAATGAAAAGGAAATGAAAGAAACAATAGTAAAGATAAATAAAACAAAAAGCTGGTTCTTCGAAAAGGTAAATAAAATTGACACACCACTGGCCAGGCTCATCGAGAAAAAAAGAGAGAAGAACCAGATCCACAAAATCAAAAATGATAAAGGAGAGATTACAACAGATAATGCAGAAATCCAAAGGATTATAAGAGACTATTATGAACAACTCTATGGCAACAAACTGGACAATCTGGAAGAAAGGGACAGTTTCTTAGAGAAGATTAATCTCCCAAGACTGAGCCAGAAAGAAACAGAAACTATGAACAAGCCAATCACAAGCTCAGAAATCGACTTTGTGATCGAAAATATACCCAAAAATAAAAGCCCAGAGCCAGATGGCTTCACAGGCAAATTCTACCAAACATTTAAGGAAGAGTTAATGCCTGTCCTTCTAAAACTCTTCCCAAAAATTGCTCAGGAAGGAACACTAACACAATCATAGTAGGAGACTTTAACACTCCTCTCACACCAATGGACAGATCATCCAAACAGAAAACTAATAAAGAAACACAAGCCTTAAATACCACACTAGAAGAGATGGACCTCATCTATATCTTTAGGACCTTCCATCCAAAAGCAGAAGAATATACTTTCTTCTCAAGTGCTCATGGAACATTCTCCAGGATAGATCACATCTTGGGCCACAAATCAAACCTCAGTCAGTTCAAGAAAACTGAAATTATATCAACCACCTCCTCTGACCACAATGCAATGAGACTAGAGATCAACTACAGGGAAAAAAAAACACTAAGAACACAAACACATGGAGATTAAACAACACATACCTAAAAATCTAACAGATTACCAAGCAAATCAAAGGAGAAATAAAGAAATTCCTAGAAGAAAACGACAATGAACATATGACAGTGCAAAACCTATGGGATACTGCAAAAGCAGTTCTAAGAGGGAAGTTTATAGTAAACCTTCCTACCCCAAGAAACTAGGAAAATCTCAAACAGACAACCTAACCCTATGCTTAAAACAACTGGAGAAAGAAGAACAAAAACACCCCAAAGCCAGCAGAAGAAGCGAAATCATAAAGATCAGAGCAGAAATAAATGAAAAGGAAATGAAAGAAACAATAGTAAAGATAAATAAAACAAAAAGCTGGTTCTTCGAAAAGGTAAATAAAATTGACACACCACTGGCCAGGCTCATCGAGAAAAAAAGAGAGAAGAACCAGATCCACAAAATCAAAAATGATAAAGGAGAGATTACAACAGATAATGCAGAAATCCAAAGGATTATAAGAGACTATTATGAACAACTCTATGGCAACAAACTGGACAATCTGGAAGAAAGGGACAGTTTCTTAGAGAAGATTAATCTCCCAAGACTGAGCCAGAAAGAAACAGAAACTATGAACAAGCCAATCACAAGCTCAGAAATCGACTTTGTGATCGAAAATATACCCAAAAATAAAAGCCCAGAGCCAGATGGCTTCACAGGCAAATTCTACCAAACATTTAAGGAAGAGTTAATGCCTGTCCTTCTAAAACTCTTCCCAAAAATTGCTCAGGAAGGAACACTTCCAAACACATTCTATGAGGCCACCATCACCCTGATACCAAAGCCAGGCAAAGACAACACAAAAAAAGAAAATTATAGGCCAATTTCACTGATGAATCTAGATGCCAAAATTCTCAACAAAATCCTAGCAAACAGAATTCAACAACACATCAAAAAGCTCATACACCATGATCAAGTCGGGTCCATCCCAGGCACGCAAGGATTCTTCAATATCCACAAATCAATCAATGTGATACACCATATCAATAAATTGAGAGACAAAAATCACATGATCATCTCAATAGATGCAGAAAAAGTCTTCAACAAAGTACAACACCCATTTATGATTAAAAACTCTTCAAAATATGGGCATACAGAGCTCTGGAGTGCATGCGCCCAGAGCCTGCGCTCTGCAACGACAGACGCCACCGCGATGGGAGGCCCACAGGAGCCAAAGAACGAAGACAAATGAAAATAGAGAAATGAAAGACCATTAGAAGTGGCCCGCCCACTCCCCTCCCTCCCTAACCCGACCCCCACCCAAAGTAAATAAATAAATAAATCTTTAAAAAAAAAAAATATGGGCATAGAAGGAACCTATCTCAACATAGTGAAAGCCATATATGAGAAGCCCACAGAGAACATTATCCTCAATGGTGAAAAACTCAAAGCATTTCCTCTAAGATCAGGAACAAGACAAGGGTGTCCACTTTCACCAACATAGTCCTGGAAGTTCTAGCAATGGCAATAAGAGAAGAGAAAGAAATAAAAGGAATCCAGATTGGAAAAGAAGAAGTCAAACTCTCTCTATTTGCAGATGACATGATATTATACATAGAAAATCCCAAAGACACTATTACAAAACTACTAGAGCTAATCAGCAAATTCAGCAAAGTTGCAGGATACAAAATCAATATACAGAAATCACTGGCATTCCTATACACAAACAACGAAAAATCAGAAAATGAAATCAAAGAGGCAATCCCCTTCACCATCGCAACCAAAAGAATCAAATATCTAGGAATAAACCTACCCAAAGAAACAAAAGAACTGTACACTGAAAATTACAAGACACTCATGAGAGACATAAAAGAAGACTTAAACAGATGGAGAGATATTCCATGTTCCTCGGTCGGAAGAATCAATATTGTGAAAATGACCATACTACCAAATGTCATCTATAGATTCAATGTGATCCCTATTCAACTACCATTGACATTTTTCACAGAACTAGACCAAAGAAAAACACAGTTCATATGGAAACACCAAAGATCTCGAATAGCCAAAGCAATCCTGAGGAAGAAGAATGGAGCTGGAGGGATCAGCCTCCCCAACTTCAGACTCTACTACAAAGCAACAGTCATCAAGACAGTATGATACTGGCACAAAAACAGAAATATAGAGCAATGGAACAAGATAGAGAACCCAGAGATAAACCCACACACCTATGGTACCTTATTTTTGACAAAGGAGGAGAACATATAAAATGGGACAAAGACAGCCTCTTCAACAAATGGTGCTGGGAAAATTGGACAGCTACATGCAAAAAAATGAAGTTGGAACATTCCCTGACACCATACACAAAGATCAACTCAAAACAGATTAAAGACCTAAATGTAAGGCCAGAAACCATCAAACTCTTAGAGGAGAATATAGGCAAAACCCTCAAGGACATCAATCAAAGCAAGATCTTCTCTGACCCACCTACTAGAATATCAGAACTAAAAAGAAAAATGAACATGTGGGACCTCATGAAACTTAAAAGCTTTTGTACAGCAAAAGAAACCACAAAAAAGCTTAACAGACAGCCCACAGAATGGGAGAAAATCATAGCATATGAAGCAACAGACAAAGAATTAACCTCCAAAATCTACAAGCAACTCAGACAACTCAGCACAGGAAAAACGAACAACCCAATCAAAAAATGGGAAAAGGACCTAAACAGACACCTGTCCAATGACGACATACAGATGGCCCAAAAGCACATGAAACGATGCTCAACGTCACTTAAGAGAAATGCAAATCAAAACTACAATGAGATATCATCTCACACCCGTCAGAATGGCCATCATCCACAAATCAACAGACAATAAATGCTGGAGAGAATGTAGATTGAAACAGCCTCTATGGAAGACAGTATGGAGATTTCTTTAAAAACTAAAAATAGAAGCACCCTACGACCCAGCAATTCCACTCTTAGGCTTATACCTTGATGAAATTAAATCCTAAAGGAGCACCTGTACCCCAATATTCATTGCAGCTCTCTATACAATAGCTAGAACATGGAAGGAACCTAGATGCCCATCAACAAACGAATGGATACAAAAACTCTGGGACATATATACAATGGGATACTACACAGCTGTAAAAAGAAATGCAGAAGAATCAGCCCTAATGAGGTGGCTAGCTCTAGAACCTATCATAAAAAGTGAAGTCAGTCAGAAAGAAAAGGAAAAGTACAATATACTAACACATATATATGGCATCTAGTAGGATGGTGATGATGGCAGATGCAGTGAAGCAACGAAAAGACAGACATGGACAGTGGACATGTGGACGTTGTGGGGAAGGAACAATGGGTGAGAGGCGTAAAAGAAGCAGCTTGAAGGCCTGTACTATCATATGTGAAGATAATAGCTACAGTCACTGCTCTGTGAGAAAAGCAGATCCTTCAAGGGTGCTGTATGACGGTCTGGAGGGGTGGGATGGGGGGGATATACATATGACTAATCTGAGAATATGCTTATCTGTAAACAACAAAACTCTGTAAAAGTTAAAAGTAAAATAAAGGTTTAAAAAATAAAATGAACCTCCTCAAATATCTGGTGTCTTTTTCCAAAACGATACTTATTAGAAGCCATCACCATCCATGTTAAGGGTCAATAAGAGAATAGTTTTAAGTTGTATGCATTTCTGTCTTAAAATAATAAAAACAGTAATAAAACCTGACTTATATGGTCACAAGTTATTTACTAAGTTTTTGAGCTGTGAAGGAGTTTGGAAATCAATTGGCAGAAACTTCCACATGTTTGACTTGATGACCTAGACTTAGGATGTACGCAAAAGCCTAAGTCCATAAGTGCAATATTCACACATAATTTCTTCCAGCAATTAAATAATAAGGATGTATTACACCCACTAGAAATCTCTTAATGAAGTGTGTGACTTTCTGACAAGCTTTGGTCTGCACTTTACGAATAGGGAAGAAGGGATCGTAAACTCCTCCAGCCGTCTTCAGTCAAAAGGGGGCAATGAAAATTTTAAAGGCTGACCTGGTAAGCATACTGTTCCAAAATTAATAGTGACAGCCCTAATGAAATCCTTTAATGTGATGATTAAAAAGGATCCTATGAAATAAAGTGCAAGTATCATTTTAAAACGCATTCTTAGCCCTGGAGAAATGAAGGTTAGGCAAATGATCTGAGCTTTTAAAGCTTCGTTTCATTAACTGAAGCTCACATTTGTGAAGGCATCTTAACTTTTCCAAAGCACTTTTGTAACATCCACTTAATTGTGCATCCTCACACCACCACTGTTAAGTAGCCATGGAGGGAATAGCAATTCCCGCTGACCATGAGGAAACTACTTCCAAAAGAGATTAGGCAGAGACATGTGACAGGCCGAGCAGCTGAGTGGGGAAGTAGCCCTAGACACCCCACTATGGAACTCCAATCCCGGCCCTCTGCCAGACACAGAGGAGCCAACTGCAGGCAGTAATCATGTCTCCCACTTAAGGATAATCCTTCTCCTAAAGAAGATTGTATTCTGCTCTGGGAGCCATCACTTAGAATTAAAAAAGAGGAAAGTTGGAGATGATCTGGAAACAAAATTGATACATGTTTAAAAAATGCATACCAGTAAGATACACCCTGAAAATGATTTGAGGGAAGACTTTTATTTAGCCTTGTGGGCAAGACACCAGATAAACACTTGCTATCATGAATGACATACAGCTTTTTCTGTTTAAAATTTAAGACAAACAGGCAAGGTATACTGTTATCAGAAGCTAAGGTGGTGTTGGGTTGTTAAGAATATCCTAGAATAAGAAAACCAGTGCCTGTATCATCAGATGGTTTGTGCCAACCTATTCCCTAGAGATTTTGAAGGCTGGATAGAGAATGCAGTCAATTAGGGTATGAGTGTGTACGTGCTCAGTCGTCACTCAGTGGTGTCCAGCTCTTTCGTGACCCCTGTGGCCCACCAGGCTCCTCTGTCCATGGGATTCTCCAGGCCAGCAATCTCCAACCCCGAAGCTGGGCTGCCATTTCTTCATCCAGGACATCTTCCTGATCGAACCCAAGTCTTTCGTGTTTCCTGCACTGGCAGGTGGACTCTTTACCACTAGTGCCACCTGGGAAGTCACAGTTAGGGCATATTAGACCCCAAAGTCAAAAGGATGCATTCAGGATCTCTGCCCCATGATGGTTCACCCCCATCATCACGGAAGGAGACTACAGTCAACAGAGTGGAGCCTGTTTTGAGTCACTAAAGTTGGGTGACTCTGCGCCACATACAGAGATATTCAGAATCTCCAGAAGTCCCCAGAACTAACTAAAACTCGACAAGAACTGGTAGGATTTGCACAAATTTCTGTCCATGCATGCCTACCTGAGAGAAGCCTATGTGACATACATTGGTAGTAATAACCCTGTTTTCTGAGCTTACAGTTGACCTGGGAGCAGAGTGTGGCAGCCGAGGGCATGCTCACAGCATTCACAGAAGCTGCAAATACTTGTAACTATAATGATCAATCGCTCAGGTGGGAGGGGCCAAGGGTATACCTATGACTGATTTGGGTTTATGTACGCTGTAAACAACAAAATTCTGTAAAAGTAAAATAAAAATAATGTTTTTAAAAGATAGTTGAAAAAAATGAAGAAAAAAAAAAAGATAGTGACAGGGCTTCCCTGGTGGTCCAGTGGGTAAAAAGTCTGCCTTGCAGTGCAAGGGGTGCTGGTTCAATCCCTGGCCTGGGAAGATCCCATGTGCTGTGCAGCAGCTAGACCGGTATGTCCAATTACAAGCCTCTGGAGGGCATGCGCAGTGAGAGCAGCCACTGCAATAAGAGGCCCACATATGCCAAAGAATAAAAAGATTGATTAAAATAAATATAAATAAAGGAGGCATGATGGGGAAAAATTTAAAAAAAAATTAAAGATAGTGACAACTTATTCTGAAAAAAAATCACAATATTCTAAAAATAGTAAAGAACAGTCAAGATGTTTTTCCAACTCTCAGCATCATCATGTTGCCTAATAGCCGAGAAGCCAGTCAGTTTAGGCAGCAACCTATCTAACCCATGTGTAATTGTTGGAGGACCATTCTGAAGATGGCTGTAGGATGGCCAGCCTGCCCTTTGGAACAAGAACTGTGAGATGCGCAAGAACACTGGAGTGGGTTGTCATTCCTTTCTCCGGGGGATCTCCCTGACCCAGGGGTCAAACCCTGGTTTTTTGAACTGCAGGCAGATACCATCTGAGCCACCAAGGTAGAAGTTTATTATACATACAACCATATAAAATGGACTTTAAAAATATATTTAAAGTAAGTGTCTAGTTCATTACTAAAGAACTGTCCAAACCCTTAACTATGTACCTAAGAAAATAAACATTCGCTTAATTTAACTGTGTTTCTGTGGTCCACAGCTCAGATTTTAAGTCTTGACAATTTAATGGAGCTTGAAGGAAAGACTGAAGTACTGGTTGATGACTTGATTTGCCTAGCCCAGCAACAACTTTGATAATGTGGCCATCCAGTCCCACGTAACCTGACCATTCTTCATATGCTATATCCTTAGCAAGGGCATCTTAAAGTCAGTTAGAAAAAAGTTGCTATTTTTCCACTCAAAGATGCTATCAATTTCAGGTTCACTGCAAAGTTAATAGTGGTCTTTTTGTGTTTGTGTGTGTTTGGGGTGGCAACTTACTGGCCACAGTAAATCTACACATCACATGAGATTCATCCTAACATCAAGACTGTTTAAAGTATGCCAAGTGCTTTTCTGAATTGAAAAACCATGGTACTTCCAGCTAAAATTAAGTTGAAAATTAATCATTCAAATCTCCCAAAAAGTACACAAACTTCTACCCCAACCAGGCACCCAGCACATGGCTGGTATCTATTCTACACTCAGTACAGTGATTACTACTGCGGCTAGGTGGATCCATGCAGAATTATCGTATTGGGTTGGCCAACAATTCCTCAACAAGCTACAGAAAAACCTGAATGAACTTTCTGGCCAATCTAATAATATCTGAACAGGAGCCCACTTCCCTGACTGACTGTTCCCAGAACCTCTTCTATGATTTCTTCACATTTTCCTTCACTTAAAGATCAAGTTTTAACCAGAGAGGCTTTGTTAAGAGGTGGGCAGAGGCAAAGACATATTGCTATTTATTAGTCAATTTACTGTAGGGTGATTATAAATTACCTTATAGAATTGATGTGCAGATTAAATGAGTTAATATAGCAGATGAGCAGTTAGCATTGAATTAGACATTTAGTAAGCAATCACTAAGCAACCATTTCTTTTCCTCAGCCTCCACAGCTCCCCCCAAATCTCCTGTGCAATCTCCTTCCATCTCCCTGTGGGAGCCTCCGTTTGTCTAAGAGTGCTGTATCCCAAATTTCTGGTCAGCAAGGGAGAAGCAAAGGATCCAGCAACGCCAGAGTCATCTTCTGTGGATGGATAAGAGAAAGGCTGGGAATACCCGGGCACTCTCCCACTCTCTGTTTGTCCCATCCCCGGGAGGGCTGGTCTTCCGTGGGCCACAGCAATGTGACGAACAAGATGAACCCCGTCGCTACTCATCAGAGCTGACACTCCAGGCTGTGATGCTAAGTATGAGAGCTCATGGCGTAAAGAGTAACTTAGTCCATGTCTGTGGGTGGAGGCGGGAGGGCGTGGGGGAGGATGGCCGAGGAAAGTTGTTATGAGTACGATTTATGTTGGGATTTTAAAGAGAAGTTTAAGTTGGATGATGAGGTGCAAGACATTTTGGTCAGAGGAAACACCCTGTACAGTGACCTTTCCAGATGACCGTGGTGGAGCTGCTCTGTGAGTGAGACCTGGAGAGCGAGCACGGGGGTGGGGGTCTGGGGGGCGGGCAGGGGCCACGCAGGCAAAGCCTCACAGACCAGGCCACCCGGCATAGAGCGCAGGACACTGCTTTTGCTGTTCAGCCACTAAATCGTGCCCTGACTCTTTGCAGCCCCACATACTGCAGAAGGCCAGGCTCCTCCGTCCTCCGCTGCCTCCCGGAGCTCAAGGAAACTATCACTTACAGGAGGACATGCTGGATGAAGGGCCCCGGTAACTCTCTCTGGGTCCATCTGATTCTCCTCTCCCTGTTGCCCGTTTGTCCTACTTCCTCTGGCTCTGGGCTGCTTCCTGTAAAATCAGCAAGACTCACGTCGGTGATGAGTGTCTTAGACATAGCACCATCTCGAGTCAGCAGGCCTCCATTTCAACCCAGGCTCAGAGGAAGGGCAAAAGAGAAAGAAAGGGCCTGCACTGTGAGCGGGAAAACAAAACAAGAGTGGCACAGCGGTAACGACTGAACGATGAGGACACGTGACTCTATCTTGTTCTCTCAACTTCAGTGAGTCCTTGAAAGACGCCATAAGGAAAACATCGTTTAGAAATCCAGGTTGCATGACTTACAAGTAGCTTCACCTAGAGCACGTTATTTAACTCCTCTGATTCCTCTCCCCCAATTCCTGGATTCATCAATGAAGGAAACGCACACCTTGCAGAATGGCGTGAGACTAAACGAAAAGCCGGAGGTGGGGACAGGCCCAGGAGGCTGCCGGACAGCTCCACGCTGGACGGCCCGCGTCAAGGCCGAGCCTCCCCCTGCTGGCCCTGCCCTGGGTCCTGGAGCCTCTCTAACCTTAACGCACACACAAAACACCTGAAGACTGCAGGTCGGGTTAAAGTACAGGTTGTAATTCAGTGAACCTTGGGGAGGCCCAAGACATGGCATTTCTCTCAGGCTTCCAGGGGTCGCTGGAGCTGCCCCACCACAGCTAACACTTGGTGAAGCCAGTCCCAACTTCTGCTCTATGTCTTTAGTTTTTTTAAAATTTTTTTAATTGAAGTACAGTTGATTTGCAGTGTTGTGCTAATTTCTGCTGTGTAGCAAAGTGACCCAGTTATACACATACGTACATTTTTTAAAAAATATTCTTTTCCATTATGGCTTATCCCAGGAGACTGGGTATATCTCCCCAGACTATACAACAGGACCTCACTGTTGTCCCATTCTAAATGTGACAGCTTGTGTTCTCAAAGCCCAAACTCCCAATTCAGCGCGCTCTCTGCCCCCACCTGCCTTTGGCAACCACAAGTCTGTTCTCCACGTCGGAGAGTCTGTGTGGTTCAAATGTACAGTGGAGTATTTCTGAGATTAAGTTTCCACCTGTACCCTCTTCTGATTGCTGTGTTTCTGTTCTATTCTTCTGCTCGGAGGCCCTGGCTAGATTATTCCTCAGAATTCAAATCACTCCTAGACTGAAGTTCTGGATATATGCTAACAGAGCATGAGTCTGAGATCTGGTTCATAAGTTTAGGAGTGGAAGTTATCTTTCGAACCACACCATCCATGGTTTCCTTTGGGGATCCCGGAGGAATTTGTGCTTCTTCTTCTTTTCAAAACTGAAATACAGTTAATTTCCCCTGGGGGCTCAGATGGTAAAGAATCTGCCTGCAATGCAGGAGGCTGGGGTTTGATCCCTGGGTGACGAAGCTCCCCTGGAGAAGGGCGTGGCGACTCACGCCAGTCTTCTTGCCTGGAGACTCCCGTGGACGGAGGAGCCTGGCGGGCTGCTGGCCACAGCCATGCAAAGAGCTGCACACAACTGAGCCACTGGCCCCTCGTGGCTGATTCCCAGAGCTGTGTCTGTTTCAGGCGTAACCAAGTGACTCGGTCACCTGTATCCTCCAGATCATTAGCAGTTACCACCAGACCCTGGGGAGAGCTCCCGTGCTGCACACAGGAGCTCCTCCATGCCTGCTCTGCACACAGCAGTTTTATGTATAGTAGGGTGTCCACGTTCAGCCCCAATTCTTCATTTATCTCTTCCTCCTCCCCTTTGGTACCCATTTGTTTGTTTTCTGTGTCTGTGAGGCTATTTCTGTTACGTAAATAAGTCCATTTGTATCTCTTTTTTTTCTTTAGATTCCACATATAAGTGGTATTGTACGGTATTTGTCTTTCTCTGACTTACTTCGCTCCCTACGATCCTCTCTGGGTCCTTCCTTCCGTGTTGCTTCCACATTCGTGCTTCTAGATTCACCACTGCTGCGTCCTCTCGTCGTCCTGGGAGCCGGCCGCCCCTTTCGCTCCTGGACTACGCCGAGCCCCAGCCCTTCCTGGCGCAGCAGCAGCCTGGCGTGGCTCAGACCTGCCCGGCAGAACGTGTCTCAACTGCCTGCGTGTGGGCTTGTCCCTTAAATGTTTCTCCACCCCAGTGAGACGTTCCACGTCCAGATCTTTTCCTGTCCTTCCCCTCTCCACCAACTTTCTGGCAGCCTGCGTTTTCACCCCGCTTTGTGGCAGAACTGTTTCGATACTGGAAGAGAAGGAAAATGCTTAACCCCATCAAAAGTATACATCCAGTCATGTGTTTATTCACGAGCAGATGCCTTATTCGAAAGCAATCTTCAGTGTATGAATATGAAACTCATGTAAACTAATTTATGCAGAACTCCGGGATTAGACTTAGAATTACTTTTCTAATCCAGCAATTATAATCACCCTTGTAACTTTGTAACTTTCAGATAAGATAGATATACAAAAACTGTTCTGAAAACTGTCTAGGAAAAGAGACCCATCGGCTCTGTTACTTACTGGATTATGAGATTATATTCTGGCAAGTTTCATGGAAAGAGTCACCTGCTATATATATACATTGTGTGTGTGTGTGTTTTATCTCCCCATGAATAATCACAAATGCTATTAAAAAGCACGATAAAAATCAAACATTGGGAATAATGCACTCATGTTTAATCATGACTCTTCTATTTGACGGGAGGAACCTTGACAGGCTGCCACCCACCAGTGCCTCCTCGGCTGACGGGGTAACCAAGTGACTCGGTCACCTGTATCCTCCAGATCATTAGCAGTTACCACCAGACCCTGGGGAGAGCTCCCGTGCTGCACACAGGAGCTCCTCCATGCCTGCTCTGCACACAGCAGTTTTATGTATAGTAGGGTGTCCACGTTCAGCCCCAATTCTTCATTTATCTCTTCCTCCTCCCCTTTGGTACCCATTTGTTTGTTTTCTGTGTCTGTGAGGCTATTTCTGTTACGTAAATAAGTCCATTTGTATCTCTTTTTTTTCTTTAGATTCCACATATAAGTGGTATTGTACGGTATTTGTCTTTCTCTGACTTACTTGCTCCCTACGATCCTCTCTGGGTCCTTCCTTCCGTGTTGCTTCCACATTCGTGCTTCTAGATTCACCACTGCTGCGTCCTCTCGTCGTCCTGGGAGCCGGCCGCCCCTTTCGCTCCTGGACTACACCGAGCCCCAGCCCTTCCTGGCGCAGCAGCAGCCTGGCGTGGCTCAGACCTGCCCGGCAGAACGTGTCTCAACTGCCTGCGTGTGGGCTTGTCCCTTAAATGTTTCTCCACCCCAGTGAGACGTTCCACGTCCAGATCTTTTCCTGTCCTTCCCCTCTCCACCAACTTTCTGGCAGCCTGCGTTTTCACCCCGCTTTGTGGCAGAACTGTTTCGATACTGGAAGAGAAGGAAAATGCTTAACCCCATCAAAAGTATACATCCAGTCATGTGTTTATTCACGAGCAGATGCCTTATTCGAAAGCAATCTTCAGTGTATGAATATGAAACTCATGTAAACTAATTTATGCAGAACTCCGGGATTAGACTTAGAATTACTTTTCTAATCCAGCAATTATAATCACCCTTGTAACTTTGTAACTTTCAGATAAGATAGATATACAAAAACTGTTCTGAAAACTGTCTAGGAAAAGAGACCCATCGGCTCTGTTACTTACTGGATTATGAGATTATATTCTGGCAAGTTTCATGGAAAGAGTCACCTGCTATATATATACATTGTGTGTGTGTGTGTTTTATCTCCCCATGAATAATCACAAATGCTATTAAAAAGCACGATAAAAATCAAACATTGGGAATAATGCACTCATGTTTAATCATGACTCTTCTATTTGACGGGAGGAACCTTGACAGGCTGCCACCCACCAGTGCCTCCTCGGCTGACGGGGGTGTTCTACATCCTTCCTGCAACATTAAAGGACAGTTTGCAAAATTATCCACACACAGTGAGCCTGAAGAGAAGTTTCTCATCCTAATAAAAACAGTATCTCAAGGGTCACAGAAAGTCAGCACTCATGAATAGTTAAAGGTGCTTTGCATTTAACTCACACCTGCATCTAGGACTTGTTCTGTGTGTGTTTCTCTTTTCAATTTACTGAAGCTTCAATTTACTGTTAGAAAGAGCTTATTTCTTAATTTTCGTTCTTCTTCTTCATTTTAGACCCATAAGGCACACCAAATGTCACAGGCTCTGGTTTGAAAGTTTGTGGCACTCTTCTGAGACATCAACTCGACAGGTTCAAGGAGCAGGCAGGGCTGGCCACTGGACGTTAGCTATTTCGCATGTGTTTCCTCGTGTCCTTTGAGAGGAGGCTACCTCTGACTGTATCCGTGGAGACGCCTTTGGAGCCTGCCTGCTCTCAACTCCACTCCTGGTTGCATTGGGTCCTGGCTTGACCTGGCATGGTGATGGGTCCAGGACAGCTGAGGGGTGAACGAGACTCTTGACCTGAGGTTGTGGTGGGCTAATTCTCTAAGTCCCCGCCTCCTTATGGTAATAACAGAGTTATGGCCTGAGCACCCTATGTGCCTGAGTGCGGGAATCTCTTCGACTGACGGAGGCACCCTGCCGCCCCGCCCTGGTGCTGGTGCTTGGTAGCTCTCAGCTGAGTCCTCCTCTGGGAATCCCCCACAGCCAGGGGGCTGGCTCCTCCCGGGGACGTCCTGCATCCACAGCTTGGTCAAGGAGACAGCTCGCAGTCATAGCACTCCTGTGTCATTTCAGGACAATTCTGAAAGCCCGGGTCCAGATCTGCCTATGGGAGCAAAAGAGACCTCGCCCATGACGACACCGGGCTCAGCGTCTCCTGTCTCCTCCCGCGTAGCGCCTCCTCCGACAGGCAGCGGTCATGAGACCATTTCCCCGGAAACTTCCTGCACATGACTCTGCATTTTAGAGGCTATTTCTGGGAAAAGCGAAGGCAAGATACAATTACACAGAAAAGATTCTAACAGTATTAACTTTGATGATGATGATTATGAAGCTGAAGGACTGTAGAAACATGAACTTGACTTTCAGTTTTATAAACATGTATAGAAAATTTCCTTAAACTGTATTTTCTAATAGTTTTGTGTTAAAAGTAGAACTGCTGACAATTATGACTAATAATCAGCTTAATTAGTAGATTTTATCTAAATTGACACTTCCATTTTTGGCTCAGCAATTCCTTTTGTGCACGCATGTGTGCTCAGTCATGTCCAACTCTGGGACTCCAGAGGTTCTTCTGCCCATAGGATTCTTCAGGCAAGAATAGTGGAGTGGGTTGCCCTTTTCTCTTCCAGGGGATCTTCCTGACCCAAGGATCGAACCTGCATCTCCTGTGTCTCCTTTTCTGGCAGGCGGATTTTTTAAATTTTTTTTAACCACTGAGCCACCCAGGAAGCTAATTACTTATATTTCTACTTGGAGCTTTTATCACAATGAGTAAGGGTTTATCAACAATTATTTTTAAAATCCCCTTAAACATTAATTACTTCCAAAGGTCCTTTACACTCAAATATCCCATGATTCTGTAATACTGATGATGGTACTATCTGAACAATACGTTCTCTGAAAAATAAGATCATTTAAAGACCCAAATCGCCCTTGAAAGCAACACTCCATAAATTACGCAGAGCAGTAGTGTTGTGAAGCAAATAATACAAGTGGCAACATGCACCGTAATTGAAGGAGAGGACATCAGGAAACAGAGTCCCACGCGAGGTCTTAACAGAAGCCCAGGATCGAGACCTCCCTGGTTGCCCAGTCGTTAAAACCTGCCCATCCACTGCCTGGGGCACCTGTGCCATCCCTGGTTGGGGGCCTAAGATCCAGCATGGTGTGCACTGTGGCCAAAAATAAATGTCATAATTACATGTAAAGCAATTGTACTCCAATAAAGTAAAAAAAAAAAAGTTAAAAAAAAAAAAGCCTAGGAACAAGAAGAAGGTCTGTGACTTGCCTTGGATATTGGAATAAATGCCACACCAAGGAAACGGCCTGGGCACCACCATGCCAAGCCTTCTTTCTTCATTGATAGACAAACTGAGATCCAGTGAAACTGAGTGACGTGGCCGCCTTTAATAACCAGCACTGTCCCCAGACCAGCTCCTGTCAACCTTCCTCACCATCTCACCGGCTCCACCCGCTGGCTCTGGCTCTCAGATCTTTAATGAACCCAGCTGCCTGAGCTGCATGTATAGAAAATTTCCTTAACGTCTAGTTAAAACTGCTGACAATTATGACTAATAATCAGCTTAATTAGTAGATTTTATCTAAATTGACACTTCCATTTTTGGCTCAGCAATTCCTTTTGTGCACGCATGTGTGCTCAGTCATGTCCAACTCTGGGACTCCAGAGGTTCTTCTGCCCATAGGATTCTTCAGGCAAGAATAGTGGAGTGGGTTGCCCTTTTCTCTTCCAGGGGATCTTCCTGACCCAAGGATCGAACCTGCATCTCCTGTGTCTCCTTTTCTGGCAGGCGGATTTTTTAAATTTTTTTTAACCACTGAGCCACCCAGGAAGCTAATTACTTATATTTCTACTTGGAGCTTTTATCACAATGAGTAAGGGTTTATCAACAATTATTTTTAAAATCCCCTTAAACATTAATTACTTCCAAAGGTCCTTTACACTCAAATATCCCATGATTCTGTAATACTGATGATGGTACTATCTGAACAATACGTTCTCTGAAAAATAAGATCATTTAAAGACCCAAATCGCCCTTGAAAGCAACACTCCATAAATTACGCAGAGCAGTAGTGTTGTGAAGCAAATAATACAAGTGGCAACATGCACCGTAATTGAAGGAGAGGACATCAGGAAACAGAGTCCCACGCGAGGTCTTAACAGAAGCCCAGGATCGAGACCTCCCTGGTTGCCCAGTCGTTAAAACCTGCCCATCCACTGCCTGGGGCACCTGTGCCATCCCTGGTTGGGGGCCTAAGATCCAGCATGGTGTGCACTGTGGCCAAAAATAAATGTCATAATTACATGTAAAGCAATTGTACTCCAATAAAGTAAAAAAAAAAAAGTTAAAAAAAAAAAAGCCTAGGAACAAGAAGAAGGTCTGTGACTTGCCTTGGATATTGGAATAAATGCCACACCAAGGAAACGGCCTGGGCACCACCATGCCAAGCCTTCTTTCTTCATTGATAGACAAACTGAGATCCAGTGAAACTGAGTGACGTGGCCGCCTTTAATAACCAGCACTGTCCCCAGACCAGCTCCTGTCAACCTTCCTCACCATCTCACCGGCTCCACCCGCTGGCTCTGGCTCTCAGATCTGCGGTGAACTCAAGAAAGCCCTACCTCCTCTTCCGCTGAATTCCTGCCCGTTACCCTGTTTTCTGCCTGAGGCTAGGCAGGTTCTCTTTTTTTCTAACATCCCTTTACAAAATTTCCTCTGGGAATTTCTCCAAGATATACATGTTTCTCATTCTAGCTGAAATAATTTTAGGTATGATTAAATAATGCATGATACCATAATACTCTCATACATGGGCTTTGAAGAAATCTATTTTGCATTCTACATGACTCCTAACCATGGTAACAAATTCATAGACAAATGCAGTGAATGTAATATAGTTCCCTTCATTGACAGATTTATTAGCACCATCTTCAGAGCAAAGAGGAAAGGAAACCGCTGGCCTGCCTCACAAAACACTCTTCCAGTTTCCCGGTGAGCCCCACCAGCCCTGCCACTATGACAGGAGATTCTGGAGACGCTGTTTCTAAGCATTTCATAAATTCTGGTAGGGAATGCTGCAACATTTAGATGAAAACTCTATTCTTGGTAGAGATTATTAAAGGGCACTGAGAAAATTAATTTAGAAGAGGCCAAATAGTTGTTTTTCAAATGACTGTTTTTAGGACCTGCTGATAAAAATGGTCTTCTGGTTCGAGGGCCGAAACTTCAAAGTTAGAAACAGGATAAGCATCATAAGCCGGACCTGAATCAAATGTTCTCCGAGAGGGAAGAGGTTCCCCAAAGAAGTGAGGCATGTGACACGTTTTACGTTAATCCATAAAATAGCTTCGCATGTGTTATTTACCTCCACTGAAGACATCCTTGAAGACACACACAGAATCTAGCCCGGTGGCAGGTGGGAAGGCAGATGTTTCTTAATGGGCTGACACTCAGCACATTCATTACCTGCTCAGTGAATCACTTGTAACACACATACCATCCCGTCTGGTCCTCCTGAATGACTCACGAGCTAGCTTTTCTGAGTGTTTCATGGGCTTTCACCTTTGTTTTGTCATTAAAAGAACATATGCTTGCATATGTTGGAAATACACCATGAGAAGTATACTTTACATTTCCAAATAATCCTGAGTGGGTGGGGGAAAAAATCACTGCCTTTTTCTAATTGTTTCATTTTAAAATTTTTCCAGTTTTCCTACACTGGGCTTGCTTTGGGAGAGAGAAAAGCCAGGAGTCTCCCCTGTGTTTAGTTCCTGACATTGACTGGTAAACTGTTCGGACGTGTCCTCCTCCTCTTATTTAGAAGGTTCCTTAATGTGTAATGTTTATAAACACATATAAAGAAATAAACCTTTTAGCCAATTTTTTTTGAAACCAGGTTTTTGCATGTTGTTATATTCCCATGGCTAGGTACCTATCAGAGTATTTATACCGTGCTACAGCCAAATCAACAAGAACCACCACCCCTCACCGGAAAAAATCATTACCAGTCAGATAAATAATTCCAATCAGTAGTGGTAGGAAATTAGTTAAATTTGGTTAAAATCGATCAGGTTCAGTCCTTTAAGTTAATTACTCAGTTAATAAAGTCAACTATTCTTATGAAACTATTGTTTCATAGGAAAAGTTCAGTGGGTATAGCTTAAAAGTGCTGATACCTGTTTTCAGGGGCTGACACACACCAGGCTCTGGCTTTGCTCTTGACGCAATCTTATTAAATTCCCACAATGGTATTACAAATTAGGGGTGATATTCCCATTTCAAGAATGAGTAAACAAAGACTTAAGAGGAAAGAGAAACTTGCCCAGTGGCAGACAGAGTGCAAACGGCTGGCCTGTGGCGGGGGCCTTCGGCTCATGCTCGTTTCTGCCTTCAGCTTTTTGACCTGTTGCATTCTTTCCAGCGTGATGTGCGAGGATTAGAGCAAGAGCGTCCGTGTCGAGCGCCCTGGCAGGTCTCCTCTTCTCCCACCGGATGCCTCCCCCACAGCCTTCCTCTGGTCTCCCCAAAGCAGGCTGCAGACAGAAAGTTCGAGTACACACACACACACACATTTAATCTCCAAGGACTGTGATATGTTCAAAACACAGCACATCACGAAAAGTGACTGGAGGCACGAAGCCTTCCAGTGCACACGTTCCCGAGTGTGCGCATGTGTGCTAAGTCACTTCAGTCATGTCCAACTCTTTGCGACCCCGTGGACTGTAGCCCACCAGGCTCCACTGTGCATGGGCTTCCCCAGGCAAGAAGACTGGAGTGGGCTGCCATGCCCTCCTCCGGGGGATCTTCCCGACCCAGGGGGCCCTCACTGCAGGCAGACTCTCTCCTGTCTGAGCCGCCAGGGAGGCCCACATCTTTCAGCAGGCTCCGTCCAAGGCTATCCCGCCCGTCCTGTCCCTACGCCCCAGCCTTCTCCCTTGAGCACTCCTGTTCCCCAAGTGACCCTCGGGTCCTACACTCCGAAGCAGTGCACAGTGCCTGCCTTTGTCTCCTGTCAACACCTTCAAGAATCTTACGCCTCTCTCCGGAACTTGCAGAATCTTGGGGAATGACAACCAGGTAGGTTATGAAACACAGTTCAGAGACGCCCCGATCTGCAAGTGCGGGGAAACAGAAGAAGGCAAGCCAGTGCCTGGGCGACGGGAAAGCAGCAGGTATGCCGGGCACTCCTGGAAGGGCAAACACGGCCTGCGGACAGTCTTCTATTTGAACACCACTGACCGTGCCTGGGAATGACTAGTGCCTACGTGTCCATCGTGCAAATCCCAGACTCAATTTGTCTTTTCTTGATGGGTTTATGTGTCTGTGTGTGTCAGGGCTCCTGCAATCCACTGCTAAAACCAATTGTCATCCAAATCCAATAACAAGGACAGCCAAACAGCAAACGAATACATTCTGCTCATTTGCATCTGCAAGGAGAAGCAAACACCCATGGGTAGAAGCATGCTTTGCTCAAAGTTTACCCCACCGGATGCCTCCCCCAGCCTTCCTCTGGTCTCCCAATGTGCGAGGATTAGAGCAAGAGCGTCCGTGTCGAGCGCCCTGGCAGGTCTCCTCTTCTCCCACCGGATGCCTCCCCCACAGCCTTCCTCTGGTCTCCCCAAAGCAGGCTGCAGACAGAAAGTTCGAGTACACACACACACACACATTTAATCTCCAAGGACTGTGATATGTTCAAAACACAGCACATCACGAAAAGTGACTGGAGGCACGAAGCCTTCCAGTGCACACGTTCCCGAGTGTGCGCATGTGTGCTAAGTCACTTCAGTCATGTCCAACTCTTTGCGACCCCGTGGACTGTAGCCCACCAGGCTCCACTGTGCATGGGCTTCCCCAGGCAAGAAGACTGGAGTGGGCTGCCATGCCCTCCTCCGGGGGATCTTCCCGACCCAGGGGGCCCTCACTGCAGGCAGACTCTCTCCTGTCTGAGCCGCCAGGGAGGCCCACATCTTTCAGCAGGCTCCGTCCAAGGCTATCCCGCCCGTCCTGTCCCTACGCCCCAGCCTTCTCCCTTGAGCACTCCTGTTCCCCAAGTGACCCTCGGGTCCTACACTCCGAAGCAGTGCACAGTGCCTGCCTTTGTCTCCTGTCAACACCTTCAAGAATCTTACGCCTCTCTCCGGAACTTGCAGAATCTTGGGGAATGACAACCAGGTAGGTTATGAAACACAGTTCAGAGACGCCCCGATCTGCAAGTGCGGGGAAACAGAAGAAGGCAAGCCAGTGCCTGGGCGACGGGAAAGCAGCAGGTATGCCGGGCACTCCTGGAAGGGCAAACACGGCCTGCGGACAGTCTTCTATTTGAACACCACTGACCGTGCCTGGGAATGACTAGTGCCTACGTGTCCATCGTGCAAATCCCAGACTCAATTTGTCTTTTCTTGATGGGTTTATGTGTCTGTGTGTGTCAGGGCTCCTGCAATCCACTGCTAAAACCAATTGTCATCCAAATCCAATAACAAGGACAGCCAAACAGCAAACGAATACATTCTGCTCATTTGCATCTGCAAGGAGAAGCAAACACCCATGGGTAGAAGCATGCTTTGCTCAAAGTTTACTCATTAAAAGAAGACTAGAGGTGTAAAACTCAGATTAATTACCCCCAAATGAATGGCTGAGCTGAACGGAAGGCAGGCTTATTAACATTCAATGGTGCTGTTTAGAGAAGACAGGGTGGGAAAGAAAGATTAGATGAGACGTCTATTTTCAGTATTTGACTTGAGTCTTCCAAGGATGAATTATCCTCTACTCCAAATGGACAGGAACAGGGTTGAATAGGCAGGTGGTTGTAGAGTCCTAGTAGGGGATGGTGGGTAGAAGGGAGAAACCTGAGAAAGGTTGGGAGGCCAGTGAGTTGACAGTAACTCTGGAGAGCTGCTCCTTGTTCAGTAAAGCAGGCTTGACTGGGTATAAACAGCTGATGAAGGAGGAGCTGGCAAAGAAGCAGCCAATGATGGATGTCCTATATCTGTGTCTACTTGAGGGGGGCTGTCTTCTACCATCCTACATATATTGCTGCCCACTCAATTGAGGAGAGAGCAGAGCAGAGCTTTCCTGCCTGCCCGCTTGCACCTCTTACAAGTGCCCTATCCTAATAAATCCTCTTCTTGTCTATCACTCTGCCTCTCACTGAATTCCTTCTGTGTTAAGGCATGAAGAACCCGAGCCTCAGTGGGTCCAGACATTTGGTGAGTGCTGGATTAAGTCCTTGCCACTTGGGTTTGAGCCCCAGACAGGGTTTTGGCCGGGATTGAGTCCTGACGACGTGGGTTCAAGTCCCAAGCAGGGCTTGGGCTGGAGTTAAGCCTTAGCCACATGGGTTCGAGTCCCAAACCGGTTTTGGCTAGATTCAAGCTCCAGCCGCATGAGTTTGAGTTCCAAACAGGGTTCTAGCTGGAATTCATGCTCCAGCCATGTGGGTTCAAGTCCCAAGCAGGATTCGATCCAGTCTGGGCCCTGGGTTTAAGTCTCAAATCGACGTAAAACCCTTTCAAAACCACAGTCTCTTGATGGACTCCGTGTGCACATGTGGACCCCTGTGTTCAAAATTCTCTGATGAGCTGTGGAACTTGGGCAAAGGACTCAAGGGCTCTGTGTCTCAGCTGCTCATTTGCATCTGCAAGGAGAAGCAAACACCCATGGGTAGAAGCATGCTTTGCTCAAAGTTTACTCATTAAAAGAAGACTAGAGGTGTAAAACTCAGATTAATTACCCCCAAATGAATGGCTGAGCTGAACGGAAGGCAGGCTTATTAACATTCAATGGTGCTGTTTAGAGAAGACAGGGTGGGAAAGAAAGATTAGATGAGACGTCTATTTTCAGTATTTGACTTGAGTCTTCCAAGGATGAATTATCCTCTACTCCAAATGGACAGGAACAGGGTTGAATAGGCAGGTGGTTGTAGAGTCCTAGTAGGGGATGGTGGGTAGAAGGGAGAAACCTGAGAAAGGTTGGGAGGCCAGTGAGTTGACAGTAACTCTGGAGAGCTGCTCCTTGTTCAGTAAAGCAGGCTTGACTGGGTATAAACAGCTGATGAAGGAGGAGCTGGCAAAGAAGCAGCCAATGATGGATGTCCTATATCTGTGTCTACTTGAGGGGGGCTGTCTTCTACCATCCTACATATATTGCTGCCCACTCAATTGAGGAGAGAGCAGAGCAGAGCTTTCCTGCCTGCCCGCTTGCACCTCTTACAAGTGCCCTATCCTAATAAATCCTCTTCTTGTCTATCACTCTGCCTCTCACTGAATTCCTTCTGTGTTAAGGCATGAAGAACCCGAGCCTCAGTGGGTCCAGACATTTGGTGAGTGCTGGATTAAGTCCTTGCCACTTGGGTTTGAGCCCCAGACAGGGTTTTGGCCGGGATTGAGTCCTGACGACGTGGGTTCAAGTCCCAAGCAGGGCTTGGGCTGGAGTTAAGCCTTAGCCACATGGGTTCGAGTCCCAAACCGGTTTTGGCTAGATTCAAGCTCCAGCCGCATGAGTTTGAGTTCCAAACAGGGTTCTAGCTGGAATTCATGCTCCAGCCATGTGGGTTCAAGTCCCAAGCAGGATTCGATCCAGTCTGGGCCCTGGGTTTAAGTCTCAAATCGACGTAAAACCCTTTCAAAACCACAGTCTCTTGATGGACTACGTGTGCACATGTGGACCCCTGTGTTCAAAATTCTCTCTGATGAGCTGTGGAACTTGGGCAAAGGACTCAAGGGCTCTGTGTCTCAGCTGCTTTATCCGTAAACTAAAGGTGATGACACTTCCTGGGTAGTTTTCATGGGGAAATGACTTAAAACTCATGCGTAGTACTTCACAGTACTTCACGTCCACAACAGCTATCTGTGAATTACAGCACCTCTGACTCAGAACCAGCCTACCCCTGGGGGCGGAGGGCTGGCCGTCCTAGGCCTTCTAGATAGTTTCAGCCATACTGAGCAATGCTTTTATTTCCAGGATGTTGTTTTTTTTTTCATTTATCTTTTTCATTACGAAAGGTTTTTGTTGTTACTGCTATTCTTTTGAGAGCTGGGAAGCATCCCTTTGGATCAAATAAAAAGCCACAATGGAAGTATTTTGAAAAGCATTTGGTGATAAATAAGTAACAAAGGGGGAAATGTGCTCGTGCCTTTTAGCAAATAATTACTTTTACCAAGATAACAATAAGAAAGATAATACCGCATGCTTTCCTACCCCATAGACAGTGCTCAAGCCACTACCAGCTTGTTATCTTCACACAAACCATTTCTAGGAAAGAACGATGCTATCAACCTGAATAAAAGATAACAACGCTGGCTATCGTCCTGCCCCGTTTTCTGATGCATAGTTCGTGATTTTGAAAAATCAACTTGACTGCAATGCTGCTCTCTCCTTGCTAAGGCAGACGGCACCTGTGTGGGAGCCTGGGAAAGCTGTCCAGAGCCCACCCTGCACTCTCTGAATATTCTCTTCATTCGGGTGACGATACTCTAGATCCCAGACGAGAGACAAGGCAGAGAGAACTGCGACACAACACAAGGGACGGACAAGCATCATTATGACCAGCATCTGCCTACGGCGACGTGTCACGTGAGCTTGACGTCTAAACCTGAATGTGCATTGATCATCATTTCAAGGACAGTCCCCTCTTACTTGGGCATGAAGCTCACAGTGTTACCACGACCTTTAGCCCAAATCTTCGTCTGTCTGGGCGACCAGAACACAGTCCTCTGGGTGGTGTATAAACAAGAGACACATTCCAGTAGCTCTGGAGACACTAAAGTCCAGGGTCACGGTGGCAGGGTCTAGGGAGTGTCCACTGCAGACCTGTTCCTGGTGTATCGATGGCCGGCTGTCTTCTCACCATGCCCTCACACAGCAGAGGCAACAAAGGACCTCTCTGGATCTCTTTCATAAGGACACTAATCCCATTCATGAGGGCTCCACCCTAATTCCCTCCCCAAAATGCCACCTCTCCCACTGAGGTCAGGATTTAACATGAATCTAGAGGGGACACAAATATATGGCCTATTGAAACCTAGAACGTACTAGTAGAAAAAACATGTACAAAGCTCTCAAGGCTTTCGGATTCCCAAGATGAATGGCCATCATGTCTCTGAGTGAACCATTACCTAGAAGACATTCCATCTGATCAGCCCCTGCTCTAGGGAAGCTCTGCTGGGCTGAGATAAGTCTCATTAAGGCCTTGCTTTTATGCCCCACCATGGAGGGTGAAGTACAGAATCGGCTATAGTTTGATTTTTTAAATGCTGGGACATGGCCAAGTCAATGCCATGCATCTCTGTCATTGTTCACATTCTAGGCCTTATTTATTAGCTAGGCATGTCTTTATTATAAGAGAAGATACATATCCTTTCTTTACATACCCTCCTACTATAACTGAAAGTGGGATCTGGCTAGCCGTAACCCCAAAGCATTAAAGAGGCCAGGCTCGTGGGAAGGAACGTTGCTTTGTTTTGGATCCTGGCAACTGGGAGGGAGGGTGGGGACTGAGACTTTTACCTAAGGGCTGGCTCCTCGCCCCACTGACAATCGGGGTAGGAGCTTTGATGGGGGGGCGGGGCATGAAGAACAGCCCCGTTAGCACCAACAGGCATCCTGAAGTGGTCACCAGGGGTCTGATCAGCATCATCTCCATTGTTTTATGTACAGTTACCCTTCGGGTTCCAGGGTCCGATTGTCTGCATTTCTTCGAGGCCAGTTGTTGGAACTGGGCGGCCTGTGTCATGGCTGCAGTGTGGCCATCATGCAGTTAGCTCCTGCGGCCGCTGTGGATTTTAGTCTCTGAGGCAGCTCACTGGTAAATCCTCTGGGTGGTGTATAAACAAGAGACACATTCCAGTAGCTCTGGAGACACTAAAGTCCAGGGTCACGGTGGCAGGGTCTAGGTGTCCACTGCAGACCTGTTCCTGGTGTATCGATGGCCGGCTGTCTTCTCACCATGCCCTCACACAGCAGAGGCAACAAAGGACCTCTCTGGATCTCTTTCATAAGGACACTAATCCCATTCATGAGGGCTCCACCCTAATTCCCTCCCCAAAATGCCACCTCTCCCACTGAGGTCAGGATTTAACATGAATCTAGAGGGGACACAAATATATGGCCTATTGAAACCTAGAACGTACTAGTAGAAAAAACATGTACAAAGCTCTCAAGGCTTTCGGATTCCCAAGATGAATGGCCATCATGTCTCTGAGTGAACCATTACCTAGAAGACATTCCATCTGATCAGCCCCTGCTCTAGGGAAGCTCTGCTGGGCTGAGATAAGTCTCATTAAGGCCTTGCTTTTATGCCCCACCATGGAGGGTGAAGTACAGAATCGGCTATAGTTTGATTTTTTAAATGCTGGGACATGGCCAAGTCAATGCCATGCATCTCTGTCATTGTTCACATTCTAGGCCTTATTTATTAGCTAGGCATGTCTTTATTATAAGAGAAGATACATATCCTTTCTTTACATACCCTCCTACTATAACTGAAAGTGGGATCTGGCTAGCCGTAACCCCAAAGCATTAAAGAGGCCAGGCTCGTGGGAAGGAACGTTGCTTTGTTTTGGATCCTGGCAACTGGGAGGGAGGGTGGGGACTGAGACTTTTACCTAAGGGCTGGCTCCCTCGCCCCACTGACAATCGGGGGTAGGAGCTTTGATGGGGGGGCGGGGCATGAAGAACAGCCCCGTTAGCACCAACAGGCATCCTGAAGTGGTCACCAGGGGTCTGATCAGCATCATCTCCATTGTTTTATGTACAGTTACCCTTCGGGTTCCAGGGTCCGATTGTCTGCATTTCTTCGAGGCCAGTTGTTGGAACTGGGCGGCCTGTGTCATGGCTGCAGTGTGGCCATCATGCAGTTAGCTCCTGCGGCCGCTGTGGATTTTAGTCTCTACGAGGCAGCTCACAAGATATGGCTCCGAACCTTACCTACAGCCCTTGAGCAGGAACCAAACCTCCTTGACTTTGCTTAATAATAATCAAGTCATTATTATTTGGCCTCCTTTGATAGTTTTCCTTTGTTTATGTCTGTTCCCACTTCTCTAATTAAACTTATGCTTTGGCTAAATTCTTCAACAGACAGAAGAAAGGCTGAGGTCATGGCAGGGGGCAGGGGTAAGGACAGTGTCCTTCTCTATTTCACTACCTTTCCCCATACCACATCGTTTGGGAGCCTAAGAAATTTATTGTAGATACCTCTCTGCTGCTGCCAGTAGAAAAACTGAAAATTACACTACGCAGAAGCTAATTTTTTAACAATCTGAACAGTACAGAAACTGCCCTGGAATTTTATCTGTGTTACCATCCAGAGAGAGAACATTATACTCTTATATTTATGGCAACAATATTTTCTACACCCTACAGCTTTAGCAGTGCCAAGCAATAACTCAGGGCTTCAGGAACATTGAGGTAATTAACACTCGAAAATTCCTGCAGAGGTGTAATGGCAGCCCTCACCTTTCCAGCTCTGCGTGATGCCTAATGGAAGATCATGGGCAACCACAGAGCTCCTCTCCGGCGATGTCAATTTCCTATCCATAGAGCTGGTGGGTGTCATAGAGAAAGGTTCCTGGGAAAGAAACCTTTGGAGAGAGAGTTTATTGGGATAGCATGGACATGGAAGTAGACTTTAAAGTTCTTGCTTTCATTTATTACTAATGTATTTGTGTTTCAGGATGAGGGATGCCTTTGTCGACTCAGAAACAAATTATGCAAGGAGACACAAATGCTGAGGTATGGCTTGTTCATGTTGCTCAATCTGATTTTTTTCTTTTTTACTTTGGTAAAATTCAAGCCTACCAAAACTCTTTCCAACCCCAAATCAGAGAGACGAAGCAGAGGCCCTGCCCAGATGAGAAGGGCTGAAGGACAGAGAAGTCACATGAAGAGCCAGGTCCTTTGGTGCTACCAACTGCATCAGGCACTTTCAATAGCATGGTGAAGATGAAGTCATCTTAGATTTATGCGGCCGCTGTGGATTTTAGTCTCTACGAGGCAGCTCACAAGATATGGCTCCGAACCTTACCTACAGCCCTTGAGCAGGAACCAAACCTCCTTGACTTTGCTTAATAATAATCAAGTCATTATTATTTGGCCTCCTTTGATAGTTTTCCTTTGTTTATGTCTGTTCCCACTTCTCTAATTAAACTTATGCTTTGGCTAAATTCTTCAACAGACAGAAGAAAGGCTGAGGTCATGGCAGGGGGCAGGGGTAAGGACAGTGTCCTTCTCTATTTCACTACCTTTCCCCATACCACATCGTTTGGGAGCCTAAGAAATTTATTGTAGATACCTCTCTGCTGCTGCCAGTAGAAAAACTGAAAATTACACTACGCAGAAGCTAATTTTTTAACAATCTGAACAGTACAGAAACTGCCCTGGAATTTTATCTGTGTTACCATCCAGAGAGAGAACATTATACTCTTATATTTATGGCAACAATATTTTCTACACCCTACAGCTTTAGCAGTGCCAAGCAATAACTCAGGGCTTCAGGAACATTGAGGTAATTAACACTCGAAAATTCCTGCAGAGGTGTAATGGCAGCCCTCACCTTTCCAGCTCTGCGTGATGCCTAATGGAAGATCATGGGCAACCACAGAGCTCCTCTCCGGCGATGTCAATTTCCTATCCATAGAGCTGGTGGGTGTCATAGAGAAAGGTTCCTGGGAAAGAAACCTTTGGAGAGAGAGTTTATTGGGATAGCATGGACATGGAAGTAGACTTTAAAGTTCTTGCTTTCATTTATTACTAATGTATTTGTGTTTCAGGATGAGGGATGCCTTTGTCGACTCAGAAACAAATTATGCAAGGAGACACAAATGCTGAGGTATGGCTTGTTCATGTTGCTCAATCTGATTTTTTTCTTTTTTACTTTGGTAAAATTCAAGCCTACCAAAACTCTTTCCAACCCCAAATCAGAGAGACGAAGCAGAGGCCCTGCCCAGATGAGAAGGGCTGAAGGACAGAGAAGTCACATGAAGAGCCAGGTCCTTTGGTGCTACCAACTGCATCAGGCACTTTCAATAGCATGGTGAAGATGAAGTCATCTTAGATTTTGCAAATACAGCTCTACACCATCCCTAGAGTGGTAAAAATGCAGGGTTTTTTGAGGACTCTGTGTTTAACTCTAGATTCTCCAGAGAGTGATGATCCTCTGGTACTGATGCCAGGCATTCTGGTGCACACTTACAAGGAACAACAGGAAGTTTGGACAGTTCTTAATCCTTAGTGGCATTCAGTTCAGTTACTCAGTCACGTCTGACTCTGTTATCCTGTGGACGGCAGCACACCAGGCTTCCCTGTCCTCCGTCATCTCCTGGAGCTTGTTCAAACTCATGTCCTTTGAGTTGGTGATGCCATCCAACCATCTCATCCTCTATTGTTCCCTTCTCCTTCTGCCTTCTATTTTTCCCAGCATCAGGGTCTTCTCCAATGAGTTGTCTCTTCAAATCAGGTGGCCAAAGTATTGGAGCTGCAGCTTCAGCATCATTCCCTCCAATGAATATTCAAGGGCTGACTTCCTTTAGGACTGATTGGTTTGTTCTCCCTGCAGTCCAAAGGACTCTCCTCCAACACCACAGTTCAAAGGCATCAATTCATCGGTGGTGCTCAGCCTTCTTTATGGTCCAACTCTCTCACATCCATACATGACTACTAGAAAAGCCATAGCTTTGACTATATGGGCTTTTGTAGGCAAGGTGATGTCTCTGCTTTTTAATATATTGTCTAGGTTTGTCATAGCTTTTCTTCTAAGGAGGAAGCATCTTTTAATTTCATGGCTGCAGTTACCACCCGCAGTGATTTTGGAGCCCAAGCAAATAAGGTCTGTCACTGTTTCCATTTTTGGTCCATCTATTTGCCATGAAGTGATGGGACCAGATTCCATGATCTTTGCTTTTTTGAATATTGACCTTTAAGCCAGTTTTTTACTCTCCTCTTTTGCCTTCATCAAGAGGCTCTTTCATTTCTCTTCACTTTTGCCACATGGGTGGTGTCATCTAAATATCTGAGGTTACTGATACTTCGCCCAGATGAGAAGGGCTGAAGGACAGAGAAGTCACATGAAGAGCCAGGTCCTTTGGTGCTACCAACTGCATCAGGCACTTTCAATAGCATGGTGAAGATGAAGTCATCTTAGATTTTGCAAATACAGCTCTACACCATCCCTAGAGTGGTAAAAATGCAGGGTTTTTTGAGGACTCTGTGTTTAACTCTAGATTCTCCAGAGAGTGATGATCCTCTGGTACTGATGCCAGGCATTCTGGTGCACACTTACAAGGAACAACAGGAAGTTTGGACAGTTCTTAATCCTTAGTGGCATTCAGTTCAGTTACTCAGTCACGTCTGACTCTGTTATCCTGTGGACGGCAGCACACCAGGCTTCCCTGTCCTCCGTCATCTCCTGGAGCTTGTTCAAACTCATGTCCTTTGAGTTGGTGATGCCATCCAACCATCTCATCCTCTATTGTTCCCTTCTCCTTCTGCCTTCTATTTTTCCCAGCATCAGGGTCTTCTCCAATGAGTTGTCTCTTCAAATCAGGTGGCCAAAGTATTGGAGCTGCAGCTTCAGCATCATTCCCTCCAATGAATATTCAAGGGCTGACTTCCTTTAGGACTGATTGGTTTGTTCTCCCTGCAGTCCAAAGGACTCTCCTCCAACACCACAGTTCAAAGGCATCAATTCATCGGTGGTGCTCAGCCTTCTTTATGGTCCAACTCTCTCACATCCATACATGACTACTAGAAAAGCCATAGCTTTGACTATATGGGCTTTTGTAGGCAAGGTGATGTCTCTGCTTTTTAATATATTGTCTAGGTTTGTCATAGCTTTTCTTCTAAGGAGGAAGCATCTTTTAATTTCATGGCTGCAGTTACCACCCGCAGTGATTTTGGAGCCCAAGCAAATAAGGTCTGTCACTGTTTCCATTTTTGGTCCATCTATTTGCCATGAAGTGATGGGACCAGATTCCATGATCTTTGCTTTTTTGAATATTGACCTTTAAGCCAGTTTTTTACTCTCCTCTTTTGCCTTCATCAAGAGGCTCTTTCATTTCTCTTCACTTTTTGCCACATGGGTGGTGTCATCTAAATATCTGAGGTTACTGATACTTCTCCCAGAAATTTTTATTCCAGCTTGTGCTTCACCCAGACTAGCATTTTGCATATATACTCTGAATATGAGTTAAATAAGTGGGATGACAATGAACAGCCTTGACATATTCCTTTTCCAATTAGGAACCAGGCAGACAGGGGTCTTATCAAAAGCTAGCACTGTCTGCTTCTGCTGCAAGTTTATAGACAATGGAAAGCAATTCTTGACCAAACAATATACAGATGGCAATGGAATTTCATCTGCACCACGATCCAAAGACAAGACGCTCTACTCAAATTTATGGCAACATCATTACCAATACTCCACAGCTTCTACTGTGCCAAGACCCATCAGCAGGGCAGATATGCCCAGTTATTTGTGCAAGAGTGCCCACCTCTTGGTTATACAGAGCTCACTCTGGTTATGGTACGGAGCCATGTGGCAAACCTCTGGCCCAGGTGGGAACTGAAGCCTACTGACCTAGCATCAAAGGCAGGAATTTATAGCCCATTGTGCTAACTGGTTTACACCACTGAAACTGAGCTAAGGAGATATATCATCAATGATAACATTTACAAATTTCTTTCTTCTGGAGAACACATATGAATTCCATTTTTTACTTAAATCTTTTATTCATTTTCTGGTTTAAATAGCTTTTAACTTGAAAGAATCACATAGTATTACTGTTTGTCTTTCTTGGGTATAATCAAGCCCATTTTGTCCACCTATTTCACATACATTAAGCACATATGAAACTGTTGAGTGTCACTTTGGGAGTTTCAAAGAGCTCCAGTAGGATAGTCCTTTATGTCTCTGCTCAGAAAGAATTTAGCAAGAGGAAACGTGATAGATAAGAAGTGATTTGGGGCTTCCCTGGTGGCCCAGTGGGTAAAGAGTCCGCCTTGCTGTGCAAGGGGCATCGCTTCGATCCCTGGCCTGGGAAGATCCCATGTGCCGTAGAATGGCTGGACTGGCGTGTCCAATTAGGAGCCAGCACTCTGGAGTGCATGCTCCTGGAGCTGGTGCTCTGCTGCAATGGGAGACTCACGCAGGCCAAAGAATAAAGATGGAAGAAAATAAATAAATAAAAACCAATAGAAGAGGCCAAAAAAAAAAAAAAAAAGTAATTTCTTGGAATAGGATGCTTGTGAGACTTACAAACAGGTGGATGAGGGGTGTCATGCCCAAGAACTTACTGGGCTACAGTTTTGTCATCAAAGGAAAAGTGGGAACGGAGAAAAGACCTTCCTTGTCTTTCCTGAGTAGACCTCATGCTTCCATCCTCAGCTCCTCCACACGCTGGGCAGGGAGTTCTCTTGTCCCTACAGGGTCTAGCTAGATTCACAAGTTACTGTGTTTTGTGGGAGCAGAGAGCATGTCCTAGGGACCATTAACTCACTGAGCTCCCTGGGCAGGATGGAGGCCTCGGGCCACCACTGCGTTTTGTCTGTTTGGGGCATGTCTTGTGCTTCGTCTGCATGGCTCTGTTACTAAGCAAACCCGCTTGGTTTTGTGGTTAAGCAAACTGGGTTTCTTGAGTGACCATTAACTTACATAGGTCTCCTGTAACTTTACTTCTTACAATCTTCTAGTGAAATTAATTGCTTAATTGCCTGTTTTGTCCCTTTATTTTTTCTCTCTCTCTCTCTCTCAAACACACACACACAGAGAGAGAGAGAGAGACACACACACACACACAGACCCACACATCTATATACTCATTGTATCATGGAAGGACAAAAATAAGATATTTCAGGGATTTACCTATAGCAGAAAGTTTTTAAAACCACATCCTTCTGGGCACTTTATCTAATAATTTTTCTTTTTAAACTACACTGGCTCGTTTCTTTCCCTTGATTCCTTAATGTGTATATCATTTCTGATCCACTGACTTTTCCAGAACCTTTTTTAAACTTAATATATCTAACAGAGGAATTTACTATCTAGCACAATAATATTTCTCCACTTCCTGTTTTGGTACATCTAGCTTAACTGACAGGATACTTTATAAACACAAACTCTGCCAGAAGACTGAGGGACTCAAAAAACCTTGTAAAAACACCCACATTCTCAAAATTAGGTTTATAGAAAAACCGTGAAACCTATAGCGTCTACACAGCCAACGATTTGGACTTATTCCAAGATTCTGTTTGAAAGATTACATTTAAAAACTCCAAGTGCTGGGGCTTCCCTGGTGGTCCAGTGGGTGAAGTGTCTGCCTTGCAGGGCAAGGGTCACCAGTTCAATCCCTGGCCCGGGAGAATCCCACGTGCGGCACAGGGGTTGGACTAGGGGGTCCAATCACAAGCTGGTGCTCTGGAGCGCACGTGCCCAGAGCCAGCGCTCTGCAACGAGAGAGGCCACTGCAATGGGAGGCTCACACAGGCCAGAGAACAGAGATGGATGAAAATAAATGGATAAAAAATCAATGAAAAGAGGCCAAAATTAAAAAAAAAAAAAAAAACAACTCTAAGTGCTGTGATTAGAAATACAGAAGGAGAGATTCATGTTCATCGTGGAATTCCATATTATTCTCAAAGAACTTGCCACCTCCAGCACAGCACAGAAAACTCTGTGACTCCTGATATCCAGATGACTTTCCAGGGAAGGTGAGGGGTCAGAGAATTTATTTTCAATATTTCAGGGAACTTAATAAAATTGCTACATTTTTTCAGACTGAGAGTAGACAGACTGCGGAAACTGCCACAGCCATAGTGCAGCCACCTGAGACGGGCACTCACCTTCCCTACGGTCATTAGAGACTCTGATTGCTGTTTTATATGTCTGTCGGTTTAATGAAAAATGAACATTTACTTTATAGCAGGTTTTTGCTCCCTAAGGCCATTTCTCAACATACCATGTCCATTCAGATATACATAATTCAAGACTTTTTCATTGATAGAAGACTTGGAAAATGATGAATCCCTGCATACCTGGTCATTTAGTCTCACTTTGAAATTCCTTTAATGATACACATTTAAAATGTGTCCAGCAGTTGGTTTGCTCCCCAACTAAACCTGGTATATTCTTAAGATAATACATTGATATCTCTCTCTTCTGTTATTGCATACACAGCCTAGAATTGAATTCGTTATTCCCCAACTATAACTACGCATCATGAAAAACACAATCACTTCTTAAGAACTCCAAAAGAAGAATACCAATGTATGAATCAATTGGCTAGCTTTATTTCACTGGCTCCCCAAAATTAGGTTTATAGAAAACCGTGAAACCAGTACGGATTTGGATTTATTCCAAGATTCTGTTTGAAAGATTACATTTAAAAACTCCAAGTGCTGGGGCTTCCCTGGTGGTCCAGTGGGTGAAGTGTCTGCCTTGCAGGGCAAGGGTCACCAGTTCAATCCCTGGCCCGGGAGAATCCCACGTGCGGCACAGGGGTTGGACTAGGGGGTCCAATCACAAGCTGGTGCTCTGGAGCGCACGTGCCCAGAGCCAGCGCTCTGCAACGAGAGAGGCCACTGCAATGGGAGGCTCACACAGGCCAGAGAACAGAGATGGATGAAAATAAATGGATAAAAAATCAATGAAAAGAGGCCAAAATTAAAAAAAAAAAAAAAAAAAACAACTCTAAGTGCTGTGATTAGAAATACAGAAGGAGAGATTCATGTTCATCGTGGAATTCCATATTATTCTCAAAGAACTTGCCACCTCCAGCACAGCACAGAAAACTCTGTGACTCCTGATATCCAGATGACTTTCCAGGGAAGGTGAGGGGTCAGAGAATTTATTTTCAATATTTCAGGGAACTTAATAAAATTGCTACATTTTTTCAGACTGAGAGTAGACAGACTGCGGAAACTGCCACAGCCATAGTGCAGCCACCTGAGACGGGCACTCACCTTCCCTACGGTCATTAGAGACTCTGATTGCTGTTTTATATGTCTGTCGGTTTAATGAAAAATGAACATTTACTTTATAGCAGGTTTTTGCTCCCTAAGGCCATTTCTCAACATACCATGTCCATTCAGATATACATAATTCAAGACTTTTTCATTGATAGAAGACTTGGAAAATGATGAATCCCTGCATACCTGGTCATTTAGTCTCACTTTGAAATTCCTTTAATGATACACATTTAAAATGTGTCCAGCAGTTGGTTTGCTCCCCAACTAAACCTGGTATATTCTTAAGATAATACATTGATATCTCTCTCTTCTGTTATTGCATACACAGCCTAGAATTGAATTCGTTATTCCCCAACTATAACTACGCATCATGAAAAACACAATCACTTCTTAAGAACTCCAAAAGAAGAATACCAATGTATGAATCAATTGGCTAGCTATTTCAGCCCAGGCTGTTAGACTCTAACTGGCTCCTTTCACCTTCTCCCTGGATTAATAACCGATTCGGCTCAAAACACAGCATATACTCTCTTATATTTTATTTACATATTCTCCCTAATCAGTTCCTTGACTGAAATGTGGTTTTATTTCTGACCTTCTTTCCAACCATTCCATCACAGACCATAGCTTTTTGCCCCTCAGCATCATAAACACCTTTTACTATCTATGTGAGGCACTCAATTTTTTCCTTTCTAGGATCAAGAATATTTCTTCATTCTTCAAAGAAATCACATAAAACGTAACTTCTTACTTGTAGGTCCCAAGTTTCCCCGAATTTCCTCTTAGAAGTTATCATTTCTTAATTTTTGTACCAATTTCCAGACCCTGCCTTTACATTGCCCTTGTGAACACACACACAGCAGCAGCTGACAAAGCAGGATTCTGCAAAGTGTGAAGAATCCTAAAATAATAAGAACGGCACTACCCCAAACACCTTACTCCCACAGAAACACCCGAGACACAGCCACGAAGAAAACAAGGCACCTCTAAAGTTAGAATATGTTGTCAAGAGAAAGGTATTCTTTCACAGGGATGAGAAAAAAAGGCATAAATCTCAAAAGCTGGGAGCAGGCAAAATGGAACTGTAACCACATCAAAAAAAGTTTTCAAGTGGCTTTTAAAAAGATAAAGCAAGACCTTAGATGTGTAGGAAGCATCCAACACAAAGCAAAGTATCAAATATATGCAGATACTAAATCATAACAGCCTAGTGAGCAGTCAGTCAACTGCTGTAGGGCTGGAGAAAGGCGTCGGGCACCGCGGGAGGCGATAACCCGAGAAGCAGAGTGTCCGGGGGTGAAGTCAGCAGATGTTACCCGAGGCACAGATCCTTAAGCTGGATTTATGAGGAAATAAGGAAGGCCAGTAAATGTCCCCTCAAAAATCTATACAGAGGAACAGAAACGTGAAACAGAGGCTGTGACATCTAGTCAGGTATTTTAACAGTAGACACTGGTTGTTGGCAAACCCGAAGGAGACCAGCCAGGACGTCGGGAGATAATTCCAGTGCTTGCAACGGCTTTCAGTTTTTAATTTTAGTTCATTTGGGCTTCGCAGGTGATGCAGCGGTAAAATATATGCCTGCCAGTGCAAGAGACGCAGGCTCAATCCCTGGATCAGGAAGACCCCCTCAAGGAGGGCATGGCAGCCCACTCCAGCATCCCTGCCTGGAGAACCCTACGGACAGAGGAGCCTGGCGGGCGACACTCCACGGGGTCCCCGAGAGTCAGACACGGCTGATCATCTGAGCTCACACACACACACAGACACACACAGTTCATTTATAATGCTGTGCTCAAGTGTGTCACAGGTGATACATATGTAAGACTTCCAGATTCCTTTCTGTTGTATGTTACTACAAAATGCTGCATACAGCTCCCCGTGCTATGCAGGAGGCACTTCTTGGTTCTCTACAAATCACCTGCAGACTGGCACTTGCCTCCTGCCTCTACAGGGGTCAGACCATCAGCCCCCTGCAGCTGCAGACCTTCAACACCCCCAGCAAGGTGTTCAGGGCGGGGAACAGAAAGGAGGCACTCTGTGCTCTGGGAAAAACGGACAGAACAGATCTCCAGACAGTTTGATATTTTCAGGAGGTAATTTCGTGAGCCCAATTCTTGTATCTCCCCCTATCTAGAAAAGCACTAGAATCCTCCCTGGTGACATCTGCTCCTCGGGACTCGCGGGCACCTTCTGCCAAAAACACGCTCCTGACTGCCTGCACTCCCACTTCACCAAAATCGCATGCATTCTGACCTCCCCCCGCGACCCCTGATCCCCACCACTTTGGAGCAGTTTCTCAGAGCTCCCTGAAATGCCATGTCGTGGGCTGTGATCCTTATTTTGCCCCTAATAAACCTTTGCTTACAACGTAGATTAATTCCAAACTCCTAATTAGCAGCAGCTTTTATACACACGCCATTATTAACATGCAACCACCAAACTCAAAGTACTCCGTGGACAAAGCAGCCTGCACGGCATCACCACAGTGCCAGCTCTGGGAAAGGCTCTGGTGGCACAACCGGGGCAGGCCCACCATGTCGCCCACCCTTCCACACCAACATCTTCAACATCTTCACTGCTTTTATGTTTGGGTCAAGTCTTACCCACAAAATAAAAGTAAAATTCCTCTCGAACACTTTGTTCCTTTAATTTCTGCCCCAGTGCTTTGTTCTTTCCGAGTTAAACTTTTCATTCATTCCTACCGGCCTCGCTTCATTTTAACACGAGCAGTCTTCCTGTCTCCAATCAACAGCACTCAGCCGGCTCCAGACCACACTGCCATTTCTTTCCTCTCTGGCAAAGGCTATTCCGGACTTTGAAAGTTATTACACCGCACTTTCTCTTCCTCCCAGTGCGCCTTTCTGATTCAAGCTGTTCTCATCAGGAGAAACCTCTATTCCATCCTTTTCCATCACACTTAGGGAAACAGCCTTCTCTGATCCCCTGTCTCTGGTTCCTGACCTGTTCCACTCCATTCTTCACACATGGCTGCCAAAATAATTTTCCCCAACATTTTCTATTTCATTCCTTTTATCAGGTATTACAGAGGTGATTTCTCTGGTTAAAACTGGCAAATGGAATACATGTGCTTATTTGTGCTACTGCCCGAAATTCCATGAAAATGACAGTACAGACATTTCAAAAAATACGGCCATCAAGGACAATGAAAACCCGGAGGAAAAACGGAGCAGAGGAAGGGTGCTGCAAGGCGGGGCCCCCGGGCAGCCTCAGGGGGCGTGTCACCTGAATTACCAGAGCACTGAGCACCCTGGAGCGCCTACGGGCTGCAGGACACAGAGCCCCCGTCCAAACCCCAGAAAGCCCTCACCAGGCCGCCCCAGGAAGAAGGAGGCATGGACGGGTGACCGAATTGAAAACGAAAAGGTGTCAGTCCACTGTAACGAAAATGCTACAGAATGGGAGGTTTAATCATTTATTTCTCACAATTTCTGGACACTGGGAAGTCCAAGACCAGCAAATTCCAGCGCTGGTGGGGCTCACTTTCCAGCTGACAGATCACCCGGTGGTGGACGGGGCAAGAGAACTCCCCAGGGTCCTCTTCGTAAAGGAACTAATCCCGGTCACGAGGACTCCGCCTCGGTGACCCAGTCCCCTCCCAAAGTCCTTACTTCCTACAACCCTCATCTTGGGGCTTAAGACTCAACATATGATTTTTGGAGGGGACACAAACATTTGCTTCAGAGCAAAGACGTCTAAAGGCCCTACACAAGGAAATTCCCCTCAGTATGTTCCCCTTCTTCCAGCTAAGCCAAGTGACAAGATGAATAGACGAACAAACAAAAATAAAAGAGCTGAGATCCACTATGGGAAACTCAGGAGCATGTATCTTTAAAAGTTTTAAAATATAGTATAGTCCATGGGGGCAGAACAAAATATTATCACGAACACCTTGGTACAGAGATGAGGAAACGTATGCCTCTTTCTGGAAGCGCCGTGCTCAAGTCCACTGTACAATCGCTGACAAATCATGGGTCTCAGCTCTAAACCCAGGTCTCTGAAACAACTTGGCACCTCTCAACTTCGAGACTGTGCCATGGGAAAATACACCCAAATGAGAATGCCACCCTTGTGCTGAAAAGGAGAGCAGAGAATAAGGATGAATGAGGGTGCTTCCTGCAGCAGCTATGGGAGAGGCTCTTTTAAAGGACTGACCCCAGGTCTTGAGGCACTTCTAGAGTTTAGAACAGCATTTCATCAGCTTACTTTAGCAAGAAAGGATGTCAGTTCTCTTTGATGCGGTTTCATATGTGGGAAGAAATCGTTCACTTTATTTTCCCTCCTGAGCGAAAATAGCTCCCACATGGATGCCGGCCAAGCCCCTACCACCACTGCCACTGCGTTCCCATCACCTTCCAGATCCTCCTAGGTGTCGGGTGAAGCGGATTTCCTTCTGTAGAATAACTCTGGCTTATGAGTCTTTCTCTTATAATCTGGCTAGTATGAATCAGCTTGCCAGAGACACATCACGCCTTCGTGAATTCGTGAAATTGAATGCCTTACTCTGTAAACCGGATGACAAGACAGCTGAACCAAGCAAACACTGCAAATCTGTCCAGAAATAAGGGAAAATCTCCCATGCTGACCCCTCTCTCAAGAGCTACTGCATGAGCCCCGTGCTTCCGCATCAGGACCAGTCTCCCCTCTCACCATTTTCCCAAGAAACCTCCTCTGAACAGCTAGACCCTTTCCTGCACAAATCTTGCTTATGTTACTGTTTCTATATCTTTGCTAAAGTTATCCTGCAATTCTTTGAGGCTAAGTTCAAATACTTTGCATTTACGTAGCAGAGTCCATGACCTCTGAGCCCGTATTTATAGAGCCTCCTTCCAGAGCTGGAAGCCTGGGATCTAAATCCCAACTCTGCCATGGTTAACCAACTAGGACAAGTTATTTCCACTCTCTGAGCTCAGTTGCCCCATCTGTAAAATGGGAATGGTCCAATGGGGGTGATATAGATAAATGAGAGAATGAACGTGCAAATCCTCAGCAAGACACAGCACTAATAAGTATTTGTTCCTACAGTTAGAAGGACCATGTGTCAAAATGAAGAAGTAAAAATTGCACAGAAATTGGAATTGGAGGACTAGACTCCAGAACAGGTACTATTTATTCATACTAAGTAAAGGATCCAAGGTAAGCAATTCAATTTTTCTGAATTCCATTTGTATCACCTAAAAATCCATTTGAGACATATTTTTGGTGAGTTTTCTGTGAGCCAGTTCAAGTGTTCTAGAGTCTTGGGATGTAAGCAAACAACACGGGAAATGATCATCGTTCTCATAGGATGCAGATGACCATAAAACCTGCCTCGCAACATCAGCATGACATTTAAGAGTAGTGATTAAAGGGGAGAGAGCTTTTAAACAAGGCTGGCCCCACAGATGTTACTGCTGCCACCTCCCATAGAGTTATAAGTTGGGGTGGAGGGTACATAAGCTTTCACCAAGCAACCTTATTCTAGCAATGATGAGACAAAGTGAAATCCACCATCACACAGCCATAAAGTTGAGGCAAAAATCCAACCACCACAGCCGTTCTCTTTCCCAGCCTCCCAGAGCCTCCATACAGGGGGCACCAACTGTGGTCAGCTTGCAGAAATCGCCTTCGTGAATTCGTGAAATTGAATGCCTTACTCTGTAAACCGGATGACAAGACAGCTGAACCAAGCAAACACTGCAAATCTGTCCAGAAATAAGGGAAAATCTCCCATGCTGACCCCTCTCTCAAGAGCTACTGCATGAGCCCCGTGCTTCCGCATCAGGACCAGTCTCCCCTCTCACCATTTTCCCAAGAAACCTCCTCTGAACAGCTAGACCCTTTCCTGCACAAATCTTGCTTATGTTACTGTTTCTATATCTTTGCTAAAGTTATCCTGCAATTCTTTGAGGCTAAGTTCAAATACTTTGCATTTACGTAGCAGAGTCCATGACCTCTGAGCCCGTATTTATAGAGCCTCCTTCCAGAGCTGGAAGCCTGGGATCTAAATCCCAACTCTGCCATGGTTAACCAACTAGGACAAGTTATTTCCACTCTCTGAGCTCAGTTGCCCCATCTGTAAAATGGGAATGGTCCAATGGGGGTGATATAGATAAATGAGAGAATGAACGTGCAAATCCTCAGCAAGACACAGCACTAATAAGTATTTGTTCCTACAGTTAGAAGGACCATGTGTCAAAATGAAGAAGTAAAAATTGCACAGAAATTGGAATTGGAGGACTAGACTCCAGAACAGGTACTATTTATTCATACTAAGTAAAGGATCCAAGGTAAGCAATTCAATTTTTCTGAATTCCATTTGTATCACCTAAAAATCCATTTGAGACATATTTTTGGTGAGTTTTCTGTGAGCCAGTTCAAGTGTTCTAGAGTCTTGCGGGATGTAAGCAAACAACACGGGAAATGATCATCGTTCTCATAGGATGCAGATGACCATAAAACCTGCCTCGCAACATCAGCATGACATTTAAGAGTAGTGATTAAAGGGGAGAGAGCTTTTAAACAAGGCTGGCCCCACAGATGTTACTGCTGCCACCTCCCATAGAGTTATAAGTTGGGGTGGAGGGTACATAAGCTTTCACCAAGCAACCTTATTCTAGCAATGATGAGACAAAGTGAAATCCACCATCACACAGCCATAAAGTTGAGGCAAAAATCCAACCACCACAGCCGTTCTCTTTCCCAGCCTCCCAGAGCCTCCATACAGGGGGCACCAACTGTGGTGCACGGGGGCATTCGTGAGGTTCTAAAGCCAACGGAAGACACGTGCCAACGCATCTTTACACCAGGGTTCACAGCCGAGACCTTCAGAAGAACCAAAATGTGGGAACAGTCCAAGTACCCATCAATGGAGGAGTGCGTAAGCAAAACGTGGTAGATACTTACAAAGGAATATGACTCAGCCTTAAGAAAAGAATGACAGGGCTTCCCCTGGTGGTCCAGTGGGTAAGGACACCGCCTTGCAGTGCAAGGGGCGCTGGTTCGATCCCTGGCCTGGGAAGATCCCACGTGCCGCGGAGCGGCTGGAAGGATGTGTCCAATTACCGAGCCGGAACAGACGCCACTGTGATGGGAGGCCCACAGGAGCCAAAAAACAAAGACGGATGAAAATAGAGAAATGAAAGACCAATAGAAGTGGCCCGCCCGCTCCCCTCCCTCCCCAACCTGACCCTCGCCCAAAATGTAAAATAAATAAATAAATCTTTAAAAAAAAAAAAGAAAAGAAAAGAATGACATTCTGAGATCATCATAAGACAGCGTGCATAGAACTTGAAGACATTTTGCTAAGTGAACTAAGCCAGACACAAAAGAACAGATACTCTAGGATCCCACTTATCTGAGGTTCCTTGAATAGTCAAGTTCATAGAGACTGAAAACAGAATGATGGGGCCCAGTTCTGTGGGGAGACAGGGGAGGGAGTTAATGCTTAGTGGGCGCAGTGCTCCGGCCGGGGTGACGGAAAGGTCTGGAGAGGAATGGCAGTGATGGGTGCCCAGCAGTGTGGCTGCTTTTAACACCAAGAGCTGTCCGCTTAAAATGGTCAAGATGATACATTTTATGTTCATTTTGCCACAATAAAAAAGAACTATTGTTCCATTTTTTTATTACCACCACACTGTAACAATTTTCAACCTCAGGAAAACACTGCATCACCCCAAAATCTCTGCTTCAAATTCTAAAAAGTTGCTATAGTTTCTGCTGAGATTCAAGTGGATAGATGATGGACAGATAAATACACAAATTATGCAATCATATTTATATATTACTTATAAACATACACACGTGCATGCATGCTAAGTCGCTTCAGTCATGTCCAACTCTTTGTGACCCCACGGACAGTAGCCCTCCAGGCTCCTCTGTCCCTGGAATTCTCCAGGTGAGACGACTAGAGCGGCTGCCACGCCCTCCTCCAGGGGATCTTCCCGACCCAGGGGTCAAGCCCACGTCTCTTGCATCTCTGGTGTTGGCAGGCAGGTTCTCTACCACTAGTGCCAACCTGGGAAGCTCATAAATATATGCATGTGCATGGTTCCAACTAGGACATTTTTATTATATTTTAATTAGCATTACATTCCACATGGAAGTTATTTGGGGAATTCTTGGTCACATAGCTTCCAACACATGTGAACTCAACTACCTGTGTTCATTTTGAGAGTTCATATTGTCAGGAATCATCCAAACATAACCTCAGACACAGTTCAAGTCTTCCACCCCTGTAGAAGTAAGATTTGTGCGTTTAAATATGAGATTCGAAACAAACAGAAACAACATGGTGATTACGAAAACAAAGATGTGGAACGTGTGTTGCTTCAATACTATCATTCTATATGACAGTTAGAGTTTTTGTTTATGTGCAAAGTTTAAAACAACGAAGCAGAATGTGAACTGCAAGGTGTAACATTTTTGCTTGGCAAGTGAAAACTTCAATGTGTATCTATGTTTCTTTGTGGTATTCCATCTTTATTGCTGAAGATGATATTGAAATACGGAAGGGTGAATGGAATGGAAAAAATGGTTCCATCCAGATATCAAATATATTAAGCAATGCCTTAGTAAATGCCATATAAATGCAATGAATGAATAAATAATAAACTTGAAATGCAGATAATAATGTCAAGAGCCTATCATCAAACCCTCAATTAAAGGAAATAAATCATGTACTTTGGAGGAATGTAATTTTAGAAATTCAGAGACTCTATCCGACGACGAGACCTCTGGAACTGTAGGAACAGACCTCATGGGCAGAAACGCCGCAGGGAAGCAGTGTGGGGAAAGGTTTCTTTTCCAAAGGCGGGTAATATATATGCTGCAGTATCGGCCATGTGTATGAATGCTGTTTCATGTCTCTATACAAAGGAGCACACCCACACCCACATACACTCTCGTCTGCCTGGTTCCAGTCCCCACCTGCTGCCAGAACAGATGTTCTCATACCAATTCTATTTTCCAGCATGAAGAGAACAATGAAGTTGTCCTCTCCTGCAAAGGCGTGGGTCCGTCCTCTCAAAGTACAGAGGGAGACAGCGGGCTAGTGCGGACGTCCGGTCTCCTGCTACCTCATTGCCTCCTCTATACGCTTCAGGACAATCTTGAGTCAGTTACAACTATCTGTAAAGCAAACGACTGGCTGGATCCCATTTCATCTTCTTAAACTTTAATAGCTCGTCTTCTTTTCAGAGACTCCTGGGGAGGTGATGTTGCGCTGCACAGAGTCCACATAGCTGGTGCATTTGTTCTCTTTCGTGGTGTCTTTAAACAGTTATTATTTACCTACAGGGACAGGCCCTCAGGGCGCTCCTGTGATTCTAAGAGCAGGTAACATAGCTCCGGGGTCAAAGCTAACACTCCAGTCAGCACTAAAACGTCTCTGCTGTCACCCTAGTGGGAACAAAATCCCCTTCATTCATAAAACACTGCGGATACTTCCCTCAAACCACTCCAGAGAGAGAGAGAGGCAGCCACAAACGCCAGCCCTCGGAGTCTGGTATTGATTTGAAAAACAATACATTAGGAAATGTTTGTTTTGGGCCTGGGAGGGAATTTCTTCAATTTGTACCCTACTGTGTCCCAACACTGAATTATAGAAGTTTTCTTCTTTGGCTCTGTTTTATTCTCCAAAAATACAAACAAAGCTTTTTTTTTTGTAATGCAAAATGAAATGTACTCACAGTTCCTGGGGTGCAATTTAAATATGTTTTCAGAATTTCCTCCAGAAATTCACAGAGAGTGTGAAATGATTCTCACAGCTTGAGTTTCTTTTTTTATTGATAGAGAATTAACTCTGCTGACTTGGTACAACAAAACTCAATTAAGCCAGAATTACATTAATTTTGTTTTTTGGTTTTTTTTTTAAATAGCTGCTTCAGTTAAGATAGCCTTAGTGGAAATAGCCATTTTACGCTTTATTTGGCTCTGTGGAGTTTCTCACTCATTTAAGTCTAAATATTCAACTGCTACATTTGGATTTTTCGCCTGTTGACGGATTCATTTGGCAAAGAAGCAGTGTGGCTGGCAAGTTTTGTTTCCTTTTTATGAACTCAAACTTTTCAAAATGTGACAATCCCTTGGGCCAGCTATTAAAAAAAGGACCCTGTAGGAGAAGTGACGTCTGGCACCTTCCGCTTCCACCTGAATGCAAAGACTTCTCATAAGGATCTGAAAGAGCAGATGAGTCCACCGCCCTGTGCTCAGGGAACACTTCTGTCTGAACTGACCTTGGAATCGTCCTCCCTGACTGAACTTCAGGGCTACTCAGCAAGAGAATGTCCTGGCTCACCATTTGGAGGGCATTCATGAAAAAAAGCAGGACGTCCACCCGCCTTCCCTTGGCCTCCGTGTCAGACATTCATTGCGGCAGTGACACGGCCTCACAGTCACCGCCACCCCTCCGAGCCGGGTGATGCTAAGGCCACCCATAGGCCGCCGGGCGGGAATCCACCTTGGAAAACCACGCACACACATGCTCGGCAGAGTGGTGGGCAGATCAGGTGGAGAACCAACCAGATAATTGGCTGAAGGTAAACTAAGATCCTGAGGAACGGGCCTCTATAAACGAGCCAACCACCGCTTCCCTGAGCTCCTCTTCCCTGAGGGTGCCGGCACGCCTGCCTTCCGGGCGTGCCTCTCTGACGCTGCCGTCTCCACTGGGCACACGGGTGCCCTGGGTGCTCTCCCCCTGCTGTTCTGCTCTGTCTCTAACAATAAACTGCACGTCTGCATTTATAGTTCTGCCTCTATGAGGAATGCATTTTCCTCTGGGGTCAAGATCCAGGAAAAAATAGCTTCTAGCCTCCAGCCTTTGTTCATCAGCGGCTAGGACTCCTGGTTTTCGTCCAGGCTCTGTGCTTGTGCTGAGTCGCTTCAGTAGAGAATTAACTCTGCTGACTTGGTACAACAAAACTCAATTAAGCCAGAATTACATTAATTTTGTTTTTGGTTTTTTAAATAGCTGCTTCAGTTAAGATAGCCTTAGTGGAAATAGCCATTTTACGCTTTATTTGGCTCTGTGGAGTTTCTCACTCATTTAAGTCTAAATATTCAACTGCTACATTTGGATTTTTCGCCTGTTGACGGATTCATTTGGCAAAGAAGCAGTGTGGCTGGCAAGTTTTGTTTCCTTTTTATGAACTCAAACTTTTCAAAATGTGACAATCCCTTGGGCCAGCTATTAAAAAAAGGACCCTGTAGGAGAAGTGACGTCTGGCACCTTCCGCTTCCACCTGAATGCAAAGACTTCTCATAAGGATCTGAAAGAGCAGATGAGTCCACCGCCCTGTGCTCAGGGAACACTTCTGTCTGAACTGACCTTGGAATCGTCCTCCCTGACTGAACTTCAGGGCTACTCAGCAAGAGAATGTCCTGGCTCACCATTTGGAGGGCATTCATGAAAAAAAGCAGGACGTCCACCCGCCTTCCCTTGGCCTCCGTGTCAGACATTCATTGCGGCAGTGACACGGCCTCACAGTCACCGCCACCCCTCCGAGCCGGGTGATGCTAAGGCCACCCATAGGCCGCCGGGCGGGAATCCACCTTGGAAAACCACGCACACACATGCTCGGCAGAGTGGTGGGCAGATCAGGTGGAGAACCAACCAGATAATTGGCTGAAGGTAAACTAAGATCCTGAGGAACGGGCCTCTATAAACGAGCCAACCACCGCTTCCCTGAGCTCCTCTTCCCTGAGGGTGCCGGCACGCCTGCCTTCCGGGCGTGCCTCTCTGACGCTGCCGTCTCCACTGGGCACACGGGTGCCCTGGGTGCTCTCCCCCTGCTGTTCTGCTCTGTCTCTAACAATAAACTGCACGTCTGCATTTATAGTTCTGCCTCTATGAGGAATGCATTTTCCTCTGGGGTCAAGATCCAGGAAAAAATAGCTTCTAGCCTCCAGCCTTTGTTCATCAGCGGCTAGGACTCCTGGTTTTCGTCCAGGCTCTGTGCTTGTGCTGAGTCGCTTCAGTCATGTCTGACTCTTTGCGATCCTCCGCACCATAGCCCAGCAGGTTCCTCTGTTCATGGAAGCTCCAGGCAAGAAGCCTGGAGTGGGTGGCCTCGCCCTCCTCCAGGGGACCTTCCTGACCCAGGGATCGAACCCAGGTCTTCCGTACGACAGGCAGATTCTTTACCATCTGAGCCACCAAGGAAGCCCTACTCAGCTTCAATTCCAGGGCAGGGAATTAAGATCTGGCTTCAGGCCACCGGTCACGGCTGCCTCTCCTCTCCTAGCCAGCAGCGGCGTGCTGCCCGCTTCTTACAGCTGGAAACTCTCCCCTTCCGCACTCTGTCTCCTTTGCTTCTTCTGCCCCTTTTCTGACTCCACCCTGAGAAAGTCCTCTGCTGTCACATTGTGATCCCACTGATCTCACACAGATGTTGTAGGAAAATCTCCCATTTTAAGGTATGTATCCCTAAATACAAAATCTTACAGCATCATTTTATTTTTTTAAAGTTCAAACTGGCTTTATTCAACAATTCATGAATAAGGCTGCAGTCCATCTAACAATAGAAAGGAGCTCCCCCAGGGTGTAGAAAAAGGAAGGGTTTTGTTGTTGTTGTTTGTTTGTTTAGGAATGTTTTTTAAAGACAGAGAGGGGATGGAAAAAGGAAATTACTAGCAAAGAATGCATTGCTTCAGAGAAGCTTCCTGAGGGGGAATGGAAGGGCTTTCGGGGTGGGTCATCTCACTAGTGATAACCCGATAATTTCAAGGTCACATCTGGGGGAGGGAGCCTTGAACTGTAGCTAACTGAGGCACTAAGTCTTCGTAATAAGTCCTTTGTATTGGAATAATACAATATTTGTATGGTATTTGTATGGCACAACATTTGCATGGTAATAAGTCTTTTGTATTGTAAACATCTCCCGGTTCGAAATTAGTGTCACACGGGTGCCCTGGGTGCTCTCCCTGCTGTTCTGCTCTGTCTCAAAAAGATCAAAGTTCTGCCTCTATGAGGAATGCATTTTCCTCTGGGGTCAAGATCCAGGAAAAATAGCTTCTAGCCTCCAGCCTTTGTTCATCAGCGGCTAGGACTCCTGGTTTTCGTCCAGGCTCTGTGCTTGTGCTGAGTCGCTTCAGTCATGTCTGACTCTTTGCGATCCTCCGCACCATAGCCCAGCAGGTTCCTCTGTTCATGGAAGCTCCAGGCAAGAAGCCTGGAGTGGGTGGCCTCGCCCTCCTCCAGGGGACCTTCGCATCCCAGGGATCGAACCCAGGTCTTCCGTCGACAGGCAGATTCTTTACCATCTGAGCCACCAAGGAAGCCCTACTCAGCTTCAATTCCAGGGCAGGGAATTAAGATCTGGCTTCAGGCCACCGGTCACGGCTGCCTCTCCTCTCCTAGCCAGCAGCGGCGTGCTGCCCGCTTCTTACAGCTGGAAACTCTCCCCTTCCGCACTCTGTCTCCTTTGCTTCTTCTGCCCCTTTTCTGACTCCACCCTGAGAAAGTCCTCTGCTGTCACATTGTGATCCCACTGATCTCACACAGATGTTGTAGGAAAATCTCCCATTTTAAGGTATGTATCCCTAAATACAAAATCTTACAGCATCATTTTATTTTTTTAAAGTTCAAACTGGCTTTATTCAACAATTCATGAATAAGGCTGCAGTCCATCTAACAATAGAAAGGAGCTCCCCCAGGGTGTAGAAAAAGGAAGGGTTTTGTTGTTGTTGTTTGTTTGTTTAGGAATGTTTTTTAAAGACAGAGAGGGGATGGAAAAAGGAAATTACTAGCAAAGAATGCATTGCTTCAGAGAAGCTTCCTGAGGGGGAATGGAAGGGCTTTCGGGGTGGGTCATCTCACTAGTGATAACCCGATAATTTCAAGGTCACATCTGGGGGAGGGAGCCTTGAACTGTAGCTAACTGAGGCACTAAGTCTTCGTAATAAGTCCTTTGTATTGGAATAATACAATATTTGTATGGTATTTGTATGGCACAACATTTGCATGGTAATAAGTCTTTTGTATTGTAAACATCTCCCGGTTCGAAATTAGTGTCACACTGGGAGGGCAATACTCTATTATTTGGAAAGAATGTGGAAGCAAGGAGGGTTAATGAATGCTCCCCCAGCTTCCAGGAGACGAGAGAAATGTACTTATGGATTATAGTAGCTGTCATGGTGTTGGTGTCCTAAGCCTCTCTAAGAACCACGTGGTGAGGACTTCCAGGTGGTCTTCTCTCCATGATGAGAGCGCAAGCTGTTCTTCACCACTGAGCCCCGGAAAGGCCGCTTTTGCACAGAGCGAGGCTACAGGAAGAAAGGGCAGAGGCTGCAACCACTGCAACTAGAATACCCCTGCTGTCGTGCACCTTCTTCACGGGGCTCTGAATGTGTTTCACTTGAAGCAGCAGTGAGAGACTGAAAAGCCGGTGCCTTGCAGGTGACTGGGTGTCTCTCCATCCGGGCTGTCTTCCCTAACATGGGCTCCTGTCTTCGTTACTTGCCACCCTTCTGCGCTCCAGCATAGATCCCCACCCCTCAGCACGGTCCAGTGAGGAGTCTCCCCCTAGATTCCAGTCTTCTGTTTGAGACTGTTTCCTGCTGGGTCTGCCTGCCTGAGTACACACAGAGTCGATGCACCTCATCCCTGGCTAAGAGACGCACGTCTCTCTCGTTGGGCCTTTTCAATGCCAACTTCTTGGCATCCGGATGGATGCTAGATTCTGTCTGTCGTCTGCTATTCGCTCAGGTTAAGCCTATTTCTGGAACTTTCTCTGCAGTGTTTCCTCAACTTTGGTGGACGTGACTGGCTTCGGATGTCTGCTTCTCAGGGTGTAAAAGGAAGTTTTGGGGGGCAGAGAGGGATGGAAAAGGAAATTACTAGCAAAGAATGCATTGCTTCAGAGAAGCTTCCTGAGGGAATGGAAGGGCTTTCGGGTGGGTCATCTCACTAGTGATAACCCGATAATTTCAAGGTCACATCTGGGGGAGGGAGCCTTGAACTGTAGCTAACTGAGGCACTAAGTCTTCGTAATAAGTCCTTTGTATTGGAATAATACAATATTTGTATGGTATTTGTATGGCACAACATTTGCATGGTAATAAGTCTTTTGTATTGTAAACATCTCCCGGTTCGAAATTAGTGTCACACTGGGAGGGCAATACTCTATTATTTGGAAAGAATGTGGAAGCAAGGAGGGTTAATGAATGCTCCCCCAGCTTCCAGGAGACGAGAGAAATGTACTTATGGATTATAGTAGCTGTCATGGTGTTGGTGTCCTAAGCCTCTCTAAGAACCACGTGGTGAGGACTTCCAGGTGGTCTTCTCTCCATGATGAGAGCGCAAGCTGTTCTTCACCACTGAGCCCCGGAAAGGCCGCTTTTGCACAGAGCGAGGCTACAGGAAGAAAGGGCAGAGGCTGCAACCACTGCAACTAGAATACCCCTGCTGTCATGCACCTTCTTCACGGGGCTCTGAATGTGTTTCACTTGAAGCAGCAGTGAGAGACTGAAAAGCCGGTGCCTTGCAGGTGACTGGGTGTCTCTCCATCCGGGCTGTCTTCCCTAACATGGGCTCCTGTCTTCGTTACTTGCCACCCTTCTGCGCTCCAGCATAGATCCCCACCCCTCAGCACGGTCCAGTGAGGAGTCTCCCCCTAGATTCCAGTCTTCTGTTTGAGACTGTTTCCTGCTGGGTCTGCCTGCCTGAGTACACACAGAGTCGATGCACCTCATCCCTGGCTAAGAGACGCACGTCTCTCTCGTTGGGCCTTTTCAATGCCAACTTCTTGGCATCCGGATGGATGCTAGATTCTGTCTGTCGTCTGCTATTCGCTCAGGTTAAGCCTATTTCTGGAACTTTCTCTGCAGTGTTTCCTCAACTTTGGTGGACGTGACTGGCTTCGGATGTCTGCTTCTCTGCTGGTGATCCCAGCCATGTGGCCCGAAACACATCTAACCCGGCAGGGGCCTGACACGCGAGCAAACAGATCGGTCAGGAGATAACGGAGGATTTGGGCCAGAGGTTAAACAGGGAGCAGGAAGAGGTGCTTTTCTGCAGAAATAGCCTAGCCCACGAAGTGCATATTTTATCAAAGGTTATTTTTCTTTTGGCAAGTGGAGTATAAATGCTACCCCTGCTGACCGCCAGACAGCCTCTCACTTGCTCAGTCATTCTCTGCATCTTCTCAGAAAGCTAGTGCACAGAGGGTTTGGGGAGCTTTGGGGGTTTTTTTGTACCCTAGATAACATAAATCTTTCTGAACACTGGTTAGCTTAACATCTTGTAGTATGCCTCTGTAGTTTTCTCTAGACACCTCTCATTTCTGAAGCCAGGCATTTTTAAACATTTCTTGGATCAGATCTAGTAGCTCCTGAGAAAAACAGAAGAAGAGAGAGCTAGCTTTCATGCTTCTTTTTCTCTTTCAGTTTCTTTAAACTAAAGTTTAAAGTTGGCGCTGGCAATTTTATAACAGATTTTTGTCTTTCCCTTGAGCCATTGGTGACCTGAGATCTTTGGGGTTTGAAAGAAGCCAAAGTTATGGATCCTTTTCTGAGGTTAATTGTCTTTCCAGTTAAATCTGGCAACAAATTCTTTGTTCAAAGCCTTCTTTGGCAAGAAAATACCACTGCCAGACAATGGAAGAAATTACCGGGCAGCCGCTCAAATCCACACTTGCATCTTCTTGTACCTGGCCCAGGTACCTTATTTCTTTGGGAATGGCATTTTCCGCTTTTTTAAAAAACCACACTTTGCTCCCCCTGCATGCCTGGGGTTACCAGTCTTCTGTTTGAGCCTGTTCCCTGCTGGGTCGGCCTGCCTGGGCACGCCCACGGTCGATGCACCTCATCCCTGGCTAAGAGACGCGCGTCTCTCTCGTTGGGCCTTTTCAATGCCAACTTCTTGGCATCCGGATGGATGCTAGATTCTGTCTGTCGTCTGCTATTCGCTCAGGTTAAGCCTATTTCTGGAACTTTCTCTGCAGTGTTTCCTCAACTTTGGTGGACGTGACTGGCTTCGGATGTCTGCTTCTCTGCTGGTGATCCCAGCCATGTGGCCCGAAACACATCTAACCCGGCAGGGGCCTGACACGCGAGCAAACAGATCGGTCAGGAGATAACGGAGGATTTGGGCCAGAGGTTAAACAGGGAGCAGGAAGAGGTGCTTTTCTGCAGAAATAGCCTAGCCCACGAAGTGCATATTTTATCAAAGGTTATTTTTCTTTTGGCAAGTGGAGTATAAATGCTACCCCTGCTGACCGCCAGACAGCCTCTCACTTGCTCAGTCATTCTCTGCATCTTCTCAGAAAGCTAGTGCACAGAGGGTTTGGGGAGCTTTGGGGGTTTTTTTGTACCCTAGATAACATAAATCTTTCTGAACACTGGTTAGCTTAACATCTTGTAGTATGCCTCTGTAGTTTTCTCTAGACACCTCTCATTTCTGAAGCCAGGCATTTTTAAACATTTCTTGGATCAGATCTAGTAGCTCCTGAGAAAAACAGAAGAAGAGAGAGCTAGCTTTCATGCTTCTTTTTCTCTTTCAGTTTCTTTAAACTAAAGTTTAAAGTTGGCGCTGGCAATTTTATAACAGATTTTTGTCTTTCCCTTGAGCCATTGGTGACCTGAGATCTTTGGGGTTTGAAAGAAGCCAAAGTTATGGATCCTTTTCTGAGGTTAATTGTCTTTCCAGTTAAATCTGGCAACAAATTCTTTGTTCAAAGCCTTCTTTGGCAAGAAAATACCACTGCCAGACAATGGAAGAAATTACCGGGCAGCCGCTCAAATCCACACTTGCATCTTCTTGTACCTGGCCCAGGTACTTCCCTTTGTATTTCTTTTTAGGGAATGGTTAAATAGCTTTGTACGTTAGTATTTTGCACGACTAGCTATTTCAAGTATTAGAAAATGCTTGGCATGTGCATTAGAATTGTTTTCTTAAAATGCCAGCACACTGTCACGTGACAAAACGTCCACAGCAGCAGCATGGTATGTCTGCCACGGCAGCCCCCAAGGGAAGTGCTGAATGAAACCGGGAAACAGAACATACAATTTACTCTGGTTAAAAAAGGAGGTGGATTTCTGTACCTTGCCCGTGTGTAGAGACACATGCATGCTGGGCACTCCCTGGCTGTGCAGCGGTGAGGATCCCTGGTCCTGAGTCCAATCCTCGTCGGAGAACTTGGGTATCATAAACCGTGTGGTTCAGCCAGAAAGTTAATTAATTAAAATATTTCACAAATACATTTTTTAAATCACATTCAAAGACTCACCGAAAATTTAGAAGATGAAATTCCCTAGCGTATAGCCAGAGAACTAGTCACCAAACCAAACTGAAATTTGACTTAACAAACGCACATGGGCTCAGATGGGACTGAACAGCCACGTCTTCACAGCCCTTTCATTTTCGTCACGTAACGCGCCTCCTTCACGCGATATGAAAAGATGGCAGGACCCTCCCTGACCTCTTTGCGGCTGAACTGGCTGTGCACGGTCTGCCGCGGGCTGTGAGGCTCCTGCTGCCCTCGGGGCGTCCACCATCACCCCAGGAAGTGGTGAGGAGGGAGGAGCAGTCACAACACGGATGTGGCTGACCCGCGCCAACACAGTGCCAGCCGGGAGGACGAAAGCCCTTCTCTAGCGCAGAACCCCCGCCCGCCAACGACAGTGCAAATACCTCAGAAATGGAAAAGAATTGCGCTGGCAATTTTATAACAGATTTGTGTCTTTCCCTTGAGCCATTGGTGACCTGAGATCTTTGGGGTTTGAAAGAAGCCAAAGTTATGGATCCTTTTCTGAGGTTAATTGTCTTTCCAGTTAAATCTGGCAACAAATTCTTTGTTCAAAGCCTTCTTTGGCAAGAAAATACCACTGCCAGACAATGGAAGAAATTACCGGGCAGCCGCTCAAATCCACACTTGCATCTTCTTGTACCTGGCCCAGGTACTTCCCTTTGTATTTCTTTTTAGGGAATGGTTAAATAGCTTTGTACGTTAGTATTTTGCACGACTAGCTATTTCAAGTATTAGAAAATGCTTGGCATGTGCATTAGAATTGTTTTCTTAAAAATGCCAGCACACTGTCACGTGACAAAACGTCCACAGCAGCAGCATGGTATGTCTGCCACGGCAGCCCCCAAGGGAAGTGCTGAATGAAACCGGGAAACAGAACATACAATTTACTCTGGTTAAAAAAGGAGGTGGATTTCTGTACCTTGCCCGTGTGTAGAGACACATGCATGCTGGGCACTCCCTGGCTGTGCAGCGGTGAGGATCCCTGGTCCTGAGTCCAATCCCTCGTCGGAGAACTTGGGTATCATAAACCGTGTGGTTCAGCCAGAAAGTTAATTAATTAAAATATTTCACAAATACATTTTTTAAATCACATTCAAAGACTCACCGAAAATTTAGAAGATGAAATTCCCTAGCGTATAGCCAGAGAACTAGTCACCAAACCAAACTGAAATTTGACTTAACAAACGCACATGGGCTCAGATGGGACTGAACAGCCACGTCTTCACAGCCCTTTCATTTTCGTCACGTAACGCGCCTCCTTCACGCGATATGAAAAGATGGCAGGACCCTCCCTGACCTCTTTGCGGCTGAACTGGCTGTGCACGGTCTGCCGCGGGCTGTGAGGCTCCTGCTGCCCTCGGGGCGTCCACCATCACCCCAGGAAGTGGTGAGGAGGGAGGAGCAGTCACAACACGGATGTGGCTGACCCCCCGCGCCAACACAGTGCCAGCCGGGAGGACGCCAAAGCCCTTCTCTAGCGCAGAAGCCCTGAGGTCCGTGTCCACTTCACAGTGCTTTTCAAGCAACAAGACAGTGCTCCATAGACTTACAAGCTCTGTGAGAAATTAATGGGTTGCAACATGCACACAAATTTCAGGCTGGGTTGACTCTGAAATTAGTAGAAATGACGGCAGGGGCACTTATGTCACCAGCAGTACATTCTGGAAAGAGATGAAGAGTCTGAGACGTGTCGGACGGTGGCCAGGATGTGGTGTTCGACACGTGGTCCCTGAAGCAGCAGAACGGACGTCCTCTGGGGGCTCGTACAAAACACAGGCTCCTGCATCCCTCGCAGGGATGGACTCAGAACTAGCCTTCTAAAAAGAGCCTCAGGTGACCCATTTGTACATTCAAACGTGAGCGCCCGTTCACTGGTTCAGTACAGAGAGGCTGGGGCCGGCGGTCAGTCACCAAGAGCTGCCGTGACCGTGGGCTCGAGAGGCCACGTGCTTGCACCTGCACGGGGCTCTGCGCCAGGGAAACCCCCGGGGAGCCCACCCGGAAGTCGCACGGAGTCGAGGGAGCCAGCGCTTCACGGGGAGCGAGGCAGATGGGCACTGAGAGGAGGAGGGACCTTCAGCAGTTCCCAAAGGAGGGCAGATCAGGCAGAGCTCAGTAAGGCCAGGTTCCTCCAGAGCACGCGGAGTCTGAGAGGACCCGCTCCAGAGGCCGCGGGCAACAGAGACCGAGTCCAGGGCAAGGAGCCGGGCGCGAGGGACCCGACCTGCGAGCGGACCCGGCGTCGCACGTGTGGCTCGCAAGGGCCAAAGGCTGCACGGCACACAGGCATCTCTGAGCGGGCGAGAGGCGTGGAGAGAGTGACACGGAAGCCTGCACTACCGCATGTACAAGAGGCAACTGCTGCCAGTGCGCTGGGAATGAGGGATCCTGCGCGGGGCTCTACCGCGGCCTGCGGGGGCGGGGGAACGGGGCGGGGACAGAGGAGGGAGGGGTCCGGGATACACAAATGACCAATCTGGGATTATACATATCCGTAAACAACAGAACTCTGTAAAAGTAAAAATAAAAATAATTATTAAATGAAAAAAAAAGGCATCTCTACCCATTACCATAGGTTACACTTGGTTTGATCCTGGACTAATAAGTGATGGGCATTCAGCCCGAACGTTCCTCCTAATTTCCCTGCGTAATTACTGTAAGTGAACTGTCTTTTCTATAAATACTCATCATCTGGGGACCCTGCTGCTCTTGCCTCTTTGCTTCTCCAATCTTTAGGGGTCAGGGAGTCTCCCAGAGTCACTCATATGGAAAATGTGAATAACACCTCAAGATGAATGAATCAGGCAATTCTGAGCAAAAACTCACTTGGCATACGTCAACTGAGAGGACACCATAATGGAAAAAAATATGAAAAAGAAGATTTATATATATACATATATACATGGGTGTGTGTGCTGATGCATGTGCATGTGTGTGTGCGCTCAGTCTCTCAGTCGTGTCTGACTCTTGGCAACCGCATGAACTGTAGTCCACCACGCTCCTCTGTCCACGGAACTTTTCCAGGCAAGCACACTGCAGTGGGCTGCCATTGCCTTCTCCACGGGATCCTCCTGCTCCAGGGATCAAATCTGCATCTCTTGTGTCTCCTGCATGGAAGGCAGATTCTTTACCACTGGTGCCCCCTGGGAAGCCCATATTAACACACACACACATATACATATATGTGTATGTATGTGTGTATATGTGTGTGTGTGTGTACGTATGTATATATGTGTGTGTGTGTATATATATATGAGTCACTTTGATGCGCAGAAGAAATCACCACAACACTGTATATCAACTATACATCAATAAAGTTTTTTCAAAAAGAGAAGAACCCAAAGAGGGCCCGTACTGACATTTCAAGGTCTGGTCGAGCCAAGGCTTATGGAAATGGAGAGCTTTTTGCCCTCAGGCACGCCTTTCTCCCACGGCCTCTTTCCTTTCTGCTCCTTGAAGATCATCCTTCAACACCCAAGTCGAACGTCACCTACTGGGCTATGTCTTTCGGGCCCCACAGAGGGAAGCAGTGCATGCTTTCCTAAGCTGCCCCCAGAATCCACACTTCCTCGCCTGATATGCAGAATGCACTTGGAGATTGTTGGCCTCCAGTTCCTACTGCCAGAGCCATGATTTCTTTCAGAACACAGCAAGTAGCCTGTTTGGTCCCCCTGCCTGTCAGAACACTCATGTTGCCCCCCAAACCTGCAGTCATGGATCAAGAGAGGCTGTGTTCTTTCTTTTTTTAACTTTTTATGTTGTGTTGGGGCACAGTCGATTAACAATGTTGTGACGGTTTCAGGCAGGCAGCAAAGGGACTCGGCCACGCACCCACATGTATCCTTTCTCCCCCAGACTCCCCTCCGTCCAGGCCGCCGTGACACCGAGCAGAGCTCCGTGTGCTACCAAGTGGGTCCTTGCTGGTGATCCATTTTACATACAGCAGTGGGCACATGTCCGTGGGCTGCCCTTGTGTCTGCCTCTGTAAGGAATCCACCTGCCATGGAGGAGACCTGGGTGTGATCCCTGGGTCGGGAAGATGCCCTGGAGACGGGAAAGGCTGCCCACTCCAGGGTTCCTGTCTGCAGAGCCCCATGGAGGAGAAGCCTGGCGGGCGACACTCCATGGGGTCGCAAGAGTCAGACACGACTTAGCAACTAAACCACCGCCGACACACCTGTCCGTCCCAAACCGCCTGAGTATTCCCTCCCCCCAGCCTCCCCTCAGGCAACTGTGAGTCCCTGCTCTGGGTGTGTGGTCTGCTTCTGCTTTCAAACAAGTTCATGTGCATCATCTCTTTTTATATTCCACATACAGCGGATGTCATTTCTACATCTCTGAAGAGACAACTGTATTTTTGCTTTCATCTGGGATTCACCCAAAGCCACAGGGAGAGGAGAACATTCAACGGGTTAAAAAATGCCACGATCAGAATTCACAGACCATAACGGAACCTTTGCTGTGTACCGGCCCATGGCTCGGGGAAGAGCACCAGGAGTCTCCCAGGAATCCCTGTAGTCAAGGGCGTAGGATTCCAAAGTCTAGAAACACTCTGCCTCTCTTTCCCTTAGTGCCAAAAAGTCGATGGCTACTCTCATCTGTTTTAGTAACTCTCTGTTTCTAACCATTTCCCAACTGAGTACCTGTTTCAAGAATGGAAACATAAGGAATCAAAAGAACTCAGGGAGCCTTAAGTCTTCCGCCATCACAAGCAGATCGAGTCAGAAGAGTGTCGTGTGGCAGTCTGGAAGGACAGGAGTTGCAGGAGAACAGACACACGCCTGTGCACGGCTGAGCCCCTCTGCTGCTCACCTGAGACTGTCCCAGCAGGATTAACTGGCTATACCCCAACACGTGATGGAAGGTTTAAAGTTAAAAAATTTAAAAAGAAAAGAATCCCCAGGTATAGCCTTTACGATGCGAGGACACAGGATGTGAGAGGAGAAAGGGCAAGTTAGGGTGATATTTACACCACACGAGTGTGGGAAACAGTAAAGGTCCGAAACGCGAGAACTGAGCCTGGCTGCGAATGGGCACGCCCACCCCCCGTGAAGGCACCACCCAGAGCCGCCAGCCGCAGCCTTGTTCTGGCCGCAGAGCAGAGCCGCCTTTTGCACACCAGTCGCTTCTGTCCACGCAACAGGATTAGAGGCCAGAAACACTGAAGGACAGCGGATAGTCTAGCGCCCACCATTCCAGACGGCTCAGACACCTGCAAGTATGAAGTAGGTGCTGAAGAAGGGCTCTTCCAGAGGTCTGGATCTATACTGGATTCTGTTTTGAAAAACACACTGACTTAAATAGCTTTTCAAGAAACTCCATACTCATTAGCTTGCTCGCTTTTCTATGATGTTAGCGATGGAAATGAATAATTTTTAATTTAATTTATGTAGTGTTGTTAACACTGGAACTACCTTTGGGGCACACAGACAACTCATGTGGCTGAATTCAGTATTTTCTGTAAGCAGAAAGCTGTTAACCGACGTCTCTCTTTTGGGATCACGTACAATCAGATGATGCCTAACGGGTGTAACATTTTGCATCATGTTTAACGACATGCTTACTTTTGCAACTAGCCATCTTGCTGCTACTGACATACACAATGCTCTTTTCAAAATACACTTTCCAGACAAGCCTTTGAACACATTTAGGTCTGTTTGTGTGAAACAGATTTTTAAGAAGTCAATATACTGAACATGAGAAACACGGTGGGTTTTTGGTGTTACCGGAGAACCGAGAATCATCACGCCAAAGGCAAGGAAAACAGCTGACTCCATAGTCCGCAGCAGGCAAGCCGGGGGACGGAGGGTTGGGGTGACCTTGTAATGGTCCCATCAGCAGGAGGCCTAAGATTTCCACCTGATCCCCCCCTGAGCTGTGTGTGCTAGGCACCAAAGAGAGGGAAAACAATGAATTTTCCAGTTTGGGTTATACTGGCATGTACCTGGTGTTCAAAAAATATCTGGATATGTCTAAGTGCTAGGAACTGCTTTTCATGCGGGACTGGGAGGATTTCTAGAAGCTGGAGCCTCCTTCTGCAGGGAGAGGCCGAACACCGGTCACGTCGTGGCGCGGGAGAGAGCATGGTTCCCGGGCCCTCGGCGGCCGCGGGCGGGCGCGGCGGAGGAGCAGGCAGGAGGGAGCGGCCGGGAGCGAAGCAGAGAGGAAGGCGGCGGGGAGGCCACGCTGGCGGCCCCCGGGGACACCCAGGGGCCAGGCGGGCTCTGGGAGCCCCGCGTCAGGCGCACCGCCCCCGCGGGGCCTGGCGGAGGGCGGAGGGTGGAGGCTGGAGGGCGGAGGGTGGAGGCTGGAGGGCGGAGGCTGGAGGCTGGAGGCTGGAGGGCGGAGGGCGGAGGCTGGAGGGCGGAGGCTGGAGGGTGGAGGGTGGAGGGTGGAGGCTGGAGGCTGGAGGGCGGAGGGCGGAGGCTGGAGGGTGGAGGCTGGAGGGTGGAGGGTGGAGGCTGGAGGGTGGAGGCTGGAGGCTGGAGGCTGGAGGGCGGAGGCTGGAGGGCGGAGGCTGGAGGCTGGAGGGCGGAGGCTGGAGGGCGGAGGGCGGAGGCTGGAGGGCGGAGACTGGAGGCTGGAGGGCGGAGGCTGGAGGCTGGAGGGCGGAGGGCGGAGGCTGGAGGGTGGAGGCTGGAAGGTGGAGGGTAGAGGGCGGAGGCTGGAGGGTGGAGGCTGGAGGGTGGGCCCGGCGCGGGAGGACCCCCGCTCCCGAGGACACCGTCCCTGGCCGCCGCTGCCGGCGGAAGGCAGTGAGGACTTTCCGGACGAGGCCTCCGGCTACTGGATTTGTCCGTGCTCCATGAATTCCTGCACTTCTCTGTGAGCCATTTCTTGAACGTGTTTCTGCTCTCCAGAACCTTCTGAAGGGAACCATATCCTCCTTAGCTGTATTTACTTACTCTGTTTCAGGTCAAGGAATAGATTCTTGGGGGGAAGCCGTGAGCGTCAGCGCCGAAGTCACACCTTCCTCCGTGGCGCGCGATCCCGCTGCCGTCAGACACCCAGAACCAAGCAGGCCCGGAGAGCCCGCGACGCTCCAGGCTCCGGGCCGTGCATGGGGCTGCCCGCTGCGGGACGGTGCTCTTGGCGGGAGGTGACCACCTGCCGAAATCAGGCCTTGCCGTGCTGGTTGCACAACTCCGCAAACGCACTGAAAACACGAACCTGTATACGGAATAGGCAGGCGAACTTCACGGTAGGTTCAATAAACTGCTTTTAAAAGTAGGGCTTTTTCGGTAAATAAAACCTGAAATTATGAGTGTTTTAATATTGCCATAAGTATATTTTACAGCTTTAGCTGAAGCCAGTTATTTAAAAATTATACATGCACAGTGTCAATGGGAAAAACATGTGAAATACCAAAGCATGGTGTCAAATATAATTCTGAAAATGCATATACTTAACCAAGCATTTCCTTCTAACAGCTCTTATGAATTATATGCAGTATTTAAAATACAGTGATTTGAGGTATGTCACGTAAAACATACAAAACGAAACTGTGAATAGAGAAGCTGAGGGGAAGACAGCCAGAAAACAGTCTAGGAACCTGCCGGCTCCTGCGGTGAGTTTTGGAAAGAAGTGAGCTCGGCTTTTCCCAGCGCACGTACGTAACTCTGAGAGTACTTCTGGTCACAATTTTGTATGCTCAGGAGTGAAATAGGAAGAAGCCACTCTGGACGCAGCAGACAGTAGGGGAAAGGTCTCACCGAGGGAACAGAAACGGGACGGCCCCCCGGCCAGTGAGACAGACAGGTGAGTCCTCGGAGAGTCCTTTGTAGCTTCTCAGAGAAAGCACTGTTCCTGTGGATGAGGTGGTCTCACAAGTTACGAGGCATTTCTTTAACATGGAGGGCTTCGCTGGGGGCTTGGTAAGAATCCACCTGCAATGCAGGAGACCTGGGTTCTAATCCTGGGTCGGGAAGCTCCCCTGGAGGAGGGCATGGCAGCCCACTCCAGGATTCTGGCCTGGAGACTCCCGTGGACAGAGGAGCCTGGCGGGCTGCCGTCCACGAGGACAAAGAGTCAGACACGCCCGGGAGACTCACAGCACACACACACCACGTTGTCGGGTCTGAGATTCGAACAGAGGTTTGTCTGGATACAGACCTCTGCCGTCTCTAACGCCCCTTGCCCCTGAATCCAGGAGAGCTGCCGGAGGCCACCTCACCCACCAAGGGAGCTATGACCCGTCTTCCCTTCTGCTGTTCTGAGGCAGCTGGTTTTACGAGGTATGAGTGGGTCAGAGCATAAGCACCTCGGGTGTGAAACAAAGCTCCCGCGCAAGAGGTGAGGAGAAAATAATGAAACACCCATGCTCCTGCTGACAAGCCGCGGTCGTCACACCTGTTCAGGGGAAAATGAGCGACAAGGTGTGAATGCACACTCACACACACGCTCAGGCATAAATGACACCCTTCACAAATGCGCCCCTTGCTGGCTTCACTGGACATGCATTTTTAATGTAGAAAATATGACAACATGATTTCTAACTGTATTTCTCGTTTTTCTCCATTTCTTTTGGGATATACTTAACCAAGCATTTCCTTCTAACAGCTCTTATGAATTATATGCAGTATTTAAAATACAGTGATTTGAGGTATGTCACGTAAAACATACAAAACGAAACTGTGAATAGAGAAGCTGAGGGGAAGACAGCCAGAAAACAGTCTAGGAACCTGCCGGCTCCTGCGGTGAGTTTTGGAAAGAAGTGAGCTCGGCTTTTCCCAGCGCACGTACGTAACTCTGAGAGTACTTCTGGTCACAATTTTGTATGCTCAGGAGTGAAATAGGAAGAAGCCACTCTGGACGCAGCAGACAGTAGGGGAAAGGTCTCACCGAGGGAACAGAAACGGGACGGCCCCCCGGCCAGTGAGACAGACAGGTGAGTCCTCGGAGAGTCCTTTGTAGCTTCTCAGAGAAAGCACTGTTCCTGTGGATGAGGTGGTCTCACAAGTTACGAGGCATTTCTTTAACATGGAGGGCTTCGCTGGGGGCTTGGTAAGAATCCACCTGCAATGCAGGAGACCTGGGTTCTAATCCTGGGTCGGGAAGCTCCCCTGGAGGAGGGCATGGCAGCCCACTCCAGGATTCTGGCCTGGAGACTCCCGTGGACAGAGGAGCCTGGCGGGCTGCCGTCCACGAGGACAAAGAGTCAGACACGCCCGGGAGACTCACAGCACACACACACCACGTTGTCGGGTCTGAGATTCGAACAGAGGTTTGTCTGGATACAGACCTCTGCCGTCTCTAACGCCCCTTGCCCCTGAATCCAGGAGAGCTGCCGGAGGCCACCTCACCCACCAAGGGAGCTATGACCCGTCTTCCCTTCTGCTGTTCTGAGGCAGCTGGTTTTACGAGGTATGAGTGGGTCAGAGCATAAGCACCTCGGGTGTGAAACAAAGCTCCCGCGCAAGAGGTGAGGAGAAAATAATGAAACACCCATGCTCCTGCTGACAAGCCGCGGTCGTCACACCTGTTCAGGGGAAAATGAGCGACAAGGTGTGAATGCACACTCACACACACGCTCAGGCATAAATGACACCCTTCACAAATGCGCCCCTTGCTGGCTTCACTGGACATGCATTTTTAATGTAGAAAATATGACAACATGATTTCTAACTGTATTTCTCGTTTTTCTCCATTCCGGGATGCCTTGCATTTTGGTCAAAGAATTTTCATGTCTGAAATTGTTTCAAAACAAATAGTTCCTCGGGGATGGATAGCGGTGATTAAACATGGCCTCTGTTAGGAACCATATGAAAAGGACACTGAAATCATGCTATGAATGCTGCAAATCTTCCCCCACCCCTACTCTTTTTGTGGCTCTGCAACAACTTTTTAAACGTTATTATTCAAGATATATTGAGGCTTGGTGTAACTATAAACACAGAGAAAAATAATCAAAGCAAAACGTGCTGAGTGCCCACTGCAATCTGAACATACCATGGCTGCAGAAATGTATGTGCTAGAAAATGCCTATTAAAAGGCTTGAACTTTTAAGGTTTTTAATCTTTTGGTTATTATCTGATACTTAGCAAACCCCAGTGGTAATAAGGAGCACAAATTGAATGCTAACAACTTCTTGTGGCCCAAAGAAACACAACGAAGTTAACAAAATACACCCAGGCATATCCAAAGCCTCATGCAAACATCTAGAACATCATGATGCATCGTTATGACTCCTATGAGCTAAATTATGAATATGCCCCAAACATACCTAAGGAAAAATGATTCATAAGTTCTCTCATCAGACAGACAAATTCATGCCAGCAATTGATAAAATATAGATTCTATTCATGTTTTGAAAATGCTGTGGAACTAACCTCTGTAGATTTATCTTCTCAAAAAAAATTACTCTGAAACAAAAACTCACAAAATTACCAGATCTGTGACCTTGAATAAATCTCTTAACCTATTAAAGGCTCCATTTTCTTATCTATCTAGCAAAAGTAACAGTAAGAATGAGAAGAATTAAATGCAGGCACAGACAAATAAAATGGCATGTTCCAGCTAGGAGCTGCAAAGAAGAATGCTTTGTTTTGCCAAAAGCTGAGGATGTCATCTGGAGCACAGAATACTGAAATCAGCTCCCTGGTGAGCGGGTCTGGGCACTTTTGCACCTGAGGCAAAACAACATTTTCTGTTTCTGAACAGAGCCTTCATCTCCTAGGACCAGCTATCTTTTAAGTCCCAGGCACTGATCACTCTAGGAAAACGAGCAAAACAAGGGACCACCTACCCTTAAAAACAGACCAGGAGATTCAAATCAATGACAAATCTGTCTTTCACACTGTGACCTTCCACTTCGAATTTTAATCACATTTTCCTGTATCAATTTTAAAGAGACATTATTTACAACTGACTAGAGACGAGGCAAATTACAGGTTTCCAAAATCCTGCCAAGAGTCCATTCTTCCAAAACCTCTAGAGAAGTCTGGCTTTCCCAGTGTGCCTGGATAAAGCACAGAGTGTCCACTGGTTAATAACAGGCAGTATTTTACTATCTGGTCTTCTTCTCTTTTTTTTAAGCCCATCTTTGGTAGGTACTGTTCAGCACCTTTTCCACCTGTGGGCTCTGTGAGGTTGACCCCTTTGGGGGATCTCGTTGGTCGTCCCCATGGAGTCAGCACTTGTAATCACACGAGAATGGCTCTATCAGAGTGCAAGCAAATCGCTTTCTGCGGACATGAGCAGCCATCCATCCACACAAGGACAGAAAAGACCTCAAGTCAGTTAGGCCCAGCTGGCCTGGCGCCGCCACTCCCAGCAATAGAGGGTGCGGAGCGAGGACACGGCGAGCTGCGGCCATCCGGCCTCTGGCCGTCCGGCACCTTCCCTCACGCACAGATCAACAGCCACTCGAGGACAGACTGAACCAAGCCTCGGCGCCCCGCCTCAGGCAGAGCCCAGAACCGCTGAGCTGGGCTGGCGGAACCCCCGTTACTGCAGCTACGAATGTCGGGTACTTTCCAAATGTCAGTATCTTATCAGCACGACCAGAAATAGCATCAGCGTGATGAACTACAGGTGATTTTTCTTTCATATCTACCACGGCCATCTGCCATCGAGAGCCACTGCCTGCAGATGGTGGCAACAATGTAGCCAGTCTGGTGACCGCTGCGCATTCCTGTTAGCTCCGGAGATGCCCCAGGACACAGCTGCAAGCCGGCCAGTGCGGGTGAGCGGCTCCAGGTACGAGTCACCAGGAGATGACTAAACAGCACGTATTTGGTTGATTTCAGCTGAGACACTCAGCGTTTCTGGTAGCACCCGACGCTCGTCACGGACAGCGAGGAGCAGATCTGCGGTCGAGACGTGGCTGGAACCGTCCCAGGGTCAGGAGTTGCCTGTTACCATATCACACGATAGTGGAAGAGACACCCTACACTCCACGCAGGTCTCTGGATTCATTGGCTACTTCTGTTGTGACGGGTTATCCTAAATTTAGTGGCTTTAAACAACACAAATACACAATCATGCAGTTCTGAGGTCCCAAAGCAGGCTCCGCGGCCTAGAGTCAAGGCATCAGTATCAATTTTAAAGAGACATTATTTACAACTGACTAGAGACAAAATTACAGGTTTCCAAAATCCTGCCAAGAGTCCATTCTTCCAAAACCTCTAGACCCCAGTCGATAAAATCCATGGTTATGCTTTCAGCCCAGCCCATCTTTGGTAGGTACTGTTCAGCACCTTTTCCACCTGTGGGCTCTGTGAGGTTGACCCCTTTGGGGGATCTCGTTGGTCGTCCCCATGGAGTCAGCACTTGTAATCACACGAGAATGGCTCTATCAGAGTGCAAGCAAATCGCTTTCTGCGGACATGAGCAGCCATCCATCCACACAAGGACAGAAAAGACCTCAAGTCAGTTAGGCCCAGCTGGCCTGGCGCCGCCACTCCCAGCAATAGAGGGTGCGGAGCGAGGACACGGCGAGCTGCGGCCATCCGGCCTCTGGCCGTCCGGCACCTTCCCTCACGCACAGATCAACAGCCACTCGAGGACAGACTGAACCAAGCCTCGGCGCGCCCCCGCCTCCAGGCAGAGCCCAGAACCGCTGAGCTGGGCTGGCGGAACCCACGTTACTGCAGCTACGAATGTCGGGGTACTTTCCAAATGTCAGTATCTTATCAGCACGACCAGAAATAGCATCAGCGTGATGAACTACAGGTGATTTTTCTTTCATATCTACCACGGCCATCTGCCATCGAGAGCCACTGCCTGCAGATGGTGGCAACAATGTAGCCAGTCTGGTGACCGCTGCGCATTCCTGTTAGCTCCGGAGATGCCCCAGGACACAGCTGCAAGCCGGCCAGTGCGGGTGAGCGGCTCCAGGTACGAGTCACCAGGAGATGACTAAACAGCACGTATTTGGTTGATTTCAGCTGAGACACTCAGCGTTTCTGGTAGCACCCGGCGCTCGTCACGGACAGCGAGGAGCAGATCTGCGGTCGAGAGACGTGGCTGGAACCGTCCCAGGGGTCAGGAGTTGCCTGTTACCATATCACACGATAGTGGAAGAGACACCCTACACTCCACGCAGGTCTCTGGATTCATTGGCTACTTCTGTTGTGACGGGTTATCCTAAATTTAGTGGCTTTAAACAACACAAATACACAATCATGCAGTTCTGAGGTCCCAAAGCAGGCTCCGCGGCCTAGAGTCAAGGCATCAGCTGGCCGGCCTTCCTCCTGAGGCTCTGCCTGGGGCAGCCTCTCCCCAGCCTTTAGAGCTTCTAGGGACCGTCCTCATTTCTTGGCATCACATGGGCCTTCTTTCCCCTCCTACCACCCTCAGATCACCTCCCCTCCTTGAGGCACCCTTCCGCCTCCCTCTTGGAAGGACCCTCCAGGATAGTACAGGAGAAATCAGGATACGCTCCCCTCAGGGTTCTAGTGTCTAATATCCCTTCCACCATGGAAGGCATACAGTCACGGGTCCCTGGCATTAGGATGTACACATCGTCAGTGGGTGATTATTCAGTTACCCACTGGCACCAACTAAGAAAGCCCATTTTACTTTTAAAAATGAATTGAGTGTTTCATACTTCCCTGCTTCTTAGAATGCATTTATTGATTTTGGGCCACACCTTGCAGCATGCAGAACTTTCCTGACCAGGGGTCAAACCTAGGCTCCCTGCACTGGGAGCACAGAACTCCACTGGGGAGCTGAGTTTTGAGCAAACAGTTCATTCAGTTCAGTCGCTCAGTCGTGTCCGACTCTTTGTGGCCCCATGGACTGTGGCACACCAGGCTTCCCTGTTCCTCACCATCTCCCGGAGCTTCCTCAAAATCACGTGCAGTGACTCAGGGATGCCATCCAACCATCTCATCCTCTGTCGTCCCCTTCTCCTCTGCCTTCTATTTTTCCCAACAGCAGGGTCTTTGCCAGTGAGTCGTCTCTTTACATTAGGTGACCAGAGCATTGGAGCTTCAGCTTCAGCATCTGTCCTTCCAAGGACTATTCAGGGTTGACTTCCTTTTGGATGGACTGGTTCATCTCCCAAGGGACCTGAGCAATAGCTGCCCTGTAGTACTTGCCTGTCCCCTCAGTACCCACTGCACTTTTTTTCATAACTCAGTGTCATCAGACTGGCTTTACTGTGCACGGGTGAGCAGACCCAGGTTTGGTTCAGAAACAAATATGCTGCTGATTTATCTGGTCTTGACTATATCTCCAAGGAGGTGTTATAACCGTTGCCCCTACAGTATGTACAGATACACCAATGGACTGTCTCCTGAGCTAATGCTTTCTCGTGGTCATCTCTCTTTTTATTTAATATCCAAAATTCCTATGCCATATTTACCTCTCAATATAATGCTTTTATGTGATTTATGTAGGACACAATTTTTGTGTGTATGTACACAAATCTTAACACAATACTTTTAGCAAAATTTTATGTGAGAAATTTCTTGAGCTAGGTTCTAAATACATGAATGCCTAGTCACAGTACGAGGATTCGCACGGAACACATTTCAAGACTTCCCACTGGAAGATGGGAAGCTTGGCCATTTAGGAGCAGACTCCCCTACCCAGGAGGGTCTGAAGGTTGCCTGAAGGGGGTTAACCACTTGTGGACACATTCCCATGTGCAAGAGGATCTGTCGGTGAGCAGGGCACTATCCTCCCCGCACCTCATGCAAGTGAGAGCAGGTGGACTGAAGAGACAGAGCACAGAGGGTCAGTGACGTCTGTGACGCCCGAGCACCCCTTCCCCCACTGTCTCATCCTTATGACAATTCATCATGCTATCTACTCATGTGTGCATGCTTTTCTTCAGTAAAAAAGTTTACCTAAATATTTTTGTTGGAAATGTATGAACTATGAAGAGGGCATCATTTCAGAAAAGGGGTACAAACTAAGATGAAACTTAAAAGATTTTTAACTTTTAAGACTGAACCTGTCTCCGCCTGTTTTGGCTGGAGTTTCAAGACGACCCTGCCTGCTTTGACTTGCATCACCAACAACAGCATCTCAAAATTCCTGATAGGACGTCAGTGTTTTGGCGACAGGGAGAAGGATGCTGGCCAGGCAGGTCAGCTCAGGCTTACAAATAGCTGTTCATTTGGTCACTCACTGGTTTATCGAGCGTTTGCTGGACTCCTAGTTGGTGACGGACTCTGCCTGGCGCTGGTGATCAAGTGACAATCAAGCTCTTCCTCAGCCTTCAGAGCCCACAGACCAGCAGGGAGAACAGGCATGCAGTCAATTTAAGTGTAATAGAGTCAAGAAAACAGAAGTGTAAGTAATACCGATCAGGCCAGAAGGTTGGGATGGCAGGACATTCTTGACTATATCTCCAAGGAGGTGTTATAACCGTTGCCCCTACAGTATGTACAGATACACCAATGGACTGTCTCCTGAGCTAATGCTTTCTCGTGGTCATCTCTCTTTTTATTTAATATCCAAAATTCCTATGCCATATTTACCTCTCAATATAATGCTTTTATGTGATTTATGTAGGACACAATTTTTGTGTGTATGTACACAAATCTTAACACAATACTTTTAGCAAAATTTTATGTGAGAAATTTCTTGAGCTAGGTTCTAAATACATGAATGCCTAGTCACAGTCACGAGGATTCGCACGGAACACATTTCAAGAGTTCCCACTGGAAGATGGGAAGCTTGGCCATTTAGGAGCAGACTCCCCTACCCAGGAGGGTCTGAAGGTTGCCTGAAGGGGGTTAACCACTTGTGGACACATTCCCATGTGCAAGAGGATCTGTCGGTGAGCAGGGCACTATCCTCCCCGCACCTCATGCAAGTGAGAGCAGGTGGACTGAAGAGACAGAGCACAGAGGGTCAGTGACGTCTGTGACGCCCGAGCACCCCTTCCCCCACTGTCTCATCCTTATGACAATTCATCATGCTATCTACTCATGTGTGCATGCTTTTCTTCAGTAAAAAAGTTTACCTAAATATTTTTGTTGGAAATGTATGAACTATGAAGAGGGCATCATTTCAGAAAAGGGGTACAAACTAAGATGAAACTTAAAAGATTTTTAACTTTTAAGACTGAACCTGTCTCCGCCTGTTTTGGCTGGAGTTTCAAGACGACCCTGCCTGCTTTGACTTGCATCACCAACAACAGCATCTCAAAATTCCTGATAGGACGTCAGTGTTTTGGCGACAGGGAGAAGGATGCTGGCCAGGCAGGTCAGCTCAGGCTTACAAATAGCTGTTCATTTGGTCACTCACTGGTTTATCGAGCGTTTGCTGGACTCCTAGTTGGTGACGGACTCTGCCTGGCGCTGGTGATCAAGTGACAATCAAGCTCTTCCTCAGCCTTCAGGGAGCCCACAGACCAGCAGGGAGAACAGGCATGCAGTCAATTTAAGTGTAATAGAGTCAAGAAAACAGAAGTGTAAGTAATACTCCATGAGCATCAATTTGGTCCAAGAAGGTTGGGAATGGCAGCGAAGAGACATTCAGGAATAGGATTTTTGTACCCATGCTTTCTTAGGGCAGTCTCCCAAAGCAATAAACATAAAAGCAAAAATAAACAAACAGGACGTAATCAAACTTACAAGCTTCTGTACAGCAAAGGAAATCACATGCAAAAAAGGAAAAGGAACTCTACAGAAAAGGAGAAAATATTTGAAAACACACAATCAACAAGGGCTAAATTTCCAAAATGTACAAACAGCTCATACAACTCAGCAACAACAACAAACATAATCCCATTGAAAAATGGGCAGAAGATCTAAATAGACATTTCTCCAAAGACATACAGATGGCCAACAGCCACATGAAAAGATGCTCAAAACTGCAAATTATTAGAGGAAATCCAAATCAAAATTACAATGAGGTACCACCTCACACCAATCAGAATGGCCATCAAAATTTACAAATAACAAATGGTGGAGGGGTGTGGAGAAAAGGTAATAACCCTCCTACAATGTTGGGAATGTGAGTTGGTACAGCCACTATGGAAAACAGTATGGGGGTTTCTCAGAAAATGAAAACTAGAAAGACCATATGATCCAGCAATCCTAGTCCTGGGCTTATATGCAGACAACACGGTAATTCAAAAAGATACATTCACCCCTAGCTACACAGCAGCACTATTCACAGTAGCCCAGACTTGGAAGCAGGCTAAATGTTCATCCACAAATGAATGGGAAAATAAAGTGTGCTACATATATACAATGGAATCCTTCTCAGTCATAAAAAAAAGAATGGATAGCACCATTTGCAGCAACATGGATGGACCTAGAGATGATCATACTGAGGTCAGAAAGAGAAAGACAGATACCATGTGACATCACTTATATGTGGACTCAAAAATACGACACAAATAAACTTATCTGTGAAACAGGAACAGGGTCACAGACATAGAGAACAGACCTGTGGTTGCCAAGGGGGAAGGTGGGGTAAAATTGGCTTTTGGGATTAGCAGATGCATACTATTATACATAAGGAAAAAAGGAAAACAGAAGTGTAAGTAATACTCCATGAGCATCAATTTGGTCCAAGAAGGTTGGGAATGGCAGCGAAGAGACATTCAGGAATAGGATTTTTGTACCCATGCTTTCTTAGGGCAGTCTCCCAAAGCAATAAACATAAAAGCAAAAATAAACAAACAGGACGTAATCAAACTTACAAGCTTCTGTACAGCAAAGGAAATCACATGCAAAAAAGGAAAAGGAACTCTACAGAAAAGGAGAAAATATTTGAAAACACACAATCAACAAGGGCTAAATTTCCAAAATGTACAAACAGCTCATACAACTCAGCAACAACAACAAACATAATCCCATTGAAAAATGGGCAGAAGATCTAAATAGACATTTCTCCAAAGACATACAGATGGCCAACAGCCACATGAAAAGATGCTCAAAACTGCAAATTATTAGAGGAAATCCAAATCAAAATTACAATGAGGTACCACCTCACACCAATCAGAATGGCCATCAAAATTTACAAATAACAAATGGTGGAGGGGTGTGGAGAAAAGGTAATAACCCTCCTACAATGTTGGGAATGTGAGTTGGTACAGCCACTATGGAAAACAGTATGGGGGTTTCTCAGAAAATGAAAACTAGAAAGACCATATGATCCAGCAATCCTAGTCCTGGGCTTATATGCAGACAACACGGTAATTCAAAAAGATACATTCACCCCTAGCTACACAGCAGCACTATTCACAGTAGCCCAGACTTGGAAGCAGGCTAAATGTTCATCCACAAATGAATGGGAAAATAAAGTGTGCTACATATATACAATGGAATCCTTCTCAGTCATAAAAAAAAGAATGGATAGCACCATTTGCAGCAACATGGATGGACCTAGAGATGATCATACTGAGGTCAGAAAGAGAAAGACAGATACCATGTGACATCACTTATATGTGGACTCAAAAATACGACACAAATAAACTTATCTGTGAAACAGGAACAGGGTCACAGACATAGAGAACAGACCTGTGGTTGCCAAGGGGGAAGGTGGGGGAGGGGGATAAATTTGGCTTTTGGGATTAGCAGATGCATACTATTATACATAGAACGGATAAACAACAAGGCCCTCCTGTATAGCACAGGGAACTATATTCAATATCCTGTGATAAACCATAATGGAAAAGAATATAAAAAGAATTATATATTTGTATGACTCAATCATTTTATCGTACAGCAGAAATGAACACACCACTGTAAATCAACTGTACTTCCATAAAATAAATTTTAAAAATTAAAAACATAAAGTAGAAGTAGGATTTCGATGTGATGAGAAAGCAGAGAAGAGACAAATGAAGACAAAGGCTTGAGGCTGCCTCCTGCGTGCCGCGGGGCAGGACACTGTCCAGAAGCACAGGCTCTGGGCGGTGAGGACAGCAGTGAGGGGATGCGGCGGGCGGTGCCAGACGGGGAGGGCCCTCACAGTGTGCATTACTGTGCCTGGAATTTACTCTGTAGGTAAAGGATCCAGAAAAAGTTTTAAGTGAGGAAATGACAACCACAAGCCAGTGTTTTCAAAAATGGAGACTTGAAGTGGAGGATGATCAGAGAGAGAAGAGGCTGCAATGAGGTCAGTGGCGGAGCGATCCAAGGCTTCCAGGGACGCGATAAGGCTGCACTGAGGCGGGTTCAGACCTATTATCTCTAAAAAGCTTGAAGCCTCACGGCTAGATGCTCAGTCGTGGCCCCAGGCAAGCAGGCGGGGAGCTGTTCCGGCACTGTGTACCTTTGTTACACAAATAGAGGAAGATACAGTCCTCTCTGGAAATCTAAAGTGTATCCACAGCGGTGAGATGAGACAAAGAAGCACAATTTAAACACCCTGGTACAAAATCAAGTAAAACAGTAAAAGAGAAAATGAGCAAATAAAATAGAGGTGAACGTGTCCAGCACAGATAAGGGTGTTTTATTGGCTAAGCTATTAAATTAACAAAAAAAGAAAATCCAGCTCCTGTGAGGAAAAGTCACTTGGTGCAGTTTTGTTTTACAAAGAAAGGTATACAAAGTCATTAGCAACCAGCTGACCGAGGCCCCAAAGCACAGCCCGCCGCACGTTCAGAGCAGTCTGTGGTTGCCAAGGGGAAGGTGGGGAGGGATAAATTTGGCTTTTGGGATTAGCAGATGCATACTTTTAACATAGAACGATAAACAACAAGGCCCTCCTGTATAGCACAGAACTATATTCAATATCCTGTGATAAACCATAATGGAAAAGAATATAAAAAGAATTATATATTTGTATGACTCAATCATTTTATCGTACAGCAGAAATGAACACACCACTGTAAATCAACTGTACTTCCATAAAATAAATTTTAAAAATTAAAAACATAAAGTAGAAGTAGGATTTCGATGTGATGAGAAAGCAGAGAAGAGACAAATGAAGACAAAGGCTTGAGGCTGCCTCCTGCGTGCCGCGGGGCAGGACACTGTCCAGAAGCACAGGCTCTGGGCGGTGAGGACAGCAGTGAGGGGATGCGGCGGGCGGTGCCAGACGGGGAGGGCCCTCACAGTGTGCATTACTGTGCCTGGAATTTACTCTGTAGGTAAAGGATCCAGAAAAAGTTTTAAGTGAGGAAATGACAACCACAAGCCAGTGTTTTCAAAAATGGAGACTTGAAGTGGAGGATGATCAGAGAGAGAAGAGGCTGCAATGAGGTCAGTGGCGGAGCGATCCAAGGCTTCCAGGGACGCGATAAGGCTGCACTGAGGCGGGTTCAGACCTATTATCTCTAAAAAGCTTGAAGCCTCACGGCTAGATGCTCAGTCGTGGCCCCAGGCAAGCAGGCGGGGAGCTGTTCCGGCACTGTGTACCTTTGTTACACAAATAGAGGAAGATACAGTCCTCTCTGGAAATCTAAAGTGTATCCACAGCGGTGAGATGAGACAAAGAAGCACAATTTAAACACCCTGGTACAAAATCAAGTAAAACAGTAAAAGAGAAAATGAGCAAATAAAATAGAGGTGAACGTGTCCAGCACAGATAAGGGTGTTTTATTGGCTAAGCTATTAAATTAACAAAAAAAGAAAATCCAGCTCCTGTGAGGGAAAAGTCACTTGGTGCGCAGTTTTGTTTTACAAAGAAAGGTATACAAAGTCATTAGCAACCAGCTGACCGAGGCCCCAAAGCACAGCCCCGCCGGCACGTTCAGAGCAGTCTGATGCGTATGAAGGCAGTGTGCAGAAGAAATAACCACCAAACAATGATCAAGTTCCTTGTGAGAGAAAGCTGAACTTCAGAAAGAATACAGCTATCTTCCAGGGAGTAGATTAATCAGGAGATAGAGGAACTCTAGCAGCAAAGAGGATATTCAACAAAAGCTACGGAGCACGGGAGCACAGACACACGGACGATGTGCCTGTTCAGCAGAGACTCACTGAGCCCCGCTGCGCGGAGATCCAGTAAGGAACAGACCAGACACGTCCCTGCCCCCGTGAAACAATCACTCTCACCCTCTTTACAACCCATCCGTGCTTTCTTTTTAGAAACAATCTTTTTCAGATTTTACTTTGATGTGAACCATTTTTTTAAAGACTTTATTGAATTTGTTACAATATTGCTTCTGTTTTATGTTTTAGATTATTATTATTATTATTATTTTTGGCAGTGAGGCATATGGGCTCTTAGCTCCCGAACCAGGGATTGAGCCTGCACCCCCTACCCTGGAAAGTGACATCTTACCCACTGGGCCACCAGGGAAGTCCCGCATCTGTTCTTTAACATTCTACAACGCACTCCTGTCTCACTCCTCCCGCAGAACCCCCAGTCGTGTCCAAGAATGAATCCTGTAGAGGAAGAAGATTTGCCCCCTCAAACTCATAGCAGACATGCTTTCCAGCTGTAGAGAGTCAAGACCCAGAGGACTCACAAAGAGCCTTTGGTGCTCACCGAAACACCTAAAGAATTTATACAGAGATTTCATCACTGGAACAGAGCTGTCTTCTGGAATAATCTGCAACGAATGCAGGCTGGGTATGTCCTCCTATCTCTGCTGGGCCAGCAAACATTTGTTTACCTAACATTTACTTTTTCATCTTCCTATGAACTGCCTTCCTCGGTGGACCCTTGAACTCCCAAACCACTACCCCAACCCCCTGTTCTGTCTTTAGCTGAAGGTGCTATTTAAGGCGAGTGTTTCTGCCATTTCGGCACGTTACTCAGTTTTCCTGCATCTCTCCCATATGTGCGTGTTATTAATTTTTATTTGATTTTCTCCTATTAATCTGTCTAGTGCCAATTTAATTCTTAGAGTAGCCAGAACAACCTGAAGAGTAGAGAAGAATTTCTTCCTCCCTTAGCATTGTTGGCTGGAAAAACTATGCAGCCTGAAACTTGAGGGAACGGTGGTAGTTCTGTCGCTAAGTCCTGTCTGACTTTCTCTGGCCCTTGGACTGTCGCCTGCCAGGCTCCTCTGTCCACAGGAGAGGAACAGTGGCAAGAATACTGGAGGGGGTTTCCATGACCCTTCTCCAGGAGATCGTACCAACTCAGGGATCAAACTGGGGTCTCCTGCATTTCAGGTGAATTCTTACCAACTGAGCCACCAGGGAAGTGCTACAAGTTTAGAATTATGTTTTATTCGATGGGCCTTCTGAGGACTTAAGTCCAAAAAGCAGCCTCTCTGATCATTCTAAGGGTCAGCTCCAATGATGTAAGGGAGGAGCCAGGATATATAGGAGTGTCTGCTGCAAAAACCAAATCGTGGGAACATCAGAATACTACTGATAATTAAAGAAAACCAAAAAAGAAAAGAAAACCAGATACCTCAAGTTAATGAATTTAGTGCTTTTCTATGTATGGGAAGATGCGAGAGTCTGGGCTCACTGAAATCATTCCTTGGACCGGCACCTCAGCCACCCAGGGCCAGCGTCCTGTTCTTCTCCAGCCTGAGTCCCTCAGGGCGCACGGTCGGGGCAGCTGCAGTGGCAGATGGCTCAGGGGCGCCAACACTCTTTGTCCCCTAACACAGCAGGTGATGTTTCCATCCATGTGACAGTCTGCAAGCCCAGTCCCATGGCACCTCTCTGTGCCTCTCTGACCTCAATTATTTCCTTGCCTCCAATAAGCCCTACTAACCTGGTGTTTGTGTTCCTTAAACACTCAGAGCTTATTCCTATTCTGGAGTTTTCCCTTGCTCTCATTTGCCTGGCAAGACAGCTCCCAGATATTCACACAATGGTTCCCTGGCCCAGCAGACGAACTCAAACGTGTTCTGCTTTGGGGGCACTTTCCAGCCTGCACTGACTCCAAGCGCTCACCACCTCAGCATTACTACTTTAAATGCTCTGAGCTCCGTGAGAGCGGGAACGACGATGAGGACATTCAACCGTGTACGTGCCCCGTGTCTGTGAGAGCTAGACAAACAGCGGGTGTTCAAAACCACTCACTGCTAAACGGCACACAGGATGGGGGGGTGTGTGGTTTAGTGGAGACGGTCAGGAGGTAGGAGACAGACAGACCCCAGGCTGAGCAGCCCTGACTGGGTGACAGAAGCAGCAACCGTGCTCTTCTCATTTTTGTAGTCCAGGGGATTTCCCAGCCCACACATGCGGAGAAGGTCCTCCATCTAAGGATGGGGTTAAAGGGAGAAAGAGAAGCCAGCCCACGATACGTCCTCTCGGAAACCTTCGCAAACCTTGGGCTGAGTGATGCATGCACCTACCAGGAAGGTCTCCGAGTCAAGTCAAGTCCTGGCCCAAGCAAGATGGTGGGCCAGAGACAACCCGAAGACTGACCCATGGGACTGGGCTCAGCCACGTGCACTGGGCACAGCTCACTCCAAGTCTGCCCTTGTGCTTTTCCACACACGCTCTGCTTCTAATAAACACTTCATCTGCTTCACAGCCTTGGTCTTATTGCTGAATTCTTTCTTCAAAGAAGATAAGGACTGAGGTCCTGTTTCCAGCCACCTCACCCCTCAAATTCAGTCACACTCGGCTATTGCAACTTAACTAACTGCACAGCCATTGGAGTCTAAAGAAAGAAAAGCTACTTCTACCAACTCGGGCTGCTTCTGGGCACCCCGTCCAGCAGGCTCTCAAGTAACCGAGTGACGTCTGGAGGCAGAGAGGCAGGGGCGATCTTGGCAGTGAAGATGATGACTAATGCACCGGAGCCGGAGGAAACAAGTCTGTGCTCAGGCCAACAGCCGCCACCCACCAGCCTCCAGCTACAAGGTCGGAAAAGGTGAGAAAGGAAATTACATTCTGCTCCTGGATTTCAGCTGTGGCTTGCGAGGTACCTGTGTTTCCCCTCTACCTTCTCTGAGCGCAAGTTCCTGCGGGTTTAGATCAGTAGTTTCCCTGCAGTGAAACGTAAACAGCAGTACTTTCATTAAGATTTTCACTTAGACTCCAATATTCTGTGACAGTTATAAAGCTACACATCTCCCAAGTCACCAAACACGTCACATCGACTGAAGTCTTTAGACACTGTTTTGCCTCCAATCTGGCGGCCATCAGGGCTCAGGTAATGTTTGTGTGGCCTTTTAGTCCCAACAGTATTTAAACTGCCAGTGCCGGGGGTTCCTCCCACAGGCACAATGGGATCGAACCGGGAAAAAAGCCTCACCCCCCGCACCTCGGAGGACCTTGATGATTGCTCAGTGCTGACCTCAAGGTGCCCTGACTTTTCAATCAACCATTTCTGTGCCGCTCAGCTCAGAAGGGCGACCTCAGCTATATACATGCTGCTGACAATCAACTGTAATGCGATAATTTGCTCATAAAAGAAGAAAAAAGAGACATAGATTTAAACTGCCTCTCAGCCTCTATTTTTGTGATAGAATGGAGAGTGTTAGCTGCTTTGAGAATGATTACAGTTGGTGTTTACTAGAGGGAGTAGAATGCCAACCCCAAAAGCTTTCAAGGAATCATTCTACATTAAAATAAAGGACGTCAGGAACAAGTGCAAAGAGCTTACTTCTACACAGAGAGCAAAAAGACAATATTCGGATCACAGAGATGAGCCACCTCCACCTCCGTCTTCCTCAGAACAGACTGAAAAGCAGAAACGTGGGTCCCCAGACAGAACTGCCTCCAGCAACCCTGCCAGCCCAGAGGAGGCGGGGAGACGCGGAGCCTCGCCAGGCCGGCGCTGGGGCGCTGGGCGAGCCTCTTCGTGCCTCGGCCTCTCTGTTCCCAGGGGAAACAAGAACGTAGGAGAGGACCTCGGTGGCTCCTGTCCACTCTAACTTTCCAGTAGATTTTTGTTTTGTTTTGTTTTAACACCTGCGGGAATGAAAACAACACTTCTCTCCTTTCAATGAGAAGTAAAACATGAAGTACGTACATTAAAATTTAAAAAGATTAGAAATAGAACGGTGTCCCTTTTTCCTGTTCTGGCTTTCCCAACAATGTCTTCAATGTGCTTCCATAGAATTCAGGGCCTAAAGATATTTCTTCAGAATCGCACCTTCCAAATGTGCTACTTGGCAGCCTTTACATTTTTAATGAATAAGTGTGTGTTTTCCTTAAGAAGCTGGGTTGGGTCACTTTTTCCTTTATGAATCTGAGACTATTTTATATATGCAGACTTCTTAAGGTGATACCTACACCATATTGAATAGACATCCTGCCTTAAGCAGCTTCGTTTGTGACCCTACGTTTAGAGCTTTTTCCAGCTTAGAATTGCAATGCTGATCAAAAAGCTCCTGTTTACCACGGCTGAGAGACAACGACCTAAGAACACATTCCATACTGGGACAGAAAGCGTGTCTACAGCACGGGGGCCCACTGAAAACACTTTTTTCATCATTCACGCTTATTTTGTAGATTTTCTTCAGCATTTGAATTTCTTTCGCACTAAACTATACCTGAAACAGGTAACCATGCATGGCCCATAATATTAACCCTCTTTCTGCAAAAGTCAATGAAATCTTTTATTTCTGAAACAAATGCCTGATCCTTTGAGGCACCATGCATCAAGTATGAAAGACAATGAACTCATCTCCCCGTGAGAGTAAGCTGTCCCGTCCCGTCGGGAGCGGCCTCTCGCAAAGTGAGGAAAAAGGCACTCGGAGCACATGACCAGCTCAGGCCAGGACCGTGACTGAGGCAGGAAAGCTGCTGTAGGCACTTGAAAAGATGTTCACAATCACGGGTTATTAGAGAAATGCAAATTAAAGCCACAATGAGATAGCATCCCACGCTAATCAGGACGGCTATCATCAAAAACACCACAAACAACGAATGCTGGAGAGGGTACGGAGAGAAGGGCACCCTCCTGCACTGTTGGTAGGAACGCAAATTGGTGCAGCCACTGTGGAGACCTGGTGGAGGTTTCTTAAGAAAATAAACACAGAGCTACCATATGACCCTGCAAGCCCACTCCTGGGCATCTATCCAGAGGAAAGCATGGCCCGAAGAGAGACATGCTCCCAGTGTTCATTGCTGCACTGTTTACAATAGCCAAGACATGGACACAGTCTAAATGCCCACTGATAGAGGAATGTGGTGTGTGGCCATTAAAAGAAGAAATAAGGCTATTTTCAGCAATATGGATGGACCTAGAGACTGTCATACTGAGTGAAGTAAGTCAGAGAAGCAGAAATATCATCTGACATCCCTTTTAGGTGGATTCTAAAAAGAAATGATACAAATGAACTTATTTACAAAACAGAAAGAGGCTCACAGACTTAGAAAATGAACTTATGGTTGCAGCGGGGAAGGGATGCTTGGGGACTTTGAACACATGCGTCCAGAGCCGGTGCTCTGCAGTGAGAGAGATCCCTGCAATGGGAGGCCTACACAGGCCAAAGAATAAAAAAGATGGATGAAAACGAATAAATAAATAAAATTTTAAAATGTTTAAAAAATAGTTTAAAGAAAAAGAGACAATAGCAAGTATTGAGGAGGATGTGGAAAAATGGGAACTCTTGTGTAGCATTACTAGGAATGCAAAATGCTGCAGCTGCCAGGAAAACAGTACGGCAGTTCCTTAAAAGATTAGAGACTCAGTAATCCCAACTCCACAATTCCACTTCTGAGTCTATGCCCAAAAGTCAATGAAATCTTTTATTTCTAAAAAGACAATGAAAAACTCATCTCCCGTGAGAGTAAGCTGTCCCGTCCCGTCGGGAGCGGCCTCTCGCAAAGTGAGGAAAAAGGCACTCGGAGCACATGACCAGCTCAGGCCAGGACCGTGACTGAGGCAGGAAAGCTGCTGTAGGCACTTGAAAAGATGTTCACAATCACGGGTTATTAGAGAAATGCAAATTAAAGCCACAATGAGATAGCATCCCACGCTAATCAGGACGGCTATCATCAAAAACACCACAAACAACGAATGCTGGAGAGGGTACGGAGAGAAGGGCACCCTCCTGCACTGTTGGTAGGAACGCAAATTGGTGCAGCCACTGTGGAGACCTGGTGGAGGTTTCTTAAGAAAATAAACACAGAGCTACCATATGACCCTGCAAGCCCACTCCTGGGCATCTATCCAGAGGAAAGCATGGCCCGAAGAGAGACATGCTCCCAGTGTTCATTGCTGCACTGTTTACAATAGCCAAGACATGGACACAGTCTAAATGCCCACTGATAGAGGAATGTGGTGTGTGGCCATTAAAAGAAGAAATAAGGCTATTTTCAGCAATATGGATGGACCTAGAGACTGTCATACTGAGTGAAGTAAGTCAGAGAAGCAGAAATATCATCTGACATCCCTTTTAGGTGGATTCTAAAAAGAAATGATACAAATGAACTTATTTACAAAACAGAAAGAGGCTCACAGACTTAGAAAATGAACTTATGGTTGCAGCGGGGAAGGGATGCTTGGGGACTTTGAACACATGCGTCCAGAGCCGGTGCTCTGCAGTGAGAGAGATCCCTGCAATGGGAGGCCTACACAGGCCAAAGAATAAAAAAGATGGATGAAAACGAATAAATAAATAAAAATTTTAAAATGTTTAAAAAATAGTTTAAAGAAAAAGAGACAATAGCAAGTATTGAGGAGGATGTGGAAAAATGGGAACTCTTGTGTAGCATTACTAGGAATGCAAAATGCTGCAGCTGCCAGGAAAACAGTACGGCAGTTCCTTAAAAGATTAGAGACTCAGTAATCCCAACTCCACAATTCCACTTCTGAGTCTATGCCCAAAAGAACTGAAAGCAGGGTCTTGCACAGATATTTGTACACCCGTGTTCACAGCAGCACTGCTCACAACAGTCAAAAGGTGGAAGCAACTCGAGACTCTATCAGTGAATGAATGGATCAGCAAGGCGTGCTACACACAGACAAGGGAGTTAGGGTCAGCATTAACACCAAAGGAGATTCTGACGCCTGTCGCAGCAGCGATGAGCCCTGGCGTGTACATTATGCGAAATGAAATAAGCCAGCCACAGGAAGACAAAGACGGAATGATGCTACTCATCTGAGGCACCTCCTACCCAGGTCAAATGAGGAGAAACAGAAAAGAGAAAGGCGGCGCCAGGTGACGTGTGAAGGGAGACATGAGGAGACACGTGCTGTTCAGTGAGCTAGAGCTGCAGTTTTACAGGAAAACTTCTGTGGGATTGTTGCTGAACAGTGTGAATGGATCTAGTACTAAATGTGCACACTTAACAATGGACAGGATGGGGATTTTTATGTTATATGTGTTTCACCACAATTTTTAAAAAGTCTTATTATTGTGTCAGGCATACAAATCAGTACTTATTCATTATCCATTATTGGACTTTTGGTTTGCTTTGACCAAATCTAATAATTGCTTATTAAAAATAATGCTGTAGCAAAAAATGTTAACACCTTAAGCTATTCTCTGCTTTGTATTTGGTTTAACCCTAAACTAGGTTATTAGGAGCTAAATTAGTAGGCCATAGCTTATCAACATATTTAAAACTACTTACTCATAAGAATTTACCTCTAAATCTATTGAATTAATGTAAGTTGTTTAGGAAATTTGCCATGACTTACTGGTTATAGGTTGTCCCAAAATTTTAGATAAATGTTTTTCTAAAAGTTTTCCAGTATTCCTGAAAGATACTATATTTTGACTTTTAAGTCTGCAGGCCAAAAAAAGTGTAAATAAAATTTTAAAATGTTTAAAAATAGTTTAAAGAAAAGAGACAATAGCAAGTATTGAGGAGGATGTGGAAAAATGGGAACTCTTGTGTAGCATTACTAGGAATGCAAAATGCTGCAGCTGCCAGGAAAACAGTACGGCAGTTCCTTAAAAGATTAGAGACTCAGTAATCCCAACTCCACAATTCCACTTCTGAGTCTATGCCCAAAAGAACTGAAAGCAGGGTCTTGCACAGATATTTGTACACCCGTGTTCACAGCAGCACTGCTCACAACAGTCAAAAGGTGGAAGCAACTCGAGACTCTATCAGTGAATGAATGGATCAGCAAGGCGTGCTACACACAGACAAGGGAGTTAGGGTCAGCATTAACACCAAAGGAGATTCTGACGCCTGTCGCAGCAGCGATGAGCCCTGGCGTGTACATTATGCGAAATGAAATAAGCCAGCCACAGGAAGACAAAGACGGAATGATGCTACTCATCTGAGGCACCTCCTACCCAGGTCAAATGAGGAGAAACAGAAAAGAGAAAGGCGGCGCCAGGTGACGTGTGAAGGGAGACATGAGGAGACACGTGCTGTTCAGTGAGCTAGAGCTGCAGTTTTACAGGAAAACTTCTGTGGGATTGTTGCTGAACAGTGTGAATGGATCTAGTACTAAATGTGCACACTTAACAATGGACAGGATGGGGATTTTTATGTTATATGTGTTTGACCACAATTTTAAAAAGTCTTATTATTGTGTCAGGCATACAAATCAGTACTTATTCATTATCCATTATTGGACTTTTGGTTTGCTTTGACCAAATCTAATAATTGCTTATTAAAAATAATGCTGTAGCAAAAAATGTTAACACCTTAAGCTATTCTCTGCTTTGTATTTGGTTTAACCCTAAACTAGGTTATTAGGAGCTAAATTAGTAGGCCATAGCTTATCAACATATTTAAAACTACTTACTCATAAGAATTTACCTCTAAATCTATTGAATTAATGTAAGTTGTTTAGGAAATTTGCCATGACTTACTGGTTATAGGTTGTCCCAAAATTTTAGATAAATGTTTTTCTAAAAGTTTTCCAGTATTCCTGAAAGATACTATATTTTGACTTTTAAAGTCTGCAACGAGTCTTTTATACAAAAGACAAGACTGTATAAGATTGGTGTTATAGATACATATAAGAACATTTAACATCATTGCCAAGATCCCTGTGCTGGGATCCACTTAGAACTCATGGTCGAAAATGATCAGCCCAGACTCCGTTCCGCTGCCCGGCAGGGCCCGCTACACCAGCTCCATGTCTGTCTCTGCTCTGAAGGCTGGAAGTCTGGGCCATATTCTTCACCCAGAGTTTCGTTACAATGTTTCTCTACTTTCCCTCTTTCATTTGAGAGAACAGGAATGGGAGCTACAGACCACAGGTGGGCAGGGAATTCTATGTACTTTATTCTGTAGGTGATGTCACCGTCCAGTCTTTTGAAAGTAAAGAAGATACATAAAGAAGTCATGTAAACCAGTAATGTGGATGTCAAAACATCATGGTATTTAGTGCTGAGCACTCAAGGCTGAAGGAACGTCAGAGCCAGCTGGCCTCCCCTACATTCCTATCTTCTTTTGCAAAATAGAGTGGAATCATCTTTTATGGCACATTTTTACTTCCTGTGCATGGATTTCACTACCTATTAGTCTCAGGATCTATAAACTCTCAAGCAAAGAATGAAACTGAGCTTTACACATAATTAATAAGATCAATTTGTACTAGAGTTCATGGCAACCATAGGAATCATAAACATTCAAACTTTATGTGCAAAGTTATCCTTATTATTTTCCAATAACGGTCTATTTTAAATTATTCTAGTAAGAACTCTGTTCTCCAGGCTTGTTACCTGTTTTATTTATATCTTTGAGGGAAAAAAAGCTAATTTAAATTGATACGTGTTACCGCTTAACCTACTTCTAAAATGTATCTAAAGGAAATAAGCAAGAAATATATGAAACAAGAATATACAAAAATGAGAATATTTATTCTTTAAATATTAATAAGAGTATTTATTTTTTTAATGCTGTATGTTTTTTATAAAAAAAAAATCGGGATAGTGTGAAGTGTCCAATAATAAGAAATTATTTAAATGATACATCATACAAAGGGTTGCAAAAGCTATTAAAAATCATGATGCAGACATGTATTTATTGCATGGATATCCAATTTAAATAAACATACATAATATACTTTTTTAGGCTTATTGTCTACCTTGAAGGATATTCTAAAATGTGCTTGGGGCTTCCCCTGGTGGTCCAGTGGGTAAGGACACCGCCTTGCAGGGCAAGGGACGCAGGTTCGATCCCTGGCCTGGGAAGATCCCACGTGCCGCGGAGCGGCTGGACCGATGTGTCCAATGACCGAGCCGGAGCTCTGGAGCGCATGAGCCCAGAGCCGGTGCTCTGCAACGACAGAGGCAACCGCGATGGGAGGCCCACAGGAGCCAAAGAACAAAGACAGATGAAAATTTAAGAGAAATGAAAGACCAATAGAAGTGGCCCGCCCGCTCCACTCCCTCCCCAACCCGACCCCCGCCCAAAACAAATAAATAAATAAATCTTTTTAAAAAATAAATAAAAAAGAAAATAAAATGTGCTTGGAGTTGTTTCTGTATGACAGGGAAATGAATGAGTTATTACTTCATATACATATGTTTGCATATATATATATATATATGTTTGTGTGTACATATATATTAATAGCCTTCTTGCAATTTTTATAAAAAAAAGTAATATAATCAGTAAAAGGACAACTAATCTATTTCTGTCTAGAAAAATTGACTATTTAAATATCTGTACAAATTTAACTTACCATAATATCAAACCACAATGAACCTGGCTTGAAAATTCCCAGCAGTAATCATAGATTTTTTTTTACATTTATGACACACTAACAAAAAAATGAAATTAATCAGTATAATTAAAACTTTTATGTGATACCCTATGATCCAGTGTGACCTGTTTCATATTTCTCTGGTTTTTTGCTTTCCTTGGCTTTCTGACAGAAAGAATAATACTCTCCACTCCAAGACACCCATATCTTAATGCATACAAGCTGGAAACATGTATGTCCCATGGCAGAAGAGAATTAAGACTGCAGATAAGTGAGGGTTCCCATCTTGATACAGGCTTCCCGGATGGCACTGGTGGTGAGGAACCCGCCTGCCCGTGTGGGAGACAGAAGAGACTCGAGTTCCGTCCCTGCGTCTGGAGCATCCCCTGGAGAAGGAAATGGCCACCCCCTCCAGTATCCTTGCCTGGAGAATCCCATGGACAGAGCAGCCAGTCGGGCTAGAGTTCATGGGGTCGCGAAGAGTCAGACACAACCAAAGTGACTTAACATTGTCATAAACAGAAAACCTGTCCTTAGATCAAGGAGCTATCTTATTACTTGTCATTCTACCTGGAAATCTACAAACATACACACACACAGACACTCATATCTCTGATTCATTCCTTTACAAAATTCATTTATCTTCTGAACAAAGCTTCATATTAGCTTAATAGTTTCCATTCATCCCCAGTATTCTGATGTCCAACAGAATAAATTAAGCAAGTACATTTCTCTAACCTCCCCTCCACTCCCCACATCACCTTCCCAGGTCTAGTACTAAGCCAAAGACTGCGCTCCTGACCCAGATTTCTTGCTCACTTAAAATCAAGGTCATTAGAGAAATTCGGCTGCATCTCCTTCTGCAACCACAAGGGGGTGCACTGACCATAGAGCAGAGCCGAGAGCCCAGGGCAGCTGTGAGCCCTCGTCCCAGCTGGAGCCCTGGGGTCCGACACCGCTCCACTCACACGGGTCCACCATGTTGGACGATCTCCCAAGTCCCATGCCAGCCCTGGCTGCAGCCTCTGGCAGAATTCTTGATAAGAGTGAGCGAAACAGTCATGTTTCCACAAATCCAATGCCCACATGGACCTTTCTTTTCCTATTCTTCTGCTTGGCTTCTTTCAGATCTTGTGCATTCAAAATAGCAGGTAAAAGATTGCTCCTGAACCACGACCTCCTGGCCACCTCAACCAGTAGGGCTTCTAGCATTCTCTACCCTCTAGCACCCCCCGAGTCTCCTCAGGGAGAGACCTGGGCCCTCTCCCTAAAGCAAGGGCAAACAAACGGACACGTAAAAGCACAAGGTGAATCTCCAGAATGCATTCTGTCACACAATAACCAGAACGTGTACATTATTTTAAAAGACAATCCATGTAACCCTACTTGCCTAGCTTGTTCTATTCTCTCAAAGCGACTGTGTATGCTATCTTTTTATTCTAATACAAAGATTTTGTTCTTTTCATTGTTGCTGGGTATACGCGGCCAAAGACGTTTCACAAACTCCTGTCTCCACTCGCCCTGCTTATGAAAGAAAGAGTGTGTAATAGGTACGCTCTTTTCTCTTTCCCTCACTTTGTCATTGGAAGCTGTGGACAAAAAAACGTCTGTCATTTCAGTAAACAAAGGGTGCTGTGGCCATCAAGCCATCAGCCTCCACGGCTGCCCCCCGGGGATTCAGGACGGAGAAAAACAGGGTACTGGCCCTAGATAGCCGAGGTTCGTATCAAAAGAGTGATTTCAATGAACCAAGGCTCTTGTATCTTCCCATACAGAGAAAAGCCCCAAATTCAGTAACTTGAGATGTCTGAGTTTGTTACATGATTATCAGTAAGCTTTCAATGTTTGACTATCTGGTTTTTTATTTGCTTTCTGCAAAAAATCTATATGTTCCATCTTCTCCTTTCTTTCTTCAAAGGAGTCCCTCAGAGCTGTCTGAGAGGCAGTAACCCAGGCTTAAGTCCACCAAAAAAAACCCATAATTTTTAGGCCGTGCATTTCCTTTTTTCAGTCCACAAATCCCATAAGTGCAAGTAACTTTTCTTCAAAACTGTCAATGCCCATTGGAAGGACCACTGCTAAAGCTGAAGTTCCAATACTTAGGCTGCCTGATGTAAATAGTCAACTCACTGGGAAAGACCGAGATGCTGGGACAGACTGAAGGCAGGGGGTGGCGGGGGGACAGAGGAGGAGGTGGCGGATGGCAGCTGCGAGTCAACGGACGTGAGTTTGAGCAAATTCTGGGAGACAGTGAAGGCGGGGAGAGATGAGGAAGGACGGGACGGGTGAAGCGTGCTGTATTCCGTAAGTGGCCAAGAGTCAGACATGATGAAAAACCGAACGACGACAGTGAACAACAGCAGGAGGCGTTCTACAACTGTAGAATATATGTGTCAAAGACGTATTTATTCACAAGTGAGAGGCCCCTCAGGATGGTAACGCTGGGTCAGACAGCACTCAAGAAACAGTTATACCGTCTGTCCAAGAAAAGCTGCTGTAACAGGTGGGCTAGGTTAGAGAGAGGACAGGTCACGTGCTCAACGGGCCCACAGAACTGTAACCATCCTGGTTCTCTGTTCGTTTACATCTGAACTGGAAACTTGTGTCTCCAGGCGACACAACTCTACAAGGCAGCGTGAAACGTCAGGGAGTCTGGGCTGGCCACGGGCAACAGGAGACAGGGAAGCAAAGCTGCATTTCCCTAGAAGAGTAAAAAACCTTTGGATGGGTTTGTTAAACAAGGCGCTGAGAACATAGGTCTTCCTCCTTGTGTTCTGTCTGCAAGTCTTTGGTGATCTTTCTTTTCACAATCAAGTGGGGCCTCGTATCAAAAGAGTGATTTCAATGAACCAAGGCTCTTGTATCTTCCCATACAGAGAAAAGCCCCAAATTCAGTAACTTGAGATGTCTGAGTTTGTTACATGATTATCAGTAAGCTTTCAATGTTTGACTATCTGGTTTTTTATTTGCTTTCTGCAAAAAATCTATATGTTCCATCTTCTCCTTTCTTTCTTCAAAGGAGTCCCTCAGAGCTGTCTGAGAGGCAGTAACCCAGGCTTAAGTCCACCAAAAACCCATAATTTTTAGGCCGTGCATTTCCTTTTTTCAGTCCACAAATCCCATAAGTGCAAGTAACTTTTCTTCAAAACTGTCAATGCCCATTGGAAGGACCACTGCTAAAGCTGAAGTTCCAATACTTAGGCTGCCTGATGTAAATAGTCAACTCACTGGGAAAGACCGAGATGCTGGGACAGACTGAAGGCAGGGGGTGGCGGGGGGACAGAGGAGGAGGTGGCGGATGGCAGCTGCGAGTCAACGGACGTGAGTTTGAGCAAATTCTGGGAGACAGTGAAGGCGGGGAGAGATGAGGAAGGACGGGACGGGTGAAGCGTGCTGTATTCCGTAAGTGGCCAAGAGTCAGACATGATGAAAAACCGAACGACGACAGTGAACAACAGCAGGAGGCGTTCTACAACTGTAGAATATATGTGTCAAAGACGTATTTATTCACAAGTGAGAGGCCCCTCAGGATGGTAACGCTGGGTCAGACAGCACTCAAGAAACAGTTATACCGTCTGTCCAAGAAAAGCTGCTGGAACAGGTGGGCTAGGTTAGAGAGAGGACAGGTCACGTGCTCAACGGGCCCACAGAACTGTAACCATCCTGGTTCTCTGTTCGTTTACATCTGAACTGGAAACTTGTGTCTCCAGGCGACACAACTCTACAAGGCAGCGTGAAACGTCAGGGAGTCTGGGCTGGCCACGGGCAACAGGAGACAGGGAAGCAAAGCTGCATTTCCCTAGAAGAGTAAAAAACCTTTGGATGGGTTTGTTAAACAAGGCGCTGAGAACATAGGTCTTCCTCCTTGTGTTCTGTCTGCAAGTCTTTGGTGATCTTTCTTTTCACAATCAAGTGGGGCCCTCGCTCGTCCACCTCCCTGTTTCCTCGGGCAGCGCTCGCTCCTGTTTCATGGTTTCAGTTTCAGCACCTCTGGTCTGCCTTTTTGTTCGTGGGAGAACCATCCACCTCCTCCGTCTGCCGACCTCGCTCCACACAGGTTTCAGCCGCGGCTTCCGGGCCCCAAGGTGCTCCAGCGGCAGCGGCGCCCTGTCTCGTGAGCACTGAAGGAGACACGAGGCCGCTCGAGAAGAAGTAAACAAATTAAACAAATTATTACTCAGTAGCTAGACTCTGTATGAACGTAAGGGGGTTGTTTTAGCACTTTCACCCGTTGCATCCTCACGCACACCTCAGTGGGCAGGCCTCGCTCCAGCCCAGGAGACGAGACCAGAGGCTGCTTCCTCGTGTCACGCGGGCAAAGCCGCTCCCGAGCTCCAGCGTGTTCTGCTGGCTTCACTGCCTTTGGCTGTTACTTGCCAAACATTAGGATGGAATTTTTCCATTTAAAGCTTAGGCTTATCTTGTCTGTGGTGTCAATCTGTGAAGTTTAAGAGTGACTGAAGAGATCATTCAAAATCCTTTGCTAAATAAAGTTCTATAATGGAGGAAAGGGAAAAGGGAAGTCACTCATTCGGGTCTGACTCTTGGGACCCCTCAGACCGCAGCAGCCAGGCCCCTCTGTTCATGGGACGCTGCTGGCGCGGGTGCCGTTGTCTTTTCCAGGGGGTCTTCCTGACCCAGAGATGGAACCCAGGCCTCCTGCATTGCAGGCAGATTCTTCACCATCTGAGCCACCAGGGAAGCCCCTGACTTATTTAAAATTATAATTAGGGCAAGCGTCCCCATAAATAATTACTACACTGCTGCTCTTTCCTGATATCCATTAAGCCTGTACTTTCCTGTTAGATTTATGTTTCAAGAAAGCATCCTATCAGTTAACTTTAAATATTAGCCATTCTGAGTCATTTAACCACCCTAGGTCTTCCTCCTGAGCTTTGAGTGTCTCATAATCCCTGGAAACAGTCTTTGTGGAAACACACACACACACATACAGAGAGAAAGGTGTTTCCTTAGATAAAGTAGGTCACAGCTAAAGAAAGAATTAGATTTCTCCAAACCTTGAGGATGATTCAGCGTTTATATACACTGTCAACATGAGACTACATAAATTCATGGTAGAAAAGAATGTGGACACAGCATAAGAAGATCAAGGCTCAACTGTAATTTGAGCCAGAACTGACTTCTTCCCTCTGTACCTTACTCACACCAGCTGAGGATGTCGTGAGTGCCAAACCAGACGACGCGTGTGAAAGTTAAACACAATACAAATGCCAGGTGTTACAGATGAGGCTCACTCTCAGCAAGTCCACTGCCTCTAAGGGTCCCTCCAACGCGTGGTCTTCCCTGGCCTGGGCTCCCTCCCCACGCCTCCTGCTCCCTACCTCCTGCTGGCCCTGAGGCCTGCGTGCAGAGCCCCCTCGGGACTGCTCCTCCCTTCCCAGCCCGGGCTGGCGGTGGACAGGCTCCCTTCTTCCAGGATCTCTCTCCCTCTGTCGTCTCCTTACGCGCCCGTCCCAGCATTAAACAAGGTGTCCACAGAAGCACCATATGACATCACTTACACGTGGAAGCTAAAATACAACACAAGCGGACTTATTTACAAAACAGAAACAAGCTCAAGACAGAGAGAACAGACTTATGGCTACCAAAGGGGAAATATGAATATATGTGGGAGGAGTGTGGGATTAGCAGATACATATTATTTTATATATACTACAGCATATGCATTATATACACTACATATATAGTATGTATATACTATATACTATGTAATACATATGTGTGTGTATATATGTATATATATACATATACATCAGACACACACACACACACACACACACACACACATATAACTAACAAGGACCACTGTATAGCACAGGGAACTATATCCAATATCCTGTGATAAACCATAATGGCAAAGAATCTGAAAAAGCATATATATACACATATAACTGATTATATATATATATATATATATATATATATATATATATATATTCTGTTATCACATTACTATACACTAGAAACTAACACAACAATGTAAATCATCTACACTTCAATTAACTGCTTAATTCCGCTGTCTAAGAGAAGGGATCTCGGCTGTCTGTGTCTCTACCACTTCAGTCAGTTCACAAGACACAGTGGTCCCTGAACAGCTTTTGTTGAATGACCTTTAACCTCCCAAAGGGCTTCGGTCCACCTTGTTGCCTCTGGACGCGGTGTACTACGTCCCTGGACTCCTGCATGAGCAATCTGCATGAGATTTAAATGAGATGGCCCCTTCCCAAACGAGGTGAAGGATTCCTGTGTACACATGGTAGACAGCAACAGAATGATCAATCACAGCTACCAGTCAGAGGACAATGTGTCATACAGACAGGCAGAACGCAGGCGGATTAAGGAAGGGAGAGTTTTATGAGAAATAAGAAGGTTGGAGGCATCACTTCACAATAGCCCTAAATCACCAGAATTCAAACCCGTAGATTGAAAAAAAAAAACAAAAAAACAATCTCCTGAAATCACACTGAGGTCCCCCTTGCAACACGACCACTGCTGGCTGCAGACCACAGGACACGTTCTGTGGAGGTGACATGAAGAAGAACATTCCAGACATTGTTTACAGCCACTACTTGGCCTCGCTTCCCTAGAGCCTTGGTGCTGAACTTCACGGGCTGCATCTCAGCATGGGTCTTGTTTGTCAGGTCATTACTTCTTTACACAAGCAAACCTTCCCGTGTATTCTCTGGGCGTCCTTCTTTTAGTTCTAAACATCCTTCCCAGGAAGGCCCTGGGTCACCAGAACTCCGATTCACCTCCATACTACTTGATGGCTTTGGAACAAACTATTCTCACTGTGGCAAGTGCTTGAAGAAAACATAGCATACTTGACCCAGATATATGTCTCACTATTCTGGCAGTAGGTCTGACTAAGTACATTTATTATTATAGCTTTAAAAATCATTTTACACATGTGCCCAGAGCCAGTGCTCTGCAACAAGAGAGGCCACTGTGATGGGAGGCCCACACACTGGCCAAAGAACAAAGATAAATAAATGAAAGATCAATAGAAGTGGCCAAAAAAAAAATCATTTTAGAATCTGAAAGAAAAAAAAAAAAAGCTGTGTTGAAAGCCCTTCCTTGCTCCAAGGCTCTGGATAAAACCACCACTTCAGAAAACAGTTTGGTGGACTTTCCTGGTGGTCCAGTGGATAAGAAACCACTTGCCAACGCTGAGGGCATGGGTTCGATCCCTGGTCCAGGAAGATCCCACATACTGCGGAGCAACTAAGCCCCTGTGCCACAATTACTGAACCCTAAACACCCTAAAGCCTGTGCTCCAAACAAGAGAAGCCACTGCGATGGGAAGCTTGCACAGAGCAGTGAGGAGGCCTGCTCACAGCGATAGAGAAAGCTCAAGCAAAGAAACGAAGAACCAGGGCAGCCGAAATAAGTCAATACAGACTGTGGAAGGAGGACACGGTATTGCATTTCCTAGTGACACATGCACACTACGTGAATTCTTGTGAATATATATGCAATTATTAACTTATACACGCCCACCCCATATACATGTATTTTCCATCTGTGTGGCTCATTCCTTATGAGTTATTTCATCTGGATGCCCCAGGCTGCTCTGTTTTATAAATCATAGCATAAATACACATATCAAACTGATAACATCATCCTTAAAGAATGAATTCTACTGCCAAAGTAAGGGAACAGAAAACCCAATCTTAGAATATTTCTATCAAAAAATAGCTTTAAAAAACCTGTTGATCACCTAAGCACAAGTTTTCTCTCAGAAATACAGAACACTCCAACCGTAAATATTGCTGTCGGCTCAAAACACATATTTGTCCTTTTGCTTGACTCCTTTCTTCCTGTAGACCATCTGGAGATGTTTAAGGCGATACAAACTCGTTAGCTCATAATTTGGAAGGCCCTGGGTCACCAGAACTCCGATTCACCTCCATACTACTTGATGGCTTTGGAACAAACTATTCTCACTGTGGCAAGTGCTTGAAGAAAACATAGCATACTTGACCCAGATATATGTCTCACTATTCTGGCAGTAGGTCTGACTAAGTACATTTATTATTATAGCTTTAAAAATCATTTTACACATGTGCCCAGAGCCAGTGCTCTGCAACAAGAGAGGCCACTGTGATGGGAGGCCCACACACTGGCCAAAGAACAAAGATAAATAAATGAAAGATCAATAGAAGTGGCCAAAAAAAAAATAATTTTAGAATCTGAAAGAAAAAAAAAAAAAGCTGTGTTGAAAGCCCTTCCTTGCTCCAAGGCTCTGGATAAAACCACCACTTCAGAAAACAGTTTGGTGGACTTTCCTGGTGGTCCAGTGGATAAGAAACCACTTGCCAACGCTGAGGGCATGGGTTCGATCCCTGGTCCAGGAAGATCCCACATACTGCGGAGCAACTAAGCCCCTGTGCCACAATTACTGAACCCTAAACACCCTAAAGCCTGTGCTCCAAACAAGAGAAGCCACTGCGATGGGAAGCTTGCACAGAGCAGTGAGGAGGCCTGCTCACAGCGATAGAGAAAGCTCAAGCAAAGAAACGAAGAACCAGGGCAGCCGAAATAAGTCAATACAGACTGTGGAAGGAGGACACGGTATTGCATTTCCTAGTGACACATGCACACTACGTGAATTCTTGTGAATATATATGCAATTATTAACTTATACACGCCCACCCCATATACATGTATTTTCCATCTGTGTGGCTCATTCCTTATGAGTTATTTCATCTGGATGCCCCAGGCTGCTCTGTTTTATAAATCATAGCATAAATACACATATCAAACTGATAACATCATCCTTAAAGAATGAATTCTACTGCCAAAGTAAGGGAACAGAAAACCCAATCTTAGAATATTTCTATCAAAAAATAGCTTTAAAAAACCTGTTGATCACCTAAGCACAAGTTTTCTCTCAGAAATACAGAACACTCCAACCGTAAATATTGCTGTCGGCTCAAAACACATATTTGTCCTTTTGCTTGACTCCTTTCTTCCTGTAGACCATCTGGAGATGTTTAAGGCGATACAAACTCGTTAGCTCATAATTTAAAACATTCTGTCTCTGATGGAAGTCTAAATTTGCTTTATGATAAAATACGAATTTGAAGAAACACTCTGGTACATCCGACGACACTGGAAGGGAGGGCGTCAGCATTAGGATTTTGGACAGCTGACCAAGGTCAGTGCTTCTCCCACGGCAGCACGCAGACTGACCACCTGGGCGCTTGTCGGGATGCAGGCTCTCCCTCAGCAGATCTGCGATCACACCGCGAGCCTCTAGCAGGCGCCCTGGAGACACTGAGCGTGCGTGACAGAGCCACCCTTTAGAGGCTGAGACCCGCTGACTGCCACCAGCAGGCCTCCAGGAGGTGGCGGTCTAGGCCCCAAAGCGTGAGGCGTCAGCTCATGCCTGGGGACTAGATACGTGAGTCAAAGGACAGGCTGTCGCCAGGCGCTGGCGAAGTCCTGGAGTCCCCCACGGAGGGCACCACCTCGGGTTCCCTGTCCTTCGCCAGCTCACAGATTCGCTCATGTCCACTGAGTCAGGGATGCCATCCACCATCTCCCCCTCTGCCGTCCCCTTCCCCTCCTGCCTTCAGTCTTCCCAGCATCAGGGCCTTTTCCACTGAGTCATCTCTTCCCATCAGGTGGCCAAAGTCTTGGAGCTTCAGCATCAGTCCTTCCAATGACTATTCAGGGTTGACGGCCTTTAGGGCTGACCGGTTTGATCTCCTTGCTGCCCAAGAGACCCTAAAGAGTCTTCTCTAGCACCACAGTTCACAGGCATCATCTTTCGTGCTTAGCTTTCTTTATGGTCCTGCATAAAAGGCTTGGGCTACACAGACCTTTGTTGCCAAAGTGATGTCTCCGCTTTCATAGAGTTTTCACCCCTAAAAGCACAATGAAAATTTTTCTACTGCCAAAGTAAGGGAACAGAAAACCCAATCTTAGAATATTTCTATCAAAAAATAGCTTTAAAAAACCTGTTGATCACCTAAGCACAAGTTTTCTCTCAGAAATACAGAACACTCCAACCGTAAATATTGCTGTCGGCTCAAAACACATATTTGTCCTTTTGCTTGACTCCTTTCTTCCTGTAGACCATCTGGAGATGTTTAAGGCGATACAAACTCGTTAGCTCATAATTTAAAACATTCTGTCTCTGATGGAAGTCTAAATTTGCTTTATGATAAAATACGAATTTGAAGAAACACTCTGGTACATCCGACGACACTGGAAGGGAGGGCGTCAGCATTAGGATTTTGGACAGCTGACCAAGGTCAGTGCTTCTCCCACGGCAGCACGCAGACTGACCACCTGGGCGCTTGTCGGGATGCAGGCTCTCCCTCAGCAGATCTGCGATCACACCGCGAGCCTCTAGCAGGCGCCCTGGAGACACTGAGCGTGCGTGACAGAGCCACCCTTTAGAGGCTGAGACCCGCTGACTGCCACCAGCAGGCCTCCAGGAGGTGGCGGTCTAGGCCCCAAAGCGTGAGGCGTCAGCTCATGCCTGGGGACTAGATACGTGAGTCAAAGGACAGGCTGTCGCCAGGCGCTGGCGAAGTCCTGGAGTCCCCCACGGAGGGCACCACCTCGGGTTCCCTGTCCTTCGCCAGCTCACAGATTCGCTCATGTCCACTGAGTCAGGGATGCCATCCACCATCTCCCCCTCTGCCGTCCCCTTCCCCTCCTGCCTTCAGTCTTCCCAGCATCAGGGCCTTTTCCACTGAGTCATCTCTTCCCATCAGGTGGCCAAAGTCTTGGAGCTTCAGCATCAGTCCTTCCAATGACTATTCAGGGTTGACGGCCTTTAGGGCTGACCGGTTTGATCTCCTTGCTGCCCAAGAGACCCTAAAGAGTCTTCTCTAGCACCACAGTTCACAGGCATCATCTTTCGGTGCTTAGCTTTCTTTATGGTCCTGCATACGACCACCAAGGCAAAACCACAGCTTGGGCTACACAGACCTTTGTTGCCAAAGTGATGTCTCCGCTTTTCATAGGAGTATAGCATATAATGTATAGGAGTTGGTTTAAATAAAAAGACTTAGGAAGAAGAATTGTCTTAACATGTTGTGTTGCTGCTCCAAACACCCAGGACAGCATGATAGAAAGAAATATAATCTGACTGACATTTCTTAATTCAGTAGCCTCCTGTAACTTAAATTCGATATTCTGTATAGCATTATAATTATTTTTTCTATTTTGTTGATTGTTGGACATTGCAACTTTTTGTTTAATTCTAAAAAGACACCATCTCTTTGTTTCCTTCAGTCCACACACACTGAGTACAGTAAGCCCTCGATATATACATGAGCTCTGTTCTGAGAGTGTGTTCCTAAGTCCAACTTGTTCTTAACTCCAACAATGTCAGCCTAGGTACCCAACTAACATGACTTGGCTATATGGTACTGTGCTGTAATAGATTTATACTACTTTTCACACAAATAATACATTTAAAAAACTAATGCATAAAACATTTTTAATCTTACAGTACAGCACCTTGAAAAGTACAGTAATACAGGACAACAGCTGGCACCCAGGGGCGGCACCAAGCGAACAGGCAAGAAGAGTTCCCGACTGGACGAGGGAGCGGGGGTGGGAGACGCCGGAGCCGAAGGGTCCTCAGCAACAGGCGATGGAGGGCCAGATGCAACGTCATTTGTGCCTGACGCTGACGGCGCACGTTCCGGTTCTCTGTCGGAACCAGGTGCACATCCGCATCTTGAATGTTCGCTCCCTGAAGGTTTGTAAGGAGGTACCTTACGGTGCCTACCACGTGGAAGGTCCTAGATCACACGGGATGAGGAGCCCAGCAACACACAAGGCGCGACCCTCAGCGTTCAAAGCAACTGCAGTCTAGCTGGAGAAACAGGAGAGGAACTGGAATACTTTCATGGGGATACCATTGCAACAGAAACATGAGTGTTATGGTTATGAGAATTCAGAGGAAAGAGAAACTATTTCTGCTTGCAGTGTCAGGGCAGGACATGAGACCTGAACCCAGGATTCTCTGACTCATCATCACCACATCAGAGAAGACAGCAGGAACCCAGCTGTGAAAGTCACACGACCTGACCTTGCCTGAAGGCAACTGGGGTGCCGGCAAAGGCTTCCTTTAAGCCTAAAAATCAAGGTCCCCGTTCCAAGTATAGGCAATAAATCTCAAGCTTCTTATCAAGACTAGCCAGGGAGTGTCTTAGGGACCCAGAGCGAATCATTTGTTGAACGAATGTAATTTTCGAATGGTCACTTAACCCACATTTCTCTGTATAATCTTTATCTGCTGATACCATCCTTCTAAAAAGCCTAAGTTTTTTTTTTTTTTTTTTTTTTAAAGATTTATTTATTCATTTATTTTTTGGTGGGGTTGGGGTGGGGAGGGAAGGGAGCGGGCGGGCCACTTCTATTGGTCTTTCATTTGTCTATTTCATCCATCTTTGTTCTTTGGCCCATGTGGGCCTCCCATCGCGGTGGCCTCTCTCGCTGCAGAGCACTGGCTCTGGGCGCATGCGCTCCAGAGCTCCGGCTCGGTAGTTGGACACATCGGTCCAGCCACTCCACGGCACGTGGGATCTTCCTAGGCCAGAGATCAAGCCGGCGTCCCTTGCACTGCAAGGCGGTGTCCTTACCCACTGGACCACCAGGGAAGCCCAAAAGCCTAAGTTTTAATTATATATCTTATAAGACTAAATATTTTCGTTCAGTCTTTTTAGCAAATTGATGTGACACAAAGCTGTCATTCACTATGTGGGGATTATAGTCACTTCATATTGCTCTATTGAATTCTGGCATTATTTTTGTTCTGTAACAAAAGACTATGAGAGAATAATATAAGATTATTTCTAGAATAATTCAAAATATGTAAAATAAACAAGTCTATTTAGTGCAAACAAATTTGACTCATAATTTTACTTTCACAAGAAGCCTTGAAAATAGTTTCTCGGTTCAGAGGAAGCTATTCTAGTAAAGACAAATTATGAAACAATTTACCAGTTTTATGACTTGAAGAAAAAAATGTTAATTTTACTCCATACTGTGCACCTAAATCTGCATAATTCTAAAAATGGATCTTTAACGCTATATGAAATATAGAAAAATGTTATGTTTTCATGCATGAAGCAACATATATTTATGGAAGCAAATATATGCAAAGTTTTTATTGCAGAAGTGCAGATGTCAAAACATCTCAGCAAAAAGAGGATATATTTTGACACTGGTTATTTATGGTTCACCACTATATTGAGATAAAACAGTAGGCATACATTTTCAAAGGCAATGTTCCCATTCTGTTCCCCAATTAATCATCTTTAGAGTGTTTCAAATCATTAACATATAATTGTGCTTGGTTTTGACAGGGTTGATCGTGGGATTTTCCTATAACCAGGTCAATCAAGCAAAATCACCTGTCAAAAAGAAAAGCAGTTTAAGCCCAGTCCCCTCGCACATAATGGGTAAATCATCACATTGATGGTGTGCAAAAAATGCCATTTATACCTCGGCTCTGGAGCCGAGTCCGGGGACAGCCTGCCGTTGTGATGGACACTTTGCTTTAACAGCCTAGAGCCGGCGATACGGAGTGAACCCATGGCCTCCACGTGGCCGTGCAGGATCTTGGGCGCATGCCCCAGAGCTCCGGCTCGGTAGTTGGACACATCGGTCCAGCCACTCCACGGCACGTGGGATCTTCCTAGGCCAGAGATCAACCCGGGTCCCTTGCACTGCAAGGCGGTGTCCTTACCCACTGGACCACCAGGGAAGCCCAAAAGCCTAAGTTTTAATTATATATCTTATAAGACTAAATATTTTCGTTCAGTCTTTTTAGCAAATTGATGTGACACAAAGCTGTCATTCACTATGTGGGGATTATAGTCACTTCATATTGCTCTATTGAATTCTGGCATTATTTTTTGTTCTGTAACAAAAGACTATGAGAGAATAATATAAGATTATTTCTAGAATAATTCAAAATATGTAAAATAAACAAGTCTATTTAGTGCAAACAAATTTGACTCATAATTTTACTTTCACAAGAAGCCTTGAAAATAGTTTCTCGGTTCAGAGGAAGCTATTCTAGTAAAGACAAATTATGAAACAATTTACCAGTTTTATGACTTGAAGAAAAAAATGTTAATTTTACTCCATACTGTGCACCTAAATCTGCATAATTCTAAAAATGGATCTTTAACGCTATATGAAATATAGAAAAATGTTATGTTTTCATGCATGAAGCAACATATATTTATGGAAGCAAATATATGCAAAGTTTTTATTGCAGAAGTGCAGATGTCAAAACATCTCAGCAAAAAGAGGATATATTTTGACACTGGTTATTTATGGTTCACCACTATATTGAGATAAAACAGTAGGCATACATTTTCAAAGGCAATGTTCCCATTCTGTTCCCCAATTAATCATCTTTAGAGTGTTTCAAATCATTAACATATAATTGTGCTTGGTTTTGACAGGGTTGATCGTGGGATTTTCCTATAACCAGGTCAATCAAGCAAAATCACCTGTCAAAAAGAAAAGCAGTTTAAGCCCAGTCCCCTCGCACATAATGGGTAAATCATCACATTGATGGTGTGCAAAAAATGCCATTTATACCTCGGCTCTGGAGCCGAGTCCGGGGACAGCCTGCCGTTGTGATGGACACTTTGCTTTAACAGCCTAGAGCCGGCGATACGGAGTGAAGTCAGAAGGAGAAAAACAAACATAGTACATTAATATGGATATACAGGAAATGCAGTAAGTGGTGTTGAGGAACCTATCTGCAGGGAAGGAATGGAGACACAGATGCAGAGGATGAACCCGTGCACACAGTGCGGGAGGGAGATAGTGGGAGGATGGAGAAGCAGCATCCGCGCGTACACATGCTCCACTCTAGACGGACAGGCGCCAAGCGGTTGTGCCGCAAGCAGGCAGCCAGTCTGGCTCTCCATGGTGACCTGCAGGGGTGGTTCGGCTGGGGAGAGAGGCCCGGGTGGGAGAGAAGGTCTGTATAGATAGGGCTGCTTCACACTGTTGTACAGCAGAAACCAACACACCATTGTGAAAGTTAAAAAAACAAAACATCAAGGGGTTCCCTGGTGGTCCAGTGGGTAAGGACACCACCTTGCAGTGCAAAGGACGCAGGTTCAATCCCTGGCCTGGGAGGATCCCACGTGCCGTGGAGTGGCTGGACCGATGTGTCCAATGACTGAGCCGGAGCTCTGGAGTGCATGTGCCCAGAGCCGGTGCTCTGCGACAACAGAGGCCACCGCGATGGGAGGCCCACAGGAGCCAAAGAACAAAGATGGATGAAAATAGACAAATGAAAGACCAATAGAAGCGGCAGAAAAAACAACAACAACAAAACACCAAAAAACAAATGAAAACGATGGAAAGAGCTTGTGCGGATACTGAGGAGCATGAAACAAACTCTACTCAGAATACACAACAAAAGCGCTCAGAAAATCTACCATTCTCAGCAGATACTTAATAAACATCCACTGAGGGAACAACTCTGCCAGCTTTACTCTTCAGACAGGGTCTCCAGGGACTGTGCGTAGCCCTGATTCTGCCATGCAGCTGTTGCCAGCTCTGGCCATCTCACTGCGGAATTCACAAGGAAGCCTAGTGAAGCAGAAACCTCTCGAGCTCACTAAGAAACGACTCAGGCTGTTCACTGATGACGAAAGCCCCAAACTGCTCTACAGAGAAAACAGATTATCCATAAAGCCATAGAAACCAACAAGGCTTTACCATTTCAAACCTCCTTTCTTAAAAAAAGAAAAGAAAAAAAAAAAAAAAAACACTGTCCCAAGGAAGAGCGTGAGAGAAAGAAAATTCACAGAGAAGGTAAAGTCATCATGATGGGTATTTCTACCACATATGCCTAAACATAAGGGGAATTATTTTTCCTCAAAACATTTTCTCTAGCAGAGGAGGTCATCCTTATTTAAGTATTTATGAAGTTATAATAGTATTTGGGCACTCTTTCTCAATTGCCTTATTTATTTATTTTGCCATTTTCAATTGCTTCCTTTTTTAAAAACAAAATTTGGGGGAAGATACACTACCACAAAATAATATCCATCAATGGTAGTTTTAATGTTTGTAGAGGTCACTTGACAGAATCAGGAACAAAAGATTTTAAAATTTGGCATACCTTAGTAATTATAGTATTAGTAATTAGTATTAGAATACAACCACTGCGTCTTTGAATATAATTATATTCGAAAGTCACTTAAAAGGGCATAATAATACATAGTTACTTTGTGGAAACCATGCACATCCACCCACAGAAAGAACGGGTAAATAATACAGACACTGAGACACATATGGGGTCGTGCACCAGAGCATCATTATCTCAACTGAGATAGAAGTGAAAACCAGAGGGAAACCATGAAGACATGGGAAGACACTGAGTTGCAGCTGCACATGGAACAAGGTCCTCTAAAAAAAGGACCGAGATCTTAACTAGTCCAGCATGACAAAGGCAAAGAGACCCACGTCGAGATGGGGAGGTGAGGCAGAGATGTGGGTTCCTGAAGCCCCACCCCATGTGGTGGCCCACAACCGCTCTGGATCTCCCAAGCTGGAACTCCTCCCAGAGGAAAGGCTCTGCGCTGCACGCCAGGCATCCCAGCTGCTCAGGGAAGCCTCAGAGAGTGGACCCCCTAACGCCTGTCTTAGAAAAGCACTGGGGCAGATGTCCAAGGGGCGCAGAGGTACTGTAGGGAATGGAGAGTGTCCTTCTAAAGGCGTGCTGTGGTCTCAGTTACTAAGGATCCAGCACAAACACAGCAGCTGAGAAGCACCCAGTCGAACGGAGGAAGAGTCACCTGCTAATCTTGAGGCATCTGCTGGTGGGGTTGGCAGCAGGGAACACTTTCCCTGGGGGCAGAGGCACTGGAGGAAGACCCTGCACTCTCCCACTACCCGACAGCACAGCTGGTTAAACTCAGATACAGAATGCCCCCACTGCCTTGCTAAGGCCAGCGGCTGCAGCGCTCCACCACGCGCTGGCTGGAGCCAGCACACCCAGGAGGCCGCAGCATTCTCCTGGCCCCCTGCTGAAGTGGGCACGTGCACCGAGACACCGCATGCCAGAGCTGCTGGCGGCGTGATGTCAAGGTACCTTTGTGCTGCCCTGGTAAAACCAGCAACGTCCCTTGCCAGGTCTTCTCCCCAGCCGCCTCCCTCAAGCAGGGGGCGTGTGCAATTCACACAGGGGATGCCGCTTGATCACCTGGCTCTGGTGGCCAAACGGGCTTGAATTCTGGGGCTCCAACAGAGGGTAACAATTGGAAAGACAATTCTTGGTAGGCAGCGACCAAGCAAAAAGAAAAGTGGGATAGCAATATTCATGTCAGACAGAATAGACTTTAAGACAGAGATTATGATAAAAGACAAAGAATTGCATTAAATAATAATAAAGGGGTAAATCCAACAAGAAGATGCAGCATTGGTAAATACATATGTACCTACTATAGAGTACCTACATATAAAGCAAATATTAACAGATTTAAAGGGAGAGACTGACCGAAACGCAACACTAGTAGGGGATTTTAACACTCCTTAACCAATGCATAGGCCCATCAGACAGAGAGTCAACAAGGAAACACCAGCAATAAGCAGCACATTAAACCAGATATACTTAATAGATAAATACAGAATAGTCCATTCAAAAGGAACAGAATATCCTTTCTTCTCAAGTGAACCTTGGACATTCTCCAGGATAGGCCACATCCTAAAATAAATTAAGAAGATGGATAATAGACACCAGCATGCTAGAAGCACCAGTCGAACGGAGGAAGGAGAGGTCAAACCTTCTAAAGGCGTGCTGTGGTCTCAGTTACTAAGGATCCAGCACAAACACAGCAGCTGAGAAGCACCCAGTCGAACGGAGGAAGAGTCACCTGCTAATCTTGAGGCATCTGCTGGTGGGGTTGGCAGCAGGGAACACTTTCCCTGGGGGCAGAGGCACTGGAGGAAGACCCTGCACTCTCCCACTACCCGACAGCACAGCTGGTTAAACTCAGATACAGAATGCCCCCACTGCCTTGCTAAGGCCAGCGGCTGCAGCGCTCCACCACGCGCTGGCTGGAGCCAGCACACCCAGGAGGCCGCAGCATTCTCCTGGCCCCCTGCTGAAGTGGGCACGTGCACCGAGACACCGCATGCCAGAGCTGCTGGCGGCGTGATGTCAAGGTACCTTTGTGCTGCCCTGGTAAAACCAGCAACGTCCCTTGCCAGGTCTTCTCCCCAGCCGCCTCCCTCAAGCAGGGGGCGTGTGCAATTCACACAGGGGATGCCGCTTGATCACCTGGCTCTGGTGGCCAAACGGGCTTGAATTCTGGGGCTCCAACAGAGGGTAACAATTGGAAAGACAATTCTTGGTAGGCAGCGACCAAGCAAAAAGAAAAGTGGGATAGCAATATTCATGTCAGACAGAATAGACTTTAAGACAGAGATTATGATAAAAGACAAAGAATTGCATTAAATAATAATAAAGGGGTAAATCCAACAAGAAGATGCAGCATTGGTAAATACATATGTACCTACTATAGAGTACCTACATATAAAGCAAATATTAACAGATTTAAAGGGAGAGACTGACCGAAACGCAACACTAGTAGGGGATTTTAACACTCCTTAACCAATGCATAGGCCCATCAGACAGAGAGTCAACAAGGAAACACCAGCAATAAGCAGCACATTAAACCAGATATACTTAATAGATAAATACAGAATAGTCCATTCAAAAGGAACAGAATATCCTTTCTTCTCAAGTGAACCTTGGACATTCTCCAGGATAGGCCACATCCTCAGCCACAAAACAAGTCTCAACACATTTAAGAAGATGGAATTAATCAAGCATCTTCTACAGTCACAACGATATGAACCTGAAATTGATTGCAAGAAGAAAACCTTAAAAAACCCCACAATTTTTGGAGATTAAACAACATATTGTGGAACAACCATCAGGTGAACAAAGAAATCAAAGGAGAAACAAAAACATGCCTAGAGACAAGTAAAATTGGAAATACGACATACCATAATCTACGGGATGAAGCAAAAGCAGTTCTGAGGAGAAAGCTCATAGTCACACTGGCGTACTCCAAGAAAAAAGAAAAGTTTCAAAGAAACTAACAACATAACCTGATAGGAAAGAGACTATAAAAAGAGGAACAAATAAAGTCCAGAGTTAGCAGAAGGAAGGAAATAATAAGGATCACATAAGAAATAAATGAAACTGAGGATAAGAAGACAACAAAGGAAATCAATGAAACTTAGGCTGGTTCTTAGAAAAGATAAAGAAAATTGACAAACCTTCAACTACACTCACCAAGAAAAAAGGAAGGAGAGCTCAAATAAAAATCAGAAATAAAAAAGAAGTTACCACAGAAATACAAAGGACCATAAGAGACTACAACAACCAATTATATGTGAACTAATTAGACAACCTAGAGAAAATGGATAAATTACTAGAATCTTAAAATCTTTTAAGACTAAATGAAGGAAAATTTAAAAATCTAAATAGATCAACCACTAGTAAGGAAATGTAATCAACAATCATAAACTTTCCAGCAAAGAAAAGTCCAGGACCAAACAGCTTCACTGGTGACGTCTAACATTCAAAGATTTAATACCTATCTTCCTCAGAATCCTCCAAAAAATTGAATGCCCCAACAAATTCTATAAAGCCAACACAACCCTAATAAGAAAAACATAAAAGGATACCACAAAAGAAAGGAACAAAGAAAATAAAAAAGAAAGAAAATTATAGGCCAATATCCCCTATGTACATAGATGCAAAATTACCAATAAAATTTAGCAAAAGTAAACAATACATTAAAATATCATATATCATGATCAAGTGGAATTTTACTCCAGGCATTCAAAAACTGTTCAAAACATTCAAATCAATCTTACACACCACACCAACAAAATGAAGCGTAAAAATCATATAATCATGTCAATAGACGAAGGAAAACATTTGACAAAATTCAACACCCAGTTATGGTAAAAAGTCTCAACAAAAGGAGTGGATATAGAAAGAATGTTCCTCAACATAATAAGGCTGTATATGACAAGTCCATAGCTAACATCATTCTCACTGGTGACAAACTGAAAGCATTTCCTCTAAGATCAGAAACAAAACACGGATGATCACCCCACCCACTTCAATTTAACAGAACACTGGAAGTCCTTTACAGAGCTGTTAGGCAAGGAAACAAAATAAGTCATCCAAAGTAAAACTGTCACTATTTGCAGATGGCATGATTTTATATACAGAAAACCCTAAAAAATGCCACAAAAAACTGTTAGAACTAAAGCAAATCCAGTAAAGTGTAGGGTACAAAATCAATACACAAAAGTCAATTGAATTTCTGTACACTAACAACTATCAGAAAGAAATTTTTTTTTAAACTTCATTTACAATGGCACCAAAGCAAAACACTGGTGGAGGGAAGACCCTAGGTCGCCGACAAAAGAAACTGAAAAGGATGCAATTAAATGGAAAGATATTCTGTGCTTATGGATTGGGAGAATTAATATTGTCACAGTATCCATATTACTTACATAATATACAGATTTAACACAATCCCTATCAAAATGCCAACATTTATTTTTACACAAGCAGAAAAATATATCCAAAAATTTACATAGAACCACAAAAGACACTAAATAGTCAAACCAATCTTGAGAAAGAACAAAGCTTAAAGTATCACTCTCTCTGATTCTAACCTATATTACAAAACTTTAAAAATAAAAAAAAAGTATGGTATTGGCATAAAAACAAACTCATAGATAAATGAAACAGAATAGAGTACCCACAAATTAAAACCACCCATATACATTCAATTCGTTTACAACAAAGGAGGCAAGAATATACAGTGGGAATGGATGGTCTCTTCATAAATACTGTTGGGAAAACTTTGACAGCCATATGCAAAAGAATAAAACTAGACAACTCTTCGACACCATACACAAAAATCAGCTTAGTAGGGATTAAAGACTGAATGTCAGACCTAAAACTGTAAAACCCCTAGAAGAAAATGTAAGCAGTAAACTACTTGACAGTGGTCTTGGTGATGGAATTTTGGATCTGACTCTAAAAGCAAAGGCAAAAAACCCAAAAATAAACAAGTAGGACTACATAAAGCTAGAAAGGTTTCACACAATAAAGAAAACCAACGAAATGAAAAGAAACCCACTGAATGGGATCAAACAGTTGCAAACCATATATCTGAAAAGGAATTAATATCCAAAATATATAAAGAAATTTGGAAAACAATAGCGTGAAATAACAATCCCACACACAATCCAATTAAAAGATGGACAAGGTCTACATAGGTATTTTTCCAGAGAAGACACACTGACAGCCAACAGGCACATAATTAATTATAAAGGAAATACAAATCAAAACCACAGTGAAAGGTCATCTCACATCTATTAGAATGGCCATTATGAAAAGGGAACACTGGTGCCACAAAAACTGTTAGGGAAGTACAAAAACTAGATTTCTGTACACTAACAACTATCAGAAAGAAATTTTTTAAACTTCATTTACAATGGCACCAAAGCAAAACACTGGTGGAGGGAAGACCCTAGGTCGCCGACAAAAGAAACTGAAAAGGATGCAATTAAATGGAAAGATATTCTGTGCTTATGGATTGGGAGAATTAATATTGTCACAGTATCCATATTACTTACATAATATACAGATTTAACACAATCCCTATCAAAATGCCAACATTTATTTTTACACAAGCAGAAAAATATATCCAAAAATTTACATAGAACCACAAAAGACACTAAATAGTCAAACCAATCTTGAGAAAGAACAAAGCTTAAAGTATCACTCTCTCTGATTCTAACCTATATTACAAAACTTTAAAAATAAAAAAAAAGTATGGTATTGGCATAAAAACAAACTCATAGATAAATGAAACAGAATAGAGTACCCACAAATTAAAACCACCCATATACATTCAATTCGTTTACAACAAAGGAGGCAAGAATATACAGTGGGAATGGATGGTCTCTTCATAAATACTGTTGGGAAAACTTTGACAGCCATATGCAAAAGAATAAAACTAGACAACTCTTCGACACCATACACAAAAATCAGCTTAGTAGGGATTAAAGACTGAATGTCAGACCTAAAACTGTAAAACCCCTAGAAGAAAATGTAAGCAGTAAACTACTTGACAGTGGTCTTGGTGATGGAATTTTGGATCTGACTCTAAAAGCAAAGGCAAAAAACCCAAAAATAAACAAGTAGGACTACATAAAGCTAGAAAGGTTTCACACAATAAAGAAAACCAACGAAATGAAAAGAAAACCCACTGAATGGGATCAAACAGTTGCAAACCATATATCTGAAAAGGAATTAATATCCAAAATATATAAAGAAATTTGGAAAACAATAGCGTGAAATAACAATCCCACACACAATCCAATTAAAAGATGGACAAGGTCTACATAGGTATTTTTCCAGAGAAGACACACTGACAGCCAACAGGCACATAATTAATTATAAAGGAAATACAAATCAAAACCACAGTGAAAGGTCATCTCACATCTATTAGAATGGCCATTATGAAAAAGAGAAGAAGTAGCAAATGTTGGCAAGAAAGTGGAGAAAAGGGAACCTTCCTCTACTCCTGGTGGGAATACACATTGGTGCAGTCCCCGTGGAAGATAGTGTGGAGGTTCCTCAAGAGACTAGACATAGCACTTCAGTATGATTCAGCAATTTCACTTCTGGATACCTATCTAAAGGAAATGAAAACACTAATGCAAAAAGACAGCTGCAACTGCCAGGTTCACTGCAGCGTTATCGACAGCAGCCAAAATATAGAAACAACTCCGTGTGTATGGACAGACGGATAAAAAAGTCATACATACACACGAGGGAATATTACTGCGTCATAAAAAAGAACTAAGTCTTGCCGACCTAAATTAGTAGACCTAAAGGGAATTATGGAAGCAAAGTAACACGGATAGAGAAAGACAAATGCCATATGACTTCACTTAACATGTGGAATCTACAAAACAGAACAAAAGACCAAAGCAGCATGAACCAAGATCACAGACACAGGGGATGGAACGGGGGCTGCTGAGGAAGGGCAGGGTACCAGGCGCTGCGTCAGGAAAGCCTGGCGTCCGGCTCCAAAACACGAATCATGAGAGCGTAAAAGATACAGACTACTCCATAGGCTAGATGAATGTCGTAATTTTAAATTGTTAAATTGCCTGTTACAATTGGAATAGAATTGTTTTTGAAACATGAAATTGGAAAAATGCACAGTCAACATCAATATTAATGTATGTAGAATTAAATGAGCATATGTAGCTAAGTGAATTAAATATTAACATATGGTTATGTCTACAGTAAAGTTCATAGTTCACGAGGGCAGAAGTACTTGTAGATTTTGCTTGTTGCTGGATATGCGTCAGGCAGTTTGGCACATACTGAGCATTCAGTAAGAGCTTACCAAATGACCAACTACAAGCAGCTTAAAACTCTCCTTTGGTTTCTCACTTGGAGTGAATTTTCTTATTGTCAGGATATTATCACATATAAACATATATGGTAGTTCATACTTTCACTGAGTTAGAGGGATGGATTCATGCAGGAACAAAAATGAAAACAGCTTACCCTGCATAAGATCTGTTTATGCTATCTGTAACAATTCCAGTATTTCTTAATCTCTCTTTTAAAATGTTAGTATCATTTTCAAAATACCTAGGTCCTTCTACTATGAAACATACTGTAAATTAAACCAATTAAATTTATTGCATAGAACCTAGATATTTTATAGGCAAATATTCCAGAAGTAGACAATATGAGCCCTTCAAAACTTACTCTTTTTTCTCTGTTGTTTTCATAAAGGACAGTGGATTTTTCTACCTATATGGGAGCAATGACCCAAATTGTGTTGTAACTAGACTTATCTGGCTTGATCCATTTGGAAGGACTGCCTCCCAACCACAAAAATTAATGAAATAAGCCAACTTTTAGACAACTTCAAGGAAAAATAAAATGTTATAAGTTATAGTTTCCTCAGCAGTAATAAAAGGGGAATTGGAATAATTAGTTTATAAAGACCATGCTAGCTCTAAACCTTCCATACTTCTAAGCTCCTTGCCGGCATTTCAGTGGATATGCTACAAAACAGAACAAAAGACCAAAGCAGCATGAACCAAGATCACAGACACAGGGGATGGAACGGGGGCTGCTGAGGAAGGGCAGGGTACCAGGCGCTGCGTCAGGAAAGCCTGGCGTCCGGCTCCAAAACACGAATCATGAGAGCGTAAAAGATACAGACTACTCCATAGGCTAGATGAATGTCGTAATTTTAAATTGTTAAATTGCCTGTTACAATTGGAATAGAATTGTTTTTGAAACATGAAATTGGAAAAATGCACAGTCAACATCAATATTAATGTATGTAGAATTAAATGAGCATATGTAGCTAAGTGAATTAAATATTAACATATGGTTATGTCTACAGTAAAGTTCATAGTTCACGAGGGCAGAAGTACTTGTAGATTTTGCTTGTTGCTGGATATGCGTCAGGCAGTTTGGCACATACTGAGCATTCAGTAAGAGCTTACCAAATGACCAACTACAAGCAGCTTAAAACTCTCCTTTGGTTTCTCACTTGGAGTGAATTTTCTTATTGTCAGGATATTATCACATATAAACATATATGGTAGTTCATACTTTCACTGAGTTAGAGGGATGGATTCATGCAGGAACAAAAATGAAAACAGCTTACCCTGCATAAGATCTGTTTATGCTATCTGTAACAATTCCAGTATTTCTTAATCTCTCTTTTAAAATGTTAGTATCATTTTCAAAATACCTAGGTCCTTCTACTATGAAACATACTGTAAATTAAACCAATTAAATTTATTGCATAGAACCTAGATATTTTATAGGCAAATATTCCAGAAGTAGACAATATGAGCCCTTCAAAACTTACTCTTTTTTCTCTGTTGTTTTCATAAAGGACAGTGGATTTTTCTACCTATATGGGAGCAATGACCCAAATTGTGTTGTAACTAGACTTATCTGGCTTGATCCATTTGGAAGGACTGCCTCCCAACCACAAAAATTAATGAAATAAGCCAACTTTTAGACAACTTCAAGGAAAAATAAAATGTTATAAGTTATAGTTTCCTCAGCAGTAATAAAAGGGGAATTGGAATAATTAGTTTATAAAGACCATGCTAGCTCTAAACCTTCCATACTTCTAAGCTCCTTGCCGGCATTTCAGTGGATGTAAAGTAAGACTCTTCGTGTAATTTGCTAGTTGTGTCCTGTAAGTTGAGCACTTACCTCCTTTAAGACTATCATTTACCCAGTTAAGGATGGATACGTAATTTCTGATAAAAGCCAATCTGAAATCACTACACAGCCAGCCTTACAAGAAGTCTGTGACTGTTCTCCACATCATACAAACTCCAGAGGATCCTGACCTCTCAGCTCGCTTGTGCATTCCGTCGGCCTGTCCTTCATCATGAGTAATTGCCAGAAAAACAGAGCGTGGCTGGAATGCCAACGGAGTCACTGAAATGCTTGCCCCTCACCGTATACCGAATGCTTCCTGGGTGCCAGTCCTGACGTGGGCTCCTAGAGAGGGAACACCTGCCTGCCTCACGGAGAGCTCCCCGCACCACGGGGAATCCGAAAGGAGGAAGGCCCAGTCCTGAGCAACGGATTCTGGGAATGCTGGTTCTCCTTTCACGTGCGGCATTTAGGAGGTCCGTGACATTCACACACGTCAAGAAGCAACAGGGAGCGCACGGCGCGGAGTAATAGGCCAGGGCTCTGGACTGGGACGTCTCGACATGGTTGGGGAAATTGCACTAGACGAACTCCAGGATGTCTTCCAATTCTAAAATTTCACAGTACTTTCTCTTTTTACTTTCTTTAATAATAATAATAATAACTCCTGCATACACTCGTGAAGGTGCCGTGTCACACTGCAGTCGTTCAGTCTGCATTTTTGTTCTGGTGAGGCCTCCTCACACCAGCTCTCCTCAGTAACCCTCAGGAGTCACGTCAGGCATGAGCACTAATGCCTCCCCAGGTTCGGATGGATGATCCTGCTTCCCTGCTGTCATGGCAACATGTACACACAAATGGAAGTATGATACAGTAAAGTGTGTTTGAAGGCCTTTGGGGAGAAAAATAAAGCTATTTTCTATTTACATCATTTCAAATTTAACACCTATTTAATAAACCAATTTCAGCCATGGTTGCTGCCATGGCTGCTGCGATGGCTGGGGTCCCGGGGGTCAGCGACCCTTTCTTTGGTTTGCAGCTGCACCTGTGTGCACACCTTACTGGAACCGTCAGGCTCCCTGACCCCAGACTGCACCACAAAGCCACGGTAGCCAGCGGCATCAGCACAAAAACAGATCAACGGGACAAGACGACCAGACAGCCCAGGGATAAACCCACACGCCCACAGCCAGCCATCACTGACGAAGAGGCGAGAACACACAGGAGAGAGGCGGCCACAAGAGGCGCCAGGAAGCCGGATGGCTCCAGGCCGAAGGACACCAGGACACCCCCAGACCCAGGCATAAACCCCACAGGGGCCGAGACCAAACTCAAGGCCAGAAACGACAAAACCCCAGAGAAAGCCACCGGCGGAACCCTCCCCAACAGAAACCGCAGCAAGACGCTCTCAGCCCAGCTCCCCAAACAGAACCGCAAGGCAAGACTGCACTATGGTCAGCCTCATGGGCTCCTAGGGGGCAACGGAGAGCTCCCGCACCACGGGAATCGAGGAGGAAGGCCCAGTCCTGGGAATGCTGGTTCTCCTTTCACGTGGCATTTAGGAGGTCCGTGACATTCACACACGTCAAGAAGCAACAGGGAGCGCACGGCGCGGAGTAATAGGCCAGGGCTCTGGACTGGGACGTCTCGACATGGTTGGGGAAATTGCACTAGACGAACTCCAGGATGTCTTCCAATTCTAAAATTTCACAGTACTTTCTCTTTTTACTTTCTTTAATAATAATAATAATAACTCCTGCATACACTCGTGAAGGTGCCGTGTCACACTGCAGTCGTTCAGTCTGCATTTTTGTTCTGGTGAGGCCTCCTCACACCAGCTCTCCTCAGTAACCCTCAGGAGTCACGTCAGGCATGAGCACTAATGCCTCCCCAGGTTCGGATGGATGATCCTGCTTCCCTGCTGTCATGGCAACATGTACACACAAATGGAAGTATGATACAGTAAAGTGTGTTTGAAGGCCTTTGGGGAGAAAAATAAAGCTATTTTCTATTTACATCATTTCAAATTTAACACCTATTTAATAAACCAATTTCAGCCATGGTTGCTGCCATGGCTGCTGCGATGGCTGGGGTCCCGGGGGTCAGCGACCCTTTCTTTGGTTTGCAGCTGCACCTGTGTGCACACCTTACTGGAACCGTCAGGCTCCCTGACCCCAGACTGCACCACAAAGCCACGGTAGCCAGCGGCATCAGCACAAAAACAGATCAACGGGACAAGACGACCAGACAGCCCAGGGATAAACCCACACGCCCACAGCCAGCCATCACTGACGAAGAGGCGAGAACACACAGGAGAGAGCGGCGGCCCGCGCAAGAGGCGCCAGGAAGCCGGATGGCTCCAGGCCGAAGGACACCAGGACACCCCCAGACCCAGGCATAAACCCCACAGGGGCCGAGACCAAACTCAAGGCCAGAAACGACAAAACCCCAGAGAAAGCCACCGGCGGAACCCTCCCCAACAGAAACCGCAGCAAGACGCTCTCAGCCCAGCTCCAAAGCGCTGGAAACTGCACTCACGCTCATAAACTCTTTCTGAAGCAAAGGGCAGCCGATGCCCATGCCTTCTGGTCCGCCGGCAGCAGGATATTGGTGCCATACCTGACCATCACTGGCGCTTCAGGGAGAGGCCCCAGCAGCCGCCGACAGGTCCTCCGGGCAGGAGTCCCCGGCCTCCGGCGCGTCTTCAGGCCCGGCTGGCGGGCTGGGCTCCCTGTCGGCTGCGGGCCGCCGGAGCCGCGGCTCTCGCAGGAGCCCACGCGGCAGCCGGGGGAGGCCGGGGTCGGCGAGGGGCGGGGTGCCCAGCGTCTCGCACGGGAACACGCTGCGGATGGGGAAGCAATGAGAGTGGAGGCCGTGAGTGCGTGCATTTTTCTGAATTAGGATTTTCTCTAGATAAATGCCCAGGAGGAGGCCTGCAGTAGCTCTCCTTCTAGACCTCTGAGGAACCTCCGTGCTGTTGGCGATAGCGGCTGCAGCCATTTACATTCCCACCAGCCATGCGGGTGGATCCCAACGGAAGGGACTTGGAGAGCTTATTCTACATTGAGCACTGCGCTGAGCCCCGAGGAATCAGGTCAGGGCACGTCCCCATCTTTACGTTGCTCACTATCTTGTAGAAAGGAAAGGCGTACAATCAAGTAGCTGTTTTTATTTTCCGGAAGATCTATTACAATGCTGTGGGAGGCAATGTTTTATAAAGGGAAAGACTCAACTGCAGGGGTATTAGGAATGACTTCACAGAGCAAAACAAATACTTAAATAGCTTTAAAAAACCTAGAGGACACTCATATGCATGGTCAGGAATCTAGACGCAATCCTGAAGGACAGTGTTTCTGAAAATGCGGGCAAATCACTTGGGCTACTATATAAAGATGCAACTTCCGGGCCTGACCTTACAAATCCAACATTAGAATCTCTGCAGTGCAGACTAAGGCTTTCTAACCTCAGGGACTTGCTAACATTTGCATTTAGTATTACCTTGTATTTAGTAACAGGATAACATCAGAGGGTTCAAAAGGGGGTTATGGTAACATGAAGTAATTTTTTTTTTTGACCTCTTTTATTGGTTTTTTATTTATTGGTTTTCATCTATCTTCTTTCTTTGGCCTGTGTGGGCCTCCCATTGCAGTGGCCTCTCTTGTTGCAGAGCACCAGTCCTGGGCGCATGAGCTCCAGAGAGCTGGCTCACAATTGGACACACTGGTCCAGCCGCTCTGCAGCACGTGGGAGCTTCCCAAGCCAGGGATCGAACCAGTGCCCCTTGCGCTGCAAGGTGGACTGTTTACTCACTGGACCACCAAGGAAGCCCCCATGAAGCAATTTTTAATTCACGCTTTGGCCTCTGCTCAGTCAACTCTCTTAACCAACTGTTCTCTTCTAGATTCTCCTTAACTTCCTCCCCATCCTGGGCTTCATAAGCAGCAGCTCACCATGGCCTTCTGAAATCCCTACGACTTCTGCCAGGCATCTGACTTCCACACCTCAGTTGCTAGGGATCACAGTTTCACTAAAAGAGCTGATTCAACCATGCACCCAGATTCCATTCTACCCATGCCACTCCATCCTAACCCAGACTTTGGTCTTCTTAGCTCATGTGCATGAAGCCCTTGGCTTGCTACCTGAACCTGCGACTTCATACTTTCTTCCTCTAAGATCAGTTCTGTCTTCAGCAGATATCCTCCACTGGTACCAATAAAGTAACTCTTCTGTTGATTTTACATAATTACATATAAGAAGAGTTAAACAAGAACATTTTATATGGATACACGGGGTGGGAAACATTTGACAATAACATAAGAATAATCTAGAAATAATTTCTGTGCCGGGGAGAGAGAGAAGCCCTTTTATAATTGCATCCTACTGGGAAGCGTTTTTCCATCAAAGGAAAAAAAATACTCCTTTTCAGTGCAGATGGAAAGAGTTCAGAGTTGCAAGCACTGAGAACAAGGAGAGCAAGTTACAATAAAACCCTCAGAGAGAAAAGTCCTCAGATGAGCAGACATTAGAAAAGCAAGTTTCCTTCGATTTCCAGAACTGAAGTGAAATGCATAGCAGGTATTAATCAAAGGAGAACGCTATGCACATATCAGTTACTGAAGATATTATCAACATGAACTCTGAACACTGCTAAGAAAGAACTGAAATGTTTCTGCTGTTAGGATGAAAAGGGTCACCATTCAAACAGAGACGCTTGGGACGGGGAACAGACTCGGTTTAGAAAAGGCTCAGCGAATGACCAAAAACCAAAACTTAAGAAAAAGATAGCAGGACAGAGATATTTACCAAAGGTTTCCACCAGTTTTTTTAATTGAAAGTGCACGAAAAATTTAACATCAGAAGAGCATCAGCCTCCTCAGAAGCTCTCTGCAGTTACAGGCCCGAGGAGTCTTAGGAAAGAAAGAGAGCGACTACAGTGTGAAGGCTGCTCTCTCCCCACCCCTCATCCTATTCTGACGAACCCACAGGAGACAGAGTTAATTACTCCACAGGGTCATCCTGATAGAGAGAAAAGCAGTTCCTAGTTTTCTGGCATAACCTGTAGCCAAGAGTTCAGACACAATGGCAGATCTGAGATTTGAATTCACATCTCCATTACAAAATCTTCCATTCCCCATATATACCAGGTTTTCTGCCATATATATCTAAAAATTCACATCCTGCCTGGCATTAGTATGAAAAGAATTTCTGGGCTTTTATTTAGGGGCTTTTTTTTTTTTTTTTTTTCCAATTTGGGGTTTGCATTTTTGGTGGCTGAAAAATGTTTCAAAGTGTTAGGTAAATAATTCTAGAGAAAGAGAAGTTTTGTAATTAAAGGGACTGATTTAGAGTTGGAGATCCTCCGAGGAAGACAGCTCGTGAGGTCTGAGAACCCTGAAGAACTGAACTCCCTGCCCAGTCTCGTCTTTCAAGTAGAATTGACTGTGTGTTGAGGCAATTAAAGCTTCGCCTCTGATAAGAAGCGAGGAGGATAAGCAGCCCAGCTACAGAAGTGTCCAAGGACGAAGCTGTCAGCGGAGGGAAGTCGATGTGAGATAAGAGCCCTTGGAGAGATGGCTGGTTCAGGACGGCCAATGGGAAGTCCATGGCCCAGGCTCCGTTGCAGCCTCGAGCCCCCGTCCCTAGGCTGACCCGTCTTCTGCCTCAGTTTCCACAGCCACAACCTGAGGGGACTGAGTCACACAGCCCTCGAAGCCTCAAGCCCTGGATCCATAAACCCTGTGCAGTGACCATCCCAGGGTTAATCCAGGTGCTTTCTCATTGAGAAACCACAGCACTCGAGTATCATTAATCGGAGACTTAATTAATAGCACGCAGTTTTCCTAGAACGACATTCTGGCCAAAAAAAAATGCACTGTTGATTTTTCTCTAGTCTCAGTTATCCAAAGCTAAGGAAATAAGAGAGGCTCATGCCCTGTCTTCACCATCTGGGATTCCTGGGACAGTGCCAGCTTTATGGATTATATTGAGTCACCCATTCCCAGCATGATATGAAATTTCTAGAATTTTGCCATCCAAACAGTATCTCCATGCTGCTATTTGCGGCACGTTACTGCCAGAGGTGTTTTCAGCTTTTTGCCCTGGAAAATGTGCCCCTGGCATCTGTGCCAACAGAGAGGTCCACTCCACAGGAGCAACAGAAATCAGGACACAGCTGATTCCCGTAGGAATGCGGAAAATGCAGCACTGTGAGTATTTCTACTCAGCCTGAATAAAACAGGGGTAACCAGACTGCCCCTTTAAGCTCCTTCGATGCATAGGTCCTAGGAAGTAATATTCTGTTCCCAAGTGAGTTGGACCAATTGTTTCTGCTAGCTTTCTTTGTGGTTGTTGCTGTTTTAATTCTATTGGAATAGAGTTGATTTACAGTATTATACTAGTTTCATGTGTACAGCAAAGTGAATCAGTTACATGTGTACCTACATCCACTCTTTTTCAGATTATTTTCCCACAAAGGCCATTGTGGAGTACTGAGTAGAGGTCCCTGACCTGCACAGTAGGTTCTCATTGGCTATCTATTTTATACGTTAGTATCAGTCGTGCATGTAGGCCGAGTCCAGCCTCTCAGTTCATCCCACTCCCATTTCCCCTCTTGGTTTCCATATGTCACTCACAGTGCTTTTTGTCTTTACTTCTGGTTTGCAAATAAGATCATCTACACCAATAGAGGAATGGATAAAGAAGATATGACATATTTATATATATATACACACACACATACATAGAGAGAGAGAGACACACACACGTGTGTATGTGTGTGTGCACAATGCAGTATTACTCAGCCATAAAAAGGCATCCTCGGGTTGTCTGTGGGATGTAAACGAGGTAAATGAGCTCACACCTCAAGCGCCTGGAGGCAGCTGCCACAGGCACTCTAACCTCCCTCAGAGGCTGAATCTCTGACTCCTCGTGAGAGTGCACAGACAGTACCGAAGGAGATCTTTCAAACTGAAACATATTCAAGCTTAAAAACTCATTCCGTAAGTAAAGCGCCTTTGGGAACGCGGCTTCCAAATTTGGAAAAATGCACTGTTGATTTTTCTAGCTCAGAAAAGGGGCTCATGCCCTGTCTTCACCATCTGGGATTCCTGGGACAGTGCCAGCTTTATGGATTATATTGAGTCACCCATTCCCAGCATGATATGAAATTTCTAGAATTTTGCCATCCAAACAGTATCTCCATGCTGCTATTTGCGGCACGTTACTGCCAGAGGTGTTTTCAGCTTTTTGCCCTGGAAAATGTGCCCTGGCATCTGTGCCAACAGAGAGGTCCACTCCACAGGAGCAACAGAAATCAGGACACAGCTGATTCCCGTAGGAATGCGGAAAATGCAGCACTGTGAGTATTTCTACTCAGCCTGAATAAAACAGGGGTAACCAGACTGCCCCTTTAAGCTCCTTCGATGCATAGGTCCTAGGAAGTAATATTCTGTTCCCAAGTGAGTTGGACCAATTGTTTCTGCTAGCTTTCTTTGTGGTTGTTGCTGTTTTAATTCTATTGGAATAGAGTTGATTTACAGTATTATACTAGTTTCATGTGTACAGCAAAGTGAATCAGTTACATGTGTACCTACATCCACTCTTTTTCAGATTATTTTCCCACAAAGGCCATTGTGGAGTACTGAGTAGAGGTCCCTGACCTGCACAGTAGGTTCTCATTGGCTATCTATTTTATACGTTAGTATCAGTCGTGCATGTAGGCCGAGTCCAGCCTCTCAGTTCATCCCACTCCCATTTCCCCTCTTGGTTTCCATATGTCACTCACAGTGCTTTTTGTCTTTACTTCTGGTTTGCAAATAAGATCATCTACACCAATAGAGGAATGGATAAAGAAGATATGACATATTTATATATATATACACACACACATACATAGAGAGAGAGAGACACACACACGTGTGTATGTGTGTGTGTGCACAATGCAGTATTACTCAGCCATAAAAAGGCATCCTCGGGTTGTCTGTGGGATGTAAACGAGGTAAATGAGCTCACACCTCAAGCGCCTGGAGGCAGCTGCCACAGGCACTCTAACCTCCCTCAGAGGCTGAATCTCTGACTCCTCGTGAGAGTGCACAGACAGTACCGAAGGAGATCTTTCAAACTGAAACATATTCAAGCTTAAAAACTCATTCCGTAAGTAAAGCGCCTTTGGGAACGCGGCTTCCTTTCACCCACCATCAGCTCCCAAACCCACACACTCACACACCCGCCGCCCCTCCTTGACGATCCCTGTTATACAGAACCTGTTCCAGTTCAGAGTGTCTTAAGTCACAGTAAAGAATATGAATTTGGTTTTAATTTTATGGTTTTTTTTCCTGACAATGTGGCTTATTTGAAAAACAAACAAAAAGCCCTACAGTGAATCTAGTTTACTTAGAAAAAACATACAATGTTAACAGGTTACATGCAATTTCTATCAATTACAGAACGCTACAATAATTACTTGGCCTCTCCCATAGTCAGCTTTTTGATCTTAGCATGGGGGATCAGCCCCCATCCTCATCGGATTATTGTAAATGCTAAATGAGATAATCTCAATCAAAAGCATTTCATGAGCTAGAAAGAAATACATATAGATGTTATAGGTAGATATATGTTTTGGATATTCCTGGTGACTCCGTGGTAAAGAATATGCCAGCCAACGCAGCAGACGTGGGTTTGATCCTTGGGTTGGGAAAATCCCCTGGAGATGGGAATGGCCACCCACTACAACTAGTCTTGTTAGCAAATTCCATGGACAGAGAAGCCTGGAAGGCTATAGTCCACGGGGCTGCAAAAGAGTCAGACAGTACTGAGCGACTAAATAACAACACATACAGACATACATATGTCTGTGTGTGTATAATATATGCAAATGTGTGTGTATATATACATATGTATATATATACACGCACACACATACATACATATTGCTTGGAGATATGATTTTGCTTTTATACCATTTATCCTCAGAACTCAGAAGAGTGTGAAATATAAATGTACTGTATGAAAGAGTGTGTACTAATCCATAGTCTGGGCTTTGAACTATTCCAGGACTTTTATTTGTTTTATTCTGTCTAGGTACAGAAAGGCCCGTAAAGAATTTCTTTCTTTTGTGCTTCTTCTTTGGAACCCATTCCTAAGAGCAGTGCTGCCAAGACAGAGGGTGCTGTCTCTGTGACCCTTGTTTCACACTGTCAAGTTACTCTCCAAACCGACAAGAATACATGCTCATGACCACTTTGCTTGTCCACAGCGGAATGATTTCTTTTATCATTTTGCTAATCAAATAGATGCCATGATGGTAATCAAGCTTGGGAGAATATCTTCTAAGTGGACTCAAGGGCGATTGGGACAGATTATTTACCCCTGGAGTTGGTGTAGTGCATTCAAAATACATTGCTATGTTGTTGGTAGATTTAGCTGCTTCATAGCCATTTAAAACTTGAATTCCCTCGGTTGCTAACAAGCCTAGACACGCATCAAGGTGTCCACACATCCATATGAAACATACGGACACTGGACCGAAAAGCTGCATGGGAGCCCGCGAGGGAAGTAAATACGTGATTCCAAAGGCTGCCTCAAAAGTCACCACCAGGCTTCCCCTGGTGGTCCAGTGGGTATGGATACCGCCTTGCAGTGCAAGGGGTGCCGGTTCAATCCCTGGCCTGGGAAGATCCCACGTGCCGTGGAGTGGCTGGACCGATGTGTCCAATTACCGAGCCGGAGCTCTGGAGCGCATGCGCCCAGAGCCTGTGCTCTGCGACAACAGAGGCCACTGCGATGGGAGGCCCACAGAAGCTAAAGAACAAAGACAGATGAAAATAGAGAAATGAAAGACCAATAGAAGTGGCCCGCCCACCCCCTCCCTCCCCCCTCCCACCCCCTAAAAAGATAAATAAATAAATTAAAAAAAAAGAAGTCACCGCCAACCAGCGGCGTGGAGCAACAGAAACTCATTCTCTCACAATGCTGGGGGTCTGAAGTGGGAATCAAGGGGTCAGAGGAGCTGCCTTCTCCTCAAAGCCTCTAGAGGAGCATGTTTCCTTCTCGCTCCAGCTTCTGGGAGCGTCAGGAAGCCCTCGGCTCATGGCAGCCTTACTCCAGGGCCTGCCTCCCCCTTCACACGGCCCTCTCTGCTGTGTCCACCTGTCTCTCCTCTCTGTGTTTCATCCGGGGACCGCCGCCATTGGACAGTCCAGGATGGCTTTCTCAAGAGTCCTAATTACATCGGCAGAGAGCTCTTTTCCAATCAAGATCACATTCACAGGTTCTGGAGGTTAGAACATGGTCACACTCACTGAAGGACACTATTCAACTGACTACAAAAGACATCAATGATAAAAGAGACAAGGAAAGGAATCCTGCGTGGTCATGCACGTGAGAACTCAGAACCATGAACTTAACCAACTACTAGCGTCCATTTTTCTCTGTCAGAATAACTGATGGGGTTCCTGTCTCCACAACCAGTCAGTGACTGGCCCAGCCGTGGGCGGGTCCTGCCCACCCTCCTGCCTGCCCTCCCGCTCCACCACGCAAGCTTATGCAGGGCTATGTGTCACTTAAGGTTTACAACAGGATGGTATCCCACATGGACACACTGTGCTGTGATCACCACAACAGAGGGGGCGCGTCCATCTCCTCACAGAGCGGCCACTGTGCGTGTGCATGTGTGTGTGTGCACATGTGCACAGATTTGCTAAATCTACTCTTTTAGGAACAGAAAGAAAAATGTTGGAAGAAAAAAAAAATTAAATCTCAAAGAGATATGTATCAGAGTATAGGACATCACACACACAAATCAACATATATGGAACAGCAGAAGAGAAAGGAATAATATTCACAGAGGTCACAGTTGGAATCCATATTCACTACACTACCATTAAGTGTCTAAACTGACTTAGAGACCACTCCTCAGTCTCGGGGTCCTGCTTCCACTTTGCCCCTGGGACCCACCCCAGCATCTCTGCTCCTGGACCCCCACCCCAGGTTTCAGTCCTGCCGGGCCTAACCAAAGAAACCCGGGGGTGGAGCAACAGAAACTCATTCTCTCACAATGCTGGGGGTCTGAAGTGGGAATCAAGGGGTCAGAGGAGCTGCCTTCTCCTCAAAGCCTCTAGAGGAGCATGTTTCCTTCTCGCTCCAGCTTCTGGGAGCGTCAGGAAGCCCTCGGCTCATGGCAGCCTTACTCCAGGGCCTGCCTCCCCCTTCACACGGCCCTCTCTGCTGTGTCCACCTGTCTCTCCTCTCTGTGTTTCATCCGGGGACCGCCGCCATTGGACAGTCCAGGATGGCTTTCTCAAGAGTCCTAATTACATCGGCAGAGAGCTCTTTTCCAATCAAGATCACATTCACAGGTTCTGGAGGTTAGAACATGGTCACACTCACTGAAGGACACTATTCAACTGACTACAAAAGACATCAATGATAAAAGAGACAAGGAAAGGAATCCTGCGTGGTCATGCACGTGAGAACTCAGAACCATGAACTTAACCAACTACTAGCGTCCATTTTTCTCTGTCAGAATAACTGATGGGGTTCCTGTCTCCACAACCAGTCAGTGACTGGCCCAGCCGTGGACGGGTCCTGCCCACCCTCCTGCCTGCCCTCCCGCTCCACCACGCAAGCTTATGCAGGGCTATGTGTCACTTAAGGTTTACAACAGGATGGTATCCCACATGGACACACTGTGCTGTGATCACCACAACAGAGGGGGCGCGTCCATCTCCTCACAGAGCGGCCACTGTGCGTGTGCATGTGTGTGTGTGCACATGTGCACAGATTTGCTAAATCTACTCTTTTAGGAACAGAAAGAAAAATGTTGGAAGAAAAAAAAAATTAAATCTCAAAGAGATATGTATCAGAGTATAGGACATCACACACACAAATCAACATATATGGAACAGCAGAAGAGAAAGGAATAATATTCACAGAGGTCACAGTTGGAATCCATATTCACTACACTACCATTAAGTGTCTAAACTGACTTAGAGACCACTCCTCAGTCTCGGGGTCCTGCTTCCACTTTTGCCCCTGGGACCCACCCCAGCATCTCTGCTCCTGGACTCACCCCTCAGTCCTGCCGGGCCAGACTGGTGGCTCTCTGCTCAGTCACTGCCTACCAGCCCTGTTACCATGGATCCACGTCACCGAGTCTCTCCCTTAGCCCATATTGACTTGGCCACCTGCAAAGATCGGTTCCCCCTTTGCTGACACTTCCCCGCCTGCCACAGTCAGTTTCTGGCTCCTCAGTGGTACCAGGTGTCACCCTGAATCCCAGCCTTGGTCAGAGCCGGGAGGACAGTTCACACTCAGATTAAGCACTAAGCCCTGAATTATCTCTAATTTATAGGAAAACGAAACCTGAAAGGTACGCATCTTCTGCCCATTCTGGACATAGTAATACCAAAGTTTAGAGAGAGTAATACCTTGCTAGAAAATGGTAGACCAGGAAAATGATCTACACCTTCCTACTATATGGACCACCCCCGGATTCTGTGGCTCCACTCTATTATTTCCACGATATTTACAGGTTATAGAGTCTAATAGTTTTCTATTTCCACATATCAAATTATCCATAAACTTACTGACTTAACACAACACAAATTTACTCCTATAGTTCTGTAGGTCAGAACGCTGCTGCAGGTCACGCTGGGCTAACCCCAGGCGCTGACGGGCCGCGTTCCTTCCTGAGGCTCACAGGAGAATCGGGTCTGTTGCCTTTTCGGCTTCTGGAGACCGCGCTGCCTTCCTGGGCCTACAGCCTCCTTTCGTGTTCAGGCTAGTTCAGCCTTCCTTCCGTTGCAGCCCTCTGACGCCGGCTCACCCTCTGACTCCCTCTGCCACTTTTAAAGACCAGGTGGTGGGACTTCCCGGGGGGCCCGTGGTTAAGACTTCAGCTTCCATCGCAGGCGGGGTGAGCTTGAGCCCTGGTCGGGGAGCTAAGATCCCACATGTCTCGTGGCCAAAATACCAAAACATAAAACAGAAGCAACGTTGTAACAGATTCTATAAAAACTTTAAAAAATGGTCTACATCAAAAAAAAAAAAACCTTAAAGAAAGAACATCACAGCACATCAGGAGCAGAACAGGGCACCTTAGTTTACAGACTTATCAAATAACACTCACAAAGTGGGCAAGATAATTTGCCAAAAGACATGATGGGATCCTACTGGGAAATGCCCACAGCTTCTGAGCAGCCAAGAACAACCCCCGCTGAAGAGGTTGGAGGGGACTGCACAGTACAAGTGGACAGTTCCCAGGGACAAGGGGGCCCTTGACGGGCCTGGACCTTCCTATCCCATCTCCCTTCTCATGCGTCCATCCAGTGAGCTCTGTGTCTGTGAGACATCAGAGACTTGCTCAGCATCTTTAATCCCTTATGCACAGTAAGTACTTTCAGGGTTGTCAAGTACAGGGTGGGTGTAGTTGTGGAAATTATTTTAAAGGCACAGATGTCTATGGGAACCCTCAAATGGTAACATATTAGAAGCTACTGTTTCAGCCTCTAGGCAAGAGCTACCATAGGTCAGAAAATCACTGAAGCGTGTCAGACTTTTGATTAACAACATACCCTCAGGGGCTGAGGGAAATCCAGCCTTCTCAAGGAGAACTACTCTACGTTATCAGCACAGAACAAGTATGAGATGCAGATGCGATAAACCTGAGGTCAAGACTTCGAGAGGTTACGTCTGTCAAATAGGAAATCCAGCTGATGTCTGAATTCCTCAGGACTGCTGAGAATGCAAAGGATAAAGCTGAATGGAGCCCCACCTTTGTCCGCTCAGTCTCCTGAACTGTTTGCTTTTTGCCTCTCTTCCCGATTGTTCTGTAAGTTTGGATAAACTCTCCCTTTCTTGGTTGCCTATCATCTCTCCCACTGTCATTGCCTCTCTCAGCACCATTTCTGCTGCGTCTTCCAAAGCTTATCTCCTCTCCACAGCTGTCTGTTCAACGCTGAGAGCCTGACACTGATTTCAACAGCTTGGATGGCTCTGAAATAAACTCCTCAGGGCAGAGACCAATTTCTTAGACCTTGTCAATAGCTAAATACGGTGTTGGTGCTTCATAAACACAGTATGAATATAAATACCAGGAGCCCAAAAATAGGGTAGCCATTTTTGTATGCTATACAATTAAAATCCAAGCTTTGGAGTGACCCCTTAGCACAAAAAAGTGGGCAAGATAATTTGCCAAAAGACATGATGGGATCCTACTGGGAAATGCCCACAGCTTCTGAGCAGCCAAGAACAACCCCCGCTGAAGAGGTTGGAGGGGACTGCACAGTACAAGTGGACAGTTCCCAGGGACAAGGGGGCCCTTGACGGGCCTGGACCTTCCTATCCCATCTCCCTTCTCATGCGTCCATCCAGTGAGCTCTGTGTCTGTGAGACATCAGAGACTTGCTCAGCATCTTTAATCCCTTATGCACAGTAAGTACTTTCAGGGTTGTCAAGTACAGGGTGGGTGTAGTTGTGGAAATTATTTTAAAGGCACAGATGTCTATGGGAACCCTCAAATGGTAACATATTAGAAGCTACTGTTTCAGCCTCTAGGCAAGAGCTACCATAGGTCAGAAAATCACTGAAGCGTGTCAGACTTTTGATTAACAACATACCCTCAGGGGCTGAGGGAAATCCAGCCTTCTCAAGGAGAACTACTCTACGTTATCAGCACAGAACAAGTATGAGATGCAGATGCGATAAACCTGAGGTCAAGACTTCGAGAGGTTACGTCTGTCAAATAGGAAATCCAGCTGATGTCTGAATTCCTCAGGACTGCTGAGAATGCAAAGGATAAAGCTGAATGGAGCCCCACCTTTGTCCGCTCAGTCTCCTGAACTGTTTGCTTTTTGCCTCTCTTCCCGATTGTTCTGTAAGTTTGGATAAACTCTCCCTTTCTTGGTTGCCTATCATCTCTCCCACTGTCATTGCCTCTCTCAGCACCATTTCTGCTGCGTCTTCCAAAGCTTATCTCCTCTCCACAGCTGTCTGTTCAACGCTGAGAGCCTGACACTGATTTCAACAGCTTGGATGGCTCTGAAATAAACTCCTCAGGGCAGAGACCAATTTCTTAGACCTTGTCAATAGCTAAATACGGTGTTGGTGCTTCATAAACACAGTATGAATATAAATACCAGGAGCCCAAAAATAGGGTAGCCATTTTTGTATGCTATACAATTAAAATCCAAGCTTTGGAGTGAACTCCCCCCAGATTATCAGAAGATGATGTTCTCTCTACTGGATGGGAGACAGAGCTTTACAAGTGAAAACACTGCAGATCCATTCATATGAATATCCACGGAGCTGGCTTTCTTTGCCACCATGCGTGGACTCTCCATGGTAGAAAATGCCAGATGTTCACAATGATGCCTTTCTCCCCTGGCCTCCTGAGGGCAGAACAGACTTCCCACCTCTACTGACTTCGGGCCTACCCATGTGGTTTGACTTGTCTAGTGAATGTAAGTGGACACTGCACGAACAAAGGCCTCACAGGTGCTTGCGTGCTATGCTTTGGCTTCTAGAGGCCCTGAATTTCACAGGTTCAGAACTCTACCATGATTCCAGAACAAGGAGACACGTGGGACATCCTTGGACCCATCCAGTGCCTGAACCCTAGTCCAGCTGACCGCAAACAATCTCAGCTAGGCCCCGCCGTGCCACAGCTGACTTCACAGACAGGCGAGGAGGGAATAAACATTTATTATAGTAAGTCTCTTAGGTTAAGGGATGGCTTTTAACACAGTGGGAACAGTGACCAGGAAATATATTCTCCACTGTTTAATAATTTCAATGAGAAGAAATGAACCATCAGGAAATACTGACTCTAGAAAGGAGTCTGCTGTCAGTTACGCTCTTCTCTGATCTCCCTAGCCGATCGCTTTTGCATGATGCAATTATAGAACATTTCAAGCCACTTCGTGTGATGACTCTGTAGTCTATTTTTTTTCCCAAGCACTTTTTCCATTAAACACCTTGGACACATGCCCGACCAATGAGTAACCGCAACACAGAGACACAAAGGAATACGCCTGGACAAAACGCTATTGCCCACGGTGGTGCCCGGTGAGTCAGGCCTCCCGGAGCTCGAGCACTCGGGCAGCCCCCTCCACGGGGAACACGCGCTAGTCCTGGGGACCCAAAGAATGCGGCACACGAGACACTCATCAGCTTCTGAAACAACGATGGAAGACCTGTAGCTCTTCTTTGGATGCTCAGAACACTCCCCCCAGAGTCCTGAGCTACCCTGCAGGCAGTCTGGCACACTTGCTGAGAGACGATGGGAGACCAAGGCGAGACCAGGGCCTGAGCTGTGCCTCCCAAGCTACCTGACAAGGGAGACCACAAACGAGGCAAGCCTTCTGGGGACCCAAGCTCACCCCAGCTACCAGCTGCAAACGACTGCATGACACCAGCTGATGCCACACCCAGCGAAACCCTGCTCCATTCCTGACTTACAGACTGTGAGCCTAATAAAGATGCTTTGTTCTAAACCTGGAGGTTTGGGGTTAGGCACCAACTGGTACCCAAAGTATTCATTTACACAATTTACCTAAGTGATATAATGCCTCATGAAAACAAGCACATCAACATTTGTATCTAAGCAGGATCCTAGAGGCCTTCCAAGGACAGATCCTCCCCCTGCCCCAGGCCCTCCACCTGCCTCTTGTCTGTTAAAAAAAAAAAAAATCTTTAGCCTCCCAGATCTCCTCTATGTCCCAAAGACCAAATTTACTCAGAGAAGTGAGAAAATACAGAAAGGAAAAAGAAAATCAGCAATACGAAACAATAATAGTAGTTCCTCCTCACGGGCTGTAGACAGTATTCTGAGCCATGTTCTGCAGACACCGAAGCCCTACCAGGAGGAAGACCTTAACTGTATGCTCCCCACAAGCATGCAGACCCCGACCAGTTGAAACTGGAAGGTTGATGATGCTGACTCCAGATTCCCTCGCCACCAACTGATCAGAAGCATGTCCATGAGCTGATGCCACTTCCCGTAACCTCTCCTCCTCACCATGTCATTAAAATCCTTTCCCCAAAGGCCACTGGGGGCGGGTCTTCTGAGCACCAGCTGCCTGGACTCCTCGCCTGGCCCCGCACCAAACCTCGTACTTTCCGGTGCCAGTAGATCAGCTTCACTGTGTTTGGGCGAAGGCACTCAGAGTTGGTTCGGTAACACATTTAGTAAATGCTGCTGTTCGATGTGCACTGTGTGTCACTATTTAATTTCTTCCACACATTAATATAAGCCCAAATGAAATATGTAACGTAACTATTGCGAACTGATACGTGAGAAAGTGTAGACACAGTGATGTTAATTAAGTAGCCCAAAGTCAGGTGGGTGGTAAAGCAGTGGGATCCAGGTCTAAAGCAGGAAACACTACAAGGCCTGATCCCCAGCCAAACTAAACACTTAGAGAACCCAGTGTCTGGTCTCCCAGAGCAATGCTTTCTTCACTTGGCCAGTGCACAGGGACCGGCTGGCCAGTTCGCACACATTTTGATGAAGGTGACCGTGCTGGTGTTTGTGCAAAGCAACAAGGAGGATGTTAAATCACACCTGTTAAAGGAAAGGCTGGTTTAAACCAGGTGAAGATCTGGGTCCCTGGGTCTTTGAGGAGCTGAAAGAAGGGCAGAAGGTCAAAAGAGTTAATGTGAAATAAAACGCTACTGCCAGCTGGCCAAAAAGCATTAGTATTCACAACAAAAACTCCTACCTGCCATTCAAGAAAGAAACAGCAGGATTAAGAAGAGAAAACTCTGTAAAAAATTTAAAAAAAAAAAAAAAAAAAAAAAAAGAAGAGCTATGAAGCAAAGCACTGTTCCTTTCTGGGTGGACTTTGTCAGGAGGGGCCGAGCTAGCAGAGTGTGAAACTGGATGATGTGACCGAGTATGGTTTTCACCAGGGTGCTGCCTCAATATAAGTATCTTCATGGCTAGTAAGTAGGTGGAATGCTTCCACTTGTTTGTACATAATGAACAACTTAGATCTAAGAGGAGTATGGGGAAGCTAAGGCTTCCGTGTAATATGGAGATGACAGATTCTATTCTCTTGGCTGTGACTGACAACAGGCCACTGATGTTCGCAGGCGACCTTGAGAGGAAGCCCCTGGCCCAGGGCTCTGTCAATTTTGACAATGAGAGGCCGCAGGTCAGATGTAGGCCATTGCTTGAAAGTAACAACAGAAAATAATAGTTCAACCAAAGGCATGGCTAAGAACACCTTCAGTTACAGCAAGTGAACCAGACTGAGGGGTGGTCAACAGAATCACCGGGCTATCCTCCTGAAAACAACAAAAACCGAGCAAGACGGAGGAACTTCCAGATTAAAGGAGACTAAAAAGACAGGACTGTCAAGGGTGACATGATATCCTGAAATGAATCCTGAACCAGAAAAGGAAATTGTAATTCTTCTCTCGCTTAATAAGACATTAGTGGGATGACTGGTGGTTATCTAAGACCACAGAAGAGATAACAATATGCTACCAAGTGGAATCTCCCGAGCTTGACTGTGATGGTGGTGGCGCCGCAAATGTGTTTAGGAAATCCGTACTGCAGTGTTTAGGGATGAAACGACATTGCCTTTTTCTCAAATTGGTGAGAGAAAAAAAAAAGATCTTTAGTCTATCTGGAATTTACTTTTGTATGTAATGTAAGACAGAAGTTTAGTATCATTTCTTCCATATGCATGGAATACCCAGTCAACACAGTTTATTAAACAATTTATCCCTTCCCACAAAATTAAAATATTGCCTTTGTCGTATAGTCTCATATATAAGTATGATCTATTTCTGGAATGTGTATCTTGTTCTACGCCTCTCAATATCATAGCAATGTGACTCTGCAGTACGACTGAGTATCTTGGAAGGCAAGATAGTGCATCCTTTTTGTTTATCTTTTCATATAAATAAAATAGAAAGATGTTTAAAGTCTCTCTTTTTTACATTTATTTTGCTATGCTGTTGCTTCCAGAACAAGCTATCTTTAAGTAACCCAATATATTCCTATTTTTATCAAGGTCTCACATTGTTAAAGCTTAGCTTTTTCTCTATTAAGCCCTATGGAGCTGTTCAAGGCATGCCAGTTCCTGACTGGCATGTGCTTTCCATAAACTATGCCTTTACTTGTTATTCCTCATGACTTAGTACTTTTGATATGGACCTTTTTTTTTTTTTTTTTAAGTCTTGACTGAATTTGTTACAACATTTTCTGTTTTCCGTTTTGGTCAGGAGGCATCAGGATCTTAGCTCTCCCAGGTATCAAACCCATACCCCCTCACTGGAAGGTAAAGTCTTAACCACTAGACCACCAGGGGCATCCTGACTTGGTGCTTTTAACTTGAACTCTACATTGATATTCCTTTTGCCTCTCGTGCTTTCATGTTTTTTTACATTTTCTTTATGCATCTCCAAAATCATTTTAACTGTTCTTCTAAATATCAGTTAAATCTATTTTTAAGTCAATTTTACCCTTTACTCAGTGAATTTGGTTTTCATATTTAGTGAAATCATTGACATAATTTTATTCCTTCTCCTTTATTTTCAATGTACATTTTACTTTTCTGTCTTAATTCTCTAGTTTGATGATCATGGCTATTTTGTCTTTTCCTATGCTCATTTGAAAGTTCTGCCAATAGATTTCCCCCCAATTCCTTTTTTTTTTTGCCTCTAAGTCATCATTTATTTTCGTCCATCTTTATTTGTTGAGCTGTGTGGACCTCCCATTGCAGTGGCCTCTCTCGCTGCAGAGCGCCGGCCCTAGGTGCATGCACTCCAGAGCACTGACTTACAACTGGACACACCAGTCCAGCTGTTCCACGTAGGATCTTCCTGGGCCAGGGACTGAACCAGTGCCCCCTGCACTGCAAGGGGGACTCCTTAGCCACTGGACCACCAGGGAAGCCATCCTCAATTCATTACTGATTACCTTCTCTTTTTTGAAACCTATTTCTCTACAATTATTTGAAGTAAAAATAAAAACCATTTATCCCAAGGAAATGTGCTGTTTTATCATTTTTTACTTTGCTGTAAGACTACACACAGACATTTTTTTCTTTGACCCTCCCATCAAAATTGAAGAATTTGAACAAGTTTACTTTTTCCCTTCACCTCGAGTCCGAGGACTTACTAAAAATTCAGTCATTTTTAGTTCTAAACTATTAAATTTCCAATACAGTGTGTCTCTTTTCATCACATTTATCATACTTTTGGCACTTACACCATACAATCTCAGTCTACCACAATCTCTGTGTCTAAGTCAATACACAAATAAGTCCTTGTTCATTCTCAGACACATCGTTCACATTCTCCCCTTCATGTCACATGTCCCTGGCTTGGTTATTCATCTCTCCTTCAGATGTTCATGTAGAATCTCTTCTGGACCATTGTGTTTTCCTCAGAGATAGATTTTCTAAATGACTATAAAGTCTTCATTAGCCTGTTAAGTGAATTACAGTTTTCGGTAAGAGCTTCTCCCCTTGAACTCTATTATCTCTAGGAACCATACCACAATTCCTAGATTTCAGTATGAGGATTGGAAATTCAAGCGTAACAGCATGACTCCTTCCCCTGAGGTGCAACTTGATCTTTCTCACAGGAAGGTTCTCAGCATCTCCAGGTGTGCTTACTTAGCTGTCTTTTCTCATCCATACTCCCTGGACCTCTAAGTATGTTCTTTCTTCCCATGACTTGGGCCTTTCAGAGAAACTTTTCTTCTTAAGTTTTATGTGAGTCTAGATGTCCTGTGGCTGTCTTTCGTGTCTCTTATCTTTTTCATCAGATTTTCTCTTTCTTTGGGCTTTTGCTCTCTGTTTTAAGATATTTTTTTCCAACGGATCCCCTGGACTACCGAGTCAGTCTCCACTCAGATCATCTTCTCCTTCAATTAAACCAAAAACTTGTGCACCAAAATTGTTTTTAGCTCCAGAAAATTTACTCTTCTATGATTTTATTACTGGGGTTTCTGAAGCCTGGGAAGCAGTGGAAGCTGAAGTGCTCTCTGCTCTATGAGTGTCTGAAGGCATCACAAAGAATCCATCACTGGATCCGTGGTCTGCTTTCACTCTCTCAGCCTCAGGGGTAAGGCGAACTCCCTTTGTCCAGTCAATTCTTCTTGGCCTGCTGGGAGCCGGGCGACCAGCCCCACACACGGAGATGTTGACTTTCTGTAGGGGCCACACGTAGACGAGGTCACGGTTTTCTCGGCTTGACATTTCTGATCCTCACTGCAGTTCCCTCTGATACTGGCCTTTAGTATCTCATCCACAAACAGAGACAAAAAGCTCTGACCCACCGTAACTCCTGCAGAACCAACGTCTCCCTTACAACCAGCTTCCTTCTTATGCTAGTGGCCATCTGGCTCATGTGGGAAAACTGGGAAAAGAATTGAAAGGGAAAGAACTGTTGTATTCCCTGAATGTTCCCTTTCTTTACATTTTAAAATATTTTCCCCATGTTTTCTTTTGTTTGAGCTTTACAACAACACTATGAAGAAGTTCAAACCCTGAAATATAGGCTCAATGTTATCTCCACATTAAAATTAAAAAAAAAACCTGTTGGCTGTTGGCAAACGTATTGGCTATCAAATATATAGAGAGGTATGGTGCATGCTTGAAAATAGATAGATGGTAGTTTTTTTGTAATAGTATCTCCCCCATGTGTGACCAGGCATGCAAAAAGCTCAGCACAGAGGTTGACATACAGTAGGTGTCCAAGCAAAGGCGGACTGATGGAGTAGAAAGCTCTGATCCCAGATTCTTGCTGGGATAAAGTATGCACATAACTTCATAGAAAGAGAGGAAGGAGAATATTATGAAAAATAAGGCTGCACTTCAAAAACATTTATAGTTTGGTAGTGCTGCAGATTTTCCCAGCAATATTTGCATCTCTGCTTTGGATAACTTCAATAGAGTCAAGAGTCAAAGTAAGTGCCTTTGGGATACATACAAAATATCTTGTCTATTTTATAAAAACCAAAAGGTGTCTCGCTTCTGGTCAATCATGACACAAGCTCTGCCTTCCTGAGCAAGGCCAGGTGCTAAAATTTACTCTTCTATGATTTTATTACTGGGGTTTCTGAAGCCTGGGAAGCAGTGGAAGCTGAAGTGCTCTCTGCTCTATGAGTGTCTGAAGGCATCACAAAGAATCCATCACTGGATCCGTGGTCTGCTTTCACTCTCTCAGCCTCAGGGGTAAGGCGAACTCCCTTTGTCCAGTCAATTCTTCTTGGCCTGCTGGGAGCCGGGCGACCAGCCCCACACACGGAGATGTTGACTTTCTGTAGGGGCCACACGTAGACGAGGTCACGGTTTTCTCGGCTTGACATTTCTGATCCTCACTGCAGTTCCCTCTGATACTGGCCTTTAGTATCTCATCCACAAACAGAGACAAAAAGCTCTGACCCACCGTAACTCCTGCAGAACCAACGTCTCCCTTACAACCAGCTTCCTTCTTATGCTAGTGGCCATCTGGCTCATGTGGGAAAACTGGGAAAAGAATTGAAAGGGAAAGAGCTGTTGTATTCCCTGAATGTTCCCTTTCTTTACATTTTAAAATATTTTCCCCATGTTTTCTTTTGTTTGAGCTTTACAACAACACTATGAAGAAGTTCAAACCCTGAAATATAGGCTCAATGTTATCTCCACATTAAAATTAAAAAAAAAAAAAAACCTGTTGGCTGTTGGCAAACGTATTGGCTATCAAATATATAGAGAGGTATGGTGCATGCTTGAAAATAGATAGATGGTAGTTTTTTTGTAATAGTATCTCCCCCATGTGTGACCAGGCATGCAAAAAGCTCAGCACAGAGGTTGACATACAGTAGGTGTCCAAGCAAAGGCGGACTGATGGAGTAGAAAGCTCTGATCCCAGATTCTTGCTGGGATAAAGTATGCACATAACTTCATAGAAAGAGAGGGAAGGAGAATATTATGAAAAATAAGGCTGCACTTCAAAAACATTTATAGTTTGGTAGTGCTGCAGATTTTCCCAGCAATATTTGCATCTCTGCTTTGGATAACTTCAATAGAGTCAAGAGTCAAAGTAAGTGCCTTTGGGATACATACAAAATATCTTGTCTATTTTATACCAAAACTGAATTCGTTTGTAAATATGTGGCTTCGGCTGTCAAGGTGTCTCTCGCTTCTGGTCAATCATGACACAAGCTCTGCCTTCCTGAGCAAGGCCAGGTGCTACAATCCACCTCTCACACCCCAAACACAAAGCCTCACAGACTCTTTCTATATCCAGGAGGTCCCTTTGGAGACCCTAAAGCAATGGAAAATGCTAGTGGTGGTAGCAAGCATTCCTGTAGCTCTTGAGTTCTTTCTCTCCTATGATTTTGGGACCCGGCACATAGAACTCACCCAAGAATGACTGGTTGAGCTCATGGATGCATGAATTTGCATATGGATGGCCTAAAAGTGTTTGAAATCATGGGAGGTAGCCAAGCTCTCTCTCAGGGCTGCTTGCACAGTGAGCACAGTCTCCTGGATCATCCTGAGTCAGCCTTGAGGACCTTAACCTTGAGTTGAGACAAATTCAGTTACAGGATACCATACATCCCAAACACCTCGAGAACAATTACTTCAGGGAAAAGAAGTCTTAACCCTAATAATAAGAGGTGCAATACTACTAATACTAGGAGTACTATTACTGTCCCTCCTGCTGCTGCTGCTGCTGCTGTTACTACTAGTAATACTACCGCTATTCCTAATACTACTGTTAATACCAGGAACAGTTAATACTGTTAATACTCCTACTACTGCTTCCACTGCTACTAATACAATGTGCAACTGAAACTTACTACATACTTAACATCTGGTTGTAACTTTTCTCATTTCTTTACCTAGGGAAGCACTCTTACTTTATGGAGAAGTATAAGTGCAGAGAGAATTATAAAGCTGGCCCACAGTACTCAGCTAGAAAGCATGGAATTTGAGGCTAAATCAGCCTGACAGGGGGGTGCATCCTCATCTTCGTTGTCCTATGATTCTGCAGTCATCACAATTTGTCACTCCATAACTTCCTCAGGCTCTGACAGCCTTCACTAGAAATAAGCAATATGACTGGTATTGTCAGTAGCACTTAACTTGAATTTTTCCTCTGTATCTACTGGTAATCAACTAGCTCCTGGCCAAAACACAGCTTCTGAGCCTGAATGTCCCCCAGAGCGAGGCAGCTAGATGATCCCCAAACTCCCTCCTACTTTTAACACTGTCATCAAGGGTCAAGGTGGTAGATCTCCGTTAATGAATCATGATGTTAAAATACAATTCTGACCATATATAAAAAGAAATGATACGAAAACATATTACACGCACAAACAGCCTTCTTTCTCTGGAAATGGGAACGCTATGCATGATGGACCATACATATATTTCCTAGGTTTTAACTCTCCTTGCTGTGCTTTACCGATGAGCCATAAAGCAGTAACGTCCAAGTGAAGAATGAAACACTCCCGGGGAAGTTCAATGTGGCTCTCACATCACTGTAAAGGGGGCCACTGTGTTCAAAGAGGGAATTAAGTTTGAAGGGATTCCAGGCAGAATTACCAAAAGCGTCCAGTGAGAGGCTAAAAATCAGAACCAGATAAACCTGAATAATAATTCAAAAATCTCTAGAAGCATCCAGGGCTGCTTGCACAGTGAGCACAGTCTCCTGGATCATCCTGAGTCAGCCTTGAGGACCTTAACCTTGAGTTGAGACAAATTCAGTTACAGGATACCATACATCCCAAACACCTCGAGAACAATTACTTCAGGGAAAAGAAGTCTTAACCCTAATAATAAGAGGTGCAATACTACTAATACTAGGAGTACTATTACTGTCCCTCCTGCTGCTGCTGCTGCTGCTGTTACTACTAGTAATACTACCGCTATTCCTAATACTACTGTTAATACCAGGAACAGTTAATACTGTTAATACTCCTACTACTGCTTCCACTGCTACTAATACAATGTGCAACTGAAACTTACTACATACTTAACATCTGGTTGTAACTTTTCTCATTTCTTTACCTAGGGAAGCACTCTTACTTTATGGAGAAGTATAAGTGCAGAGAGAATTATAAAGCTGGCCCACAGTACTCAGCTAGAAAGCATGGAATTTGAGGCTAAATCAGCCTGACAGGGGGGTGCATCCTCATCTTCGTTGTCCTATGATTCTGCAGTCATCACAATTTGTCACTCCATAACTTCCTCAGGCTCTGACAGCCTTCACTAGAAATAAGCAATATGACTGGTATTGTCAGTAGCACTTAACTTGAATTTTTCCTCTGTATCTACTGGTAATCAACTAGCTCCTGGCCAAAACACAGCTTCTGAGCCTGAATGTCCCCCAGAGCGAGGCAGCTAGATGATCCCCAAACTCCCTCCTACTTTTAACACTGTCATCAAGGGTCAAGGTGGTAGATCTCCGTTAATGAATCATGATGTTAAAATACAATTCTGACCATATATAAAAAGAAATGATACGAAAACATATTACACGCACAAACAGCCTTCTTTCTCTGGAAATGGGAACGCTATGCATGATGGACCATACATATATTTCCTAGGTTTTAACTCTCCTTGCTGTGCTTTACTGATGAGCCATAAAGCAGTAACGTCCAAGTGAAGAATGAAACACTCCCGGGGAAGTTCAATGTGGCTCTCACATCACTGTAAAGGGGGCCACTGTGTTCAAAGAGGGAATTAAGTTTGAAGGGATTCCAGGCAGAATTACCAAAAGCGTCCAGTGAGAGGCTAAAAATCAGAACCAGATAAACCTGAATAATAATTCAAAAATCTCTAGAGACTATGCCTATTCTCTGAAAAGAAAGAGAATGCTCCATGATTGTTTTTTCATTAAGAACAGACCAAAAAATTTAAAGAGGAGGAGGAAAGAAGGGAAAGGAGGAGAGAAGGTGGAGGAGGACAAAAGAGGAGTCTGGAGAGATAAGAATGAGGAGGAGGAAGGACGAAGGAAGCTCTTCCAGCCACGGGTGCAGGACTTGCAATGACAGCAATCCCTCCCGTCTGGGAGGAGGTCACGCAGACTAGTCTTGAGTCTGAGAAAAACATGATCCTCTGCTCCCCCGGCCCTTCTTCCAGAGTCACGATGCCAGTGGAGAGCGGTACACTATTCAAAACACAGAGAAAAGGAAGAGAAAAAGTACTAAAATGCATGTGCATACACAGACACTGAACGTGTATTTGTCAAGAAGAGATTTCTAGAACTCTGTCTCAAACTGTAACGGCTGTAAAGCTGTCCATCATCCATGGGGCAATGGGAAAAGGCAGAGACTGCCACATCCCCCATTTCAGGTCTTCACCCCAGACGACAGCTGAGTAACCGAGAGCTCCCCGGAACTGTAGACCAAGACGTGCACCAGCAGCACCCAAAACAAATGTGAGGCACTTGCTTCTGAGGCGTCTCTTCCCATTTCAAGAGAAGAATGAAGAATGCCAGAGCCCTTCCTCTGTGCGGTCTCATTGTTCCGTAAGACAAGGGAAGAATCCCCGGGGGAGAGAAACTAGTCACCGTGTCATTATTCATTTAGGAATAAGGACATACATTTTCTTTTATGGAACTGACGCCAGGAAGGGTTAGCTCAGAATGAGGAAGAAATAAGCTCTGAAGGCAAGAGGCAGAAAGCACGACAAAAGGTCTATCTGAGACCTTAACTACTTAAAGCTGTAGGACTGAAAACACTATAAGGTGTTTTTTCTTTCCCAGATAAATCTCCTTTGATAAATCAACTTTATCAAAGTATATTCAGATTTTTATCCATAGAGAAAACATGACTTGGGAATCCACAACACTGATCAAAACCACAGGCATATTAAACCAAACAGATTTTCTCCCAGAGAACTCACCTATGATGCAGGGGCAGAACGTCGCTGACCATGCACTAAGAACAGTAACGGCTAATGTGTGGTGAATGCTTATGTCAATCAAGCACAAACCATTATTATCTGTTTTCAAAATGAGGAAACAGGGACTAAGAGAAATGTCCCAAGTCTGTGAAAAGGTGTCAGCTAGTTGGTCTCTCAGGCGTGTCCATCCCTTTATGACCCCATGACTGCAGCCCACCCGGTTCCTCTGTCCCTGGAATTCTCCAGCCAAGAATACTCGAGTGGACACCCATTCCCTTCTCCAGAGGATACTGCGAACCTAGGGACTGAATCCAGGTCCCCCGCATTGCAGGCAGATTGTTTAATCATCTGGGCCACCAGGGAGGCCCCCCAGGCTTACACACTCACTAAAAAATTGGATACAAACTTTAACCCCTGCTTTTTAATTTTTTTAAATTGGAGTATAATTACTTTGTAATGCTGTGTTAGTTTGTGCTGTACAACAAAATGAATCCACTGTAAGTATGCATGTACCCCCTCCCCCTTGAGCCACCTTCCCTGTCCCCATCCCACCCTCTGGGTCACCACAGAGCACCCGGCTGAGCTCACTGGGCTCTGCAGCAGCGTCCCACCAGCCAGTTCACACTTGGATGTGTGCAGACATGTCAGTGCTGTCCTCTCCACTAGCCCTACCAGCGCCTTCACCTGCCGTGTCCACAAGTCCACTCTCCACACCCGCATCTCTCTTCCTGCCCTGCAAATAGGTTCACCCGTACCATTCTTCCAGATTCCACATATATGCAGTAATATACAATATTTGTTTTTCTCTTTCTGACTTTCTTCACTCTCCGTGACAGACTCTAAGTTGATCCCCATCACTACAAATGACCCAATTTCATTCCTTTTTATGGTCGAGTCATCTTAATTGCTTTGCTACAATTAATTTATATTACCAGGGAATCAAGCATTATGTGAGTGGAGATAAAACGAAATTTACAGCTGGAAGGTTCAGAAGAGATTACAAGGAGGAGTAGCATTGGCCAAGGTCTTTGAAGGTTTCAGAAGGAGAATTCAAAACCACAGGCATATTAAACCAAACAGATTTTCTCCCAGAGAACTCACCTATGATGCAGGGGCAGAACGTCGCTGACCATGCACTAAGAACAGTAACGGCTAATGTGTGGTGAATGCTTATGTCAATCAAGCACAAACCATTATTATCTGTTTTCAAAATGAGGAAACAGGGACTAAGAGAAATGTCCCAAGTCTGTGAAAAGGTGTCAGCTAGTTGGTCTCTCAGGCGTGTCCATCCCTTTATGACCCCATGACTGCAGCCCACCCGGTTCCTCTGTCCCTGGAATTCTCCAGCCAAGAATACTCGAGTGGACACCCATTCCCTTCTCCAGAGGATACTGCGAACCTAGGGACTGAATCCAGGTCCCCCGCATTGCAGGCAGATTGTTTAATCATCTGGGCCACCAGGGAGGCCCCCCAGGCTTACACACTCACTAAAAAATTGGATACAAACTTTAACCCCTGCTTTTTAATTTTTTTAAATTGGAGTATAATTACTTTGTAATGCTGTGTTAGTTTGTGCTGTACAACAAAATGAATCCACTGTAAGTATGCATGTACCCCCTCCCCCTTGAGCCACCTTCCCTGTCCCCATCCCACCCTCTGGGTCACCACAGAGCACCCGGCTGAGCTCACTGGGCTCTGCAGCAGCGTCCCACCAGCCAGTTCACACTTGGATGTGTGCAGACATGTCAGTGCTGTCCTCTCCACTAGCCCTACCAGCGCCTTCACCTGCCGTGTCCACAAGTCCACTCTCCACACCCGCATCTCTCTTCCTGCCCTGCAAATAGGTTCACCCGTACCATTCTTCCAGATTCCACATATATGCAGTAATATACAATATTTGTTTTTCTCTTTCTGACTTTCTTCACTCTCCGTGACAGACTCTAAGTTGATCCCCATCACTACAAATGACCCAATTTCATTCCTTTTTATGGTCGAGTCATCTTAATTGCTTTGCTACAATTAATTTATATTACCAGGGAATCAAGCATTATGTGAGTGGAGATAAAAAACGAAATTTACAGCTGGAAGGTTCAGAAGAGATTACAAGGGAGGAGTAGCATTGGCCAGGTAAGGCTTGATTCTTTGAAGAACGGGTTCCCTCTCAGTCATCCCAGGGGAAGACATCACATCTGCCTGATTCAGTTAAGATAGTAGTCTGCTGATTTCTGCCAAATATCAACATGAATCAGCCATATGTATACCTACGTTCACTCCCTCTTGAGCATCCCTCCCCCCAAATTCTGTAAAGCAACTATCCTTCAATTAAAAATATACATTAAGAAAAGGAATACAGCGGTCTGCTGGCACAGGAGCGCCTCTGTAGGAGAGGTGTCTATGCACTGTAGACTCCTCTAGAACTGGGGGGCTCATGGCTTCCACTCTCGCCCCTCCTCGGCCAACGTCCGGAGGTGGCAAGTCACGCCCCACAGGGAGTCACTGCTGCGGGCAGGAGCTCCCAGGGGGGCTGGGCCTGAGAAAAGGGCACCCTGCGATCGGGCCCTATGCCGGGATTTGAGTGGGGCCGCGGAGACCACAGTCAGGAACAGGTAAAAAATGGTGACATGGAATCTCTTAGCTACTGTATTCTCTTAAACAATTACGGTCTATATCTGGAATGCATACTGTGCCCCATGTGTCTGGTTTCCACTCCTATGTCATGTCACAGCAATGGGCCTTTACTGGCATGACTATCTTGGAAGGCAGAAGGGTCAGGTGTACAGCATGCTTCTCCAAGCCCCTCCCCTCCCCCCTGAAACGTACTGTTTTCCTCATAACATGTGAACTAATGCAGATTTTAACATGGCAAGTAACTTTTCCAGGCTTACCCAGAGGGCAGGAAGATGTGAATCAGGATGGTTCTGGTATAAACACCCAGGACTGGTATCTCACTCAAGCTGGGGCCTCCACCAGGTCCTACAAGGGCAAGGGGAAAGCAGACACACGTTGGCTGTTGGCAAGTGTGTGTCTGTCTTCCTTGATGAATGGTTTTGATCAAAAATACCCGACCCATCTCCAGCTATAGATCCATGGTAGGATGATAATGAAAAGAAGCTAAGGGGGATTCAAAGACAGAGTAGGCAATGATGAACTAGAGGAGAGGGAGAAGGACACAGTCAGAAGAAATGTTTGGTCATGAACTCGCAGGACTTTCTCATCTAAGAAAAATGGCGCCGATGAACTTGTTTGCAAAGTGGAATTATACAGATGTAGAGAAGCAACACATGGATACCAAGTGCAGATGGGATGAACTGGGAGATTGGGATGAACATATATACACTATGTAGAAACTGGACAACTAGTGAGGACCCACAGGACAGCACAGGGAACTCTATGCCGTGCTCTGTGGTGTCCTGAGCGGGAAGGAAGTCCAAAAGAGGGAATATGTGTATATGCAAAACTGACTCACCTTGCTGTACAGCAGGAACTAATACAATGCTGTACAATTGTGCTGTACTTTTAAAATGTAAAATATTGCAAAATAAAATCCCCCCAGAAAGGAAACCTCATTCCCTTCTGGACTTTATCCTTTAAGGACATTCCCATCAGGAAAGGGAATAAGGAATAATGGAATAAGCAGCTCATTCTAGGAGGGAGATCTTAGATCTTAGCTGGAACATCTGGAGAAGGGAATTATGGAGAAAGGGGAAAATGTTGCCCAGCTATGGAGCAGGTGAACAAGCTTCCGTTTGGGGAGACACCTGTAAGCTTGCATCTGGTGCTCTGGAAAACGTTGGATGTTTGTGCCTTCACAGCGTGATGTCTCATAGTGGGCAGGGTCATGACTGGGCCAATCCCTGGACACCCCTGGACACTCAGAAGAATGAACCGGAACTGTTCCCCATCTCTCCTCACCTCCACCCAACCAAAGCCCGTCACAGCCTGGTGGATGTTGCTTCACTTTTGCCTCCCAAATCTCTGACCAACTCTAGGATGGTCATGGGATTGGGGGAAATGTCGTTAGCAGCAAAAATGAAAATTATAGAAAAGAGAAAAAACAAAAGTCACTATTCTAGATAATTACTATTAACATTTTGCCATGAAATAGTTCTGGTCTTTCTCTGTATACCTGTGAACAAATGTGCATTTCAGAGTTGGAATCTCACTGCTTCAGTACATTTTATAATACATCATAGACATTTATGCCATCATTGAATAGTCTTTTAAACATTTTCAGTAGCTGCTTAGCTTCAATTCATAAGAATATGCCATAGTTTATTCTGATTTCAAAATATGGATCCAATCTAAATATTTATTTTTGGCAATTATAAATAACATCACCATACATGGTTGAGTCCCTCTCTACTTATTCCTTCAAAACGTATTTTTAGGGTAAAAGGATACATAAGCTTTTCAAGCTTTTTATAAACTCTCTAATAATAAATTGCCCTCCAGAAAGATGGTAGCAATTTGCAAGAAAGATAATTATTTTCTCCTGCTGCAAGACTCCCCCTCTATGCCGTGCTCTGTGGTGTCCTGAGCGGGAAGGAAGTCCAAAAGAGGGAATATGTGTATATGCAAAACTGACTCACCTTGCTGTACAGCAGGAACTAATACAATGCTGTACAATTGTGCTGTACTTTTAAAATGTAAAATATTGCAAAATAAAATCCCCCCAGAAAGGAAACCTCATTCCCTTCTGGACTTTATCCTTTAAGGACATTCCCATCAGGAAAGGGAATAAGGAATAATGGAATAAGCAGCTCATTCTAGGAGGGAGATCTTAGATCTTAGCTGGAACATCTGGAGAAGGGAATTATGGAGAAAGGGGAAAATGTTGCCCAGCTATGGAGCAGGTGAACAAGCTTCCGTTTGGGGAGACACCTGTAAGCTTGCATCTGGTGCTCTGGAAAACGTTGGATGTTTGTGCCTTCACAGCGTGATGTCTCATAGTGGGCAGGGTCATGACTGGGCCAATCCCTGGACACCCCTGGACACTCAGAAGAATGAACCGGAACTGTTCCCCATCTCTCCTCACCTCCACCCAACCAAAGCCCGTCACAGCCTGGTGGATGTTGCTTCACTTTTGCCTCCCAAATCTCTGACCAACTCTAGGATGGTCATGGGATTGGGGGAAATGTCGTTAGCAGCAAAAATGAAAATTATAGAAAAGAGAAAAAACAAAAGTCACTATTCTAGATAATTACTATTAACATTTTGCCATGAAATAGTTCTGGTCTTTCTCTGTATACCTGTGAACAAATGTGCATTTCAGAGTTGGAATCTCACTGCTTCAGTACATTTTATAATACATCATAGACATTTATGCCATCATTGAATAGTCTTTTAAACATTTTCAGTAGCTGCTTAGCTTCAATTCATAAGAATATGCCATAGTTTATTCTGATTTCAAAATATGGATCCAATCTAAATATTTATTTTTGGCAATTATAAATAACATCACCATACATGGTTGAGTCCCTCTCTACTTATTCCTTCAAAACGTATTTTCAGGGTAAAAGGATACATAAGCTTTTCAAGCTTTTTATAAACTCTCTAATAATAAATTGCCCTCCAGAAAGATGGTAGCAATTTGCAAGAAAGATAATTATTTTCTCCTGCTGCAAGCTTCTTTAGATGGGCTCATATCCCCTCCCAGAGACATGCCAAGACAGCCATTGAAGGGTCCTTCCACACAACTCTCTTTTCAACAGCTCCTCTCACAAATGAATCCCATTAACTACTGTTATATGATATCACCCTGCAGAAAGCATCAAAGAGGACAAAGTGGGAGATGGGAGGAAAAGGCTGTAATGTTTGGTTCTGTATGTTTAGGGCTTAAGGTTAGAAAGGCACTATCAGATTCTGATTAGCCATCTCCACTGCACAAAAAGATTTGCATTCATTAATATGGGGTTCTCAACTCAAGTTTCTAGAGGATCCAGGCAAGTAAAACAGATCGGCAGTGCTGACTCAGTTCAGTTGCTCAGTCGTGTCCGACTCTTGGTGACCCCATGGACTGCAACACACCAGGCTTCCCTGTCCTTCATCATCTCTCAGAGCCTGCTCAAAGTCATGTCCATTGAGTCAGTGATGCCATCCAACCATCTCGTCCTCTGTCGTCCCCGTCTCCTTCTGCCTTCTATCCTTCCCAACATCAGGGTCTTTCCCAGTGAGCTGTCTCTCCGCATCAGGTGGCCAAAGTACTGGAGCTTCAGATTCAGCTTCAGGCCTTCCACTGAATATTCAGAGTTGATTTCCTTTAGGATTGACTGGGTTGATCTCCTTGCAGTTCGAGGGGCTCTCAAGAGCCTTCTCCAACACCACAGTTCAAAGGCATTCATTCTTGGGCACTCAGTCCTATTTATGCTTCAAGTCTCACGCCCATATGTGACTACTGGGAAGACCATGGCTTTGATCATATGGACTTCTGTCAGTAAAGTGATGTCTCTGCTTTTTAATACGTTGTCTAGGATTGCCATAGCTTTCCTTCCAAGGAGCAAGCGGCTTTTAATTTCATGGCTGCAATCACCATCTGCAGTGATTTTGGAGCCCAAGCAAGTAAAGTCTGTCACTGTGTCCATTGTTTCCCCATCTGTTTGCCATGCTATCTGCATGCCATTTTCATGTATTTTCATCCATTTGCAATGCTGACTAGGAGTAAAACAACAACAACAACAACAACAACAACAATCACATGGGTGATCTGTGCCCTTAACCATCCTGAAGGTCACTCCTGCCTGGCAGCAGCTGGTTGTGGCTACATGAGGGTGTGATTCCATGGCTAAAGTTTTCCAATTCTTTCTCTCATTTTTTAAAGTTAAGGTATAGATGACCTACCACATTTCTGGTATAGAGCAAAATGATTCAGCTACATGTACATACTTTTTCAGATTATTTTCCATTATAGGATATTACAAGATACTGAATATAATTGCCTGTGCTATATAGTAGGTCTTGTTTATCTATTTTATATACAGTGATTTGTAACAGCTAATCCCAAATGCCTAATTTGTCTCTCTCCTCTGCCTTCCCCTTTGGTAACCATAAGTTTCTTTTCTGTCTGTGAGTCTATTTCTATTTTAAAAATAAGTTCATTCGTATCATTTTTAGATTTCACATCTATGTGTTTCATGTGATGTCTTTCTGTTTGACTTGCTTCACTTAGCATGATAGTCTCTGGTGGCATCTGTGCTGCAGCAAATTGCATTAGTGCATTCTTTTTATGGCTGAATACTATTCCACTGTGTGTATGCCCCACACCTCCTTCGTCCATTCACATGCTGATGGACACTCAGGTCTTGGCTATTGCAAACAGCACTGTCTTGAACACTGGGGTGCGTTTATCTTTTCAAATTAGAGTTTCATCTTTTCCAGATATATGCTCAGGAGTCAAGTTTCCAATTCTTGAGGAACACTGGGAATTCAGAATTTGTGTGAGTGTGTATGTATAATATCCCAATTTTAAAATACTGGCAAAACCGATTTAACTTTTAAAAAGACTATTCTAGAAAGAGAATATACTGTTTCTAGTTGAATCTTCTGGGTTCATCCCATTTTACTCTACTCAACTCTGTTCCAGAATTTTCAGCACAGCCCAGATGACAGCCACACAAAGGCAGCTTTGATTCCCCGTGCTCTGTCCCGGGAGCGGCTGGCTTAGGTCCTCAAGAGGTGTGAGCACCTGTCTTCCTCCCAGGTCTCGCTTATCAAGATGAAATGGGCTCTAAAAAAGGTGGCCAACTGGACTGAGTGAGGGGAGGAACTGACTGGAAGGAGCTCCATTATCCCCTACGGGTTTATGAACAACTGCCACTTTGAACCTACCTCGTTATAGCTGAAATTCCCCAGGAAGAAAACCCACATCATCTGTGACGTGCTGCTGGCTTATCCGTGACCGTCACTGGAGCAACCTCACCATGATCTATTTTAACATATCTCTTGACCTAGTTTTATATTCTTGCACTGGAAAGTTGAAGTGATAACTTACAGAGCTCGGGCATGTTACTTTTCATTTTTTAAGGATATTACAAGATACTGAATATAATTGCCTGTGCTATATAGTAGGTCTTGTTTATCTATTTTATATACAGTGATTTGTAACAGCTAATCCCAAATGCCTAATTTGTCTCTCTCCTCTGCCTTCCCCTTTGGTAACCATAAGTTTCTTTTCTGTCTGTGAGTCTATTTCTATTTTAAAAATAAGTTCATTCGTATCATTTTTAGATTTCACATCTATGTGTTTCATGTGATGTCTTTCTGTTTGACTTGCTTCACTTAGCATGATAGTCTCTGGTGGCATCTGTGCTGCAGCAAATTGCATTAGTGCATTCTTTTTATGGCTGAATACTATTCCACTGTGTGTATGCCCCACACCTCCTTCGTCCATTCACATGCTGATGGACACTCAGGTCTTGGCTATTGCAAACAGCACTGTCTTGAACACTGGGGTGCGTTTATCTTTTCAAATTAGAGTTTCATCTTTTCCAGATATATGCTCAGGAGTCAAGTTTCCAATTCTTGAGGAACACTGGGAATTCAGAATTTGTGTGAGTGTGTATGTATAATATCCCAATTTTAAAATATTGGCAAAACCGATTTAATTTTTAAAAAAGACTATTCTAGAAAGAGAATATACTGTTTCTAGTTGAATCTTCTGGGTTCATCCCATTTTACTCTACTCAACTCTGTTCCAGAATTTTCAGCACAGCCCAGATGACAGCCACACAAAGGCAGCTTTGATTCCCCGTGCTCTGTCCCGGGAGCGGCTGGCTTAGGTCCTCAAGAGGTGTGAGCACCTGTCTTCCTCCCAGGTCTCGCTTATCAAGATGAAATGGGCTCTAAAAAAGGTGGCCAACTGGACTGAGTGAGGGGAGGAACTGACTGGAAGGAGCTCCATTATCCCCTACGGGTTTATGAACAACTGCCACTTTGAACCTACCTCGTTATAGCTGAAATTCCCCAGGAAGAAAACCCACATCATCTGTGACGTGCTGCTGCTGGCTTATCCGTGACCGTCACTGGAGCAACCTCACCATGATCTATTTTAACATATCTCTTGACCTAGTTTTATATTCTTGCACTGGAAAGTTGAAGTGATAACTTACAGAGCTCGGGCATGTTATTTTCCAATAAAATACATTTTATAAGTAGCTTTCTAGCCCATTTATCTTTTTATGGGATAGTTTCCATTGTACAGAGGAACTCATTGATCTTAAGAAGCTTGAAAAGTGGGAAAAGTCTTTACTGCATCGTGGCCCAGATGTGAGTCTTAAATTCTGTCAGCTTGGAAATCACCTATGCCCATGGTGCATGCAGGGTCCCTGATCTTAATTTTCCCGCTTTGTGGGAATAGTCTTACCTCAGTTATAGAAACAAATAACACTGAACTAAGCTACTAACATTTGCACTTGGGAAAAACTGAGCACAATGATTTCAGTTCTTTGCTACAGGAGGAGTTCCCAGGTGGCACCAGTGGTAAAGAACCCACCTGCCAATCCAGGAGACATAAGAGACTTGGGTTCAGTCCCTGGGTCAAGAAGATCCCCTGGAGAAGGGAATGGCAACCCACTCCAGTACTCTTGCCTGGGAAATCCCATGGACAGAGGGGTCTTGTGGGCTACAGTCCATGGGGTCACAAAGAGTTGGACACAACTGAGTGACTTAGCATGCATCCAGGTTATTATTTACTCACCTCTCCACTCCACGAATACTGCTCAGTTAATTGAGCTGTCCAGCTTACAGAGAAAGGAGGGTGGCAGGCTTCTCATGGTTTCAATTACTACTTCAGCTCGCTCCCATTTATCTAGGCCTGCCTAAAAGACCCACGGTAGTCCCGATGGAGGAAGAGTACAGCTGATGGACCGTCACACAGCACTGGTTGATCAGCAGGTAAAGGTACTGAACTCAATTCTCTGGTACTATTTCGTTACCCAAGATGATCTGACTTGTTGAAAAGACGAAAGTTGATACAAGTTTTTCTTCTCTGACAATAAAAAACAAAACAGATGTAGAACAATCCAAGTCTTGCTTGAGGTTTTAACCTAACTCTGTTTTGCAGAAACTCAATCCGTGACCGTCACTGGAAAGGCCAACCTCACCGATCACTGGAACCTCACCATGATCTATTTTAACATATCTCTTGACCTAGTTTTATATTCTTGCACTGGAAAGTTGAAGTGATAACTTACAGAGCTCGGGCATGTTATTTTCCAATAAAATACATTTTATAAGTAGCTTTCTAGCCCATTTATCTTTTTATGGGATAGTTTCCATTGTACAGAGGAACTCATTGATCTTAAGAAGCTTGAAAAGTGGGAAAAGTCTTTACTGCATCGTGGCCCAGATGTGAGTCTTAAATTCTGTCAGCTTGGAAATCACCTATGCCCATGGTGCATGCAGGGTCCCTGATCTTAATTTTCCCGCTTTGTGGGAATAGTCTTACCTCAGTTATAGAAACAAATAACACTGAACTAAGCTACTAACATTTGCACTTGGGAAAAACTGAGCACAATGATTTCAGTTCTTTGCTACAGGAGGAGTTCCCAGGTGGCACCAGTGGTAAAGAACCCACCTGCCAATCCAGGAGACATAAGACACTTGGGATCAGTCCCTGGGTCAAGAAGCTCCACTGGAGCAGGAAATGGCAACCCACGCCAGTACTCTTGCCTGGGAAATCACATGGACAGAGGGGTCTTGTGGGCTACAGTCCATGGGGTCACAAAGAGTTGGACACAACTGAGTGACTTAGCATGCATCCAGGTTATTATTTACTCACCTCTCCACTCCACGAATACTGCTCAGTTAATTGAGCTGTCCAGCTTACAGAGAAAGGAGGGTGGCAGGCTTCTCATGGTTTCAATTACTACTTCAGCTCGCTCCCATTTATCTAGGCCTGCCTAAAAGACCCACGGTAGTCCCGATGGAGGAAGAGTACAGCTGATGGACCGTCACACAGCACTGGTTGATCAGCAGGTAAAGGTACTGAACTCGAATTCTCTGGTACTATTTCTTTACCCAAGATGATCTGACTTGTTGAAAAGACGAAAGTTGATACAAGTTTTTCTTCTCTGACAATAAAAAACAAAACAAATGTAGAACAATCCAAGTCTTGCTTGAGGTTTTAACCTAACTCTGTTTTGCAGAAACTCAAAATGGTTTCCATAGTCTGTTCCAGGCCAGCTCAAGCTCGGCAGACGGAGGACGGAAGGACAGCACTTCTCCAGTAAAACCCTAACCCAGCATAAGGGTCGTCAGAATCATCCTGAAACTGTAGAACAGTCCGCAAATGGATTTTCAAGGCAAAGGGAACATTTAAAGAGGGTTTCACCCATTTCTGGCAGCAGTAAAGCATCTCATGATTACACCATAAACAGTTTCCATAGTATCCGTAAAAGGCAGGAGCAGCATTTGAAATATTATATATGCTGTGTTTCCTCTTCCACTCACAGGAACACTCATGGAAAAAGCATCAACAGTGACACAGGCAAGTGTCCATGGTGAAAAGACCTCGTTGCCTATTTTTCGAGAAAAGCTGGACCAACCATGTGGTCTCCGTCCACCGGAAAGTACCAGGGCCCAGGAAAATGGAAGCTGCTGAAGGGGTGTGCAACGGAGAGGAACGATCCGTTTCACCGCCTTTCACCCGGCTCTGAAAACGTTTTCCCTGACCCCACATTAATTTCACCCCCAAGAAATGAGACCTTCAGTACCACCGCACGATCCCGAGCCACCGTCGTCTCTTGTCCAAACTGGGACAACATTCTCCTAACTGAATTCCCTGCTTGACTTTAGTTCTCTGCCACAGGAGGTTTTCCTTAACACCCCTCCAGATCATCGTTCACTCCGCCGGAAGTCCAGTCACAGAGACACCAGACAGACTGTGCAACACAGAACAAGTCACTCACCAGCACACGGTCAGTGTCGCTGAGTCCACAGGGGCACAGCCGCCACCTGCGACTCCTCCTCCTCCTCCTCCCAGAGGAAGCTCTGCCCCGATGGCAGCCCCACTGCGTCCCTCCTCACCCTGACGGCCACTGATCTTCCTCCAGCCTCTACCCGCTTACCTGTTCTGGATTTTCACATAAATGGAGTCAGAATAAAATTTAAAAATTTAAATTTAAATTTAAATTTAAATAAATTTGGGGTCTGTTTTTTTTTTTTTTTAACTCTTGCCTCTGTCATTGATTTTTTATCCATTTATTTTCATCCATTTTTATTCTTTGGTATGTGTGGGCCTCCCACCGCAGTGGCCTCTCTCGCTGCAGAGCACTGGCGCTGGGGGCATGCACTTCAGAGCGCAGCTCATAATTGGACGCACCGGTCCAGCTGCTCCACGGCATATGGGATCATCTCCGGCCAGGGATCGGACCGGTGCCCCTTGCACTGGAAGGTGGACTCTCTACCCACTGGGCCACCAGGGAAGCCCTGGTTGTTTTTACTTATGTTTTTTCTCACGTTTTCATAAGTCATCCATGGTATAGCATGTATCGAACTTCACCCCTTCATATGGCTGAAGAATATTCCCATATATGCACACAGCATTTTTAGGTTATCCGTCTTTCAGTTGATGGACATTAGGATGGTTTTGGCCTCTGACAGTTATGACTAGTTCGGCTGTTCACATCTGTGTAGAAGTTTCTGTTGGAATACCTGTTTTAAGTTCTCGAGGGTAGGTCCATAGGCACAAGTACCAGGGCCCAGGAAAATGGAAGCTGCTGAAGGGTGTGCAACGGAGAGGAACGATCCGTTTCACCGCCTTTCACCCGGCTCTGAAAACGTTTTCCTGACCCACATTAATTTCACCCCCAAGAAATGAGACCTTCAGTACCACCGCACGATCCCGAGCCACCGTCGTCTCTTGTCCAAACTGGGACAACATTCTCCTAACTGAATTCCCTGCTTGACTTTAGTTCTCTGCCACAGGAGGTTTTCCTTAACACCCCTCCAGATCATCGTTCACTCCGCCGGAAGTCCAGTCACAGAGACACCAGACAGACTGTGCAACACAGAACAAGTCACTCACCAGCACACGGTCAGTGTCGCTGAGTCCACAGGGGCACAGCCGCCACCTGCGACTCCTCCTCCTCCTCCTCCCAGAGGAAGCTCTGCCCCGATGGCAGCCCCACTGCGTCCCTCCTCACCCTGACGGCCACTGATCTTCCTCCAGCCTCTACCCGTTTACCTGTTCTGGATTTTCACATAAATGGAGTCAGAATAAAATTTAAAAATTTAAATTTAAATTTAAATTTAAATAAATTTGGGGTCTGTTTTTTTTTTTTTTTAACTCTTGCCTCTGTCATTGATTTTTTATCCATTTATTTTCATCCATTTTTATTCTTTGGTATGTGTGGGCCTCCCACCGCAGTGGCCTCTCTCGCTGCAGAGCACTGGCGCTGGGGGCATGCACTTCAGAGCGCAGCTCATAATTGACGCACCGGTCCAGCTGCTCCACGGCATATGGGATCATCTCCGGCCAGGGATCGGACCGGTGCCCCTTGCACTGGAAGGTGGACTCTCTACCCACTGGGCCACCAGGGAAGCCCTGGTTGTTTTTACTTATGTTTTTTCTCACGTTTTCATAAGTCATCCATGGTATAGCATGTATCGAACTTCACCCCTTCATATGGCTGAAGAATATTCCCATATATGCACACAGCATTTTTAGGTTATCCGTCTTTCAGTTGATGGACATTAGGATGGTTTTGGCCTCTGACAGTTATGACTAGTTCGGCTGTTCACATCTGTGTAGAAGTTTCTGTTGGAATACCTGTTTTAAGTTCTCGAGGGTAGGTCCATAGGAGCAGACTCGCTGCACCACACCATCTGACTGGGTGAAGAATTGCTCAGTTGGTGTACTGAACAGATGCATCCTTTCACATACCCACCAACAACCTACAGGGGTACCAATTTCTCCATATCATTACTAGCATGTATCTTTTTGAAATTTATAGACAATATGATCCTGTTATAGCTGCAGCTCAGATGATTTAACTGCCTGCTGCTGGTGCCCATCATTTATAATAAAGTTCAGCATCCTCACCAGGCCTCCAGGGCCCTGGGAGATGGGAAACACGGTCCCGCCTCACCTCCTCACCCATCACTGTCCTCTCTCATTTCATGCCGACCCCATCGATTTTCTCGTCAATACCGGAAAACACCACGCCCCCACATGAGGGTGAGGGTCTGACAGCCTTCACATACACCTCTATGTTCTACCCCTTGTTTAAGCTCCGGTTCATACGGGCTCTCTCCTGAAACGTTTATCCTAATCAGCCATCTTCTGTGTCACAAACCCACTGCCTGAGCCTGGGTTCCCTAGAAAATTACACTTGATTCAAGAGTTAAATGTTAAAATACAATATTGTTCAGGGAGGAAGGAGGGTTGAAATTCTAAGAAAATTTGATTATAAAAGGGACATAGGGTGACTGAATAAAAAAGAACAGGGGAGTGTGTCATTCAAGTGGTAATGGTTTCTCCAAAAGAAAATAAATAGCTTGGTCTCACAGCCTCTCCAGAGGGCTGTCTGAAATCACGGTCTCCTGCAGTCTGCCACAACAGAACTCACAGAAAGAATGAGTCGCTTATCCTTTAGCTCCTTCCAATATCCTGTTACTTGAAGTCTACTTTATAAGCTTTGATTTTGTTTAACTGTGGTAAAATACACATGACATACACTGTGACATCTTAACCATGTTTTTTGCCATGCAGTTCAGTACAACTAAGTATACTCCGTGTAAGTACTGAGCATACTCAATCTACTAAGTATATTCAATCTACTAGGTATATTCAGTACTGCTATGTATATGCACATTGTGACCAATCTCCAGAACTCTTGTCTTCTTGCAAAACTGAAGCTGTACACCCATGAAAAACCAACTCCTCACCCACCTCTCACCACAGCCTCTAGCCACTACCATTCCATTCTCTGTCTCTAGGAATGTGCCTCCTCTAGGTACCTCATATACATGGGGCTGTACAGTATCTTTTTGTGTCTGGCATATTTCACTGGGCATGACATCTCAGAGCTTCCTCCCTGGTGCAGCGCATGACATGATTTCCTTCCTCGCTAATGTGGAGTACCAGTCCACTACAAGTATAGCCACGTCTGGTTGGTTCATTCCTCCTCTGATGGACCTTCGGGCTGCTTCCACCTCTTGGGTGCTGTGAATAATGCTGCTGGACACATGAAGGGGCAAATCCCTCCTCAAGACCCTGCTTCAATCACCTTGATCCACACCCAGAAGTGGAGTGGCTGGATCCTATGGTGACTCCACTTTTGACTGAGCAACTGCCACACTGTCCTCCATTGTACATGCGCCATTTTATACTGCTTCCTGCCGTGCACAAGGGATTCAGTGTCTTCACATCCACACCAACACTTTGTCATTCCCTATTTATTAAAATAATAGCCACCCTAGCGGGTGTGAGGTCCCACAGGTTTCAACTTCCCCACACTTGCCGGCTGTGTGGAGTGACTCTTGCAGAAAGCTGATGAACAAGCCAGAGGACTGAAGGGTCCATTCCAAGCAGGGAATGGACAAGAGTCTTGGTGCCATGAACAGGGTTTCTTTGGACTGCCACTGCAACTATGGGAGCTTTATGACTCCAAGATGGGTAAGCAATTGTTAGGTCCAATCCCGCCAATGAAGTCAATAGCTAGAATGGGATTATAGTTAGGTTGAGTTAGGAAAACCCAAGACAGTGCAGAAACTCGGTTAAACATATCCGTTTACACTGCTTTGTTTTTCCCCAACGTATTTGCCATTACCTAAAATTGTTTAGCATAGTTGTTTATTTGTGTCCATCTTCCCTAAAAAACATGTTTCGTGCTTGTCATATTCATCTATTTCTAGTGGCGAGAACAATCTCTGACATACACCAGAGAGATGAAAAACTGTGAAACAAAAAATTAATACCTCATCCAGCTTCTTTGGGGATTAAATCAAAATTTACTTAAGGCTTTTTCTACTAGTCATATCTTGGATTTGAATGCAAGACTTCCAGTTCCGGTCAGCATGTAGAAAATCACAACAGAGTATTCCTTTTACCCCAAGGAGAACAAACCAGAAAACCTACAGAAGGCAGAGTTTCAGGGAACTGAGGACGCAAAGAATGAAAGGGGAACTAAGCTTAAGGAGATGGAGGTCTTTTCTGAGGAAAGAGCACCACTGCTTTCATCTGCACCTGCTCCTCCGCGTGTCCAAAACACTCTCTGCATCACGTGACTCATTCCTTCACTTCCTTCAGCTCATGTCTCAAATGCAGCAGGAGAAGAAATCTACCACAAATAGGAGGAAGAAGACACCAATGGAATCTGCCGTGGCTTCGTTGGATGGACACGGAAGACCAGAACACTGGAAGCCTGCCGCAGAGAGAATCTCTTCCATCCAGCAGTTCTTCACCAAGTGCACAGGGGCAGAGGGCCAAAGTGAAAGGCAGAACTGCTAAGAGGGCCCCTGGAGGTGCATGGAGCCTTCTGTAAGTGCAAGGCAAAGACATGCCCGCTAAAACCTTGGCGTGGCAGAAGAGTTGAGGAAACTCCTTGAGCACAACGGGACTTCACAAGGGTCAGAAATAGCTGCCAAAGGCTGGGATTGAGGCTGGACAGCTAAGACCCATTTGTCCAAGGTATGGAGCTATCTCACAGAAGGCACGGGGCAGATCCTCAGGGCAAAGAGAAATTTCCTGAGGCGCAAAAGTTGGAGGCAGAACTAGACAGATAAAAGAAAGGTCCAGCTGCCCTAAAACTACCAGTCTGGCTATAAAGCAGAAGGATATTTCCAGTACTGCACTGGGGGTCAAATCCCAAAATCTGCTGAAAGAAAAGTCCTAATTCGCCCTCATAATTCAAGCAAATGATGAGCTGTTTCTAACCAAACCTTCAACAACGGTCTAACTCAAATTGACTGTAGATTAAATTTACTCAGCACGTCGCAAACAGGCCAGAAGAGGAGTGGCCTTGTATAGGGGCAATATTTTAGCCACTCTTTTATACAAGATATGCAGCATATTGTAAAAAATTATGAGACATGTAAAGAAATCAGATCATGTGACCCACAACCAACACAGGAAACAGTCAATAGAAGACCCAAGGTTGGCCCAGGAAAGTATAGTAAAGGAAAGGTAAGTATGTGGTGGAAAGATGACCTGTGTGCATGGATAAATGCAGACGTCCAGTACAGACAAGGAAACTATAAAAATGAAATGAAAATGAATTAATAACTAATTCCACGTGCTTACTGGCAGGGTGAGCACAGCGATAAAAGTGATCCGTGAACTTGGGGTCTCTGCACCTGCTCCTCCCCGTGGCCAGAACGCGCTCCTCTCTATCATGCGACCCACACGTTCACTTCCTGCAGCTCGAGTCTCTAATGCCATTTCAGCACTAAATAAAGACACAGCCTTCAAAAAAGCCTACTCCTTTATTTATCTAAACAGTATTTTATTATATCTGAGGTTAGAGATGCACAAATCCCCCAGCCATAGCCCCCAGCTGGCCAATCAGAACACCCCATTAGAGAGCCTAGTGATTCCCTCTGAGATAGTGACTAGAACCAAGTCAAATCAGTCAAAAACCACTCGTACAACCTTCCTGGCTCTCCCGAAGAAGCACAGTTGGCTCTCTGTCCCCTGCAAAGACACACCGTATTGTCTATAAAGGTAACATAATTCTTGAAATGATGGCACCTATCTTTGACTCATGTAAAGCCTGTCTGACCATGAAACGAAATAAATAGAGTGAAAAGTTTGAAAACAAACAAAAACAATGAAAGTTTTTTTGCATTTTGCAAACGTCTAATTGAATGAAATGTTAAAAAAATATAAAGGTTAAGGGAATTAACTACATTCTAAAACTCTCCCTAAATACTTGATTCCTGATGAGATCCTCCCACACATTATCATAGAGATTTTATGTGAAAGCCCCCAGCCACAGAGAACACATATGAGATAGACAATTTTATTTCCATAAATTAAATCTTTCCTAAATTTTGCCTCCTTCAGGCTTTTATCCTATATCTAGCTTATCTTCTGAAGTCATGCAGAATTAACCTTTTGACAGCTGCTCTTCAAATAGGTGAAGAAATTGATTATATTCTACTTTCCATTTCCTTCAAAATGTCATCATATACAAAGTGGAGAAAGAAATGTAATCTTGGTGAGACTGATGAAGCCTCATTTCAGTACCTCTAAAATAAGCTCTTTCCTTGGCCAAAGAAATTTTTATTAAGTATAGTAAAGGAAAGGTAAGTATGTGGTGGAAAGATGACCTGTGTGCATGGATAAATGCAGACGTCCAGTACAGACAAGGAAACTATAAAAATGAAATGAAAATGAATTAATAACTAATTCCACGTGCTTACTGGCAGGGTGAGCACAGCGATAAAAGTGATCCGTGAACTTGGGGTCTCTGCACCTGCTCCTCCCCGTGGCCAGAACGCGCTCCTCTCTATCATGCGACCCACACGTTCACTTCCTGCAGCTCGAGTCTCTAATGCCATTTCAGCACTAAATAAAGACACAGCCTTCAAAAAAGCCTACTCCTTTATTTATCTAAACAGTATTTTATTATATCTGAGGTTAGAGATGCACAAATCCCCCAGCCATAGCCCCCAGCTGGCCAATCAGAACACCCCATTAGAGAGCCTAGTGATTCCCTCTGAGATAGTGACTAGAACCAAGTCAAATCAGTCAAAAACCACTCGTACAACCTTCCTGGCTCTCCCGAAGAAGCACAGTTGGCTCTCTGTCCCCTGCAAAGACACACCGTATTGTCTATAAAGGTAACATAATTCTTGAAATGATGGCACCTATCTTTGACTCATGTAAAGCCTGTCTGACCATGAAACGAAATAAATAGAGTGAAAAGTTTGAAAACAAACAAAAACAATGAAAGTTTTTTTGCATTTTGCAAACGTCTAATTGAATGAAATGTCAAAAAAATATAAAGGTTAAGGGAATTAACTACATTCTAAAACTCTCCCTAAATACTTGATTCCTGATGAGATCCTCCCACACATTATCATAGAGATTTTATGTGAAAGCCCCCAGCCACAGAGAACACATATGAGATAGACAATTTTATTTCCATAAATTAAATCTTTCCTAAATTTTGCCTCCTTCAGGCTTTTATCCTATATCTAGCTTATCTTCTGAAGTCATGCAGAATTAACCTTTTGCACAGCTGCTCTTCAAATAGGTGAAGAAATTGATTATATTCTACTTTCCATTTCCTTCAAAATGTCATCATATACAAAGTGGAGAAAGAAATGTAATCTTGGTGAGACTGATGAAGCCTCATGTCCAGTACCTCTAAAATAAGCTCTTTCCTTGGTCTTTTCATTTAAGTGATCCATTCACATTTCTCCTGCTTGTACCTTAAAAACCAAAACAGAAGCCTCCCATTATGCTGTTCACTGAAGAAATTTCTTTGATCTCTATAAGTTCAGACATAAATGGATTCTTCAGAAACAATGTCGATCATTCCAATGCAGTTTGCTAATTTTAAAAGAATATTAAATGTTTCCACTTATGAGGAACAGATATTTTGGTTACTTTTTCTCAACTATCTCTGATAACAGAATGCTTACCAACAGCAGTAACAACTTTGCCTTACTGAGAATTTCAGTTCTTGTATAAGTAAAGCCTATAAATTACAAAGCATTTTCTCCTAGGAAGATAAATTCTAATGTATTCCCCTGGAATCTTCACGTTTAGAAAGGGGCCATCTTCTACACAAACTTCCAAACATTTTACAATACTGCCATCTAACTTTTTGAGAGCTTATTCAATGAAGAAATCATTTACTCAGACATTCCTGATTTATGCTTGAGGACATCAATAAATTCTAGTTTATTACCAGTTGTATAATATGCAGCTAACAGAAATGCGAAATCAAATGGGATCTCCAGGAATAGTGTAAATGTTTAGTCCTTTTCAAACTTTAAATATCAGACACAGTAATTAGTATTAATATTAGCACCAAAGAACTATTAACTGTAAGTATTAGGCATCAGTGAACTGTTTACCACATATTTCTATGCCTTTACCTAGAATCCTAAGTTTCTTCTCTATTCTAGACTGTAAGCTATTAGGCATCCTGATGAGATCCTCACACATTATCATAGAGATTTTATGTGAAAGCCCCCAGCCACAGAGAACACATATGAGATAGACAATTTTATTTCCATAAATTAAATCTTTCCTAAATTTTGCCTCCTTCAGGCTTTTATCCTATATCTAGCTTATCTTCTGAAGTCATGCAGAATTAACCTTTTCACAGCTGCTCTTCAAATAGGTGAAGAAATTGATTATATTCTACTTTCCATTTCCTTCAAAATGTCATCATATACAAAGTGGAGAAAGAAATGTAATCTTGGTGAGACTGATGAAGCCTCATGTCCAGTACCTCTAAAATAAGCTCTTTCCTTGGTCTTTTCATTTAAGTGATCCATTCACATTTCTCCTGCTTGTACCTTAAAAACCAAAACAGAAGCCTCCCATTATGCTGTTCACTGAAGAAATTTCTTTGATCTCTATAAGTTCAGACATAAATGGATTCTTCAGAAACAATGTCGATCATTCCAATGCAGTTTGCTAATTTTAAAAGAATATTAAATGTTTCCACTTATGAGGAACAGATATTTTGGTTACTTTTTCTCAACTATCTCTGATAACAGAATGCTTACCAACAGCAGTAACAACTTTGCCTTACTGAGAATTTCAGTTCTTGTATAAGTAAAGCCTATAAATTACAAAGCATTTTCTCCTAGGAAGATAAATTCTAATGTATTCCCCTGGAATCTTCACGTTTAGAAAGGGGCCATCTTCTACACAAACTTCCAAACATTTTACAATACTGCCATCTAACTTTTTGAGAGCTTATTCAATGAAGAAATCATTTACTCAGACATTCCTGATTTATGCTTGAGGACATCAATAAATTCTAGTTTATTACCAGTTGTATAATATGCAGCTAACAGAAATGCGAAATCAAATGGGATCTCCAGGAATAGTGTAAATGTTTAGTCCTTTTCAAACTTTAAATATCAGACACAGTAATTAGTATTAATATTAGCACCAAAGAACTATTAACTGTAAGTATTAGGCATCAGTGAACTGTTTACCACATATTTCTATGCCTTTACCTAGAATCCTAAGTTTCTTCTCTATTCTAGATGGCTGATCATTTTACTGCTAATCACACTTCTCAGTGTCCCGTCTCCGGAAGGGCCCTCTGAAGCCAGATGACCTGAGGAGAAACGCGGGACCCACTGCTGGCTGGCTATGCGTCCTCCTGCCCTTTCTACAGCCACAGCCCAGCCACACCACCAACTGCCACGGCAGAGAGAACGCGCTGAGTTCCATTGCCTTCTGCTCTGCGGTGTTTCCATTTTCCCAGCTTTGTTTTTAACGTTTTATTTTACATTGGAGTGCGGCTGATTGACAACGCTGTGAAAGTTTCAGACGGACAGCGAAGGGACTTGGCCATGCACACGCGGATCCGCTCTTCCCCAAGCCCCTCTCCCATCGAGGCTGCCACAGGGTGCTGTCAGCTGTCTTTGCTCACGGAAGAACTGGGAAGTTCCCATGGGAATAGTCCTCGGGGGAGACATCTGACCTTCACTTGGTATTTGTCCAGTCAGCTTCCTTGTTAGAACCTGAGAGAGTGCTGCCCAATGGCAAATAGGCCAAACGTCAGGCATGGAAGCTTCTCAGCTATATCCTGTTATAAGAGAGACACTCTCAGATGAAAGAAAAAGTCTTACATTTCACGTTATTATCACTTAAACAAAAACAGCAATATTTCCGCAGAGAACGGTGAACATGTGTTACACAAATCTCCAGGCCCCAGTCTTCACGTGTGGGCCATCCCAGTAACACAGCTTTCTTCCTCCTACCTAGCTCCTCAAGTAGTGCTGTGTGCTCAGTCACTGCGTGGTGTGACTCCGTGTGACCCATGGACTGCAGGCTGCCAGGCTCCGCTGTCCGTGGGACTCTCCAGGCAAGGAGACTGGCTGGCAGCCCTCCTCCACGGGGTCTTCCCCACCCAGGGACTGAACCCGCAGTCTCTGAGGTTTCCTGCAGCAGGCAGGCTCTTTATGACTAGAAAGCCTAGGAAGCCCAGTCAAGTAGAGAGAATTAATACTTCTCTACAGGGAGAAGTAGGTCACTTTGAAAGAGGGAGACCAACACGTCGCAGTTTGCCGAGGTCTCTCCCAGTTTTAGGACTGAAAATCCCATGTCTGAGGAATCTCCAAGGCAAATCAAGACGTCTGGTCGCTCTCCTTTGGCGCACGGAGCACTCGATGTGTTAAAGCACTTGATGTGTTTGTTTCCATAACAGGAGACGGACGGGGATAAAGTGTGCCTGAAAGTCACCAGCAGCCTCCTTCTTACTCACTCCCTGCTTTTCCTAGCAACCTAGCTAACCCCAGACTTCCCTACCCATGTCCTAGAAACAAGAAGTAGCCTCCCCTGAGCAGCCTCAGTATCCCACACACGAGTCACAGCTCCTCCGGTCACCTTCTGAGCAGGTCGCCCTCCCACCTGGCTTCCTGCAGTCCACCCCTTGGATCTCCAGGCTTCTTCCGTTTAGCCTGAGCGGTTGCCCTCAGGGGCAGGAGATTTTCTTGTACCTCAACTCAGTGGGGCTTGCTTTCAAGTTCCAGGTGTCCTCCCACAAAGAAACTACAGATCAGAATCTTTTATGAATATAGATTCAAAAATCATCAACAAAATACTATAGGTCAAACCGAGCAACATATCAAAAGGATTATTATACACCATGACCAAGTATGACTTGTCCCCAGAATGCAAAATTGGTTAAATAGCCAAAAATCAATTCAGGTAATTTACCACATTAATAGAACATTCTAAGGAATCTGTTAAAAAATTAATTTTATGTAAATTAAATAATTAACTCAAAGGAATTCAGTAAGTTTAAAGGATAACACATTGAATCTTGTCTTTTTTGTACAACAGCAGTTAGCAAACCGAAACAGAGTTTAAGAAAACAATTACACTTAGTTTCAAAAACAACTATAAGAATAAATTTAATACAATAAATGTGAAACTTTTGCTCTGGAAACAACAAAACCCTTTTGAAAGAAATTAAAGATCCAAACAAATGAGGAGACATCAGTGTTAAGTCATTAAGAGTGTTAAGATGGCAATACATCCCATATTGGTCTACAGAGAAAAATAACACCTTACATAAAAAGTACCAATTCGAATGACTGAGGATAGGTTTAAAAAAAAGAAAACAAACAGAACCCAAAGAACACATACCTCACTTCTCTATTGCTGCCATAACAAATTACTACAAACTTGGTAGCTTTAAAGAACTGAAATGCTAAGTAATTTAAAATCATTTTCTCACTTTATAGCATTGTAATTAGAAGCCTCGCATGGGTCTTCTGGGCTAAAATTAAAATGTTTCTCTACGGGGCTGCATGCCTTTCCGGAGCCTCCAGGGAGGACCCCGACTCCTGGTCTCTTCCAGCTGTCAGGGGCGGTCCACCGTCCCTGTCCTGTGGTCCCCGGCCTCTGCTTTCAAAGCCCGCAGCACTGCATTTTTCTGACCATGTGACCACGGTGGAACTACAACTGGAAAAAGATCCTCTGCTTTCAGGGACGCATGATTCAACTGAGTGTACCTGGATAATCCAGGATTCTCTCTCCACCTCAAGCTGCTTAATTACAATCAAGTTGCAAAGTTTTAAACAATGGAACCTATTCCCAGGCTCTAGGCATTAGAAAGAAAAGACAGGTAAAGTGTTAGTCGCTCAGTCCTGTCTGACTCTTCGTGACCCCTCTCGTGAGGATTCTCCAAGCAAGAATACTGGAGTGGGCTCCCTGGAGAAAGGAATCTTCCTGACCCAGGAATCCAAACTAGGTCTCCTGCATTATAGGCAAGCACAGACAACTTTGGAAGGAAAATCAAAATGGAGTTGGCGTTGCTAAGAACTAGGAGCTAGGGGACACTGAGGAAGGATGACATGTGCACATTCAATGTGGATGGAAGCCGACTTTTGACTAGTGTCCCAACAAAGGCATCCAGAAGTCTGCCAGGAACTCATGCTTATCAGACCCTTACTGTTAAAAATCTTTAATGCCTTAAAGACAATTACTTTCTGATCTGGATCAGAGTCAATCACAAGATGGGCAACTTCAATGACTTTGTGAGGTTTTTTGGTGTTTTTTTTTTTTTTTAATCTTTATGAGACCCTAGTTCTTTCTCTTCTCTGCAACACTGTTTTACCTGAATCTGTCTCCCAAACCGCCACTATTAAGACTCCAAACACAGCTCTTAGTTCTTTGCACCCTCAATACAGATTATTGACTGACATTTTTGAGGGGCTATTTTTCTGCCTACAACAATGGAACACCAGTTTTAAAGTTCTGAGTAAAAAGAACGGTCAATTCACAACACTACATCCAGCAAAAAACCTCTGGGAATAAGGCCAAAAAGAAAAAAAACTTAAAGAAAAACTGTATAAACTGGAAGGAAATAAATAAAATTTTCTCAACTTATAGATATTATGCTTATTATGTATATAGGAAATCCCAAAAAAGTTACAAAAAAGATCTCTTTACTGAGTTTTCACAAGATAAAAGATTGATACAGAGAAAACAATCAAATATCTATGTGTTATCAATGAATAATTTAAAATTGAAAGAGTTTAAAGCATAACTTACTTATTTACAGGAACAAAAAATGAGATTCATATTTGCAAGGTTAACAAAATATGCATGTGATTCATGTGCTGAAAATTATAAAACCCTGATGAAAGAAATATAAAACTAAAGGAGGAAATATTCCACACTCACTCATGCATTGGAAGGCTCAAGATCAGCTATTTCCAAGTTGATCTATAGAAATAATAATATTCTAATCAAATTCTGGAAAGATTTTTGTAGATACTGACTAACTGATTCTACAATTAATGGAGAAGCCAAAACAGGGCTGAAAATGAAGAAAAAAGAGAACTGAACACGACTTGATTTCGGTGCTTCTGCTGAAAGCTACACACCTCAAAACTGAACTGTACTGGTGAAAAGGTAGCTGGCTAGACACATGAGCAAACGGAACTGACCAGAGAATACAGAAATGAACTCATGAAAATACAGCCAATTAATTTCTGTTGGAGGTGGAAAGTCCACAGCAAAGGAAGAGCAGTCTCTCACACAGCAATGCTGAACACCTGGGTACCGAATACGTCTCATACCTTTCACAAAAATAAACTCAAAATGAACCACAGACCTAAATACAAAACCCAGAACTACAAGAAACAGCAAATGATAGGGTCTCCTCCTGACCCTGGGTGAGGAGAGCGGTCTTCCAGGCGACGCTGAAAGCACTGCCGAGCAAACAGAAACAACCAGCCAGCCTTCTTCCAAAATAAAACTTCTGAAAAAAATTGAGACTTTCCTTCTTCTTTTTGCAACACTGTTTTACCTGAATCTGTCTCCCAAACCGCCACTATTAAGACTCCAAACACAGCTCTTAGTTCTTTGCACCCTCAATACAGATTATTGACTGACATTTTTGAGGGGCTATTTTTCTGCCTACAACAATGGAACACCAGTTTTAAAGTTCTGAGTAAAAAGAACGGTCAATTCACAACACTACATCCAGCAAAAAACCTCTGGGAATAAGGCCAAAAAGAAAAAAAACTTAAAGAAAAACTGTATAAACTGGAAGGAAATAAATAAAATTTTCTCAACTTATAGATATTATGCTTATTATGTATATAGGAAATCCCAAAAAAGTTACAAAAAAGATCTCTTTACTGAGTTTTCACAAGATAAAAGATTGATACAGAGAAAACAATCAAATATCTATGTGTTATCAATGAATAATTTAAAATTGAAAGAGTTTAAAGCATAACTTACTTATTTACAGGAACAAAAAATGAGATTCATATTTGCAAGGTTAACAAAATATGCATGTGATTCATGTGCTGAAAATTATAAAACCCTGATGAAAGAAATATAAAACTAAAGGAGGAAATATTCCACACTCACTCATGCATTGGAAGGCTCAAGATCAGCTATTTCCAAGTTGATCTATAGAAATAATAATATTCTAATCAAATTCTGGAAAGATTTTTGTAGATACTGACTAACTGATTCTACAATTAATGGAGAAGCCAAAACAGGGCTGAAAATGAAGAAAAAAGAGAACTGAACACGACTTGATTTCGGTGCTTCTGCTGAAAGCTACACACCTCAAAACTGAACTGTACTGGTGAAAAGGTAGCTGGCTAGACACATGAGCAAACGGAACTGACCAGAGAATACAGAAATGAACTCATGAAAATACAGCCAATTAATTTCTGTTGGAGGTGGAAAGTCCACAGCAAAGGAAGAGCAGTCTCTCACACAGCAATGCTGAACACCTGGGTACCGAATACGTCTCATACCTTTCACAAAAATAAACTCAAAATGAACCACAGACCTAAATACAAAACCCAGAACTACAAGAAACAGCAAAAAGAGGGACTCCTCCTGACCCTGGGTGAGGAGAGCGGTCTTCCAGGCGACGCTGAAAGCACTGCCGAGCAAACAGAAACAACCAGCCAGCCTTCTTCCAAAATAAAAACTTCTGATAAATGAGACTCATGGTTAAAAGAAACAAAAGACAAGCTACAAGGTGAGAGAAAATTTGCTGCAAATCTGAGAAAAGACTTGTATTCGGAATATATTTTTAAAATTCTCAGATCTCAATTAAAAATCACAAAAAGAGGGCAAAACAGGTACCACAGCTTCACCAAGCAAGGCATACAGTTGGCAAATAAAGACATGAAAAGATGTGCAGCCATTACTCTTAAACGAGGAATTTCCCCTGCCAGTTCAATTGCCAAGAGCAATTCAATGCTATTCCCGCCTGCTGATTCCGTGGCAGGAAAAGCCCAGTGTGTAGAGAGGGACAGGGCAAGCTTCCAGGCATGGGGACTGCCGCTCGGTGACCTTGGGGAACATTCGTCCCTCCAGCACTCGGCCCGCATACTACTGGGCTCGGGAGCCCAGCGATGAGCAAGCAGAAACGCTTCAAGTGGACGTCAGGTGTCCCTGTGAAAGCCGCTGTGCCACCTCCACCCGCCGGCTCCTGACCCGCGCGCTCTGACGACCGGTGGAAAGCCTGGCAAGTGTGTACTGTGTGTACAAGTGTACGAGAATCTGTAAGTGTGTGTAGTCCACTTTTCTCTTATTTACTTTAGGTGAGGACCCTTAGTAAAAGAATCTTATAGGGATTTGAAAAGCTTGTTTTATTTTCTATGTGTTTGTCTCTGGGTGTGTATGAGAGTAAAGTCACACTGATGTTCTCTTCATTTATTGTTTTTGCCCTGTACTGGTGAAAAGGTAGGGCTGGCTAGACACATGAGCAAACGGAACTGACCAGAGAATACAGAAATGAACTCATGAAAATACAGCCAATTAATTTCTGTTGGAGGTGGAAAGTCCACAGCAAAGGAAGAGCAGTCTCTCACACAGCAATGCTGAACACCTGGGTACCGAATACGTCTCATACCTTTCACAAAAATAAACTCAAAATGAACCACAGACCTAAATACAAAACCCAGAACTACAAGAAACAGCAAAAAGAGGGACTCCTCCTGACCCTGGGTGAGGAGAGCGGTCTTCCAGGCGACGCTGAAAGCACTGCCGAGCAAACAGAAACAACCAGCCAGCCTTCTTCCAAAATAAAAACTTCTGATAAATGAGACTCATGGTTAAAAGAAACAAAAGACAAGCTACAAGGTGAGAGAAAATTTGCTGCAAATCTGAGAAAAGACTTGTATTCGGAATATATTTTTAAAATTCTCAGATCTCAATTAAAAATCACAAAAAGAGGGCAAAACAGGTACCACAGCTTCACCAAGCAAGGCATACAGTTGGCAAATAAAGACATGAAAAGATGTGCAGCCATTACTCTTAAACGAGGAATTTCCCCTGCCAGTTCAATTGCCAAGAGCAATTCAATGCTATTCCCGCCTGCTGATTCCGTGGCAGGAAAAGCCCAGTGTGTAGAGAGGGACAGGGCAAGCTTCCAGGCATGGGGACTGCCGCTCGGTGACCTTGGGGAACATTCGTCCCTCCAGCACTCGGCCCGCATACTACTGGGCTCGGGAGCCCAGCGATGAGCAAGCAGAAACGCTTCAAGTGGACGTCAGGTGTCCCTGTGAAAGCCGCTGTGCCACCTCCACCCGCCGGCTCCTGACCCGCGCGCTCTGACGACCGGTGGAAAGCCTGGCAAGTGTGTACTGTGTGCGTGTACAAGTGTACGAGAATCTGTAAGTGTGTGTAGTCCACTTTTCTCTCTTATTTACTTTAGGTGAGGACCCTTAGTAAAAGAATCTTATAGGGATTTGAAAAGCTTGTTTTATTTTCTATGTGTTTGTCTCTGGGTGTGTATGAGAGACAAATGAAGGACCCAAGCTCATCAGGCTCATGTAAGATGAATGGATTCTCTTCGAGATGTTTAAAGTTGTAATTAGCTCACAAATTTTTATGTCCAAAACACTGTACAACCAACAATGGGTTTTATAAAATCTATTATAGAAAGAAAGAAAAAATAAATTGAGCAAGGAAGAATGAATGCACAGATTCTATTAAACAATTACAAGTGCATTAGAATTTTAAATAGAAGGTATTTATCAAGTCACAAAGATAATAAGACTGTCTAAAATATCAGCTTTTGACATGTGTGTCTACATAAGCCCACAGTGTACCTACCTTTATCTCTTTCGATATTAAATACTTGGTTACTTACAATAGTTAACAATGATTACAATACACTTAAGCCTCTTTTCTCTCCTTTCTCACTACATTTTGCTAAAATTGCTTCCTTATGGCCTATAGCCTTGTATCTTACTTTGCATATCAGTCTGGTCCCAGTACATTTTAATGAAAATGCCTGGTTTTAAAAAGCAACACAAAGAAATCTGTTAAATGTTCTGTTCCAGGAATAGCATTCCTTGCAGCAGGCAAATGAGCAAAAATATGTTGAGTTTTATGTTGTAATTTCATTTCTGTTTGACCAATGCAGGGTCAGAGAGGGGGATGCAAAACCCAAGAGGAACGCATTCCCCGGTGGTCCAGTGGTTGGGTTTGAAACCCACTGCTGGAGGCCCAGGTTCAACACCTGGTCGAGGAACTAAGACTCCACAAGCCACGTGCCACGGCCAGAAGAAGAGAAAGAATCCAAGCTGGTTCACTCGTTCATATATCCATGGATCCAAGAGCTGGGAGCATCGTATGTGCCACCCACGGAGTGCACTGCAGGGAGCAGTCGGGGCGAGCGGGGCTGACAAAGAAACAAAGGAGGAAGCGTCTTGGCACTCAAGGTACGTAGAAATCTAAAGTGAAGGATTCAACACATACGCGAACAACAATTCATTACAAGGACTTGGAAGTGACAATGTCAGAAGAACAGCGTGTACAAGAGTTCAGCATAGAAGGCCAATTTTCTCTGTGGGTTCAAGGAAACCCACCTCTGGGGAGAAGGTTCGCGCTGAGAAGAAAGAACCCAGGCCGCTGAAAAACGGCCCATGAGGTAAGACACAGACGGGGCAGAAACACTTATTCAAAAGCCATGCACTTTGAATTACTAGTCAGGATAGAAATCTATAAAGCCATTCATGGAAAGAATATGAAGATAAGAGGTGCTTATACCTGACCTCGGGATGTAAGGGAATCTACTGGTTGGGAGGTTCATGACTAAATATTTAAGTGAAGGACACTGAGAAGGAAAGGTTCAGAGACAAGTAAGGGAATACCATATTATGAAAGTGCAAGTTTCAGTGAGAATTTCAGTTGATTAGCCAACTTAGTGCCCTTAACAGAAAGCGGTGTTCCCAGCATGCAGTAGGCGCTAGTCCTAAACAACACAGCCTACTCACGGAAGATGTCCTGGATCTTCTGAACTTCTTTCCATATTGCTAGAGGTTGACAAAAATTATTTATTTTATTTTACTGAGGGGCAGTTGATTAACAATGTTGTGTCAGTTTCAAGTATACATCAAAGTGAATCAGTTACACACATATATAATGTGTATATATACACATTTTCAGATTTTTCCTTTACAGGTTATTACAAGACGTTAAGTAGAGTTCCCCGTGCCACACAGTAGGTCCTTGTTGATTATCTGCTTTAGATGTATTACTGTGTATCTTCTAATCTCAAACTCCTAACTGATGCCTCTCCCCACCTTTCCCTGTGGTCATCATAAGTTTGTTTTCTATATTTGTGAGTCTGTTTTCTCTGTAAATAAGTTCATCTGTATCATATTTTTTAATACCACATATAAGTGATATCATATATTTGCCTCTCTCTGTCTGACTTCACTTAGTATGATGATCTCTAGGTCCATTCATATTGCTGCAAATGGTGCTATCTCATTCTTTTAATGGCTGAGTAGTACTCCGCTGTGTATATGCACCACATCTTTATCCACCCACCTGTCAACGGGCAGGAGGGCTGCCTCAGCATCCTGGCTACTGTCCACAGGGCTGCAGAGCTCTCGGCCTCACACTTTGGTACTGACTCCTTCCAGACTTCTGGCTCCTTTGCTCTCTTGGCCCCACATCCATCCTTTAAACCTGACTTATGCTCAGCATTTCAGAACATTCCAGCATGTGCAGATCGCTTAGTCAGCATTTGGCGCACATACACATCACCAATTTTGCACCATTCTTAAAGACTGTTAGAAACACTAAAGCAATACCGTGAACTGCTGCTGGGAGGACTCCTGTGGCAGCCAGGAGGAGGGAAGCTGTCTCTCAGCAGAGCCGCCAGCTGTCGGGGAGGCAGTGCTGACCAGCTGAGGCCAGCTCAGACTCTCCAGTCCGTTTCAATTTTCTTTTCTGACTCTCTATTTCTGTGAAATGTGAAACTTCAAATTTACACATATCCTCATCACAGGCCACAATGCCCCAGACATGGGCCTAGAAATGACGGAGCAATGTCTTCATACTTTGATACTTTAACAGCACCATCAGATGCTGAGTGAGTAAGTATACTGCAGCCCAAAAGAGGAGAGTTGCCTATTTCTACAGTGAAATAGTGGATATTGGCCTCCTAATTTGTGTTCTGATTGCATCTGACTTTAGATTTTTAATTTTTCATAGCTGTAACTCTAAAGTAAGCTTTCTATATTGTTAGTAAAGATGTCCAATATGGGGCTTCCCTAGTAGTTCAGTGGTAAAGAGTTTGCCTGCCAATGCAGGAGACATGGGTTCGTTCCTTGATCTGGGAAGATCCCACATGCTTCAGAGCAGCTAAACCTATGAGCCACAACTATTTTTCCTTTGCTCTAGAGCCTCAGAGCCATAACTGTTGAGCCCACGTACTGCAACTACTCAAGCCCTGTAAACCCTAGAGCCTGAGTTTTACAACAGGAGAAGTCACTGCACCAAGAAGCCTGCTCACCTCAACTAGAGAGTAGCCCCCACTCCCTGCAACTAGAGAAGAGCCTGTGGCAGCAGTGAAAACCCAGAATAGTCAAAAATAAATTAAAAAAGAAAAAGATGTCCAGTATGTCACTGCTTTGTTTCTCCAATGAAAAAATGAGGGTCAGTTCTTTAAAATCAAACAATCTTGGGCTTCCCTGGTGGTCCAGTGGGTAAGGACACCGCCTTGCAGTGCAAGGGGCACTGGTTCGATCCCTGGCCTGGGAAGATCCCACGTGCCGCGGAGCAGCTGGACCCATGTGTCCAATTACCGAGCCGGAGCTCTGGAGCGCATGCGCCCACAGCCAGCACTCTGCAACGACAGACGCCACCGCGATGGGAGGCCCACACGGGCCAAAGAACAAAGATGGATGAAAAATAGACAAATGAAAAGACCAATAGAAGTGGCCTGCCCGGCCCCCTCCCTCCCCACCTCGCCCCCACCAAAATAAATAAATAAAATAAATCTTTAAAAAAAAAAAAATCAAACAATCTTGGTTGTGTTATCACAATATGATCTTCATTACAAAGTCTGCTATTTCATTAAGACTTGTAAAAATTGACATTAAAGAACACACACATGGTTTTACTGGCATTACTGTTGTTATGAAATTTTAAAAATTATCCCTCATTTTAAAATTTGACGTGTGCTCTGTCTCCCAAGTTGAAATATTCATATATCTACATTTGTCTGCACATTAAACTTACTAAATTATGGCTGTTTCCTTCAAGGCTGGCTCAAGACCAGAGTACTTTCACTGCCAGCTATTTTCCATCTACGGATGGGCACCCGTGTCATCTCCTTCATTTATAGCAACACTCATCCTTCTCTGCACACTAGTGCCCTTTATTCACTGCTCCTCAAACTAGTTTCTAATTTACAACACAGCTAAAAAAATTCACTAACTCCTGGGAGCAGGCTTCCCTGGTGGTTCAGACGGTAAAGGATCCGCCTGCAGTGCAGGAGAAGTGGGTTCAGTCCCTGGGTCGGGAAGATGCCCTGGGGAAGGAAATGGCGACCCACTCCAGTATTCCACCCTGGAAAAGCCCCTGAGCAGAGGAGCCTGGCGGGCTACAGTCCATGGGGTCACAAAGAGTCAGACACGACTGAGCGACTAAGCACGCACATACACACACAACTCCTGAGAGCCCAGGGTTTCACTGAAAAAGGAACAAAAAGCCATCGGTAAGAGCCAGAGACGGATCCACAGGACTCTGCTGGGGGGCCATCCTCTGGGAGGACCTGCTGACACACACAAGCACAACTGTCCTTCCATGCTGACTGCCCCTCATATTATAAAACAGCCAACAGAGTCATTCGACCCAGGAGTTTTCCAAGTCCTCCTCACTTTTACTCGGAGCATGATACAGAATTACACATCTCTAGTCTGGTTTTACCATCTTCCCCAGAATCGATGGCCTGTTCACCTGCTTGTGCGGGTTATAGCTTTGATGATGCCGCTGTGGCTTGGACCCGTCTCCATGTCAAGTGACAAGTCATCAAAGTCACAGTAATATGGATGATATTTTCCTCTGTTTGGGGGAAAAATCAATTGTTTTCATTTAAAAATGAGAGCTTTATTTATAAGTGATGCTGAATAGTCTCATCATTGGCTTTCTGCAACTGACTAATAAATCCTCATACAAAGAACAACTGCTACCAGACCAACAAAATACAACATCCACAAGTTTATTGTCACATTTCTAATTGATAGCCCATATTCGTGAGGCAAAAAAACAAATTCATCTTCAGTAACATCTTGTTGTCCATCCAGTACCTAGGAAGATCCACTTTACTTTTTCAGTGTTGTAACTTTCCTTTTCTTTCCTATCATTCCTTAATTCTTATCTTTGGTTCCTAACAATAGCCTTGGGTCCTCCTAACACTACCCTGACTCTGAGGTTCACATGCTACCTCCTAAAATTTTGAAAGCATTCCCTGTCCCCTGAGCTTTGCTGATGACGGTGAGAAGCCGGAGCTCCTCGGGGGAAAACATGATTGCCTGGCCAGCTTGCACATCCCCCGACTAAGGAAGGAGGGTCAAATGACTCATCTGTGGTCACAGCTTTCCTGCACTATTTAAAGAGGTCCTTTTACACATATTAAGTCAAGGCTACAAGTGATGGCAGCATTCCAACTAGAAAAGTAACTACTATTTGCTAAATCTCTCCAGATATCTTTCCTGCATATATGAGTCCATTTGAATTACAACAGTGAAACCATTCTTCTGCACTGAGAATCCAGCTTGGTCTAGGGTCTTTTCCATCCTTCACAATTTGTGAGGTTGTTAAAATTATAATACAATAAATGCACATCATGAAAAGTATCAAAACTTTATATAATGCTTTAAAGAATTACATGTATGTCTCTTCCTTAAATGAAAATGCAGATTACACATCTCTAGTTTTTGAAGTCATTTTTCCAAGTCCTCCTCACTTTTACTCGGAGCATGATACAGAATTACACATCTCTAGTCTGGTTTTACCATCTTCCCCAGAATCGATGGCCTGTTCACCTGCTTGTGCGGGTTATAGCTTTGATGATGCCGCTGTGGCTTGGACCCGTCTCCATGTCAAGTGACAAGTCATCAAAGTCACAGTAATATGGATGATATTTTCCTCTGTTTGGGGGAAAAATCAATTGTTTTCATTTAAAAATGAGAGCTTTATTTATAAGTGATGCTGAATAGTCTCATCATTGGCTTTCTGCAACTGACTAATAAATCCTCATACAAAGAACAACTGCTACCAGACCAACAAAATACAACATCCACAAGTTTATTGTCACATTTCTAATTGATAGCCCATATTCGTGAGGCAAAAAAACAAATTCATCTTCAGTAACATCTTGTTGTCCATCCAGTACCTAGGAAGATCCACTTTACTTTTTCAGTGTTGTAACTTTCCTTTTCTTTCCTATCATTCCTTAATTCTTATCTTTGGTTCCTAACAATAGCCTTGGGTCCTCCTAACACTACCCTGACTCTGAGGTTCACATGCTACCTCCTAAAATTTTGAAAGCATTCCCTGTCCCCTGAGCTTTGCTGATGACGGTGAGAAGCCGGAGCTCCTCGGGGGAAAACATGATTGCCTGGCCAGCTTGCACATCCCCCGACTAAGGAAGGAGGGTCAAATGACTCATCTGTGGTCACAGCTTTCCTGCACTATTTAAAGAGGTCCTTTTACACATATTAAGTCAAGGCTACAAGTGATGGCAGCATTCCAACTAGAAAAGTAACTACTATTTGCTAAATCTCTCCAGATATCTTTCCTGCATATATGAGTCCATTTGAATTACAACAGTGAAACCATTCTTCTGCACTGAGAATCCAGCTTGGTCTAGGGTCTTTTCCATCCTTCACAATTTGTGAGGTTGTTAAAATTATAATACAATAAATGCACATCATGAAAAGTATCAAAACTTTATATAATGCTTTAAAGAATTACATGTATGTCTCTTCCCTTAAAAAGATGAATTGCTTATTAGCTTCTTGTGTCCTCCTTCGTAATGGACACATCTAAATCCTAGTTTCTTTGTTAAAAAATTGACAAACGTTACCATTCACTATAGGTTCTTTTCCTTGGGCATTTCTCTTATTTTGATACATTAACTCTTCAAGTCAACATCTTTTCCATGGAAGCGGGATTTAATTTACTTAAAGGCCCAAGGGCAGAACAATCAATAGGAGATTCAATTGAAAATGCTGTCAAGCACATGAGTCAGACGATATTTCCACACAGGTCCACTCAATCATCAGTCTTTATTGACTGGACCAGTTAGTTGATTGAGGATTAATAAATTCACTGAATTAAATTATTTTACCACAAGGATAGACCAGGAAAGTACTCAAGTGAGCAAGCTAAGGGTAGGGGAAAGGGAACACATGGCCACTTGAAAACAGGTCTCATTCAAAGGAGACAACTACCTGCCTACCGTCCTGTGGGTCATGGAGACCAGCTTTGCCATAAATTTAGATTTAGAAAAAATCAAATGGGACTGCCCCGGCGATCGAGCAGCTAAGACTCCACATTTCCAAAGTAGGGGCCCTGGGTTTTACCCCTGGTCGGGGAGCTAGATTCCACATGTTGTAGCTCAGAGTTCCCATGCTTCAACTAAAGATCCAACATATCACAACAAAGATCCTACAACTAGGACCCAGCTCAGTCTAATAAATAAATACACTTTATAAAAAGTCAGAAATCTGATTTATAAGCAAAATACTAAAGAATGCTTAAGTTGTCAATAAACTCATAGTTTCTAAAACCATGATACTGTTCAGTGAATAAATGCCTTACAAGTTAAATATATCTATCTGGCCACAGGCTTCTGACCTCACTTTTAAAATCAGAAGGATAAGAGGCAACCCCGAGACTTTGCCAACGCACAGGGTGAACGCACGCATCTTCAGCAACGCCTGCCTGCACAGACACACCGGAAATGCCAGCAGAAATAGTACATTGCAGAGGAAGAGTAGCATGATGTACACACATACATGCACCACACATGGACATGGATGAGTGTCTGAAACCCTTCCTTAAGCCCAGCCTGAATTCGGAGTGAACAATGTGCTCCCAACAAAGTGACCCTGGCTCTTCTCGCACAATCAACAAACTTTCTAAAATCTCTTCATGTGTAAGAGGATTCACAGAGTGTATCATATTTCCAAAATGTCTGATCACCATCTTTATTTTCTTTGAACCATGGGTTTATTTTGTTTTGTTTAAACTGTTGTACAGTTGATTTACAATGCTGTAACAGTTACACCTGTACAGGAAATTGATTTGGTTATATATCATTCATTTTCTAAAAATTCTCTTCTCTTATGGTTTAATCATAGGATACCAAAGACAGTGCTGCGGGCTATACTGTAGGACCTTGCTATCTATCCATCCTATATACAAGGGCTCAGGTCTGCTAACGCTAATCCCCTCTCCATCCCTCTCCCAGACCCTTCGCCCTTGGCAACCACCAGTCTATTCTCTGTCCATGATTCTGTTTCTGTTTCATAGAATCATCTGTATCACACTTCAGATCCCACACATAAGTGATGCCAATGGCTCTGTCTTTCTCTTTCTGACTTACTTCACTTAGCATGATAATCTCAAGTTGCCTCCACGTTGCAGCAAATGGCATTATTTTGTTCTTTTTTATTTGTTGTTCAGTCGCTAAGTTGTGCCCAAATTTTTGCAACCCCATGCACTACACTATGTCAGGCTTCCCTATCCTTCACTGTCTCCTGGAGTTTGCTCATACCCATGTCCAGTGAGTCTGTGATGCCATCCAACCGTCTCGCCCTCTGTCCCCGCTTCTCCTCTTGTCCTCAGTCTTTCCCAGCATCAGGGTCTTTTCCAGTGAGTCATCTCTTCACATCAGGTGGCCAAAGTATTGAAGTTTCAGCTTCAGCTTCAGTCCTTCCAATGAATATTTAGGGTTGGTTTCCTCTAGGACTGACTGGGTTGGTATACTTGCTGTGCAAGGGACTCTCAAGAGTCTTCTCTAGCGTCATAGTTCAAAAGCATCAGTTCTTCAGTGCTCAGCCTTCTTTATGGTCCAACTCTCACATACATACATGACTACGGGAAAACCACTGCTTTGACTATATGGACCTTTGCCAGAAAAATGGTATCTCTGCTTTTTAATACACTGTCTAGGTTTGTTGTCATAGTTTTTTTTTTTTTTTTCAAGGAGCAAGCATCTTTTAATTTCTTGGCTGCAGTCACCATCCACAGTGATTCTGGAGCCCAAGAAAATAAAATCTGTCACTGTTTCCATTTTTTCCCATCTATTTGCCATGAAGTGATGGGACTGGAATCCATGACCTCTGGTTTTTTTTTAATGTTGAATTTTAAGCCAGTTTTTTCACGCTCCTCTTTCACCCTCATCAAGTGGTTCTTCAGTTCTTCTTCACTTTCTGCCATTAAAGTGGTATCATCTGCATATCTGAGGTTGTTGCTATTTCTTACAGCATTCCTCTGTGTGTTTGGACACATACATACATACATACATACATACATACATACATGCATATATGTGTATGTATACATATATATCGTATCTGATCACAATCTTTTAATACCTCATTGTATCTGACAGCCTTTCCCTTTGACCTCTTCCTCCTCCGGTGGCTCCGGTTGGTCCTTCCTGTGCATCCCCCACAGAACCGAGGACTTCATTCATTCTGGCTCAGTCAACGGAGGTGAGGCATGGAGACTCTGCATCTGTAATAAACAGTCTTCAGGATTTTAAAACACATGGGCCTTTGACATTTTGACGAAGATCTACTCCTTCCATTTTTAATCCAATTTGTTTTTGAAAGTTTCTGAATTTTTGTGGGTTTTGCACATCAGTTCACTAACCAGGCCTGGGTTCTTCCCTGAATATCCGTCCAAATGCCATACGTCTGCTTCTCTTCTGTACCACTGCAACTATCTCAGCATTCACGATGACAAGAATGGAGGAAAGCTTCCACAGGGGAATTTCTCCTTTATCTTTAATAATGAGAAGCAGATGGCTGATTTAGTAAGATAATTAAAGGTTTTATTAGGGCAGCCTGATACAGGTTTGTTCTTCCAAGACATAAGAATCTGATTCTGATTCAGTTTAAAACAATACCACTCTCACGTTGCCTGTCCCTAGCTTCTTGTTGTATTGCTGATGTTTGGAAATACCAAGCTGAGACATTTGCTGTTTCTAAAACTACATAAGTATTTCTTGATTTTTTTTTTTCTTTTCATGTAGAAAACTCTGTTCAAATTTATCTTCAGTAAGGAGGTCCCTTTCCAAGGAGAAAAATGTGTTAGTCTGCACTTTTGTCTAAATAATTGTGTTCCCATCACGATGCATCAGTAGGTGGCCCAGATAATATCAGCATTGCATTTCAGAGCTGTCCAAAGCCCAGAGGCAGCGAGCTGAAACACAAAGGAAACGGCATCGAAACAGAGCTTCACAGGGCAGCCGAGCACCTCCTCATCCCACACTGTCCACACAGCGAGCGTTTATCTCTGACAGGAATTTTTGTTCGTCTCACAAAATGCCAAACACATGCCTTTTCACTGAGAGTCGTTGAATTTAATTTCTAACATTTTAACACAAATGGCTTTAAAAATAAAAAGGAACAAAGTAATTACATTTAATTTCATGGTTTTAGATTCCTAAAAGCCATCATATTCTCCTGTGTAATTGAAGACATCCATTAAGAAGGAGAAGGGAGAAAAAAAACGTGAAACTTTTATCCTTTTCTTAGAACAAAAACAGGAAGAATTCATGTCCTTATTCTATTTAATCTTTACTAGGAAAGAGGTCTATCATGATTTTGTGTTGCCTAGAAATGTAGAAATCAATTAAAATAGAAGTGGGTCCATCTCAGAGAATATGGCCCTAGACTTTGAAAGTGGATTCTGAAACTGTATTAATAATTCACTGACCAAAGTCTTAAAATGTCCCCACTATTCCATTCCCATAAGAAAGCCTAAGTAAACTTTGCCAATACAGCTTTCAAACAAAACTCATTTATTAGTAATAACCAGGCCGGCTCCCTCTTCAGCCTAATAAATGCGTGTGTGTCAAGCCTGATATTTGTGCCATGAGTCCCACATGTTCTTAATGGCATCTAGAATGGTGAGTCCTTCCAGAAGCTTTTCAGTCTACTTTGTGCAGGTCAGTTCGGTTCAGTCACTCCTGTCTGACTCTTTGTGAGCCTATGGACTGTGGCACACCAGGCTTCCTTGTCTTTCACCATTTCCCGGAGCTTGCTCAAACTGACACCCACTGACTCAGTGATGCCATCCAACCATCTCATCCTCTGTCATCTCCTTCTCCTTCTGCCGTCTATTTTTCCCAACGTCAGGATCTTTTCCAATGAGCCATCCCTTCACATCAGGTGGCCAAAGTCCTGGAGCTTCAGCTTCAGCATCAGTCCTTCCAATGAATATTTAGGGTTGATTTCCTTTAGGATTGACTGGCTTGATCTCCTTGCAGCCCAAGGGACTCTCAAGAACCTTTTCCAGCACCACAGTTTAAAGGCATCAATCCTTCCATGCTCAGCCTTCTCTATGGCCCAATTCTCACATCCACACATGACTACTGGGAAAGTCACAGCTTTGACTAAACGGACTTTTGTTGGCAAAGTGATATCTCTGCTTCTGAATCCACGGTCTAGGCTGGTCATGGCCTTGTGCGGATGCATCAGAGGAATAACTATCTATGGCACTTAGAGCCTATGGGATGTATTTCTTAAGCAATAAGACTGGAAATCAAAATTACTCCTTGATCCACAGACTGTAGAATGGAAGTTGTGTTAGCAGACATGAAAACAACATGAATCTCATTGTACATTTCCCTTGGAGATCCTGGGTGACCAGGTGCATTTTCAATGAGCAGCAACATTTTGAATGGAATCTGTTTTCACAGCAGTAGGTCACAACCGTGGGCTTAAAGTATTCAGTCAACCATGTTGCAGACAGATGTGCTGTCATTCACGCTTTGATGTTCAATTTACAGAGCAAAACCAGAGTAGAGTCAGGATAATTCTCAAGAGGCCTGGGATTTTCTGAATCATAAATAAGCACTGACTTCAAGTTAAGGTCACCAGCTGCATTAGCCTCCAACAAAAGAGTCAGTCTGTCCTTTGAAGCTTTGAAACTAGGTACTGACTTCTCCTCACTTACTATGAAGATCCTAAATTTTTTGGGAAGGTTTTCAGGTCTGTCCTTTGAAGCTTTGAAGTCTACTTTGTGCAGGTCAGTTCGGTTCAGTCACTCCTGTCTGACTCTTTGTGAGCCTATGGACTGTGGCACACCAGGCTTCCTTGTCTTTCACCATTTCCCGGAGCTTGCTCAAACTGACACCCACTGACTCAGTGATGCCATCCAACCATCTCATCCTCTGTCATCTCCTTCTCCTTCTGCCGTCTATTTTTCCCAACGTCAGGATCTTTTCCAATGAGCCATCCCTTCACATCAGGTGGCCAAAGTCCTGGAGCTTCAGCTTCAGCATCAGTCCTTCCAATGAATATTTAGGGTTGATTTCCTTTAGGATTGACTGGCTTGATCTCCTTGCAGCCCAAGGGACTCTCAAGAACCTTTTCCAGCACCACAGTTTAAAGGCATCAATCCTTCCATGCTCAGCCTTCTCTATGGCCCAATTCTCACATCCACACATGACTACTGGGAAAGTCACAGCTTTGACTAAACGGACTTTTGTTGGCAAAGTGATATCTCTGCTTCTGAATCCACGGTCTAGGCTGGTCATGGCCTTGTGCGGATGCATCAGAGGAATAACTATCTATGGCACTTAGAGCCTATGGGATGTATTTCTTAAGCAATAAGACTGGAAATCAAAATTACTCCTTGATCCACAGACTGTAGAATGGAAGTTGTGTTAGCAGACATGAAAACAACATGAATCTCATTGTACATTTCCCTTGGAGATCCTGGGTGACCAGGTGCATTTTCAATGAGCAGCAACATTTTGAATGGAATCTGTTTTCACAGCAGTAGGTCACAACCGTGGGCTTAAAGTATTCAGTCAACCATGTTGCAGACAGATGTGCTGTCATTCACGCTTTGATGTTCAATTTACAGAGCAAAACCAGAGTAGAGTCAGGATAATTCTCAAGAGGCCTGGGATTTTCTGAATCATAAATAAGCACTGACTTCAAGTTAAGGTCACCAGCTGCATTAGCCTCCAACAAAAGAGTCAGTCTGTCCTTTGAAGCTTTGAAACTAGGTACTGACTTCTCCTCACTTACTATGAAGATCCTAAATGGCATCTTCTTTCATTGGAAGGCTATTTAATTTACACTGAAAATCTGTTGTGTAAAATCACTCACTGTATCTTGGCCAGGTCTTCTGGATAACTTGTTGCAGATTCTCCATTAGCACCTGCTCCTTTAACCTTGTACTTTGTTGTTACAGAGATGCCTTCTTTGTCTAAACCTCATGAACCAACTTCTGCTGGCTTCAGACCTTTCCTCTACAGCTTCCTCATCGCTCTTAAACTTCACAGAATTGAAGAGTTGGGGCCTCGCCCTGGCGTAGGGACTGTTATACTGGTTTGGTCTTCCTGCTGACCACTAAAACTCTCTATATCAGCAGTAAACCTCTTCATTTTCTTAATATTTGTGTGTTCACTTGAGTAGTGTTTTTCACTTTGTTCCAGAACTCTTTCTCTACATTCACAAGTTAGCTAACCATTCGGTGCAGAAGGCCTAGTTTTCGGTCCGTCCTGGCTTTTTGACATGTTTTCCTCACTAGGCATAATCATTTTTAGTTTTTCATTTAAAGTGAGATGGGAATTTCTACCTCCCATTTAAACATTAGAGGTCACTGTACGGTTATCATTTAGCCAAATTTCCACACTGTCTTGTCTTAGGGAATAGGCTGGTCTTCAGAGAGGGCCAGAGGTGTGGGGACAGCAGGAGGATGGAGAAGCCAGCACACACGCTGACTAAGGCAACAGTCGTATGTGGGCAGAGATCCCACAAGACAGTGGTACCCAAGCCAAATCCATTAGGAAAATCAGCTTGATCACAGATCAGCATAAAGATGTAACCATAATGAAAAAGTGTGAAATACTGTGAGAATTACCAAATATGACATAGAATCATGGAGTGAACAAACGCTGTTAGAAAAGTGAGATCAATAGATCTGCTCGATGCAGGGTCGCCATAAAGCATAGCACAAAAGCCGGCTCCTTGAGATCAGCTGAGGAGCCTGTAGCCAAGAAACAGAGACACCGCCATGAAGAAACCAAGGCTAGAGAGAGGCATACACAGGACAAATCAAAGACAGGTCATCACTGCTGACCCCATGAACACTAAAAAGATAACAAAGTCACACTACGAACAATTCTATTTGACACAGATTTGATAACATAAAGATATCAATTCTTTAAAAGACACACACAACCAAAACATGAGAAGAAATAATCTGAATAGGTCCATATCTATTAAAGATATTAAGTTCAAAAGTAGTAACTTTCCAAAAAAGGACATAAAAGACATCTATATTTTTAAAAGAAGTAAAAACTATCCCTCAGATAATATGCTTTTATACATAGAGTATCCTAATGAACCTACTGAAAAGCAAAGTTGCAAGATATAAATAAACATAGATCAATTATATTCCTATATACTTACTATGAACAATCCAAAAATGAAATTTAAAAAGCAGTTCTATTTACGATGGCATCAAAAAATAAAATATATAGGAATAAATTTAACACAGGGTTGCCCTGGTGGCTCAGATGGTAAAGAATCTGCCTGCAATGCAGGAGGCCTGGGTTTGATTCCTGGGTTGGGAAGAGCCCCTAGAGAAGGGAAAGGCTACCCACTCCAGGACTCCTGCCAGGAGAATGTCATGGCTCATCCATGTGTCACGAAAAGTCAGACACCACTGATCGACTTCACTTCAGGTCATGAAACATCGTTAGGTCACGAGGGTGGAGCCCTGCTGAGGAGGATTTGTGTGCTTATAAAAGAGACCCCAGGCCTCTCTCTCTTCCGCCTGTACTCTACACCACTGCTACAACCTCACATTTTAACCGAGCTCTTCTGTCACTGTTTTCTCATTTTTTCACATTGAAAAAGAACAGAAAGCCTGAATCACCTTACAATCCTTAAAGAAATTAAATTCATAGTTTTAAAATATATCCATAAGGGCTTCCCTGGTGGTCCAGTGGGTGAGGACACCGCCTTGCAGTGCAAGGGGCACCGGTTCGAGCCCTGGCCTGGGAAGATCCCACGTGCCGCGGAGCAGCTGGAATGATGTGTCCAATTACTGAGCCGGAGCTCTGGAGCGCATGCGCCCAGAGCCGGTGCTCTGCAGCGAGAGAGGCCACTGAGATGGGAGGCCCACACGGGCCGAAAAACAAAGATGGATGAAACTGAATAAATGAAAGACCAATGGAAGTGGCCCACCCGCCCCTTCCCTCCTCAACCCCACCCCCACCAAAATAAATAAATAAATAAATCTTTTTTAAAAAAAAAAGTATATCCATAAAATACTGTTACCCAGGTTTCAGAGGTGAGTTCTATTAGACATTAAGGAACAGATAAGTTTGACCTTACATAAACTCCTTCTAAGAGGAATTTTTTCATTTTTCAGCTCATTTACTAAGTCTAGCATAACTCTGATCCTCAAGCCAGGCAAAGGTAGCAAAAGTAAAGTTACAATCTCATCTCATTCATGAGCACGTTGTTTCATGTCCAAACTAAACATGTAGGATGGATGGACCCCTACTCAAAACCTGGTTCTAACGTGAAAACCGATAACACACCCCCAGAACCAAGACGGTGTGTGAAGGGTAATGACTCCCACAGGAGCCTTCAGGAGAGCGCAGGGCATGCTTCCCCGGCCAGTCCAAAGATGGATGGAGAGAGCATGAAAACGAAAACGAGGCTGGCTGGGGGCTTTCACTGCAGCGAGGGAGTGGGGCTGGAGCGGGCTTTCCATGCACAGGCAAAGGCCTGTGGTTTAGTATTCCAGCTGCTCCAGAGGAAGAAGCAACCAGGCGTTTTTCTTGTTTGTTTGTTTTTAAATCAGCTCCCCAGATGCAGAGCAGTCGGAGGATGGAGAGATGACTCACATACTCTCACAAGTCAGACACCACAGATCCATATGGAGTCGGATGCTCTGTTACGGTTCACTCTGGACTGACTGACATCTGACACACGCCAGTCTCCGTCCTGGCTGCTGGGTCTTATTTTGTTGAGGGTCTGTGCAATTTCTGCAGGGAGGGGTTTCAAAGCACACATACGAAAAACCCAAGCTAAATGTTAGCAGCCAGGTTTGTTAAAAAAAACAATTTGTCATGACTAAGTTGGACTTACTCAAGGAATTCAAATATCAGACAAGTTTATTAATGAAATTTATTATGTTAAGCAATAAAGGAATAAGACCAAAGAATTATTTATGTAGCTACTGAAAGAGCCTCTGATAAAATTCAGCACTCTTTCAAGCTATAATATCCTTATAATCAAATTTATGATTTATAAATAGATGGATTTTTTTTTAGTGTTACATAGTATAGAAAAAAATCCTAATACCTACTTAATGAAAAATATTCAAGGAAAACTTCTTTAAAATTAGGAACAAAAGAAGAGTGCATCCACACAGTGAAGCAATGGAAAAACAGACATGGAGAATAGACATATGGACATTGTGGGGAATGAACAGTGGGTAGGAGGCATAAAGGAAGTAGCATGAAAACCTATACTATCATATGTGAAGAAAATAGCTATTGTCATTGTGCTGTGATAAAAAGGGGATCCTGCAGGGGTGCTGTGCGGCGGCCTAGAGGGATGGGATGGGAGGGATACACTAATCTGGGATCATACATATCTGTAAATAACAAAACTCTGTGAAAGTAAGAAGTAAAATTTTAAAAAGAATTGTAAAAAAAAGTGCATCATTTCTAGTAAACATTGCACTGGAATTTTTATCTCATACAGAAATGTAACAAAGGAGGGGGGAAACTCCACAGGAGCCTTCAGGAGAGCGCAGGGCATGCTTCCCGCCAGTCCAAAGATGGATGAGAGAGCATGAAAACGAAAACGAGGCTGGCTGGGGCTTTCACTGCAGCGAGGGAGTGGGGCTGGAGCGGGCTTTCCATGCACAGGCAAAGGCCTGTGGTTTAGTATTCCAGCTGCTCCAGAGGAAGAAGCAACCAGGCGTTTTTCTTGTTTGTTTGTTTTTAAATCAGCTCCCCAGATGCAGAGCAGTCGGAGGATGGAGAGATGACTCACATACTCTCACAAGTCAGACACCACAGATCCATATGGAGTCGGATGCTCTGTTACGGTTCACTCTGGACTGACTGACATCTGACACACGCCAGTCTCCGTCCTGGCTGCTGGGTCTTATTTTGTTGAGGGTCTGTGCAATTTCTGCAGGGAGGGGTTTCAAAGCACACATACGAAAACCCAAGCTAAATGTTAGCAGCCAGGTTTGTTAAAAAAAACAATTTGTCATGACTAAGTTGGACTTACTCAAGGAATTCAAATATCAGACAAGTTTATTAATGAAATTTATTATGTTAAGCAATAAAGGAATAAGACCAAAGAATTATTTATGTAGCTACTGAAAGAGCCTCTGATAAAATTCAGCACTCTTTCAAGCTATAATATCCTTATAATCAAATTTATGATTTATAAATAGATGGATTTTTTTTTAGTGTTACATAGTATAGAAAAAAATCCTAATACCTACTTAATGAAAAATATTCAAGGAAAACTTCTTTAAAATTAGGAACAAAAGAAGAGTGCATCCACACAGTGAAGCAATGGAAAAACAGACATGGAGAATAGACATATGGACATTGTGGGGAATGAACAGTGGGTAGGAGGCATAAAGGAAGTAGCATGAAAACCTATACTATCATATGTGAAGAAAATAGCTATTGTCATTGTGCTGTGATAAAAAGGGGATCCTGCAGGGGTGCTGTGCGGCGGCCTAGAGGGATGGGATGGGAGGGATACACTAATCTGGGATCATACATATCTGTAAATAACAAAACTCTGTGAAAGTAAGAAGTAAAATTTTTAAAAAGAATTGTAAAAAAAAAAAGTGCATCATTTCTAGTAAACATTGCACTGGAATTTTTATCTCATACAAGAAATTATGAAAGATAAATAAAAGATAAAGGAACTGAAGAGATAAGCTGATGATATTCACAGATAATACTCATCTATTAAAAAAAGAAATGGCATATATATTATGAAAATTAATTATTGAGCTCAGTAAGGTGAATAAATATAAAATCAATGATCAGTATCATTCTAGACATCAGTAACAAAAATATGATCATAAATATAATTATTTATAATAGCTCAAAAAATATAAGTAACATACAAATAAATTTTTCAAATACATGAAATCTTTAAGGAGGAAATTTTAAAGCTGGTGAAAAGACACTACAGAAGACCTAAATGACTGAAAAGACAGTTGTGGAATCTCTCCAGCTCTATTGCAAGATCTATCAAACTCCAATAGGATTAATTAATTCCTATCAAACTCCAATAGGATTCTTAATGGAACTTGACAAGCTCATCCTAAACTTGACTTGTAAGTGCAAAGACTTAAAACAGTTTAGGAATTACTGAATAAAGAGAAACAGGGGCCATTCACCTACCAGGCATCAGGCTTATTACAAAACCAGAGTGACTAAGGCAGTAGGGTATTGGCATGGAGATGCACATAGCAGGTCAACAGGAAGAATTTCCTCAAAACCCCCAAACAAACTCACATATGGATGGATAAGATGGAACAGGGCCCTGAGGGGCTCTCCTGGGTACAAATCCTTTCTGTGTCCCCTGTTTCTTGTTCGTAGGAGATCGGCTTCATGCAGGCCCTTTGACCTCTCCTGAGCTCCAAAGGGCAGATTCAAAGAGCTGATCTTCAGAGGGGGAGCAGTTGGAAAACAGCAGTGCAGCCTTGGGGGTAGAGTCCTGGCTCCTTTTCAAAGAATACACGCACACACACACACACACACACACACACACCTTTGACCTCTTCCACAGGAACTAAGTCCCCCACCCGGGAGAAGGGTGGCTGAGCACAGGATTCCTAGAGCGCCTCCCCGCCCTCTCACCACCAGCCAGCAGAAGGAAGTCTGCACCCAGTGGAAGGTGACGGAGACGCTGATCCCCTCTACAAATGAGTCTCCTTTAAAACCTGTCATGGTTGAGCAGAATCTCTGGAGCTGGTTTTTGGACACGGGTCCACCTTCTCCCCAGGTTGCCAGCCATTGCATGGAATTTTTATCTCATACAAGAAATTATGAAAGATAAATAAAAGATAAAGGAACTGAAGAGATAAGCTGATGATATTCACAGATAATACTCATCTATTAAAAAAAGAAATGGCATATATATTATGAAAATTAATTATTGAGCTCAGTAAGGTGAATAAATATAAAATCAATGATCAGTATCATTCTAGACATCAGTAACAAAAATATGATCATAAATATAATTATTTATAATAGCTCAAAAAATATAAGTAACATACAAATAAATTTTTCAAATACATGAAATCTTTAAGGAGGAAATTTTAAAGCTGGTGAAAAGACACTACAGAAGACCTAAATGACTGAAAAGACAGTTGTGGAATCTCTCCAGCTCTATTGCAAGATCTATCAAACTCCAATAGGATTAATTAATTCCTATCAAACTCCAATAGGATTCTTAATGGAACTTGACAAGCTCATCCTAAACTTGACTTGTAAGTGCAAAGACTTAAAACAGTTTAGGAATTACTGAATAAAGAGAAACAGGGGCCATTCACCTACCAGGCATCAGGCTTATTACAAAACCAGAGTGACTAAGGCAGTAGGGTATTGGCATGGAGATGCACATAGCAGGTCAACAGGAAGAATTTCCTCAAAACCCCCAAACAAACTCACATATGGATGGATAAGATGGAACAGGGCCCTGAGGGGCTCTCCTGGGTACAAATCCTTTCTGTGTCCCCTGTTTCTTGTTCTGTAGGAGATCGGCTTCATGCAGGCCCTTTGACCTCTCCTGAGCTCCAAAGGGCAGATTCAAAGAGCTGATCTTCAGAGGGGGAGCAGTTGGAAAACAGCAGTGCAGCCTTGGGGGTAGAGTCCTGGCTCCTTTTCAAAGAATACACGCACACACACACACACACACACACACACACCTTTGACCTCTTCCACAGGAACTAAGTCCCCCACCCGGGAGAAGGGTGGCTGAGCACAGGATTCCTAGAGCGCCTCCCCGCCCTCTCACCACCAGCCAGCAGAAGGAAGTCTGCACCCAGTGGAAGGTGACGGAGACGCTGATCCCCTCTACAAATGAGTCTCCTTTAAAACCTGTCATGGTTGAGCAGAATCTCTGGAGCTGGTTTTTGGACACGGGTCCACCTTCTCCCCAGGTTGCCAGCCTCCTTCCTGAATAATGCAGCTTTCCATCCCTGCCCACATGTGTCTCTCGAGGACTGGCTGGTGAGGAGTTTAGTAGCATGCACACTTGATACAATGATGGAGGCAGCCCTCCTGGCCTTTCAGGGAGGAGTGAAATAAGACCGGAACAACGGGCTACCACATGGGGATGAAAACAAATGAATCTCAACCCACTATTAAAATCAGTATCAGACGAATTAAACAACAATTTATAACAGCAGCTTCCTTGGTGGTTCAGTGGTCAAGAATCCACCCGCCATTGCAGGTTTGCAGGTGACATGGGTTCAATCCCCAGCCCTGGAAGATCGCACATGCCACAGGGCAACTAACCCTGAGAGGCACACTGTTCAGCCCACATCCTGCAAATTCTGGAGCCCAGGCACCTAAAGCCTGTACTCCATAGCAAGAGAAGCCACCATGAGAAGCCTGTTCAAGGCGACGAAGGCCCAGCACAGCCAGCAATAAGTAAATACATTTTAAACAGTTTTTGTTGTAAAATATCAGATACCATGATAACCTCAGCAAGAGGAGTGTTTCTTAAACAAGGACGAATCTTCAAAAATTCTATACCCCACACCTATCCATCCCTGGAGGAGAGTGACCCTGAAAACGAACATGAACTTGGATGAAGCAGCTGTCTACCGCGGAGGCCATCTCTCAGAGAGTCTGAAAGCTGAGGGCCGGCGCGCAGCGGCACTCCTGGGAGCTAGCAGACAGAGTCCTTCCTAAGGAGTTGGCGTAGACTGCAGAAGAAGTGGGCGCAGGTACCGGATTCAGCGCTGTTAACAGCCACTGTGGCTTGGGGATTGGGACTGTTTTCGGATTTCGGTCCCCTCAGCGTGACCCCTCACTGACGGACACGTCTGCAGCAGGAGCTGGGTCAGACCTGTGACCCACAGCAGCTGCCTGCATCCGCTGCCTCCTCTCCTCGCCCTGCTGCAGACGGCACACTGGCAGCCTGCTGAAAGCGGAAATTCAGGACGTGACACAGGAAAACTCTGCATGCTCGCAGGCTTCAACCTCAGTGTCAATAACCACTGCTACCTCCGGTCACACCCACCAAGCCCCCGCCACCACCAGCTTTCACATCAACCCAGAACTGCCCTCGGCCTTTTTCTTTCTTCTCTTACTCCCTGCGGGGTGCCCAGTAAGATGAGAAAATTCACAGGACACACTGGTGGTGAAACACAGATTTATTATTCTAAGGATTAATGCCATTCTCTGGGAGGCTTTTAAAATGAGGTCTATTCTAATCTAAAAAGATGGTCAGCTGCCATATCACTAAACAAAGGATGCTGTGGTCATCAAGCCATTAGCCACTGAAACCACCCCAGACTGTGGACCCTGAGAAGATTTCAAATGGAGAAAAACAAGATACTGTCCCTAGATCATTCAGATGAATACCAAGGGAATAATTTCAAAAAGGCCAGATTACAGCATCAGCATACATAGAAAGGCACTAAATTCATCGGCTTGAGATGTCTGTTTTTCTTTAATCTTGTAATGTTCTGACTACCTGGATTTTGTTACAGCAACTTCTACATAACATGGCTCCTCCTCTATCTCATCAAAGCAATCGCTCAGAGAGATCTGAGAGGCGGCTCCCCAGGCTGAAGTCCTTAGACAGTCTGACAAATAAAACATAACTCAGGGCTTCCCTGGTGGCCCAGCAGGTAAAGAGTCCTCCTTGCAGTGCAAGGGGCACCAGTTCAATCTCGGGCCCAGGATGATCCCACGTGCTGTGGAGTGGCTGGGCCAGCGTGAGCCAACGCTCTGGAGCACGTGTGCCCGGAGACAGTGGTCTGCAATGAGAGAGACCACGGCAATGGGAGGCCCACACAGGCCAAAGAATAAGGATGGATGAAAATAAATTATAAAAAAAAAAAAAAACAAAAAACAATAAAAGAGGCCAAAATTTTAAAAATAATGATAATAATTCAACTTCTAGGTTATGCACTTTTTTTAGCTGACAGTAACATAAACACTAATTTATAAAGGTGCTTTAATCCTGAGAGAGTGTATTCAATTACAAACAATAAGCTTAGGTCTGGGACCAATTTGGACTTTTAATACTCCTTACATATGAATTCAAGAATTAGAGTGGAGGAGGGGGATGGGAATAAGTGACTCTCTCAAGATCTTCCACAATAAGCCCGTAACAATTTCAAAAACAAGAGACTAGATTTTCTTATGTCCAAGCCAAGAAGACAAACACCTTAGTGTTAATTTCAAAATCCCTAGGTCAGGTACTATAAGGTCTCAATCCATTTGTTTGTATTTGCATAAGGGAGTCATGCCTGAATTCAAACAAATTCAGTGGTTCCTACAAAAATGGCAAAGATTGAAAACGGCAAAGATGAAAAGGTTTCATTTTACTTGAACTGGCAACTATTTTTGCGATCAGAACACACTTTACGAGTGGATCCTTCAGCCCAGGCAACTAGAGACGCAGGTAAGTTCTTCAGTTGGCAAAATCAGGCAACACGGTGACTTCTGGTCACTGCTGAGCAGACCTGCTCGCAGCCGGGGACACAGAAGAGAAACGGGACGCAGCCCATTCACGAATCCCGGAGCCCCATTCTTCACGGGGAAGATGAATTTGGTGCAACAAAGGCACAGGAGGCGTCTGTTCTGTATGCTCCCTGATACACCCCCTCAACTGTTTCCCTCTAGAGAAAAGGCGGTGAGCACCAGGGGACCAGAACCAGCCTCCCAATCAGGCTCCGTTCTTTCAGCCACGGTCAGCGGGAATCCCGTCTGAACACGTTGCACAGCTTTGAACAGAACACAAAGACACGAAGCAGGGCCAATTTACTCGCTTCCCGGTTTCAAAGGCTGGAGTGGAGCTTGCTCTCTGGTCTGGTTAAACACGAAGACATGACACTTTCTTTAAGAAAACTGTTCTGTATCCATGGCGGTCCCTGAACTGACATCTGTCAGAACAGATTCTGACTGCGATGTTCACATCACTCCATTCTTCCTGCCTTTTCTAATCTCCAAAACTACTGACTCGCTCCGAGACATTCCCACGACGAACGCCAGTCCTCAAAGAGGATCACGTTGTGCTCACACAGCAATCCCACAGCCCTGGGAGGCCCACGTATGTCACTTGGAGCATCTCCTCTTTCCTGATGACTGACCTGGACTTCTAAGTCAAAGTTTCTCTATCCTCCATGTCGCTGGGCATCATCGAGGCTGAATGTGGGCTCAAGTTCCACCTCTATGTCATCCAAAGTTCTGTTTCTGAATTAAACTCAGAGGCAGAGTTTTGTAAAAGAATAGCTTTAGTGTTTTGCTGGGCGAAGGGGGCCTAATTCCATCAGAACTGTGTGTCCCAACCTGGAGGGGGCAGCAAGAGGGCACGATCAGCTTGTGGACATTCTTCCGGCTGGCTGGTGGGGAAATCACTGGGTGTCAGCATCACCAACCTTCTGGTTCCAACCAGTCTGGGGTCCATGTGCTTGTGGGCAGCAGACAGGCAATTTTTCCCATCTGTTGGGGGTTTCAGTGTCTTCAAAATAGCTCAAAGATGGCAGTCAGGTGCATTCCTTCGTGGGGAAGCAGGATCCTGCCCCAAGGCTGCACTCTTGTTTTTTGACTGCTCCTCCCTTGTCTCTACATTCCCTTCCTTTCCTGATCAGCAACTGTTTGAACCAAGTCAAAAAGACTTGATTGTTAAATAAATCAAAATAAAGGGGATGTAGTTTCATAGTTCAGATGTGAAACAGGAGGGGAGGGGGCAGAGCACAATCTTTAAAAGAATGGCATGGCCATAAGTCATGACAAAGACTGGCTAGAACCAACGAGGTCCAAAACAGTGAAAGAGCCAACTTTCACCAAACCTTGAGCCTCAGCACACAGTCGTAACACGTCGGCAAGCTAGATGAGACAGCCACCAGCACCCTGAGCTTCAAGGCTGACCGTAAGAGGCCAGAAAGTGGGTGGTGGTCCAATTCCTGAAAATCTCCACCTCTTCCTCCCAAAATTGGAATAGTCCTCCCACCCATTAGCCTATGAAATTACCCATCCCATAGAAACTAACCACCCCATATTTTGAAGCTCTCTCTCTCATTCTGAGATAGCCCACCTCCATGAAGTGTGTTTTTTCCTAAATCAATCCATTTCTTACTATCAGTTTGTCTCCAAATTGTTTTGCGACAAAGCAAGAACCTCAAATTTATAAGTACAAAGTGTTCCTAGGAGAAGACCCTGAGAGAAGAATTTGAGCACACATAATTCAGTTGGAAGGTAACACCAGGAAACACCAGTAGGAAAGTAAGAGAAAAGAAGGGAGTCAATAAAGTGACCGTTACTAAGTAGCTTATCAACATGGTTAACTAGAACTTAATCCCCCTGGGCAGTTTCAGGAGCCAGTGCATAGCACGTGCAGGAGTTAATCTGCCTACAGAGGGAGGGAACAGGGGGATTTACATAGGGATTCCTCTTGATCTTGCATGAGAGCTGCTGGAGGCTGGAGGACATGTAGATATTACACACCCATTCTGGCTTCGTCATGAACAAGGAATTCGAAGACAGAACATAGCTACCGACTGAGTCACCATTTTAAAAGGCCTAGGTACCTAATTCTAAGAGATCATAGCTCTGTACTGCATGTGGAAACCACCAAGTCCTCTAGACTCTCACTCTTTTGCTCTGTGGTCAGATCAGGTGTTATTCCCCTAAAACCAACATTATCCCAAGTTTTTCAAATGACCCATTCTCTGTGGGTTCAGATCAGTTGCTCTCAAACCTCAGTCATGTGAAAATACAGGTTCTTCAACTGTTTGGGAGTGCTACTGTACAGGGCACAAAGCAAGAACTGCTTGCAAAACCATTATCTGGAGATGTCACCAAAGTGTGGTCACTTCTTTTTCCCCGGAAATACTAAAAGCTACTAAGTACCGTTGTACCAAGTACGCCCAGAAATCAGGAAGACAACACCTTTGCTGCCTTGTTTTGGGAGGAAGAGGAGTAACGGTTCAAAAAGCACATGAAAAGATGCTCAACGTTGCTAACTGTTGGAGAAATGCAAGTCAAAACGACAATGAGGTATCACCTCACACTGGTCAGAATGAATGTCCACCATCAAAAAGGTCTACAAATAATAAATGCTGGATATAGAGAAAAAGGAATCCTTGTACACTGTTGGTGGAAACGTACATTGGTGCAGCCACTATGTGGAGAAGTATGTATGTTCCTTAAAAAACTAAAACGAGAGCATATGATCCAGCCATTCCTCCCCCAGGCGTACGTACACCTGGAGAAAAGGCACCTCAGTACTCACTGCAGCACTGTCCACAGCGGCCAGGATAGAAGGCAACTTACATGTGCGTCAACAGATGAGTGGATGAAGAAGATGTGGTTCACAGATACATAACAGAATATTACTCAGCCATTAGAGAACAAAAGAATGTCATTCGCCACAACAGGGATGGACCTACAGGTCATCATAGCAAGTGAAGTAAGTCAGATATAGAAAGGCAAATACCTTATATCACTTAAATGTGGAATCTAAAAAAGGATACGCATGGACATATTTTCAAAGTAGAAACAGACTCACAGACTTAGAATATAAACTTACAGTTACTAAAGGGAAAAGGTGGGGGAGAAACAAATTAGGATGCCAGAATGAGCATATACACACTACTATATATGAAACAGGTAACAACCAGGACCTATGGTACGGCACAGGGAAATCTACCCGGCACTCTAGAATAACGTACAATGGGAAAAGAATCTGAAAAAAGAACTGATGCATGTATTATGTATAGCCAAATCACTTTGCTATACACACCTGAAACTAACACAACATTATAAATCAACTACACTCCAATATAAAATTTTTTTTTGAAATTCACTAGAAAACAAGGCAGTAATTCATTTCTCAAGAACTCACTCTGTTACACACTTATTGCCATTTTGCCAATCACAGCTGGAAGAGAAAGGGGGAAAAGTTTAAAAGAACTGTCAATTTTGCTTAGTCGATTTTCTTTCCACAGGTAACACCAATTTAATTTACACGAATATGCTAAATTTGCAAAATTTAGAAAACTTATCAGCTTCCACAGAATCTGAAATCTATAAACATCCAATTTTCAGACAGCGTTTAACCACCTATGCGAATGTGGGAGAATATTAGTGAAGATAATAATGAAAACAAATGGTGAGTAATGCAGAATTCATTGTACAATATTTTATTTAGAACGAGCTACATGCCTGTTTTCTAGCAGATTGATTTTCCTAACCTGTTAAATTTCAACAAGTATTAAAACTGATTTACACTCCACAGTGTGTCTCCCTGGATGATTATGGAAATTGTGCCCAGAGGGGACTGAGGAGTGGAGATGATGAGCCAACAGTGGCAGTCCTGCCCTGAGGACCCTGGTGGGGGCGTGGCCCCTGTCAGCGCCTGGATGAATGAGTCAACACACGAAGTCACAAAGGCACTTGAGAGCATCCTCATGGGCGATCTAGGGCAGCATGTTTTCAGACTGACGGCCTGAGAACTACCTGGAGGACCTGTTAGAGAACAGAGGTGGGGCCCATCGCCCGGACTTTTTGAGTCCACAGGTCTGGGGCAGGATTCAGGAGTTCCCATTTCTAATAAGGTCTCTGTAGGTAAATTGCTGCTGGTCCAGTAACCACACTCTATGAACCATTTGTGTCAGGATCCTCCTCGGTCTTCACTTCTATAACTGAATCGTGAGAAAGCAGCTGAGAAACCAGCCATCCTAGCACATAGCTCATAGTCTCCCCTGTTTTGGACCAATGTAAGCAAGGTAGGCTGGTGCCAGGCCTGGGCTTCTGGGAGCAGAGCTGTATTTGGAGGAAGAGCCCACCAGCTCTCTCCTTGGCAGTCTCATGTGGATGCCTCCACGGTAACTGTCTCCACAGATGAGAGCTCTTGAGATGCACAATCTGAAGGTTGTCCCCAGTATCGCCTCCTCACTCAGAACACATCAACTTCATTTGGCCCTTAAGGACAAAGAAGCCTGAAGGACTGAATGGGCGGCCACTCCATCCATCTAAACAGGCCTGTGATGAGACTGGGAACAAAGCTTTATTTTGTCAAGACCCTGAGGTTTGGGCTTTGTGCTTCAACACCACAATGAGGATGACTACTCCAAATTTTAATATCTCTTATCCAGGAGAAGCTACAACCTCGCTCCTGTCTCTGTCATGGGCCAGTCTGCAAATGAGAATTCTGGGTTATTTTTTTTTTTTTTGGAGGGTGGGTGGGGTGGGGAGGGAGAGGGGCAGGTGGGCTACTTCTATTGGCCTTTCATTTGTCTATTTTCATCCGTCTTTGTTCTTTGGCCCGTGTGGGCCTCCCATCGCGGTGGACTCTGTTGTCGCAGAGCACCAGCTCTGGGCACATGCGCTCCAGAGCTCCGGCTCGGTAATTGGACACATCAGTCTAGCTGCTCTGCGGCACGTGGGATCTTCCCAGGCCAGGGATCGAACCGGCGCCCCTTGCACTGCAAGGCAGTGTCCTTACCCACTGGACCACCAGGGAAGCCCTGGGTTATTTTTAATTACACCAGATTCCAGCTTCCCTCTCAAGTGTGTGGGGGTGGGCAGTCTCCTCTCCAGGCCTGCTTTTCATATTTACTTTCTCCCCATAGATAACATATCAGAAGGCATTGTTACCAACTCCCTAGCACACACTGCTCACTGCACGACAGGCCAATAAATCTGAGAGGTAAGGTGTTGAGGCAAAGAATACAACTTTATTAGGAGAGTTGGCTGGCCAAGAAGATGGCAGTCTAACGTCTCAAAATAACCATCTTGTCATGGCCTGGGTGCCAGGTTCTTTTATGGTTCAGAGACTGGGGGAGGTAAGGAACCAAAGTAAGAGACCATTAATTCATGCAAATATCTCCTAAAAAGGCAAACCCTGGGCCAGGGGGATATGTTAGCTTCATTTCCTCACTGTCATTCATGGTAGGCAAGGTCAGGTAGTTCCCTGTGAGCTAAACAAAGGCACTTTAGTTTAAGGGTCAGACACAGGGGTGCGTGGCTCCCTGAGGCAGGTCATTACCTATGCCATAATACCAAAAGTGGCAAAAAAAAAAAAACAATGAGGATTAAAGCCCCAGATAACTTTGTATGGAGTCAAAATTAACCCTTCCCAGTTATACCACTACAACAGAAAATCTTGGAAATCATCAGACATAACCTCATAACCTCCAGTTTCTATTTTGGGGCCTCCCTGGTGGTCCAGTGGGTAAAGAGTCCACCTTGCAGTGCAAGGGGCACTGGTTCGATCCCTGGCTGGGGAAGATCCCACGTGCCGCAGAGGGGCTGGGCCAGGATGTCCAATTAGAAGCCAGCACTCTGGAGAGCACGTGCCCAGAGGCGGTGCTTTGCAGCGAGAAAGGCCGCTGCAATCGGAGGCCCACACGTACCAAAGAATAAAAAGATGGATGAAAATAAATAAAAATAAAATAGGCATGATGGGGAAAATAAAAAATAAAATGTATTGCAATTTCCAAGATGTTGGAAACATTTTTCTATATTAAATAAATAAGCAGAAACACACCTTTTGGTCTCCAACTAGAGATGGCAACACTAGAAAAATTGTTGTTAGTTTGATGATAGTAAATTCAATCTTAAAATAAAAACTGAATGAGGGGGCTTCCCTGGCAACTCAGGGGAGGAGAGTTCGCCTGCCAAGGCAGGAGACAACTGGTTCGGTCCCAGATCTGGGACGATCCCACATGCTGCGGAGCAACTAAGCCTGTGAGCCACAACTATGCTGCGCTCTAGAACCTCGGAGCCGCAAATATGGAGCCCATGCGCCGCAGCTACGGAAGCCCGTGTGCCCTGGAGCCTGAACTCCATAACAAGAGACGTCACCGACCACTCCAAGAAGATGGCAGTCTAACGTCTCAAAATAACCATCGTGTCATGGCCTGGGTGCCAGGTTCTTTTATGGTTCAGAGACTGGGGGAGGTAAGGAACCAAAGTAAGAGACCATTAATTCATGCAAATATCTCCTAAAAAGGCAAACCCTGGGCCAGGGGGATATGTTAGCTTCATTTCCTCACTGTCATTCATGGTAGGCAAGGTCAGGTAGTTCCCTGTGAGCTAAACAAAGGCACTTTAGTTTAAGGGTCAGACACAGGGGTGCGTGGCTCCCTGAGGCAGGTCATTACCTATGCCATAATACCAAAAGTGGCAAAAAAAACAATGAGGATTAAAGCCCCAGATAACTTTGTATGGAGTCAAAATTAACCCTTCCCAGTTATACCACTACAACAGAAAATCTTGGAAATCATCAGACATAACCTCATAACCTCCAGTTTCTATTTTGGGGCCTCCCTGGTGGTCCAGTGGGTAAAGAGTCCACCTTGCAGTGCAAGGGGCACTGGTTCGATCCCTGGCTGGGAAGATCCCACGTGCCGCAGAGGGGCTGGGCCAGGATGTCCAATTAGAAGCCAGCACTCTGGAGAGCACGTGCCCAGAGGCGGTGCTTTGCAGCGAGAAAGGCCGCTGCAATCGGAGGCCCACACGTACCAAAGAATAAAAAGATGGATGAAAATAAATAAAAATAAAATAGGCATGATGGGGAAAATAAAAAATAAAATGTATTGCAATTTCCAAGATGTTGGAAACATTTTTCTATATTAAATAAATAAGCAGAAACACACCTTTTGGTCTCCAACTAGAGATGGCAACACTAGAAAAATTGTTGTTAGTTTGATGATAGTAAATTCAATCTTAAAATAAAAACTGAATGAGGGGGCTTCCCTGGCAACTCAGGGGAGGAGAGTTCGCCTGCCAAGGCAGGAGACAACTGGTTCGGTCCCAGATCTGGGACGATCCCACATGCTGCGGAGCAACTAAGCCTGTGAGCCACAACTATGCTGCGCTCTAGAACCTCGGAGCCGCAAATATGGAGCCCATGCGCCGCAGCTACGGAAGCCCGTGTGCCCTGGAGCCTGAACTCCATAACAAGAGACGTCACCGCAATAAAAAGGCTGCTCACCTCCACTAGAGAGTAGGCCCCAACCCTGCAACTACAGAAGAGCCTGAGTGAAAACCCAGAATAGCCAAAAATATATAAATAAATTAAATTAAAAAACAAAACAAAACTGAATGAGGGCCTGAAATTAGCATCACTTGCAGTGAGAAGGCATTCTTTTAAATTATGAAACTATTTTATAAATAAATGCAGAAAACAAACGAACAAACAAGTTAAAGGGAGGAATCCAGGCTCTTGCAGCTGAGCCCTATTCAAACCAAAGGCCTGGAGACTTTGTTTCCTTTAATACATTTGGTTAACAAAATCAGAGAAATGATGCTTCACATATCCATTTGGTTGCTGTGAAGTAATTTAAATGTACAGACATGGATATAATTCCTAAATGCCCAGAATATCAGTGACAGTAGGGAAGTGTAATGGATTGGTTCTCTTTATATAGCAACAGATAATCATACAAAGCACTGGCTTTCAAATCTGACAACGATCCACAGAAGACGCAGAAAATTTTTATAGAAAAGATTTCCTTAAATATTTCTAGATCTCCTTTATTATTGCACAAATCTACTAGGTATTTTCAGTTATGAAATATAGACTCATTGAAGAACATTTTAAAAATTTGGAAAGGCAAGTCTGGAGAAGGACAGGAAGAGAACAGGCGGGATAGGAGTGGAAAAAGAGGGCCGGCCGGGAAACTACTCCTCAGGGAGGCACAGAAAGGCGTGTTCCTCTCCCTGACAGCATGCGGCTGTACATGAAGACCTCTGAACTTATTAGCACATGTTATGTGCCAATATGTAGCAACCGGTGGGCTACATGTCCATAGGTTTGCAAAGAGCTGGATAGAACTGAAGTTACTTAGCACATACATGCACACTGGAAACTAAGATAAAGTCCCTACTTCCCAGGAATGTTTACACATGATTATTCTCCTAAATTTTGTTGCCTCTATAAGGAATGGGGTCTCCTTCACTCAGCCCTTCTGAAGTTAAGTGAAATGCTACAATGGTGAAGAATTCTAGGTCTTCATTGAGAGGTAGGCATAGAATGACCTATGTTTCAAAGACCACCATCTTTCAAAAGAACAAGGAGAAAAGACACATTTTCTCATTGGGCTACTATGATTGGCAAGTAAAAACTCAGACTTGACACTTGTCTCCTGGTCATTTCCTCTAAAGTTCTACCATCCCATACTATAGCAACCAGGCACGTGTGGTTATTCAATACAAATTCTCATTAACGTTTTAAAAAACAGCTCCTCAGTTGTACTAGCCACATGTGAAATGCTTAGCAAGAGAAGACCAATGAAACGGTGCAGAGAACACATCTACCAAAAGAGAGGGTTCTGCTAACCTCCTAAGGTGACGGCAAAATCCTCTGGCTCTGGGGCACAGTCACAAAGCTAGATCTTTGAGACGTCCGCTCAGTTCCACCAGTGACTGAACATATTTACGAGCTCTCTGGGCTAGATGACTTTGCGGATTATGTCTCTAGAGACAAGTGCCCACAAACATTTCTCACCAGCTGATGATTGGCCCTGACACTGCCAGAAAAGAGGATCTCACCCTGTTGTCCTTGCTTATTTCAACCCAACACCCAGAGCAGGGGAAGTAACAGGAAAGGGAGAAAGCAAAATTAATTTTAAAAATTAGACGAACAATAGAAGCTAGGGCAAAGACGCATCCAATAAGCACTAATACCAATTTGGACTTCTAGGATCAAGGACAGCAATGACATAAACAAGTTATTTACTCTCCCAGAGCCCCAGTTTTTGTGGTCATAAAAAAGGGAGTGTGATTGGTTGTTAGAAGGACAGATATAATCTCATCTGTATTTAATATAATGCATGGCACATGGCGGGCTTTCCAGAAACATCTGCTGACACTGCCCAGACGTGGGAAGCCAGCAGAAACAGAGAAGGTTCTCTGACCCTGTGAGCAAATCATTTTTTAAAATCTGTGCTTCTACTTTTATCTGATATGCCCTGGTTTATACTAGACATTCACTTCTCTCAACTTTGTTGGAAGGATATCGTAAGGTTATATATGTGAAAGCATGTATAAATTATCAAGTAGCATAAAAATATTTTGCTTGTCTCCTCTCTTGAAGGAGGCTGATTATTTTCCACATCTCTCTCATATGGATTATTGATATCAAAGTAGACACATACATGAGAGATATGTGGCAGAAAAAATGAAAAAGAACTACCTTAACACATGGTTATGCTATTTCTTACACTCTATTCCATATGGGAAAACTTCAGGTTAATACACTTAATCTACCACTTGACAAAAATGAGCACAAGTCAGATTAAACCACATGCCTCTGGGACCAAGAGTGTCAAAAGCCACCCTTCCCTGCTCTCAAGAGGTTAGAGGGTTTTCCAGAAACAAAGGAAGCCATTAATTCTTGGTCAGCAGTAGTTTGCATTTGTTAAGATAGCAAATTCAGCATGACATTTTCTATTTATTTTTCTAGCTGAGTTAAAATGCTCATGGATGACTTGAAAACCTGTCTGGAAGCAGCACCTGACCCATTTCCTGCTGCAAGAAGGGCTCGCGAAAGCCACGAAATGCTACGAGTCAAGGAGACACCGTCTTAAAGCCCAAAAAAAGTCACCTTGACAACATTTCTCACCAGCTGATGATTGGCCCTGACACTGCCAGAAAAGAGGATCTCACCCTGTTGTCCTTGCTTATTTCAACCCAACACCCAGAGCAGGGGAAGTAACAGGAAAGGGAGAAAGCAAAATTAATTTTAAAAATTAGACGAACAATAGAAGCTAGGGCAAAGACGCATCCAATAAGCACTAATACCAATTTGGACTTCTAGGATCAAGGACAGCAATGACATAAACAAGTTATTTACTCTCCCAGAGCCCCAGTTTTTGTGGTCATAAAAAAGGGAGTGTGATTGGTTGTTAGAAGGACAGATATAATCTCATCTGTATTTAATATAATGCATGGCACATGGCGGGCTTTCCAGAAACATCTGCTGACACTGCCCAGACGTGGGAAGCCAGCAGAAACAGAGAAGGTTCTCTGACCCTGTGAGCAAATCATTTTTTAAAATCTGTGCTTCTACTTTTATCTGATATGCCCTGGTTTATACTAGACATTCACTTCTCTCAACTTTGTTGGAAGGATATCGTAAGGTTATATATGTGAAAGCATGTATAAATTATCAAGTAGCATAAAAATATTTTGCTTGTCTCCTCTCTTGAAGGAGGCTGATTATTTTCCACATCTCTCTCATATGGATTATTGATATCAAAGTAGACACATACATGAGAGATATGTGGCAGAAAAAATGAAAAAGAACTACCTTAACACATGGTTATGCTATTTCTTACACTCTATTCCATATGGGAAAACTTCAGGTTAATACACTTAATCTACCACTTGACAAAAATGAGCACAAGTCAGATTAAACCACATGCCTCTGGGACCAAGAGTGTCAAAAGCCACCCTTCCCTGCTCTCAAGAGGTTAGAGGGTTTTCCAGAAACAAAGGAAGCCATTAATTCTTGGTCAGCAGTAGTTTGCATTTGTTAAGATAGCAAATTCAGCATGACATTTTCTATTTATTTTTCTAGCTGAGTTAAAATGCTCATGGATGACTTGAAAACCTGTCTGGAAGCAGCACCTGACCCATTTCCTGCTGCAAGAAGGGCTCGCGAAAGCCACGAAATGCTACGAGTCAAGGAGACACCGTCTTAAAGTTTTTCTTTCTACCTTAAATAGAATTTGAATAAATCCTGTATCTAAAATTCAAACATTGCATTGCAAGTCACGTGTCAATGTTAATTCTCTGGCATTCTATAAGTCCACTGGCTGACTTCATTCATCTCTTGGTCCTGTCACAGAGGGAAAAGACATCCATAAAAAAATGAAAGTCCTTCAAAATGAAGATCTGGAGAAAGTACCAAAGTCTTGGCTTTTATTAACAACCCAGAAACTGTATTCCAGTTGGGGGGGGCGGGGGAGCAGGGGGATCGCAAAGATTGAAAGTAACACAGAAAAGATCATCTGAATCAAAAAGTGCACACTTACGTCATCACCAGGCAGAGCAGTGAGTACAACTTGCCTTGCCGGGCAGTTTCAGCTCTGTTAGGAGCAGAGGCCTGAACTATACCGACATTTAAAATGAGACAGGCCAGTAGGAATGCCCAAGTCTTCCAGATCAAAGTCTAGGGAGCTTTTCTTACAGCTACTTCCCTCTGATGCCCTCTAAAATTGGGGATTCAGTTAAAGAAGGTAGCCTCTGTCATACAGCTGTTAGAGCTTTCTCTCCTAGCAAACTCTCCCTAGTCTCCAGGGCTTATCTGGTCCCCCTCGGAAGGCCAGTCTTTAACACCTCCCACTTGACCACACGTGAGCTCTCCCTGGAGTGAACTACTCCACTCACGGGTTCGTCCATCCGTCCATTCATGCACCCATCCTTTGTTCACCCATGTACCCATACCTCCATTATTCTTTTTATTCTGTATCACTAGGTGCTGGGAAGAAAACAAAACCATATCCTAATACAGGTCTTCTCTGTTGCTTTCCCTCATCGCAGGGATTTATCTTAGACAATTTAAAAAAGCCTCCAGAGGTGAATTGTGGTTGAAAAAGCTGAATTTCATGCTATTTTTCTTAATCTCCTGTTGAGTTCTGAATATACCATATAGTTCCTGCTTTCAAGTACCTCTTTTATTCAAATTTCCAGTTTTCTTCATAAAGGATGACTGTGTCTTCTTATGTAACAACAAAAAAAAGATAAGACTCTCACATGAACCTTCATGTTTTGTTTTCTTAACCTATGCACAGAAAGGTCATGGATTGTTGCTATTTATTTTGACTTCTCTTGAATCCACAGAAATATAAAAGTTTCCTTTGAAGACAACATAAGGAATGGGAAAAAAAATTTGCAACTGATGTCACTGGCAAGGGTTTAATTTCCCAAAGATACTAAAAGCTCACATAGATATGTATATATACACACACACACATACACACATAAATGTGCATATACATATATACCTATATATATATAAACAAACTCAATCAAAAAATTGATCATCCAGATTGAAAAAGTAACCACTGCCAGGGGTTACTCTAGCCCCTGCCACATGACCTCCATAGAACTTAGAAATTCTGTAGCTTTTGTTTGGGTCTTGCCCCTCTGTCCTTTCCCAGTTTATGTTTGCACCCTACTCAAAACCACCACCACCATCAAAGCCCCATATGTACCACGTGCCCTGCCCACGCCTGCTTTATCCGGTAGCTCTGAAATTAGCTCCAGTCCTTTCTTTCTTGGGGACGTTCATCTCTAAGATCCTTTTTGACCCCATCCTTCAGATCCCTAATATCTCCTCACACAGTAATTTGCTGAAGTAGAAATCATGTGAGACCAGCAGGAACAGGGCTCCTGAGCCTAAGACCCTGACCTAAGGCTCTGGCCCCGCTGCACTAAGCCTATGAGGCCAAACACATCATGTTGTCCTCATTGCCTACACGTTATTACAACAAATCATTCTCAGTTGCCCACAACATCTCCGCCGGCTTCCCAGGTGGCCCAGTGGTAAGGAATCGACCTGCCAGTGCAGGAGACGCAGGAGACGTGGCTTTGATTCCCTGGAGAAGAAAATAGCAACACTTGGTATTCTTACCTGGAAAATGCCATGGCCAGGGAGCCTGGTGGGCTGCAGGCCACGGGCCGCGGTCGGACATGACTCCATGACTGAGCACGAAGCACGCTCAACCTCGCTGTGCTGTTGCCTCTTCCAGGATCACTCTTCCCATTAGCCCCTGTGCCTGCCTTTGAATTCTCCACTTCCCTCATAAATAAACTTATGACACAGGTAACAAAATTCACTTTTCCTCACCAGCTACACGAGATACACATCCTACCCACACTGTCCTCCCCAGGGCTTGATACTGCAGTGGAATAAGCAGTCAACGAATGCTGAGTGAACAAAAACACCAAAGGGACAGTCTATCCATTCACCTCTAAACTTTTTTTTTTGACAACTGATGTCACTGGCAAGGGTTTAATTTCCCAAAGATACTAAAAGCTCACATAGATATGTATATATACACACACACACATACACACATAAATGTGCATATACATATATACCTATATATATATAAACAAACTCAATCAAAAAATTGATCATCCAGATTGAAAAAGTAACCACTGCCAGGGGTTACTCTAGCCCCTGCCACATGACCTCCATAGAACTTAGAAATTCTGTAGCTTTTGTTTGGGTCTTGCCCCTCTGTCCTTTCCCAGTTTATGTTTGCACCCTACTCAAAACCACCACCACCATCAAAGCCCCATATGTACCACGTGCCCTGCCCACGCCTGCTTTATCCGGTAGCTCTGAAATTAGCTCCAGTCCTTTCTTTCTTGGGGACGTTCATCTCTAAGATCCTTTTTGACCCCATCCTTCAGATCCCTAATATCTCCTCACACAGTAATTTGCTGAAGTAGAAATCATGTGAGACCAGCAGGAACAGGGCTCCTGAGCCTAAGACCCTGACCTAAGGCTCTGGCCCCGCTGCACTAAGCCTATGAGGCCAAACACATCATGTTGTCCTCATTGCCTACACGTTATTACAACAAATCATTCTCAGTTGCCCACAACATCTCCGCCGGCTTCCCAGGTGGCCCAGTGGTAAGGAATCGACCTGCCAGTGCAGGAGACGCAGGAGACGTGGCTTTGATTCCCTGGAGAAGAAAATAGCAACACTTGGTATTCTTACCTGGAAAATGCCATGGCCAGGGGAGCCTGGTGGGCTGCAGGCCACGGGGCCGCGGTCGGACATGACTCCATGACTGAGCACGAAGCACGCTCAACCTCGCTGTGCTGTTGCCTCTTCCAGGATCACTCTTCCCATTAGCCCCTGTGCCTGCCTTTGAATTCTCCACTTCCCTCATAAATAAACTTATGACACAGGTAACAAAATTCACTTTTCCTCACCAGCTACACGAGATACACATCCTACCCACACTGTCCTCCCCAGGGCTTGATACTGCAGTGGAATAAGCAGTCAACGAATGCTGAGTGAACAAAAACACCAAAGGGACAGTCTATCCATTCACCTCTAAACTTGACAAAATTGTTGTGGGGCTTAACTGATTATGTGTTTAACTCTGCTGAGTGTGATGCTTAGTACAAAAAGAGCTGTTGAGTTTTGTCTAGCAAACAGCAGTGACTGGGTATCACTTATTCACTGAGCCACGTGGATTTACGGCTGCACGCACGACTGCTCGCTCAGCCGTGTCTGACTCTCCGTGTCCCCATGGACTGGAGCCCGCCAGGCTCCTCTGCCCGTGGGGTTTCCCAGGCAAAAATACTGGAATAGGTAGCCATTTTCTCCTTCAGGGGATCTTTCTGACCCCAAGATCAAACCCAAGTGCCATTACAGGCGGATTCTTTACCAATGAGCCGCCTGGGAAGCTGTATTTATGGCTACCATGGGCTAAGTGTATTGTTCCTCCTATAATGAGTGATTATACGTGCACTTGTACCTTTGCGGAAGCACCGCAACCTCATTCACTGAACAGCATTGCAGTATCTTGGCAAGTAACCAGCTTAACATCCAAGCAGGTAGACTTCTGACCCTTCAATCACAGCCCCATGGGCAGACCCCTCATTCTGTCTCCACGGGGATCACACTTCGCCAGAAGTTATTAAAGGTGGAGTAGACCTGCCTGGTGTGAATGACGGCGTTCCTGGCAAGGGTCCTGGTACCCCGGCAGCTGGAGGTGGACCCACCTGGGAGGAGGGGAACAGTGGTAGCCAACGGCTCAGAGAAGGGCACCGTCGAGTGAATGGACGTCAGGCCCCGCCCCACGGAGCCCCTGGACCCGAGCGGTGCCCCTCGCGCCTTTCCCTCTAGTCCGTGCTTGTCTGGTCCGGTTCCCTCCTCCACAACCCGAGCCGGCTCCGGCTGCCTGCGCCTGCCTGTGATCCTGACTGGCAGCCGCCGCAGTGAAGGACGGAAGCAGATGGCCTCAGCAAGCTTCAGCTCCCACCAAGAGCTGGCGGCTTCGCCACCGCCTCTCGGGCTCCTTCCCTCTCTGCTTCTCCCACCAGCTGTTCGCGGCCCCTCCTGTGCCCTCATGTCTTCCCTAACCTGTCTTACCCTTCCTCCGCCGCTATCCTGACTCCAACTGTGCCTTTCCTTCAGTCCTTTTCTCTCTGTGACGTTCATTTTCACGTCAAGTGCTGGTAGTGAACACACTGAACAAAAAGAGAGATGAGTCGAGCATCAGAGAACCTAAGGCTGTATCTTTTCCTCCTCCGTATGGCTTTTATTCTAGGGATCGGAAAAGATTACCTAAGTGGCATCCACTTAAAATTAGCCTAACACCAACACCTTCATTGCCTAAAGGTGTACACCTCTCACTCTAAGAATCAAGCATTAAAGGATTTTAGAATTGGAATCGTATCTTCTTTTTTTCTTTTTTAAAGCAAAGATGAGTATCAGACCCCATCTAGCTAGAATAATTCCTCACCCTTTTAAGAATTAGAGGCAAAGAAACCTTAATCTGCCTCAACTATTAGATTCTCCTGTAAGTGGCTCAGAAATCAGATAATTATAACCAGGACCTGCAGAGTGGTTCCATGTTGATTCCTGTCTCCTCACCCCACCTATATGGGTTGTAGAAAGACCTACCAGACAAAGGGGGGATTTGATGTCAGGCCTGGATTTGAAATCTATAGGCCAGGCCTCGGTAGAATAGTAATCACATACAACAGAAAAAAAAAAAAAAAATGAACTAAACAGAAAAACTAGCCCAGTGGTTCTCAGTGTTTGATCCCTGGACCAGAAGCCTCCAAATTCAATACCTCAAAACACTTCAGAAATGCAGATTCCTAGCTGCCACCCAGAACAATTGAATCCTAGCCTGGAGGAATTCCATCAGGCTTCAGGCCCAGACTAAACGCTAAAAAAGGTGAACAGTCATGACTTAGAAATGACCAAGAGGAGGCGCTCCAAACCCTCCCCTTTGTTGGGGTCTGAGGTTTTACAGCTCTGTTTTGGCCCTTCGCTGTATATAAGTGATTGTTTCATTGTCGTTTTTTAAGTCATAGTCCTCTGCTCTGGGGAAACAATTTTCTGGTAACTTTTTCAACGTGTCATGTGAATGTCCTGCTTTTGTCCTGTAGCGGCCATGTGTATATTCTGCACAACTGCTCTCACTAAGCCGTGTCCCAGCCACCACCTTCTCACCGTGAGGGTCCAGCCCCTGCAGCCTCTGCAGACCTGCTCTCTTCCCTGAGTGCTCTGCACCCACAAATTCCCCGTCTGAAATTAAAGATATCCATATGTCTTCATACAAACTGTTGCTGTACATTAAAAGCAGATATGCAGTATGAACAGATACTCCATATTAAAACAGATTTTATTTTCACCATCTCAACCTACTTATGTTAGAATAATGTGACAATAAATGACTTCTTTTCCCAGTTAATATAACATAAGAGAGGAAATCACAATGTGCAATACTTAATGTATCAATATTATTAGTTATTTTTCTCTTTATAAATCATAACTGAAAATATATGTAGTTTAAAAAAATATGAGGGCTTCCCTGGTGGGTAAAGAGTCTGCCTTGCAATGCAAGGGGCAGTAGTTCAATCCCTGGCCCAGGAGGATCCACAGAGCGGCTGGACCCGTGTGTCCAATTACGAGCCAGGGCTCTGGAGCGCATGTGCCCAGAGCCAGTGCTCTGCAGTGAGAGGCCACTGCAATGGGAGGCCCACACAGGTCAAAGGATAAAAGACGGATGAAAATAAATAAAGAAAAAAACAATAAAGGAGGCCAAAATTAAAAATATATAAATGACACTAAAAATGTACATGCAATGATCAGAGAGACACTGACATTATTTCTCTTGGAAAATACTTTTGAGCAAGTGGAAGAAAACTCTTTAAGGTAGAAGGAAACACCAATGAACTATCTGTGGAGCCCCAAGGAGCATTTCTTTTCTTTTTTTTTTAAACATTTATTTATTTATTTATTTTGTCCGGGATTGGGGAGGGAGAGGGGTGGGCGGGCCACTTCCACTGGTCTTTCATTTGTGTATTTTCATCCATCTTTGTTCTTTGGCTCCTGTGGGCCTCCCATCGCGGCAGCCTCTGTCGTCGCTGAGGGCCGGCTCTGGGCGTATGCGCTCCAGAGCTCCGGCTCAGTGATTGGACACATCAGTCCAGCCGCTCCGCGGCACGTGGGATCCTCCCAGGCCAGGGATCAAACCGGCACCCCTTGCACTGCAAGGCAGTGTCCTTACCCACTGGACCACCAGGGAAGCTCCCCAAGGAGCATTTCTAAGGCTTACTGGCCTCTTCCAGAAAGGAAATCCTGTGGAGAGTTGTTGTTGTGCAGTCGCTGAGTCACCTCCATCTCTTTGCAACTCCATGGACGGCAGCACAGCAGGCTTCCCTGTCTTTCACTGTCTCCTGGAGTTTGCTCCAATTCTTGCCCATTGAGTCAGTGACGCTGTCTAAAACTAATGAGAATACCAATGTTTATTTTCACCATCTCAACCTACTTATGTTAGAATAATGTGACAATAAATGACTTCTTTTCCCAGTTAATATAACATAAGAGGAAATCACAATGTGCAATACTTAATGTATCAATATTATTAGTTATTTTCTCTTTATAAATCATAACTGAAAATATATGTAGTTTAAAAAATATGAGGGCTTCCCTGGTGGGTAAGAGTCTGCCTTGCAATGCAAGGGGCAGTAGTTCAATCCCTGGCCCAGGAGGATCCACAGAGCGGCTGGACCCGTGTGTCCAATTCGAGCCAGGGCTCTGGGCGCATGTGCCCAGAGCCAGTGCTCTGCAGTGAGAGGCCACTGCAATGGGAGGCCCACACAGGTCAAAGGATAAAAGACGGATGAAAATAAATAAAGAAAAAAACAATAAAGGAGGCCAAAATTAAAAATATATAAATGACACTAAAAATGTACATGCAATGATCAGAGAGACACTGACATTATTTCTCTTGGAAAATACTTTTGAGCAAGTGGAAGAAAACTCTTTAAGGTAGAAGGAAACACCAATGAACTATCTGTGGAGCCCCAAGGAGCATTTCTTTTCTTTTTTTTTTAAACATTTATTTATTTATTTATTTTGTCCGGGATTGGGGAGGGAGAGGGGTGGGCGGGCCACTTCCACTGGTCTTTCATTTGTGTATTTTCATCCATCTTTGTTCTTTGGCTCCTGTGGGCCTCCCATCGCGGCAGCCTCTGTCGTCGCTGAGGGCCGGCTCTGGGCGTATGCGCTCCAGAGCTCCGGCTCAGTGATTGGACACATCAGTCCAGCCGCTCCGCGGCACGTGGGATCCTCCCAGGCCAGGGATCAAACCGGCACCCCTTGCACTGCAAGGCAGTGTCCTTACCCACTGGACCACCAGGGAAGCTCCCCAAGGAGCATTTCTAAGGCTTACTGGCCTCTTCCAGAAAGGAAATCCTGTGGAGAGTTGTTGTTGTGCAGTCGCTGAGTCACCTCCATCTCTTTGCAACTCCATGGACGGCAGCACAGCAGGCTTCCCTGTCTTTCACTGTCTCCTGGAGTTTGCTCCAATTCTTGCCCATTGAGTCAGTGACGCTGTCTAAAACTCTCATCTTCTGTCACCCTCTTCTCCTTTTGCCTTCAGTCCTTCCCAACATCAGGATCTCTTCCAGTGAGTCGGTCTCCACATCAGGCGGCCAAAGTCCTGGAGCTTCAGCTTCAGCATCAGGCCTCACAGCGAGTATTATGGGTTGATTTCCTTTAGGATTGACTAGGGTGATCTCCTTGCAGTTCAAGGGGCTCTCAGGAGTCTTCTCCAGCAGCACAATTTGAAAGCATCAATTCTTCAGCACTCAGCCTTCTTTATGGTTCAACTCTCACATCCATACATGCATATGGAAAAATCATAGCTCTGACTATATGAACCTGTGTCAGTAAGGTGATGCCCCTGCTTTATAATACACTGTCTAGGTTCATTATAGCTTTTCTTCCAAGGAGAAGGAGTGATTCAGTGCTATAGAGACAACTCTGAGAAAACTTAGGCATCATTTTCAGAGGTAATGGGCTTTGGTAACGCAACAAAGATACAGCTCAGTGGGTGAAAGCTGTACCTGTGATACAGATTGGCCAATGGAAACATCAACCCAAGCCATCGCCACTTGAAATCAAGGAATGGATGAGACCAAGATTCTCTGGGCAAAATATTAAAGGCCATCAAGAGTGGAATTTATCTCTCGAAAAAAAAAATCAAGCAGGCTCAAGTGGTGTATTCAGGAGAAAAACTGTTACCTGGTACACATTTTGCCCAATTATAGATAAGCTGACTGAAAGGAAAGAAGTTATTATGATGACAAACACATTTGGATGAAGCCTTTTTTTCTAATTTATAAAAGCATTATGGTCAAGTTTCCAGCCGCTCCGCGGCACGTGGGATCCTCCCAGGCCAGGGATCAAACCGGCACCTTGCACTGCAAGGCAGTGTCCTTACCCACTGGACCACCAGGGAAGCTCCCCAAGGAGCATTTCTAAGGCTTACTGGCCTCTTCCAGAAAGGAAATCCTGTGGAGAGTTGTTGTTGTGCAGTCGCTGAGTCACCTCCATCTCTTTGCAACTCCATGGACGGCAGCACAGCAGGCTTCCCTGTCTTTCACTGTCTCCTGGAGTTTGCTCCAATTCTTGCCCATTGAGTCAGTGACGCTGTCTAAAACTCTCATCTTCTGTCACCCTCTTCTCCTTTTGCCTTCAGTCCTTCCCAACATCAGGATCTCTTCCAGTGAGTCGGTCTCCACATCAGGCGGCCAAAGTCCTGGAGCTTCAGCTTCAGCATCAGGCCTCACAGCGAGTATTATGGGTTGATTTCCTTTAGGATTGACTAGGGTGATCTCCTTGCAGTTCAAGGGGCTCTCAGGAGTCTTCTCCAGCAGCACAATTTGAAAGCATCAATTCTTCAGCACTCAGCCTTCTTTATGGTTCAACTCTCACATCCATACATGCATATGGAAAAATCATAGCTCTGACTATATGAACCTGTGTCAGTAAGGTGATGCCCCTGCTTTATAATACACTGTCTAGGTTCATTATAGCTTTTCTTCCAAGGAGAAGGAGTGATTCAGTGCTATAGAGACAACTCTGAGAAAACTTAGGCATCATTTTCAGAGGTAATGGGCTTTGGTAACGCAACAAAGATACAGCTCAGTGGGTGAAAGCTGTACCTGTGATACAGATTGGCCAATGGAAACATCAACCCAAGCCATCGCCACTTGAAATCAAGGAATGGATGAGACCAAGATTCTCTGGGCAAAATATTAAAGGCCATCAAGAGTGGAATTTATCTCTCGAAAAAAAAAATCAAGCAGGCTCAAGTGGTGTATTCAGGAGAAAAACTGTTACCTGGTACACATTTTGCCCAATTATAGATAAGCTGACTGAAAGGAAAGAAGTTATTATGATGACAAACACATTTGGATGAAGCCTTTTTTTCTAATTTATAAAAGCATTATGGTCAAGTTTACATTCACCGAGCTCCAAGTACTTGGAAAAATATTTTTAAAGAAACTATGTAGATCTGATCCAAAAATCTAATTGGCATAATCTGAAATAAGGCTAGTAGGCATATGAAATCCGTGAAAGAAAAGCCCACTATATGAGGCTATTCAACATAAACCAGTATAGGGATTCAGAAACTTTCACCCCAGAACAGGTCACTTTGCCATACTAATTATTTTAAATTAAAGATATTTATAAAACAGCCAGCTCAAGAAAACACTCTGAACCTCCTTCATTCCCCTGAAAGCAGGAGATAAATCTCTTGTGTACAGGTACCCTGCCTGTACCAGGAGGGTAGAAGGAATCCTTATCACCAGAGATAGAGGACTTAGGGCCAAGAAGACTATATAAACAAATCATGAGACTACTTCACCATTTTATTACCTCTAGTCCAAACCTCTTTGTCTTGTCACTTCTCTCACAATTAAGTTTTTGCCTTAAAGGTGTAAAAACTCTTATCATTTAAGTTTCTTATCTTTGTGGGCTTCCATGCTTACACATGTAATTACTCCGTATCTAACATCATACTTTATTGTGCCCATCTTTGGGCAAAATGTGCCCTTGATATTTCCAATTTTCCTGAAGAGATCTCTAGTCTTTCTCCTTCTGTTGTTTTGCTCTATTTTTATGCATTGTTCATTGAAGAAGGTCTTCTGGTCTCTCCTTGTTATTCTTTGAAACTGTTCTTAGTTGGATGTACCTTTCCCTTTCTCCCTTTTCTCTTCTCGCCTTTCTTCAGCTATTTGTAAAACATCCTCAGATAATAACTTTGCCTTCTTGCTTTTTTCTTTGCGACACTTGTTTGCCGCCTCCTGTACAAGATTACAGACCCCTATCCACAGCTCTTCAGGCACACTCTTTACTAGGTCTAATCTTTTGAATTTATTCATTAGCTTCACTGCATATTCATAGCAGATTTTATTTAGGTCGTACTTGGCTGGTCTAGGGCCCCTTTTTCATTCAAAAAAGGGGCACGCATTCTTTACTTCTTATGATGACAAACACATTTGGATGAAGCCTTTTTTTCTAATTTATAAAAGCATTATGGTCAAGTTTACATTCACCGAGCTCCAAGTACTTGGAAAAATATTTTTAAAGAAACTATGTAGATCTGATCCAAAAATCTAATTGGCATAATCTGAAATAAGGCTAGTAGGCATATGAAATCCGTGAAAGAAAAGCCCACTATATGAGGCTATTCAACATAAACCAGTATAGGGATTCAGAAACTTTCACCCCAGAACAGGTCACTTTGCCATACTAATTATTTTAAATTAAAGATATTTATAAAACAGCCAGCTCAAGAAAACACTCTGAACCTCCTTCATTCCCCTGAAAGCAGGAGATAAATCTCTTGTGTACAGGTACCCTGCCTGTACCAGGAGGGTAGAAGGAATCCTTATCACCAGAGATAGAGGACTTAGGGCCAAGAAGACTATATAAACAAATCATGAGACTACTTCACCATTTTATTACCTCTAGTCCAAACCTCTTTGTCTTGTCACTTCTCTCACAATTAAGTTTTTGCCTTAAAGGTGTAAAAACTCTTATCATTTAAGTTTCTTATCTTTGTGGGCTTCCATGCTTACACATGTAATTACTCCGTATCTAACATCATACTTTATTGTGCCCATCTTTGGGCAAAATGTGCCCTTGATATTTCCAATTTTCCTGAAGAGATCTCTAGTCTTTCTCCTTCTGTTGTTTTGCTCTATTTTTATGCATTGTTCATTGAAGAAGGTCTTCTGGTCTCTCCTTGTTATTCTTTGAAACTGTTCTTAGTTGGATGTACCTTTCCCTTTCTCCCTTTTCTCTTCTCGCCTTTCTTCAGCTATTTGTAAAACATCCTCAGATAATAACTTTGCCTTCTTGCTTTTTTCTTTGCGACACTTGTTTGCCGCCTCCTGTACAAGATTACAGACCCCTATCCACAGCTCTTCAGGCACACTCTTTACTAGGTCTAATCTTTTGAATTTATTCATTAGCTTCACTGCATATTCATAGCAGATTTTATTTAGGTCGTACTTGGCTGGTCTAGGGCTTCTCCCCACTGTCTTTAGTTTAAGCCTGAATTTTGCTATGAGAAGCTGATGATCTTAGCCACAGTCAGTCCCAAGTCTTGTTTTTGCTGACTGTATACAGCTTCTCCAACTTCAGCAACAAAGAATGTAATCAATTTGATTTTGGTATTGAGCATTTGGTGATGTCCATGTGTAAAGTCATTCTTGGGTTATTGAAAAGGGTGCTTGCTATGACCAGTGCATTCTCTTGGTAGAATTCAGCTTTTCTTTCCCCTGCTTCATTTTGTCCTCCAAGGTCAGACTTGCCTGTTACTCCAGGTATCTCTTGACTTCCTGCTTTTGCATTCCAGTCTTCAATGATGAATCAGTTCAATTCAGTCACTGAGTCAGGTCTGACTCTTTGCAAGTGATTTAAATAAATGACTGAATAAATAAATGAGAGTGAAGAGAGAAATCTCTTAGGACAAGCAATCCTAACTGTTGTTACTAGGTCCAAAAAGAGGCAGAGCACAACTCCCCACCGTGAGGATGGGTGGGCCTTGGTGACCTGTGTTCAAAGAGTAGAATGTGGAGAACAGCATGGATGTTTCTTTAAAGACTAAAAATAGAGCCACTGTATAACCCATAAATACCACTCCTGAGCCTATATCTGGAGAAAACTATAATTCAAAAAGATTCAGGTACCCTAGTGCTCACAGCAGCACTATTTACAATAGCCAAGACATGGAAACAACTTAAATGTCCATGGACAGATGAATGGATAAAGCAAATGTGGTACCTATTTATAATGAACTATTACTCGGCTGTAAAAGACAAGAACGAAATAATGACATTTGCAGCAACAGGAACGGGCCTGGAGATCAGACTAAGTGAAGTGAGTCAGAGAAAGGCAAATCCATCTGACTTTGCTTATATGTGTAATATAAAACATGGTACCAATAAACTCATTTACCAAACAGAAATAGAATCACCAACTTAGAAAACAAAACTTATGCTTACCAAAGGGGAAAAATGGAGGGGGAGGGATAAACTGGGAGTCTGGCTTTAGCATACGCACACTACTACATATAAAGGAGACAATCAACAAGGACCTACTACAGAGAACAAAGAACTCCACTCAGTATTCCTCAATAAACTATACAGGAAAAGAATCTGGAAAAGAGTGGCTGTATGTGTATGTATAAACCGAATCACTCTGATATACACCTGAAACTAACACAGCATTGAGAATCAATTATAGCTAATTTTTTTTAATCCCATGGGTCTTACTACAATTAATAAAATAGATAACTAATAAGGACCTACTATATAGCAAAGAGAATTCTACTCAATAATAATGACCTACATGGGAAAAGAATCTAAAAAGGGTACGTATATAACTGAATCACTTTGTTGTACATCTGAAACTTACATAACAATGTAAATCAATGAGAGTCCAATATAAAATAAAATTTAAAACAAGAGAGTAGGGCATGGAGAGCAGAAAGTAAACTTGACAGTGCAGAAACCTAATAAACACTACCCCAGCCAGAGGGTCAAGGTCACAGCATCAGGGAGAGGTCATGTTGTCAGCATGTCCCCTTGGTAGGAGAGGATCCCAGTGGTGTTTCGCCTCGTGGCCCTCCTCCCCAAATCCTATAACCTCAGCTTATCAATGAGAAAACCTTTCCACACATCCCAACAGAAGGCTATTCTACAAAACATCTGACCAGTACTCCTCAAAGCTGTGAAGGTCATCAAACACAAGAAACTCCTAGAAACAGCCATAGCCCAGTGGAGTCTAAAGAGATATAATAACCTTATTTAATGTGATTCTTGTACAGGAATTAGGGGAAAACAAGGCATTAGGAGGATACTGGTGATCTCTGAAAGCAAGAGCTTAAGACTTAGGTACTGATTCAGTTTCCGGCTGACCGATGCCACACGGCAGCAGCAAAGGTTCACAGGGAGAACCTAGCCGAGAGGACACAGGCACCCCCTGCTTCATCTTAGTACATTTTCTCTAAATCTAAAACTATTTGGAAATGAAAAGTTCAATGACATTTTAAATTAAGGCACTGAATTTGGCACCCTGTAAAGCAAAATCCTCTCTCAGGTCAAAACAGAACATCTAGTCAAGCCCGCCTGCCCGAGTTCCCGTGTTCTGCTTCACCTTGGTTCGTTCTGTCCTTGTGAGGGCCACAGCTCGTCCCTCAGCAGACGGCCCTCCACAGACCTGGTTTCCCTCTTTATTCCCTTCATTCCCATCCTACAGCGTTCTTTCCGAATACCTTTTCCCGAAAGATCTTTACTTAGAGCTGCAGTGAACTGTCCCCAAATGCTCTTCTTAGTCTTCCCTGTGTGGTGATGTCTAGCCTCTGGGGACCCTGAGACTCCTTACCAGCGAAATGGACCAAGGTCTGCATAGAGGGCTCAGAGGCAGAGCCACTCTCCTGCCTCCGGAGCTCTCAGCACAAAACAACAGGTGACGGGCAGTGAGCTCCATCAACAGCCTAGGGCCTCAGAGGAGCAAGCCTCAGTTCTGCTTACAAAACAGTTCCTGTCGCACAGCAAGGAGTCAATAACAGCACTCTCACCTGACCTTACTTCCAAACATGGCTGCAAGGTAGAGAGGCACCTCTCGCTTCAAATCCCAGCCCTTCTTCCTGCCTTCCTTTCCACTCCTCCCAGACTCCCTGCATACTCACACCATTCCTGGGGACGCAACTATAACAGTGGTAACATCTTCTATGTGTTTAGTGATCACTGCGTGCTAGGCACTCACCGGATTATTTCCTTTAATCCTCGTAAGGGCTACTATTACTACCCACAAATTATGAAGAACAAAACCAAGATTAAAGAAGCAAAATAAATTAATCAAGGTCACATTTGTAAATGGTGGAGGGAGGGAAGATCTATACCAAGGTATCCATGAGCCGTACGATCTTAACCTCTGCACACCCTGATTCCGACCTTGATAGCTCCTCTTCTCTTCCTTTTTAAGAGGTTTTAACAGTTGTCATTGGTTCTCTGTTCACAACACTTATGGGGGCCAGTTCTCACAAGTCCTGCTTTCTCAGCATATCACTGAGGTACCCAAGAATCTGGTCAGAGAGAGAAAAGGGGAAAGCAATCCCTGACAAAGCCCTGGAGTTGTGCTTCATCCCCTTACATGCCCAACGCAGTCATTACCTCTCTGACTAGAGTACCTACCTACAGTACTCATTTTTATTCAAATTGCCCTCAAAACCTCAAACTTGGAAAATAACAAAACATCCTGAAAGGAATGGGGCACAAAATTACAGAACAGCAATTTTTTAACGTGCCTTAGCAAGTTCCATTGTGGTACGTATACAAATTCCTAAAAGTAGGCATCAATCAGCTTCTATGATCAGTTTTCACTGGGTCATGGTTACTCTTTCCAGCCACTACAAATTTAAGACAGAAGCTCTAAACAATCTTAACCACTCATACCTAATTAGTTTTCCCCAAATTTCTCCTCATTAAATCAACAAAATGAATCTGTTCAATTAAGAAAAAAACTAAAATATTACAAATAAAAATGTTCCAAATTTTATTAATTAAAGAGTGGTAAATTAGTATCTTAAACACATTCATTTAAAGATGAGGAAACATTTCCAGCAGAATCTTAATGCATGTCTCTTGGCTCTTTGGATTCCCAAGCAGAGTACACTCTGCTCATAGTGGAAGCCCAAAGACTAACTTATCAATCAAGCAAAAGAGTACTGCTTTTTTTTTTTTCAATTAGTTCGTGGATAATTGGGTCAGAAAGCCCTGAGCTCAAATTCAAGGTGCTTGAGACTCTTTCTAGTCATCACCAGTCAATTCACGGAGAGGAGACCAGCGTCAAGTAAAAGGCACTGATTCCTGTCCCACACATTTTCATAAACTGCTCTGTAAGAACTTAAAATTAACATGAAAGAACAAAACCAAGATTAAAGAAGCAAAATAAATTAATCAAGGTCACATTTGTAAATGGTGGAGGAGGAAGATCTATACCAAGGTATCCATGAGCCGTCGATCTTAACCTCTGCACACCCTGATTCCGACCTTGATAGCTCCTCTTCTCTTCCTTTTTAAGAGGTTTTAACAGTTGTCATTGGTTCTCTGTTCACAACACTTATGGGGGCCAGTTCTCACAAGTCCTGCTTTCTCAGCATATCACTGAGGTACCCAAGAATCTGGTCAGAGAGAGAAAAGGGGAAAGCAATCCCTGACAAAGCCCTGGAGTTGTGCTTCATCCCCTTACATGCCCAACGCAGTCATTACCTCTCTGACTAGAGTACCTACCTACAGTACTCATTTTTATTCAAATTGCCCTCAAAACCTCAAACTTGGAAAATAACAAAACATCCTGAAAGGAATGGGGCACAAAATTACAGAACAGCAATTTTTTAACGTGCCTTAGCAAGTTCCATTGTGGTACGTATACAAATTCCTAAAAGTAGGCATCAATCAGCTTCTATGATCAGTTTTCACTGGGTCATGGTTACTCTTTCCAGCCACTACAAATTTAAGACAGAAGCTCTAAACAATCTTAACCACTCATACCTAATTAGTTTTCCCCAAATTTCTCCTCATTAAATCAACAAAATGAATCTGTTCAATTAAGAAAAAAACTAAAATATTACAAATAAAAATGTTCCAAATTTTATTAATTAAAGAGTGGTAAATTAGTATCTTAAACACATTCATTTAAAGATGAGGAAACATTTCCAGCAGAATCTTAATGCATGTCTCTTGGCTCTTTGGATTCCCAAGCAGAGTACACTCTGCTCATAGTGGAAGCCCAAAGACTAACTTATCAATCAAGCAAAAGAGTACTGCTTTTTTTTTTTTCAATTAGTTCGTGGATAATTGGGTCAGAAAGCCCTGAGCTCAAATTCAAGGTGCTTGAGACTCTTTCTAGTCATCACCAGTCAATTCACGGAGAGGAGACCAGCGTCAAGTAAAAGGCACTGATTCCTGTCCCACACATTTTCATAAACTGCTCTGTAAGAACTTAAAATTAACATGAAAGAACCTTTCCTTGGGCATATATAACTTTATCAGGAATGCAAAAACTTTCTACACTCTTCAGACATTAGAATTTTAAAGACATTTATCAATGTTTCATTAATAGAAGCAAGAAAGTGAATCATTATTAATATCACCATTCAGACAAACCAAACCCTACTAAGTCGAAGGTAATCTTTCAGCTGAATATGCCAGCTTTTGAGCATGGACATCTCCTATGAACACAGATTTTCAAAACACAAGCACCTATGCATAAGAATCTGTCAATACCATTTCCTCCTTGTCAGGCACTTTTTCCCAAAATGGAAGTAGAGTATCTATTTATGTGCTCAAATCAATGGCCTTTCAAAGATACTTTAATCATCAATTTGGCCAAACAGGTGGTCAAACTAATCAGAGGGTTAACATCACCAGGCTGCATCTTAGATGCATTTGATTCCAGGTAAAATATGAGAGGATGTATTAAGTCACACATGAAGAAATAATTTCACAGCCAAAATGCCATTCACTTATTTTATGTAGGTTAGCTGCCTCCAGTATTCTAGCCTGGAGAACCCCATGGACAGAGGAGGAGCCTGATGGACGACCACCCATGGGGTCACAAGAGCTGGACACAGTAAGCAACTGAGCACCTCCTCATGCCTTATCCTCAAGTGACCTGAAACAGAAATGTCTGCCAAGACGCCATTTCATGGCTAGCCTCCTCACTAATACTCAAAGGAGTTTTTATTGTACTTCCTGTCATTCAGAAACCCAGACGAACTCCAGCGATTAGTCATGGCACTGAAGACCTAGACAATCACTACATGAGATAAAACTGCCCACAAGAGAAAATCAACACTGGAGAGGATGCCAATGGGCAGAACTAGCAAAACAGAAAATTAGCTAACTATCCAAAGATAAACACATCATGGACTACTATCTTATTGTATTATCTTATTGTACTATCTTATTGTATTGTATTAGGTTATTTTTTTCTTTTATTATATAGGGAGTGAAACCAAACATGACCTTGTGGGCTGTTGGGCACAAAGGTCCCTCTGTGTCCCCCATTTCTTGATTAGAGGAAAAGGCTTTCATTCTGCCTCCATGACCTTCCAGGAATTCCAAAAGTTGTTAATTAGGGAAAGCAGGGAATGAGACAAAGGTGGAACAATCAAAAGAAACAAGAGTACAGCCTTGAAGCAGGTTCCTAGTTCTCCCTCAAGGAAGACACAGAACAATACCTTTGAGCTGTTTTGCAGATACTAAACCCCACCTCCACCCCTGACCCATCCCTGCCGTGCAGAAGTTAACTCTAAGCTGCCCACGAGCATACGGAGCCCACACTGGTTGGAACCAGAAGGTTGATTATGCAGACTTCCAGATACCTCACCACCAACCACTCAGAAGAATGTCCAGGAGCTGACCGAGCCTTCTTTACTGTAAAACCTCTCACCACACCCTCCAGGTTGGGATACCCAGTTCTGAGGCCATTAGCCCGCCATGTTCCCCTGTGCCTGGCAAAAAAAAAGCTATTCTTTTCTTTTCTTCTTCACCCAAAACTCTGTCTTTGAGATTTAATTCAGTGTCGGGGTACAGAGACCAGATTCAGCCTCAGGAGTACAAGAGTTTACTGTGAAAAATCAACACGAATGCAGATGTTTATGTGAAAATCTCTTTTGTCACTGTTCTAATAGCAATAGTACATTCGAATTCCCTACGCTAAGGAAACCTTTACAGGCTCAGTGTGCATTTACCCACAGTCTGTATACAACACACACATATTTGCACACACTTCACTTTTTTAAACTTGAAATCCATGTATGATTACTGAATTGAAATTTCAACAAATGTACATAATTTTTTCTATATCTGCATACAAAGTTCTTTTGAATATGTTAGATCAGAAGCTGTGGTGGTAGCTGCTGTTACTATTCCTGTTTTTAGATTAAGGATGAATACAGGCTAAGTTGTTTCTCAGTGAGCTGCATCGCTAGAACCCTGGCCTTGGGCAGCAGGTAATGGACTCTCCTCTTGTATCTGAAAGGGATGTCTGTGTGTGCCCTGTGAACCCTTACCCCGGGGATTCAGAGAGCCTGGACTCTGTCTTCGTAGCTAGAGAGGACCAAGGACAACAAATGCTGTGTCCTCTACACAGCGCTCATGCTTCCGTAGTCTACTCCGGAAGGCCCAGCCGGGCTCCCAACATACAAACCTCTGAGCTCACATCTTCCCATTTTATGCCTTCTCTTTACAAGCTGCACCTTTAAAAGAAATCAGGAAAGATTCCCCAGAGAGCTTCCTAGCTGGCAGTCTGCCCACCCCAGACGCAGCGTCAGTGCAGAGCCGGGCAGGGGAGAGCGGCATCCAGAACTCACCATACCTGCTGAGCACCGCTTCATTTCAGTTCACTTTCATTTCATCTCACTTTCATTTCATCCAGAAGGCAGGGCTCACAGAACTCCCACGGGCGAGCATTTACTGTGGAGGAATCTCCAGAGACCTAAACAAAGGCCGTCTTCACTCGGAGGGATCTGGATGTGGCGGACTGGCCAAAGCAAGGTGCCAGAGACACTTGAATTGGCTCTCCCAAAACCTTGAGTCAAGGCACAGCAGCTGCTCGCTCTCCCTGACTCATAATGAAGACCACACTAGCCGTGCTGTTCTCCAAAGGCAAGTAGAACTGGAAATACCCTCACATGTCTTTAAGCCTCAATTTCTTCAACCAGTAAAATGAGAGCAACTGAAGAGCTTGCTAGCAAACTCATTGTGCAAATGGAATCACACATCTACAATGTCTAGCTGAGAGCCTGTAAAATGATGCTTAGAACTATACTTATTCTATTGTCAGGATCACTTTGATTTTTCTGGAATTTGGGTCTTAAAAATCAGATTTGTTTCAACAAATGTACATAATTTTCTATATCTGCATACAAAGTTCTTTTGAATATGTTAGATCAGAAGCTGTGGTGGTAGCTGCTGTTACTATTCCTGTTTTTAGATTAAGGATGAATACAGGCTAAGTTGTTTCTCAGTGAGCTGCATCGCTAGAACCCTGGCCTTGGGCAGCAGGTAATGGACTCTCCTCTTGTATCTGAAAGGGATGTCTGTGTGTGCCCTGTGAACCCTTACCCCGGGGATTCAGAGAGCCTGGACTCTGTCTTCGTAGCTAGAGAGGACCAAGGACAACAAATGCTGTGTCCTCTACACAGCGCTCATGCTTCCGTAGTCTACTCCGGAAGGCCCAGCCGGGCTCCCAACATACAAACCTCTGAGCTCACATCTTCCCATTTTATGCCTTCTCTTTACAAGCTGCACCTTTAAAAGAAATCAGGAAAGATTCCCCAGAGAGCTTCCTAGCTGGCAGTCTGCCCACCCCAGACGCAGCGTCAGTGCAGAGCCGGGCAGGGGAGAGCGGCATCCAGAACTCACCATACCTGCTGAGCACCGCTTCATTTCAGTTCACTTTCATTTCATCTCACTTTCATTTCATCCAGAAGGCAGGGCTCACAGAACTCCCACGGGCGAGCATTTACTGTGGAGGAATCTCCAGAGACCTAAACAAAGGCCGTCTTCACTCGGAGGGATCTGGATGTGGCGGACTGGCCAAAGCAAGGTGCCAGAGACACTTGAATTGGCTCTCCCAAAACCTTGAGTCAAGGCACAGCAGCTGCTCGCTCTCCCTGACTCATAATGAAGACCACACTAGCCGTGCTGTTCTCCAAAGGCAAGTAGAACTGGAAATACCCTCACATGTCTTTAAGCCTCAATTTCTTCAACCAGTAAAATGAGAGCAACTGAAGAGCTTGCTAGCAAACTCATTGTGCAAATGGAATCACACATCTACAATGTCTAGCTGAGAGCCTGTAAAATGATGCTTAGAACTATACTTATTCTATTGTCAGGATCACTTTGATTTTTCTGGAATTTGGGTCTTAAAGCTTATATTAATATGACGATGAGCCCACACATCTGGATATAAGGAATAATTCTTGTCCCCCTGACACGTTTATCGTTCTATATGTTCTCTGCTCTACGCCCAGCGCTGAAACAGCAAATGCAAATGAACGAAAGATCAGACGAATACGGTTTAGCACAACCACACTTTATGTTCACTTCTTCCCCATCACTTCGCAGAATTCAGTATCTTTAATCATGTAACTATGATTTGTTTTCCATTTCTTCACAGCCTGTACTAGAATCCTCCAGTCTTCCACAGAGTGAGAGCTTTTACAACATCTGAAATTTTAAGTGGGCCGTCCTCCCTCTACTGCCAAGGAGTTTGTTCCTACTAGATCCACCTATCCTCTAGCACAGCACAGAGACGACTGGAAAAATAAGTCATCACCACAGGCAAACCCGTCTTCCTCAGACCCTCTAAAATTACTAAATGCACGGCTCTCCTTCCACATGAAAGACGATGGAGCGACAGAAGCATCATACTACATTTGGAAATTTATGTCTCAGGCACACAGATGTAACAACTGAGTCCACAGTGTGACCTTCCCATAAGCCTGCCCTAGAATCAGCTGCACATTTGCTGAAGATCCAAATCACGGCAGAGAACTGTTAATCCAACTGAATTATGATCCTTATTTCTATCCAGTCAACAATTCAATGCAGAAAATTAAAAAAAATAAACTTTTAAAATAGACATACCAAGACATTTTTCCACACTTCTGAATTCAAATGATTGGAATATAGTTGACTTACAATGTTGTGTTAGCTTCTGGTGTACAGCAAGGTGATTCAGGTACACATATACATATATTCCTTCTTTTTCATATTCTTTTCTCTTTGCATTACAAAAATTAGAATAAAATTAAATAAGCTTACAGTTTAAGGGCATAGCACTCTGAATTTTCCCTTCTCAACCATCTCTCTAAACAGTTCAAAAGAAAACAGCCTTTTAATCCAATGTCACAAAGCATTTTCACATGTGCTATTGAAAAAAAGTGTACAAAATATACCTTCATCTATCATATCCTACTCATTACTTCTGTTTACATTTCAGAATATTTGCTCCTGTCAGAATCCTGTTAAAAAACAAACAGCAAAAATGTAAAAATGACAAAGGGAGGTAGAGTTGAAACTTATTCTGAGAAACAAGGCGTTTCATATTTAGCAGGAAAATGGAGTTGAAAGCAGTTCACAGAAAACAAAATGGGACTGCTGACTCTTCCTGAGATGTGCATTTAGGGTGGGTTTGTCTCTCATTCCTTTTTTTTTTTTTTTAACTTTGTTTTGGTGGGGGGGGGGGCGGGTTGGGGAGGGAGCGGGGTTGGGGGGCAGGCCACTTCTATTAGTCTTTCATTTATCTATTTTCATCCATCTTTGTTCTTTGGCCCGTGTGGGCCTCCCATCGCAGCGGCCCCCATTGTCACAGAGCACCAGCTCTGGGCACATGCACTCCAGAGCTCCGGCTCAGTAATTAGACACATCGGTCCAGCCGCTAGGCAGCACATGGGATCCTCCCAGGCCAGGGATCGAACCGGCGCCCCTTGCACTGCAAGGCGGTGTCCTTACCCACTGGACGATGGAGCGACAGAAGCATCATACTACATTTGGAAATTTATGTCTCAGGCACACAGATGTAACAACTGAGTCCACAGTGTGACCTTCCCATAAGCCTGCCCTAGAATCAGCTGCACATTTGCTGAAGATCCAAATCACGGCAGAGAACTGTTAATCCAACTGAATTATGATCCTTATTTCTATCCAGTCAACAATTCAATGCAGAAAATTAAAAAAAATAAACTTTTAAAATAGACATACCAAGACATTTTTCCACACTTCTGAATTCAAATGATTGGAATATAGTTGACTTACAATGTTGTGTTAGCTTCTGGTGTACAGCAAGGTGATTCAGGTACACATATACATATATTCCTTCTTTTTCATATTCTTTTCTCTTTGCATTACAAAAATTAGAATAAAATTAAATAAGCTTACAGTTTAAGGGCATAGCACTCTGAATTTTCCCTTCTCAACCATCTCTCTAAACAGTTCAAAAGAAAACAGCCTTTTAATCCAATGTCACAAAGCATTTTCACATGTGCTATTGAAAAAAAGTGTACAAAATATACCTTCATCTATCATATCCTACTCATTACTTCTGTTTACATTTCAGAATATTTGCTCCTGTCAGAATCCTGTTAAAAAACAAACAGCAAAAATGTAAAAATGACAAAGGGAGGTAGAGTTGAAACTTATTCTGAGAAACAAGGCGTTTCATATTTAGCAGGAAAATGGAGTTGAAAGCAGTTCACAGAAAACAAAATGGGACTGCTGACTCTTCCTGAGATGTGCATTTAGGGTGGGTTTGTCTCTCATTCCTTTTTTTTTTTTTTTAACTTTGTTTTGGTGGGGGAGGGGCGGGTTGGGGAGGGAGCGGGGTTGGGGGGCAGGCCACTTCTATTAGTCTTTCATTTATCTATTTTCATCCATCTTTGTTCTTTGGCCCGTGTGGGCCTCCCATCGCAGCGGCCCCCATTGTCACAGAGCACCAGCTCTGGGCACATGCACTCCAGAGCTCCGGCTCAGTAATTAGACACATCGGTCCAGCCGCTAGGCAGCACATGGGATCCTCCCAGGCCAGGGATCGAACCGGCGCCCCTTGCACTGCAAGGCGGTGTCCTTACCCACTGGACCACCAGGGAAGCCCTCTCATTCCTTCTGAAATAAGGTGGTCATCAGACATTCTCCTGTGGCACCACCATTCTGGAAGGAAGCGTCTAGGTCAAAAACAAACATTACTTTAATCCCACCCAACGAGGGCTTTTCAAACTCCTTCTCTGGTTCGAGCAGAGAGCTAACAGATAGGAAGTAAGCAAGCATAAATGTCCTTGGTGATGACTGTTGCATTCTCTATACCCCTCTCTAGTCACTGGTCATGCATGCGACAGCAGCCATGAAACCACACCCCTCAGCCCTCCAGCTCCAAGGAGCACCGGTGACGAGGGCTCAGCCTGCTGCCGGGGAAAGCCCCACTGTGACTGTGAGGGCCCACCTCCCTCGACAGTGCTGTGCCAGTGATGGAAGCCACCTCAGAAGATGCCAGGTCCACTGATGGAAGGACTCCTGCCAAAGGAACCCCACCAGCCTGACTGATACGGGCACCAGGGTCTAAGATGCGGCTTCTTCCTTCCTTCCCTCCACCATCAGAAGGGCCAGACCGACATCCCAATCTGAGGGGTCTCCCATCTCTCGTTTCTCTCCTCATGTTGACTTACCAGCATTTTCCCCAATAAATCTAACTACCCTTTAGTGACTGTCACTGAGACAACTGTGACCTATGCCTGTACTTCACACAAAAGAAAATGGGGCGGCTCAATTTTTCACTATCACAATGAAATCTCCTGGAAAAAAACATAGAAAACAAGCAAGAGAATATCTGTTTTTATTTCCTTTTTCTTTCCCTTTTCTTGTCTTGCTTATAACCACTGTAACTGAAAGTGGGATCCAGCTGTTCACTGCTCAAAAGTCATTAAGAGAGCTGTCCTGGTGGTCGAGTGGGTAGAGAGTCTGCCTTGCAGTGCATGGGGCACCAGTTCAATCCCTGGCACAGAAAAATCCCATGTGCCACAGAGCGGCTAGACCGATGTGTCCAATTATGAGCCAGCGCTCTAGAGCACATGTGCCCAGAGCTGATGCTCTGCAACAAGAGAGAGAAGCCACTGTGATGGGAGGCCCACACAGGCCAAAGAACAAAGATGGATGAAAATAAATAAACAAATAGCCAATAAAAGAGGGTGAAAAAAAAGGCCATTAAGAAGTCAGGTTGGTGGAAAGGAACGTTTGCTTTATTTTGAATGCCAGCAACCAGAGTACACCTCTCAATGTCCTCTGGATGGCTGAGGTATGGCCGATGTCATGTGAATAGAAATGAAGGACACTCTTCCAATCTCTGGTCAACAAAACCTATGCTGTGTGATTCCCCACGCTATTTACTTTCTCATGTACCAATGCCTGTGGCACAGCACACCCGTCCATACGCTGAAGACGAAACACTGACAAGACAAGAAGCGCGTGGACTCCCAATCACCAGTAGAACAAAGCTGTTTGAGCCAAGGATCCCTGGACTCCAGATAAACAGACATCAGCGTCACTGCGCTAAGCCTCTGAGATCTGATGCTGAGCTCCTACAACACCGAGCGTTGCTCCAGACAGTATAGCTGTACACTATGAGTCTACCTAACAGGAGTCATCAGGATGGGTGTCTCTGAAAGACAGGGATAAACAGGGTGTGGCAAATAGCTGTGAAGACACCCACTGATGGCTTTTCCTCCACTCCATGAATCTTTAGTGAAGGGTCCTCCAACCTGTTTCGACCAACAGCACATAATGGAACCAACGGTGAGCTGGGTCCAAGTCTGAACCACTAAGAGACCAGACAGCTTTCACTTTCTGCTTGAACCCAGTGGCCACGCCATAAAGAAGTCCAGTCTGCTCTGCTGGAGGCAGGGGCCACGTGGAGAGGCCCTGGAGGATGAGATGCCATGCCAAAAGGAGCCATGTGAGGCCACAGACTTAAGATACTCCAGCCAACTGCCAACTCCAAGTGCCAGCTCCTTGGTGAGGAAGCCCTGTCTCCTTTCCCTCCCAACCCCTGAGCCAACAGCCGAGAGCGTGACCCTAGCTCATACCGTGTGGAGCAGAATGGTCTAGCCAACCTGTGGAACCATGGAAAATCACAAACCACCACTGTTTTAGAACATCGGGAATGCTTTAGCAGGTGGAGGTTGTTACACAAGAAAAGATGAATGATGCATTTGATTTTAAATAGAGTTTAGAGGAGGAGAAAGCCTGAGAGGTTATGTTTTCTCTGTTGTGTTTTTCAGCTTTGAAATTCAAAAATAGAAATAATTATATCCTTTTACCTTTTTAAAATATTCCTGTGTTCTCCTGTGAAACAAATGACAAATAAACATCTTTATCTAGTGACAAATATACCCCAATTTCAACAGAAACCAAAGTAGCAATACACAGAACAGTCTTGTTATTCTAAACTAAAGGCACAAATAATATATTTATATCAAAAAAGGTCAAATTACACAGGAGAGTGAAAAGTGAAAATCCCCTTTCCCATTTTTCTCATAACTCCAATTTTATTTCTTCCCCCAGAAGCAAACTGCTTAGGATCTTTCAGTTTAGCATGTATTATTCTTCCAGGTTTTCACTATGCAATGTCTATGTGTTTGTGTATTGTATAGTTTACTATATTTTTAATACTATTGGATCAGTCTGCATGTGTTAGCTTCAACCCAAAGAATTCAGTTTTGAGAGAACAAATATGCGATACCAGACTCTCTCAAGGGACTTACTGTTTTACTCATATGCTTTCTTGCTTGCCAAGTTCACATTTAGAAACTTTCTCCTCTGGGATCAAGACTGGGCCACCGACCACTTCTCTCCTCTGATGCAAGCACACTACAACACAACCAGGGCTTCTGAAATATGAACCATCTTTCCCACAGAGCAGTTTTTCATCTCTTCAATTTTTGGCATTTTCATTTCATGAATACTTATTTTTCATGTTTCTGATTCAACATTTCTCATTAGCCTTCAATGACAAAAAAAAAAAAAAAATGAAGATGGAGGACAAAGCTCTGATGTTCACAGTCATCACTATCCTATTGGCAATAAAGACCGTGGGGGCTCCCAGGTGGCTCAGTGGTAAAGAACCCACCTGCCAATTGAGACAAGGGTTCAGTCCCTGGGTTGGGAAGATTCCCTGGGGAAGGAAATGACAAGCCACTCCAGTATTCTTGCCTGGTAAATCCCATGGACAGAGGAGCCTGGCGGGCTACCGTCCACAGGGTCACGAAAGACTGAGCTGGACATGACTTAGTGACTAAACAACCCAACAACAAAGATTGTGAGAGCAGGAAAAACCTTTACTGTGCCAAAATCGTAAGACTTATCTTGATCTCAGATAAATAGACAGAAAGTCAGACAGATAGACTGACAGACAGACATGAGAATGCAGAGAGAACTTTCTCCAAGATCTCTTTGCACTTAATGTTCTTGAAAAATGTAGGTTCTCAGATTCTTGAGACAACAGTGGAAAAGCTAATTACTCCACAGAGATTTCTTGAATCAAAATTGCCAGGTTTCTTGAATGTCAAAATATGAGAATATTAGAAGTGGACAGTTGGGCTCTTTCATCCCAGAAGAATGCATTTCTTCTTCTTCATAAATGAATGTTGTATGATGCATAGTTGCTAAGTCATGTCTAACTCCCCAGGGACTTAACCTGCGTCTCCTGCATTGACAAATTCTTTACCACTGATCCACCAGGAAAGCCCCAAGCAAAGAGTTACCTTGAATCTTATAAAAAATTTTCACAAATTTATGAAAAATATGACCCAAACCATCTACAATTAAATATTAAAATGTAATCAAAAGTTAATGTATGTAAACTACCACTGTATACTGAAAAAGGTTTATTTCCTCTATAATGGAAAAGCTAAAATGTGTTTATTGACTAATGGAAAAAACTGCAATGATAAAGGTAACATTAACTATTTTAATCATACTACAATTTAATAACTACCCATTATAGTCACTGAATTGTATTTTTATCTGGCAAACAAAGATGCATCAACCATAACCAACTCTATTAAATATTCTTTTGAAATAAAATATAACTTGTAGATGAATACAATATCCAAAGGCATTTCCAGGGCACACAAGAAAAGGTGATTCTCTTTTGAAGCAATAAGTGCAAATAGACTCCTTTGTTATTAACAGAATAGGATTAGGACAGTTTTCCCTCTGGAATCAACAGAATACATTTCTCCATTTGTGAGAAAATTCTACAAGTTGATTATTCCCTAGCATCAGGCAATAGCCCAGTTGAGACAGAAACCTCGCACTGCATTTCATAAGAGACATACACTGAGCACTATGTTTCTTCAACGGTCAGGATCCATCCTTTGAGACACTTAACAGTGTCAAAGAAGACACTAGACAGTAAGAGTCGCTACAGACTGTGTCATCTAAAGATGACCAGGTAGCATCTCCTAAATCACATATTCCCTGATCTCAGATAAATAGACAGAAAGTCAGACAGATAGACAGACAGACATGAGAATGCAGAGAGAACTTTCTCCAAGATCTCTTTGCACTTAATGTTCTTGAAAAATGTAGGTTCTCAGATTCTTGAGACAACAGTGGAAAAGCTAATTACTCCACAGAGATTTCTTGAATCAAAATTGCCAGGTTTCTTGAATGTCAAAATATGAGAATATTAGAAGTGGACAGTTGGGCTCTTTCATCCCAGAAGAATGCATTTCTTCTTCTTCATAAATGAATGTTGTATGATGCATAGTTGCTAAGTCATGTCTAACTCCCCAGGGACTTAACCTGCGTCTCCTGCATTGACAAATTCTTTACCACTGATCCACCAGGAAAGCCCCAAGCAAAGAGTTACCTTGAATCTTATAAAAAATTTTCACAAATTTATGAAAAATATGACCCAAACCATCTACAATTAAATATTAAAATGTAATCAAAAGTTAATGTATGTAAACTACCACTGTATACTGAAAAAGGTTTATTTCCTCTATAATGGAAAAGCTAAAATGTGTTTATTGACTAATGGAAAAAACTGCAATGATAAAGGTAACATTAACTATTTTAATCATACTACAATTTAATAACTACCCATTATAGTCACTGAATTGTATTTTTATCTGGCAAACAAAGATGCATCAACCATAACCAACTCTATTAAATATTCTTTTGAAATAAAATATAACTTGTAGATGAATACAATATCCAAAGGCATTTCCAGGGCACACAAGAAAAGGTGATTCTCTTTTGAAGCAATAAGTGCAAATAGACTCCTTTGTTATTAACAGAATAGGATTAGGACAGTTTTCCCTCTGGAATCAACAGAATACATTTCTCCATTTGTGAGAAAATTCTACAAGTTGATTATTCCCTAGCATCAGGCAATAGCCCAGTTGAGACAGAAACCTCGCACTGCATTTCATAAGAGACATACACTGAGCACTATGTTTCTTCAACGGTCAGGATCCATCCTTTGAGACACTTAACAGTGTCAAAGAAGACACTAGACAGTAAGAGTCGCTACAGACTGTGTCATCTAAAGATGACCAGGTAGCATCTCCTAAATCACATATTCCCCTTACAAGGCAACTCCAGCCACCAAAAGAGTGAAAACTGCATCCCTTTCCTTTGAAACTGGCTGGACTTGTACTGACAGTCCAACCGGTACAGTGCAGTGGAAGAGACCCTGCGTGGCTTCTGAGGCTCCACAGTAAAAGACCACTTGTTTCCACCTTGCCGTGGAGCCCGGAGCCTTTCCGCCCGCAGGCTAACCGCTGCGAGGCAGGGCAGCCATGCTGCGAGGCGAGGCGGCCATGCTGTGAGGCGAGTCGGCCATGCAGTGAGGCGGGGGCGGCCATGCTGTGAGGCGAGTCGGCCATGCAGTGAGGCGAGGGCGGCCATGCTGTGAGGCGAGTCGGCCATGCTGTGAGGCAAGGGCGGCCATGCTGTGAGGCAAGGGCGGCCATGCTGCGAGGCGAATCGGCCATGCTGCGAGGCGAGTCAGCCATGCTGCGAGGCAAGTCAGCCATGCTGTGAGGCGAGGGCGGCCATGCTGTGAGGCGAGGCGGCCATGCTGTGAGGCAAGTCGGCCATGCTGCGAGGCGAGGGCGGCCATGCTGTGAGGCGAGTCGGCCATGCTGTGAGGCGAGGGCGGCCATGCTGTGAGGCGAGTCGGCCATGCTGTGAGGCGAGGCGGCCATGCTGCGAGGCGAAGGCGGCCATGCTGCGAGGCGAGTCGGCCATGCTGCGAGGCGAGGCGGCCATGCTGCGAGGTGAGTCGGCCATGCTGTGAGGCGAAGGCGGCCATGCTGCGAGGCGAGTCAGCCATGCTGTGAGGCGAGTCAGCCATGCTGTGAGGCGAGGGCGGCCATGCTGTGAGGCGAGTCAGCCATGCTGTGAGGCGAGGGCGGCCATGCTGTGAGGCGAGTCAGCCATGCTGTGAGGGGAGGGCGGCCATGCTGTGAGGCGAGTCAGCCATGCTGTGAGGGGAGGGCGGCCATGCTGTGAGGCGAGGGCGGCCATGCTGTGAGGCGAGTCGGCCATGCTGTGAGGCGAGGGCGGCCATGCTGTGAGGCGAGGGCGGCCATGCTGTGAGGCGAGTCGGCCATGCTGTGAGGCGAGTCGGCCATGCTGTGAGGCGAGGGCGGCCATGCTGTGAGGCGAGTCGGCCATGCTGTGAGGCGAGGCGGCCATGCTGCGAGGTGAGTCGGCCATGCTGTGAGGCAAGGGCGGCCATGCTGCGAGGCGAGTCGGCCATGCTGTGAGGCGAGGGCGGCCATGCTGTGAGGCGAGTCGGCCATGCTGCGAGGCGAGTCGGCCATGCTGTGAGGCGAGTCGGCCATGCTGCGAGGCGAGTCGGCCATGCTGTGAGGCGAGGGCGGCCATGCTGTGAGGCGAGTCAGCCATGCTGTGAGGGGAGGGCGGCCATGCTGTGAGGCGAGTCAGCCATGCTGTGAGGGGAGGGCGGCCATGCTGTGAGGCGAGGGCGGCCATGCTGTGAGGCGAGGGCGGCCATGCTGTGAGGCGAGGCGGCCATGCTGTGAGGCGAGGCGGCCATGCTGCGAGGCGAGGGCGGCCATGCTGTGAGGCGAGTCGGCCATGCTGTGAGGCGAGGGCGGCCATGCTGTGAGGCGAGTCGGCCATGCTGTGAGGCGAGGCGGCCATGCTGCGAGGTGAGTCGGCCATGCTGTGAGGCAAGGGCGGCCATGCTGCGAGGCGAGTCGGCCATGCTGTGAGGCGAGGGCGGCCATGCTGTGAGGCGAGTCGGCCATGCTGCGAGGCGAGTCGGCCATGCTGTGAGGCGAGTCGGCCATGCTGCGAGGCGAGTCCATGCTGCGAGGCGAGGGCGGCCATGCTGCGAGGTGAGGCCGGCCATGCTGCGAAGCGAGTCAGCCATGCTGTGAGGCGAGTCGGCCATGCTGCGAGGCGAGTCCATGCTGCGAGGCGAGGGCGGCCATGCTGTGAGGCGAGTCGGCCATGCTGTGAGGCGAGTCGGCCATGCTGCGAGGCGGGGCAGCCATGCTGCGAGGCGAGGCGGCCATGCTGCGAGGCGAGGGCGGCCATGCTGCGAGGCGAGGGCGGCCATGCTGCGAGGCAAAGGCGGCCATGCTGCGAGGCGAGTCCGGCCATGCTGTGAGGGGAGGGCGGCCATGCTGTGAGGCGAGGGCGGCCATGCTGCGAGGCGGGGCGGCCATGCTGTGAGGCGAGTCGGCCATGCTGTGAGGCGAGTCGGCCATGCTGCGAGGCGGGGCGGCCATGCTGTGAGGCGAGGGCGGCCATGCTGCGGGGCAGCCCAAACAGCCTGCGCCTGAGAACAGCTGGGAGGCGCAGAGACCTCCCAAAGAGAGGCATGGCGTCAGCTCTTCCTGCCCCAGGCCCCCGTGTTTCAGCTGCACCCCCTCAAACCAGAACCAGTCAGACAAACCCCTTCCAGATGCCCCTCCACAGACACCGTGAGAGAGACTAAAATGGTTGTTTTGTTCCTGCTGAATTTGAGGTTGTTGCTTTGTGGTAAACGTATTCCAAGACAAAGTGACAGGTAAAAAGTGGATTTATTTACAGAAAAACACGCTCCACAGGCAGAGTGTAGGCGTCTCAGAAGGCAAGCGGTCTGGAAATGCAGTGTGGTTAGTTTTCATGGGCTGGGTAATTTCATAGGCTAATGACTGGGAAGATTATTCCAACTATTTTGGGAAAGGGGTAAAGAGTTCCAGAAACAGTCATTGCCCATTCTTCAGCTTTTCACAGTGAGCTTCCAGACCACAGAGCTCTCACGGTGCCTGTGGGGTGGGGCACGTAGATGTCGGTGTGTTAGGATGAGCATGCTGTGAGGCTCAAGACCCATGGGAAGTCGAATCTTCCACCATCTCGGGCTCTGTTGTCTAGTCCTCTGGCCGTATCATTCTTTTAGAGGCTGGGCCCTGCCCCATTCCTGTCCATTTCAGCTCTGCTCTGTGTTAGGAAGTCCTGCACTACCTTCCTATGTAACAGTGAACCACTAGAACAATAGCTGACATACATATGGAGTCACAGTGTATGTCAGACAGTGCTTTAAAACTGTACCTGTATTAATCAATCTAATCCTTCAGAAAACTCTGTGAGATAAGTATAATTATTCTGTCTCAAGATAAAAAGCTGGAGCAGAGTGCTTTGTAACTTTCTTAAGGTCACGATAGTATGTAGCAAACATAGGGTTTACCCCTGAGAGTCTAGCTCCTGTGATAGCACTTCCATTTTAGTATTTTATCTTATTATAGACATATAGTGCATGTCACACCAATGACATAATTGAACATAAACATCAATCACTATATATATATATACACACACACACACACACACACACACACACACACACACACACATATATATATATAATAGTCATAGTATCAGATAGACCAAAAATATTCAAAGCTTTCTAACACACAAAACTTCAGAGAAAAGCCCATTTGAAGCTGTTCACCCAGACTCCGTGGAAAGAAAGTCTTCTATCAAAGCATTTCCTGAAAACATGTTTTCATTTTGTTCTGTTTTATTACCATGAGCCTAGACTTTCATGGAGGGTCATTCTAAGAAACAAGTGATATGAAAACTGCTTCTACATAACTTATAAAGAAGCAGCATCATATATGGGCCTCTCCACCACTCCATGCGTCAAGACCTGTTAGAATCCCATGTGAGGTTATTGGGCTTATTTGAGGTACTTTTCTGCAATGTACTTCATCATCTGGTCTCTCTTACTTCAGGACTTAACGTATTAACTTTAATAATTAGGTGGGGGGCTTTCCTGGTGGTTCAGTGGGCAAAGATACCGCCTTGCAGTACAAGGTGCGCTGGTTTGATCCCTGGCCTGGGAAGATCCCACGTGCCGCGGAGCGGCTGGACCCATGTGTCCAACTACCAAGCCGGAGCTCTGGAGCACATGCTCCCAGAGCCGGTGCTCTGCAGCGAGAGAGGCCACTGCGATGGGAGGCTCACACGGGCCAAAGAACAAAGATAAATAAATGAAAGACTAATAGAAGTGACAAAAAAAAAAAATAATAATTAGATGGGATCCAAAAACAACAAAATATAAGAATAACTGAAGGGGTTGCAATCTATACTGCACCCATAGACTGGCCTGCGGTTTCCACTCAAGGGCCCTACAGTCACTTAGGAGGTGACACCATCGGGACCCACGGGCTAAAGGAGTAGCCTTGAGAGTCAGAAGCCAGGCAGAACAAGGTGGGCGTTTGCCTATCAATTACATTTGCTCACCAAATATAAGGAAATTCTCTCTTGTTAGGGAATATATACATATATATACACATTTATATATACATATATATATATATATATACACACATATACATATACATGTTGGGTTTATGCATGTCTGCAAACTCTTTGATACTTCTCCTGTCTTTAGCCCACTCAGACTGCTGTAACAGAATATCATATACTGGGTGGCTTATAAACAACAGAAATTCCTGCTTCACAGTTCTGAAAGCTGGAAAGTCTAAGATCAAGGCATCAGCAGATTTAGTGTCTAGGGATAGCCAATCCCTGGGTTGCACATGGTGGCTTTTCACCGTGTCCTCACACAGCAGAGGGGCCATGGAGCACACTTGGGTCTCCTCTGTAAGAATGGTAACTCTCCACCCTTGCGACCCAATTATCTCCCAGAGTCCCCAGCTCCACACACCACTGTGCTGGGGGTTAGATCCCAACATACGAATTTTGAGGGAAGACAAAATTTCAGTCCAGAACCCCTCCCATCAGTAGGTGTGGTCTAATTCCTCTCCTCTTAATATAATCCAATCACAGTGACTCAGTTCTAATATTTAAGAAAAAACAAGTGACTCTGTGTGAGTTCCAAGGCTAGTTTAAAGGAAAGGTGATAGAACTTCCTTCCAGGTAAAGGTTCTGTCTCTTTCTGTGTGTGTGTGAGAGAGAGAGAGACAGAGAGAGAGAGAGAGAGGGACCCAGCAGAGTGAGAGTGAGAGAGAGGGAGAGAGGGAGAGGGACCCAGCAGAGTGGTCAGCCAGTGGCCAGCACCAACCACCAGACATGAGTGAATCAGTCTTCAGATGACTGTAGACCTGCTGGTGCTGGGGCAGCAGAAACAAGCTGTCTCCACCAAGCTAATTCTGTCCAAATTGCACAATTAAGAGCAAAACTGCCGCTGTTTCTTTCAAAATCACCAGAGCACAGTGTTGAGTACTAATTTTATAACCCATAAGACTAAAAAAAGGAGGTGACACAAAAAAATTCTGAAGGGTTCCAATCTATACTGCACCCATAGACTGGCCTGCGGTTTCCACTCAAGGGCCCTACAGTCACTTAGGAGGTGACACCATCGGGACCCACGGGCTAAAGGAGTAGCCTTGAGAGTCAGAAGCCAGGCAGAACAAGGTGGGCGTTTGCCTATCAATTACATTTGCTCACCAAATATAAGGAAATTCTCTCTTGTTAGGGAATATATACATATATATACACATTTATATATACATATATATATATATATATATACACACATATACATATACATGTTGGGTTTATGCATGTCTGCAAACTCTTTGATACTTCTCCTGTCTTTAGCCCACTCAGACTGCTGTAACAGAATATCATATACTGGGTGGCTTATAAACAACAGAAATTCCTGCTTCACAGTTCTGAAAGCTGGAAAGTCTAAGATCAAGGCATCAGCAGATTTAGTGTCTAGGGATAGCCAATCCCTGGGTTGCACATGGTGGCTTTTCACCGTGTCCTCACACAGCAGAGGGGCCATGGAGCACACTTGGGTCTCCTCTGTAAGAATGGTAACTCTCCACCCTTGCGACCCAATTATCTCCCAGAGTCCCCAGCTCCACACACCACTGTGCTGGGGGTTAGATCCCAACATACGAATTTTGAGGGAAGACAAAATTTCAGTCCAGAACCCCTCCCATCAGTAGGTGTGGTCTAATTCCTCTCCTCTTAATATAATCCAATCACAGTGACTCAGTTCTAATATTTAAGAAAAAACAAGTGACTCTGTGTGAGTTCCAAGGCTAGTTTAAAGGAAAGGTGATAGAACTTCCTTCCAGGTAAAGGTTCTGTCTCTTTCTGTGTGTGTGTGTGAGAGAGAGAGAGACAGAGAGAGAGAGAGAGAGGGACCCAGCAGAGTGAGAGTGAGAGAGAGGGAGAGAGGGAGAGGGACCCAGCAGAGTGGTCAGCCAGTGGCCAGCACCAACCACCAGACATGAGTGAATCAGTCTTCAGATGACTGTAGACCTGCTGGTGCTGGGGCAGCAGAAACAAGCTGTCTCCACCAAGCTAATTCTGTCCAAATTGCACAATTAAGAGCAAAACTGCCGCTGTTTCTTTCAAAATCACCAGAGCACAGTGTTGAGTACTAATTTTTACAATGGACACATTATGATGTTAAATACCCCAGCTTCCTCTGTCAGATCTGAGAACATGGCGCACCACCATTGCCCGTCTTGCAGATAATAAGTCCCGTACTGCTTATTAGCCTCCATGTCTCTGTGTGCAAACAGGAGAAAAGCCTGCTCTCAGAGACATCAATAGTCTCCAAAGAAAAGACGAAACTGTCAGGCTTTCATTTTGGCAGTCACTGCAGATGCCAGGGAAAAAAAAGTACAAGTGAACTTAGAAAACAGAAATAGAGTCACAGATGTAGAAGATAAACGTATGACTTCCAGTGTGGAAAGCAGGGGAGAGATGCACTGGGAGATGGGGATGATGCACACACGCTACCACCTATGCTGTTCTCCAGTCACTAAGTCACGGCTGACTCTCAGACCCCGTGGACAGCAGCACGCCAGGTTTCCCTGTCCTTCACCAGCTCCCTGTATAAAACAGATACCTATTAAGGTCGTACTGAATAGCACAGGGGACTCTACTCAATACTGTGTAATGACCTATGTGGGAAAAGAATTTTTTAAGTGGATATATATATATATATCTGTATAACTGAGTCACTTTGCTGTACACCTGACACTAACACAACACTGTAAAGCGACTCTACTCCAATACACTTTTTTTAGAAAAAGAGCAATGCTGTGTTCCACTGGTAGCTTCCAGATGGATCCATGTCCTGGATGTGACTTCTCACTGAACTGAGTGCCTGGGGAGGCGAGATGTTCCTCCCTCACACCCCCGCCCCATGCTGCTCAACTCTCAACTCTGTCCTCTGTTCCGGCTACACTATCAGAAGGCTCTGCAGCCTAAGGAACAACTCAAAACAGATTCTGAATTAAAAGTTGACTTTTCTAGGAGCTAAGTTTCAGGGATGCTAAGGTAAGCTTTCATTTTTTAGTTTTCCTTCAATGTTCTCAATGGCTTGAGAAGACGAGTTGCCAAGAGGGATGTATTTAAGATTTCACTCCCCCAGTGCACGCAAAGATGGACCAAACATCTGTGGTTTTCAATCACACAGCTTGCCAAGAAGCACAAAGCAGTTGTTGTGAAGTGCGTCATTGGGCATCCTTGCCATCCAAGGCCATTTTTGACATACCATTCAAGTGCCCGTTGACTGCAGGACTCTCTTGATGGGTATTAACCTGCCAGAATGAATCTGGAAAAATAGCAGTGTCTCTCAATTAGAACAACCTTTAATAATGTGAAATAAAACCATGGTGGCATGAACAGGTCACAGATGGGTAACAGACCAGCCTGCACAATGCAGGAAAAATCACAGAGGGAAAGTCGTAACAATAGCACAAAGCCTTGGGCTTTCTCAGCCACTTCCCCCCAAAAGATCAAAACCCTCTGCTTGCATCATCTCCTTCACCCCACTGCCACCTGGTGCAGGGTGGGGAGAGGGCAAACACACGCCAACATGGCTCCCTGACCCTCGGCATTCGGAGTGGCCGCCTTCTAGGAACTCTATTACTTCCCTTCTCTTTTCTGTGATAAAGGCTGAGATTAGCTTCCTAGTCACAGCTGGAGATGTCACACAGCATCAGTTCTTCAGCCAATTTGTCCCTTCCCACAGCCTGTCACACTACACAGAGAACTAAAATATCTCCATCTACAGGTACATTATTAATGGGCTGTAACTGTGCCTCTGAAAGGGACTTCAAAGGCATCAGAAGCATGTGTAATGACTAATTAGAGACGGGCTTAACTACATGAGATTATTTTAGGAGGCATGCTGGCTGGGGGATTCATTTGTTGCTCCACGTCCCAGACATTTCAGACACTGGTAGCTTCCAGATGGATCCATGTCCTGGATGTGACTTCTCACTGAACTGAGTGCCTGGGGAGGCGAGATGTTCCTCCCTCACACCCCCGCCCCATGCTGCTCAACTCTCAACTCTGTCCTCTGTTCCGGCTACACTATCAGAAGGCTCTGCAGCCTAAGGAACAACTCAAAACAGATTCTGAATTAAAAGTTGACTTTTCTAGGAGCTAAGTTTCAGGGATGCTAAGGTAAGCTTTCATTTTTTAGTTTTCCTTCAATGTTCTCAATGGCTTGAGAAGACGAGTTGCCAAGAGGGATGTATTTAAGATTTCACTCCCCCAGTGCACGCAAAGATGGACCAAACATCTGTGGTTTTCAATCACACAGCTTGCCAAGAAGCACAAAGCAGTTGTTGTGAAGTGCGTCATTGGGCATCCTTGCCATCCAAGGCCATTTTTGACATACCATTCAAGTGCCCGTTGACTGCAGGACTCTCTTGATGGGTATTAACCTGCCAGAATGAATCTGGAAAAATAGCAGTGTCTCTCAATTAGAACAACCTTTAATAATGTGAAATAAAACCATGGTGGCATGAACAGGTCACAGATGGGTAACAGACCAGCCTGCACAATGCAGGAAAAATCACAGAGGGAAAGTCGTAACAATAGCACAAAGCCTTGGGCTTTCTCAGCCACTTCCCCCCAAAAGATCAAAACCCTCTGCTTGCATCATCTCCTTCACCCCACTGCCACCTGGTGCAGGGTGGGGAGAGGGCAAACACACGCCAACATGGCTCCCTGACCCTCGGCATTCGGAGTGGCCGCCTTCTAGGAACTCTATTACTTCCCTTCTCTTTTCTGTGATAAAGGCTGAGATTAGCTTCCTAGTCACAGCTGGAGATGTCACACAGCATCAGTTCTTCAGCCAATTTGTCCCTTCCCACAGCCTGTCACACTACACAGAGAACTAAAATATCTCCATCTACAGGTACATTATTAATGGGCTGTAACTGTGCCTCTGAAAGGGACTTCAAAGGCATCAGAAGCATGTGTAATGACTAATTAGAGACGGGCTTAACTACATGAGATTATTTTAGGAGGCATGCTGGCTGGGGGATTCATTTGTTGCTCCACGTCCCAGACATTTCAGACACTGGATTTTTCAGCCAGTCCTCTCCAACCTCCTATCAGAAAGACTGCAAAAAAGTCACAGTGCATGCGTAAGTAGATTCATGAAAAACGGGGAAAGTAAAACAATTGCTACTGCCATGCATACCAACTTTTCTGTAAGTCAGATTACCAAAATCTTATTTCAGATCTCCTTATTCACTGCATTTCAGGAAAAAGCAAGCCTCTATGAAATACAACTGTTTCACATGCTACTCATTCATATGATGTCAATCAAAGCTGTCAAACTACAGCTCGTCTTCTTTGAGGGAGAAAAAGCTACACTGGTTCAGAACCCTGTTTCTGAGGGCCACAGATCTTTACATATGCTAATAATCTTACTCTGTTATTCTATTGCTGAATGTTTCTTTCATAATCCTTCCAAGGAGTATACTTGCCATGTCAAACTGTCGTGCAAAATAAACTGTCAAAATTACGTCTGCATTGAAATTTCAAATCAGTGATTTCACTTCCAAAATTTAATTAGTTAGGAAGAAACATAACCGATACTTTTTTTTTTCCCTCTCTTTTTTATTTTTTTATGGGTTTGGGGTGGGAACGGGTTGGGGAGGGGGCAGGCAGGCCACTTCTATTGGTTTTTCATTTATCTATTTTTACCCATCTTTCTTCTTTGGCCCATGTGGGCCTCCCATCGCAGCAGCCTCTGTTGTCGCAGAGCACCAGCTCTGGGCGCATGCGCTCCAGAGCTCTGGCTCGGTAGTCAGACACATTGATCCAGCTGCTCCGTAGCACGTGGGATCTTCCCAGTCAGGCCAGGGATCGAACCGGCGCCCCTTGCACTGCAAGGCAGTGTCCTTACCCACTGGATCACCAGGGAAGCCCAACCAATACTTTTTTAATTGCTGGGAGACACACCCCCTGATTCTGGAAAACCATAGCTAAAGAAGAATTACATGCAGACTCTCAGTCTGCGTCTACAAGGAGCTACTGCCTTGAATTTTCATATGAAATAAAATAATTTGTATCCATAATTGGGTGAGCTATAATGACACCCAAATTTTCAGAAGAAATGTCATTTTTAGAAGTATATCCCTTACAAGAAAGCTGTGGGGTCACATAGGGACCAAGCTGAAGCACTTACTGATTTGACTGGTTCACCCTGGCCCAAAGTGCAGGTTTCGCATCAACACTGAAATTCAACCACTCGTGTGAAAGGCTGAGTCGAGGCTACCACACCCAGTGTCCAGCTTCTCCCCTCCTTACTGACACTCTCGCCACCCTGAGTGTGGGCCTGGGTGCCATCTGGATTCACTAGAAACGTGGACTCCTAGGACCCACTGAACTAAGGCCTCAAGCTACTCAGTCAGAATCTGCAATTTTTAACATGATCCAAAGAAGATTGTTATGCAAATAAAAACTGGGGAAGCACTGAGGTAAAACACGCTCAGAAAATTAAAACACAAAATGAAAGAGACAGTCTCAACAGGACATACTGGTTAGCATATTTGGCCCAATCCACCTTTCATCCGTCAGACCACTAACACTGCCCCTCTCCCCCATTTTCAAAGCACACCTTGGTCTGCTGCATGCGTGTTAACTCCCTTCAGTCCTGCCGGACTCTTCTCAACCCTACGGGCTGCAGCCCCCCAGGCTCCTCTGTCCAGGGGACTCTCCAGGCAAGAAGACTGGGGAGGGTCGCCCTGTCCTCTCGGGGGATCTTCCCCACCCAGGGATCGAACCTGCATCTCTTAGGTCTCCTGCACTGACAGGTGGGTTCTTTACCACCAGGGCCACCTGGGAAGCCTGCCTTGGGCTGTTAGATAAATTTTAAAAAGACAGTACAGCCAAAAGGCCCATTGTTGGTCTCCTGGACTGTTAGCAATGATATTTTCTGTCTCAATAACTGAGAAGGAAGACTTTATGTCACACCGAGGTTGGGGGAGAACAAGAGATCTTTGGGGTCCCAAGAGCCATCTACAGTTCTGCTTTGTTTCAGAGGCTGTCTAATATTTGCTCTTCTTGATCTTAATTCATCAGTTTACCATCCTTCAGTGTGATACATGTGTGAAATGGAAACAAAGTGCATTTGAACTTTTTCTGCTTCTGGGATATTTTATGGCTTTCACGTCACTTGCTATGAAAATGTCACCAAACTCTTCTAAACATTAAATTCTAAGCAGAAGACAGAAATCAAGGCAGTGCCACTTCTCTGGATATGAATGGGTTTGTAGAGCAATTTGACAGAATACGCCTACTGACGCTGAAACATGGCGCCAATGACAAAGTGGAAGTAAGAGGAGGACGAGTCCTCAAAGGCCGCCAACCACCCAAGCCGAGATGCGTACGCCCAAACATTGGATCACAGGGGTTTGAACGTTGAGCTTTCGCATTAAAGGTCTTTTAGAGTCATACTCTATTTCCAGGGAATGTTTACTGTTAACAGTCAACAATTTGAAATATTTGGAATATATCTCCTGGGTCATGCAGGTAATGAGGAATTCACAAAAGACCACCATTAGCCCTGTTTCTCTCATGGTTGCCAGATATTGTAAGAAGTTTTCAGGAGGCAGCTTCCAGAATTCCACAGGTCCTTTCATCCGTCAGACCACTAACACTGCCCCTCTCCCCCATTTTCAAAGCACACCTTGGTCTGCTGCATGCGTGTTAACTCCCTTCAGTCCTGCCGGACTCTTCTCAACCCTACGGGCTGCAGCCCCCCAGGCTCCTCTGTCCAGGGGACTCTCCAGGCAAGAAGACTGGGGAGGGTCGCCCTGTCCTCGCGGGGGTTTTTTCCCACCCAGGGTTCGAACCTGCATCTCTTAGGTCTCCTGCACTGACAGGTGGGTTCTTTACCACCAGGGCCACCTGGGAAGCCTGCCTTGGGCTGTTAGATAAATTTTAAAAAGACAGTACAGCCAAAAGGCCCATTGTTGGTCTCCTGGACTGTTAGCAATGATATTTTCTGTCTCAATAACTGAGAAGGAAGACTTTATGTCACACCGAGGTTGGGGGAGAACAAGAGATCTTTGGGGTCCCAAGAGCCATCTACAGTTCTGCTTTGTTTCAGAGGCTGTCTAATATTTGCTCTTCTTGATCTTAATTCATCAGTTTACCATCCTTCAGTGTGATACATGTGTGAAATGGAAACAAAGTGCATTTGAACTTTTTCTGCTTCTGGGATATTTTATGGCTTTCACGTCACTTGCTATGAAAATGTCACCAAACTCTTCTAAACATTAAATTCTAAGCAGAAGACAGAAATCAAGGCAGTGCCACTTCTCTGGATATGAATGGGTTTGTAGAGCAATTTGACAGAATACGCCTACTGACGCTGAAACATGGCGCCAATGACAAAGTGGAAGTAAGAGAGGAGGACGAGTCCTCAAAGGCCGCCAACCACCCAAGCCGAGATGCGTACGCCCAAACATTGGATCACAGGGGTTTGAACGTTGAGCTTTCGCATTAAAGGTCTTTTAGAGTCATACTCTATTTCCAGGGAATGTTTACTGTTAACAGTCAACAATTTGAAATATTTGGAATATATCTCCTGGGTCATGCAGGTAATGAGGAATTCACAAAAGACCACCATTAGCCCTGTTTCTCTCATGGTTGCCAGATATTGTAAGAAGTTTTCAGGGAGGCAGCTTCCAGAATTCCACAGGTCCTTTACCTCAGCCTGAGAATGATTTATTATTTATTTATAACTTCATTCTGACAATAAATTCACTCCAAAATTCAACACAACGTTTAAAAATCCCACCAGGTTTAGGGTGCTCACAGACTTTGTGAGGCTCAGGAAGTCAGACAAGGCGGCAGAGGGATGGGCTGCCTCTGGTCTGTGATGCTTGGGGCCTCAGCTGTGAAGACCTGCACAGCTGGGGGGTGACTCAGGTGAGGGGGATCCCAGAGCCTGGAGTGGGACTGCAGATAGAGACTGTGGACAGCGTGTCCACAATGGCCCTGTCAGGACACATGGGCTCCACAGTGTGCTGGCTTCAGGGTAGCTGGACTTCTTACCCATGTATGGTCACAACCTCTAAAGCCAATGTCCCGGAGAGCAAGGCCGATGCTGCATGGACACCATGACTAGACCTCGGCAGTTACACAGGCTCTCTTCCACAACAGCTCTGTGGGGGAAGTCATTACAATCCTGCTCACATGCAAGGGAAGAGGACACAGGCCCTAACCGCAATGAAAATACTGTCAAAGAAAGTGAGGCAATATTTTAAAACTGCCACACATCCATTAAGTTTAAGGGCAGTATTTCCATTTGAGGAATGGTTCCAAAGCTATATGCAAAAGTTAAAGAAAAAATAAAGCACCCATCAAATCCAATCCGGCTATTCTGCAGATGAAGTAAGTGGTCTTGGCTAAAGGAAAATTGTACACAGTGCATTTCTTTCCCTCTTGTCTTTTGAATTAGGTTGCGTGCATTTCTCTCAAATTTAATCTCAATATACTTAGCACTTTAAGGAAGAAGACTTTCCTTGTTAACAATGCAAATAACTCATCCCATGTCCCACCAGGAAGCTCTACAGGAGGTACAAAGATGTATCATCTTTAAAAGAACATTCCTCTACCAAAGTCACTGTGAACACCCTGAAAGGCAAATCTTGTGAATAAAATAGTTTATCTATGTCCATTTAAAATCTTCTTTACCCACACACAGTGAGAGAGGTTCTCTGCATCCCCTGTGCCTGTTAGTGTAGCGCCTCACACTTACACAGTGAGATAGAATGGAAATGCATTCCACCAGGTGGAGACAGTATGGTATCTGCCAAAACCATATAAGAAGCCAGTGACATTTCTCAAGGTCAAAGTGAGGAGGAAGGAAGCTTTCTCTGTAAAGAGAGACAGGAATTTCACTGCAAAGAGGACCCATAATGAAAACCACATGAGAAACTAGTAAATCATCCCAAGACTGATAGAATGCAGTAAAAAAGGCTAAAATAAGAAGTGGAAGCATTCACTGAGAACATCAGGGGAGAGGCTGAGGGAGCGGGGCTGCAGGGACTGGATGCTCCTGTTCCTTTCTTCCAGTCCTGGGACCACAAAGGGCAGAGTGGGGGGAAGCACCAGCGGGGTCCTGGGGCTGGTGGCACCAGCCAGGGAGCTTGTGAGGCAGGGTCTACTTCCTTATCACAGATGCAGACGTCTAAACTGCTAGTAGCTGTGCAGGTGAACATCTAACACCAGGAGGACACACCGTCCTTGAATTTGGGGGTGAAGCAGACAGAAGCGGCCTCAGGATTCCATATGAGGATGAAACAGGACATGCTGTTTCTCAGATGGGGATGATAAGGAAATCCTGTGCTTAGGAGAAAAAGACATAGTCCATGTCATTCTAAGCGTGTCCAATGTACACACATACACAAGCGCATACACATGTTCAGAGCTCCATTTTCACTGCAGTGCTTAAAGTGCGTCAGCCTAACGTGAAACAGGAATTTGTATTATGCTCTTACAGAAGGCTTTTCTTTTTTATAGAAAAAATTTAAGTTGTTTGTTTTATTTTATCATTTTATTCTATTTTTGGTTCATTAATTTTTGGCCATGCCTGGTGGCATGTGGGATCTTCGTTCCCCAACCAGGGATCACGCCCATGTCCCCTGGATGGGAAGCACAGTCTTAACCACTGGACCACCTTTCATTTTGTGCATGTGTGCATGTGTGAAACAAGTAATACGTTTTTTATTATTTTTAAATGGATGTCTTAGAAAATGTCTTTTTTTAAATTAAACTATTCCATCAGTTGTTTAAAAAATCAGCATTTCATGGTCCGTTATCTTCTTTACCCACACACAGTGAGAGAGGTTCTCTGCATCCCCTGTGCCTGTTAGTGTAGCGCCTCACACTTACACAGTGAGATAGAATGGAAATGCATTCCACCAGGTGGAGACAGTATGGTATCTGCCAAAACCATATAAGAAGCCAGTGACATTTCTCAAGGTCAAAGTGAGGAGGAAGGAAGCTTTCTCTGTAAAGAGAGACAGGAATTTCACTGCAAAGAGGACCCATAATGAAAACCACATGAGAAACTAGTAAATCATCCCAAGACTGATAGAATGCAGTAAAAAAGGCTAAAATAAGAAGTGGAAGCATTCACTGAGAACATCAGGGGAGAGGCTGAGGGAGCGGGGCTGCAGGGACTGGATGCTCCTGTTCCTTTCTTCCAGTCCTGGGACCACAAAGGGCAGAGTGGGGGGAAGCACCAGCGGGGTCCTGGGGCTGGTGGCACCAGCCAGGGAGCTTGTGAGGCAGGGTCTACTTCCTTATCACAGATGCAGACGTCTAAACTGCTAGTAGCTGTGCAGGTGAACATCTAACACCAGGAGGACACACCGTCCTTGAATTTGGGGGTGAAGCAGACAGAAGCGGCCTCAGGATTCCATATGAGGATGAAACAGGACATGCTGTTTCTCAGATGGGGATGATAAGGAAATCCTGTGCTTAGGAGAAAAAGACATAGTCCATGTCATTCTAAGCGTGTCCAATGTACACACATACACAAGCGCATACACATGTTCAGAGCTCCATTTTCACTGCAGTGCTTAAAGTGCGTCAGCCTAACGTGAAACAGGAATTTGTATTATGCTCTTACAGAAGGCTTTTCTTTTTTATAGAAAAAATTTAAGTTGTTTGTTTTATTTTATCATTTTATTCTATTTTTGGTTCATTAATTTTTGGCCATGCCTGGTGGCATGTGGGATCTTCGTTCCCCAACCAGGGATCACGCCCATGTCCCCTGGATGGGAAGCACAGTCTTAACCACTGGACCACCTTTCATTTTGTGCATGTGTGCATGTGTGAAACAAGTAATACGTTTTTTATTATTTTTAAATGGATGTCTTAGAAAATGTCTTTTTTTAAATTAAACTATTCCATCAGTTGTTTAAAAAAAATCAGCATTTCATGGTCCGTTATCTCTGATTAGGCTTCAGCCCCCACCATAATGTTCCAGGAGACATTTATTCTATGAGAGAATTTTCCAGTTAAAAAATAAAGAAACTTTGATGAAACTAGAATTGAAGTAAGGTAGCTAATGATCCATAATTAAACTAGTTGCCATAGAAATCAATGCAAAGAAAACAGACTTAATTTTTTTTTTAGTTCTCTTCTAAAAGCTTAAACCACACAGAATCTGAGTCCAAAAAGCCTGAATTCATTACAGAGCCATTGATCAGGTTCATCAATGACAAAGCAAGTATTTTTTCACAGAAAATAAAAATCACACATTAGTTTCATAGCTTGGCTTCACCTACTTTCTTGAAGGGTCCTTTGACTAGAACACTCCAAAATGAGTAAAGAAAACGAGTCACTACCAAGGGCATCGCACAGGGACCATCTGTGCCACGCCGGCACCCGTTCGTGCCAGGCTGGCTGTTGAATGGTGCAAACCAGAGCCAAAGAAGTGTCTTGATAAGAAATTGAGTCAAATGAATTATTTCAACCACTTACTTAAATCCCAAGTGAACCAGCTTTAAAAAGAAAAGCTTTTGTGGGCCAATATACTGAAATATGGAGAAGGAAATGGCAAGCCACTCCGGCATTCTTGCCTGAGAATCCCAGGGAAGAGCCTGGGCTACAGACCATGGGGTCGCAAAGAGTTGGACATGACTGAAGAGACTCAGCCCTGTACTCCCACTGAATACACAAGCGCATACACATGTTCAGAGCTCCATTTTCACTGCAGTGCTTAAAGTGCGTCAGCCTAACGTGAAACAGGAATTTGTATTATGCTCTTACAGAAGGCTTTTCTTTTTTATAGAAAAAATTTAAGTTGTTTGTTTTATTTTATCATTTTATTCTATTTTTGGTTCATTAATTTTTGGCCATGCCTGGTGGCATGTGGGATCTTCGTTCCCCAACCAGGGATCACGCCCATGTCCCCTGGATGGGAAGCACAGTCTTAACCACTGGACCACCTTTCATTTTGTGCATGTGTGCATGTGTGAAACAAGTAATACGTTTTTTATTATTTTTAAATGGATGTCTTAGAAAATGTCTTTTTTTAAATTAAACTATTCCATCAGTTGTTTAAAAAAAATCAGCATTTCATGGTCCGTTATCTCTGATTAGGCTTCAGCCCCCACCATAATGTTCCAGGAGACATTTATTCTATGAGAGAATTTTCCAGTTAAAAAATAAAGAAACTTTGATGAAACTAGAATTGAAGTAAGGTAGCTAATGATCCATAATTAAACTAGTTGCCATAGAAATCAATGCAAAGAAAACAGACTTAATTTTTTTTTTAGTTCTCTTCTAAAAGCTTAAACCACACAGAATCTGAGCCCAAAAAAGCCTGAATTCATTACAGAGCCATTGATCAGGTTCATCAATGACAAAGCAAGTATTTTTTCACAGAAAATAAAAATCACACATTAGTTTCATAGCTTGGCTTCACCTACTTTCTTGAAGGGTCCTTTGACTAGAACACTCCAAAATGAGTAAAGAAAACGAGTCACTACCAAGGGCATCGCACAGGGACCATCTGTGCCACGCCGGCACCCGTTCGTGCCAGGCTGGCTGTTGAATGGTGCAAACCAGAGCCAAAGAAGTGTCTTGATAAGAAATTGAGTCAAATGAATTATTTCAACCACTTACTTAAATCCCAAGTGAACCAGCTTTAAAAAGAAAAGCTTTTGTGGGCCAATATACTGAAATATGGAGAAGGAAATGGCAAGCCACTCCGGCATTCTTGCCTGAGAATCCCAGGGACAAGAAGAGCCTGGGGGGCTACAGACCATGGGGTCGCAAAGAGTTGGACATGACTGAAGAGACTCAGCATGTACTCCCACTGAAATAATCTCTTAAAGTTATCCACTTACTGTCTGTAACATTTTCAAATAAATACTTTCTCAAGTGTTGTAATAGGGTGAGTCATTTTATCTTGGTAGAAATCCTCCCTCACGCTCTGTGGCCCCCAGAGTGTGCAATGCAGCAAGAGCCGCTGGGGCCGAAGACATAACCTGGATCCCAAGGGGTACAGCAGACCACAGAGCCTGCCACCTGGCTCAGAGGAAGACGATTAAGTCCATGAGGTCAGAGAGTAAATGGCTACTTTTAAAAATTGTTTACTGCTTTACTGTTTTTATTGCTTCTAAGGAAACACAAAGGCAACAAAGGAGACAAAAATAAGGATACTAAGTAAATAGAAACATCTTATTTTATTGTTGCTGTTGTTCAGTCGCGTAGTCATGTCCAACTCTTTGCAACCCATGAACTGTAGCCCTCCAGGCTCCTCTGTCAGTGGGATATCTCACACAAGAATGTTAGATAGAGTGGATCGCTGTTTCCTTCTTCAGGGGATCTTCCCAGGTCAGAGATCAAACCTGCATCTCCTGCAATGGCAGGCAGGTTTTTTTTTTTTACCACTGAGCCACCAGGGAAGCCTGCATCTCACCCTATGGATACAGCAAACACAGCTTAACTGCTACCCAGATGAATATAGAACATTATTCAAAAACCTATTTATCTCAGTTTCTAATATATAATATCTAGATTTCAATAAAAAATTATAAGGCATAACAAAAGGCAAGGGAAAATCAGACTGAAGACACAAACCAAGCACCAGAAACTAACACAGGGTAAAGAAATTTTAATTATCAGACCAAGAATTTAAAATAACTGGGCTTCCCTGGTGGTCCAGTGGGTAAGGATACCGCCTTGCAGTGCAAGGGGCACCGGTTCGATTCCTGGCCTGGGAAGATCCCACATGTCGCGGAGCAGCTGGACCGATGTGTCCAACTACTGAGTCGGGGCTCTGGAGCACATGCACCCAGAGCCGCTGCAATGGGAGGCCCACACAGGCCAAAGGAACAAAAATGGAAATAAATGACAGACCAATAGAAGTGGCCAAAAAAAAAAAAAGGGTCCATAAAAACCATAATTAATCGTTACCAGGACACTAATGAAAAAAGTGGAGAGCATGCAGGAAAAGATAGGCAATGCAAGCAGAAAGATAAAAATGCTAACAAAGAATTAAAAGAAAATACTAGGAAATGGAAATGCTGCCAGCTAAATGAAGAATGTCTTGATGACTCATCAAAAGGTGAACATGAGTGGAACAAGGCTGAGGAAAGAATCAGTGAGTTTGGAAACAGATTTGTAGAAATTCCAAAATCTGAAATTCAAAAAAAAGAAATAAAACAAACAAACAAAATAACAAGCAAAGTCAGAATGAAACGAAATGCCTAAGGACCACTGGACAATTAGAAAGGCTGTACTAAATGTGCAGTGGGAACACCAGATGGAGAAGAAAGAATCTGAATGTTGACTGAGAACTTCTCAAAGTTAATGATAGACATCGAATTATAGAGTTTAGATTCTTAAAGCATACCCAGCAAGATAAATACAGGGAGAAAAAATAAAACTACACCTAGCTATATCACATCAAAATGCAGAAACCAAAAAAAAAAAAATCTTGAAAGAAGTAGAAGCCAAAGAGACAAGAAAACAATATCAGAGGGGAAGAAGACAAGAATTATATTGAACAACTTTTAAAAGACTATGCTATCACAGAGAGTGGATTGAAGCATTTAATGTATTGGAAGAAATAAAATCACAAACCTATAATTCTGTACCTCACCAAAGTATCATTCAAAAGTGAAGGAGAATTAAAGACTTCTTCAAACAAAAATGTAAGGAATTTTTCCCCAGTAGATCTACATCACAAAAACATTAAAGGAAGCTCTTCAGAGAAAATAAACACCAAACAAAATGGAAACTTGTGTCTCTATTAAAAAAAAAAAAGAGAGCATTAGAGAATAAATAATGAATTAAACATTTTATTAATATTTTCTTTACTCCTTGATCTAATAAATAAGTGTTCAAAATACAGCAACAATTAACTGGATGGTTAAAGCTTATAGACTAGTGAAATGAATGACCATGGTGTAAGACAGAGAAGAGAAAAGTTAGGAATACATTGTCATAAGGTACCAGACTACCCATATAGTTGTATGTGTTATTAAAAAAAAAAAAAAAAAACTTTAGTTGTAAATATATATTTGAAACTCTTGAGCAACTACTAAAAATTTTTTCAAAGAAGGGTAACTGGTATGCTAAGTAAGAAGAAAAAATAGAATCACATAAAATACTCTAAATCAGAGAAAGAAACAGAAACAAGAGTAGATAACAAGCAAAGAGTAAGTGGAATAAGCGGAAGATGTTTACAAATAGACACACCAATTTAAAGACACACAGTATATTATACCAAAAAACCCCACACAAATCTACATTGTCTGCAAAAAAATCAACTTAAATATAAAGACAAGATAGATTAAAAGTAAAGAAATGGAAACAGGAATATCACACTAACAGGGATCAAAAGAATGCCTGAATATAAATATTGTTTCAGAAAAAGCAGCCTTCAAAAAACAGGAAAATTATATGTGATAAAGAGGGTATTACACAATGATAAAGAAGTGAATTCTACATGAAGACACAGTAATCCTTACAGTGTATATACTTAACAACAGAGCCAAAGAGATGTGAAACAAAATCAGACAAAACAAAAAGGACAAGGAATTAAATCCACTGTTACTGTTGAGACTTCAGCATATCTCAATCAGTAATTGACAGAACCAGCAGACAGAAAGTCAGTAAAAATACAGTGGAAGTGAACAGCACCATCAGTCAACTTGACTTAATTGACATTTATAGAATACTGCATCCAACAACAGCAGAATACATATCCTTCTCAAGTTCACATGGAACATTCATCAAAACAGATGACATTTCAGGTCATCAAACAAACTTGATTTTTTTTTAAAGAGAAATCATAAAAAATATGCTCTCAATCCACAAAGGAATTGAACAAGAAATTAGTAACAGAAAGATACCTGGAAAACCTCAAAATATTTAGAGACTAAACAACATACCTCAAACAAATACGTAAACTGAAGAAGACTCAATTTTTAAATACAGTTTACACTAAATGAAAACATAAATACAACTTATCCAAAATATGTGTGGCACTCCAAACCTAGAGGGAAAACACTGTAATAAATGTACATATTAGAACAAGAAGAAAGATATAAAATCAATAATCTAAGCTGCCACCAACTAAAGAAATCATAGTGATACAAACTCAAACCAAACAGGTGAAAAGAAAGAATAAAATAGCACAGAAATCAATGGAATTATAAAATCAGAAGACAAAAGAGAAAACAAATGGTGTCAGACACTTGTTCTTTGAAAAGATGAATAAAACTGATAATTTTAGTCAGGCAAACTGAAAAATAAAGAGAAAAGACATAAATCACTAATATCAAAAATGAAAGGCAGACCATTATTTCTGGCTCCACAAACATTAAACAGGCAATGAAAGAATATTCTCAACAGCTCTGTGCTCAGAAATGTGATGCCTAAGAGAAAATAAACTTAAAAGAGACAACCTACTGAGACACACACAAATAGGTAGAATCTGAGGAGGCCTACTTCTAGTAAAGAAATTGAATATAAATATTGTTTCAGAAAAAGCAGCCTTCAAAAAACAGGAAAATTATATGTGATAAAGAGGGTATTACACAATGATAAAGAAGTGAATTCTACATGAAGACACAGTAATCCTTACAGTGTATATACTTAACAACAGAGCCAAAGAGATGTGAAACAAAATCAGACAAAACAAAAAGGACAAGGAATTAAATCCACTGTTACTGTTGAGACTTCAGCATATCTCAATCAGTAATTGACAGAACCAGCAGACAGAAAGTCAGTAAAAATACAGTGGAAGTGAACAGCACCATCAGTCAACTTGACTTAATTGACATTTATAGAATACTGCATCCAACAACAGCAGAATACATATCCTTCTCAAGTTCACATGGAACATTCATCAAAACAGATGACATTTCAGGTCATCAAACAAACTTGATTTTTTTTTAAAGAGAAATCATAAAAAATATGCTCTCAATCCACAAAGGAATTGAACAAGAAATTAGTAACAGAAAGATACCTGGAAAACCTCAAAATATTTAGAGACTAAACAACATACCTCAAACAAATACGTAAACTGAAGAAGACTCAATTTTTAAATACAGTTTACACTAAATGAAAACATAAATACAACTTATCCAAAATATGTGTGGCACTCCAAACCTAGAGGGAAAACACTGTAATAAATGTACATATTAGAACAAGAAGAAAGATATAAAATCAATAATCTAAGCTGCCACCAACTAAAGAAATCATAGTGATACAAACTCAAACCAAACAGGTGAAAAGAAAGAATAAAATAGCACAGAAATCAATGGAATTATAAAATCAGAAGACAAAAGAGAAAACAAATGGTGTCAGACACTTGTTCTTTGAAAAGATGAATAAAACTGATAATTTTAGTCAGGCAAACTGAAAAATAAAGAGAAAAGACATAAATCACTAATATCAAAAATGAAAGGCAGACCATTATTTCTGGCTCCACAAACATTAAACAGGCAATGAAAGAATATTCTCAACAGCTCTGTGCTCAGAAATGTGATGCCTAAGAGAAAATAAACTTAAAAGAGACAACCTACTGAGACACACACAAATAGGTAGAATCTGAGGAGGCCTACTTCTAGTAAAGAAATTGAATCAATTATTAAATCAACTTCCAGAAAAAGAAAGCACTAGGCCCTCATAATTTCTCAGGTGTATTCTACCAAACTTTTATACAAGAAATTACGTCAATTCTCCACAATCTCTTCCCAAAAATAGTGAGTACTTCCTAACACATTCTAGGAGGACATCATTACCACCAAAGCAAAATCAGAGAAAGACATTGCAAAAAAGAAAAAAGTACACCAATACCTCTCACAATAAAGATGTAAAAAGTCTGACCATAATATTAGCAAATCAAGGGACTTCCCTGGCCCAGGGGAGGATCCCTGCCTGTTCAGGGGACACAGTTTCAGTCCGTGGTCCAGAGGGATCCCACCTGCCATGGGGCAACTAAGGTCACACGCCGCAATTTCTGAGTCAGCGTTCTAGAGCCCATGAGCCACAATCACTGAGGCCCACGTACCTAGAGCCCGACTCTGCAACAAGAGAAATCACCACAGCAAGAAGCCTGCACACCCCCATCTAGAGAGCAGCCCCCACTCACCACAACTAGAGAAAGCCAGAGCCCAACAGCAAAGAGCTAGCACAGCCACAAATAAGTCAATCTTTTAAAAAGAGAAAGAAGAAAATATTAACAAATTAAATTCAGCAAATATAGAAAGAATCAAACACAATGACTAGATGAGATTTATCCCAGGTATGTAAGACTGATCAAACTTTGAAAATTAATTCAAGCAATTCGTTGGGTCAACAGAATGAAGAAAAAACAAAAAACACATGCAGGTATCAATAAATGCATAAAAAGTATTTAACAAAATCCAATACCCACTCAACTCACAATAACAACTCTTACTAATTAATAAAAAGAAACTTCATTAATTTTATAAAGAATACCTATAGAGGGGCTTCCCTGGTGGTCAAGTGGGTAAGGACACTGCCTTGCAGTGCAGGGGGCGCAGGTTCGATCCCTGGCCTGGGAAGATCCTCCGTGCCGCGGAGCGGCTGGACCGATGTGTCCAATTACCGAGCCGGAGCTCTGGAGCGCATGCGCCCAGAGCCAGTGCTCTGTGACAACAGAGGCTACCGCGATGGGAGGCCCACAGGAGCCAAAGAACAAAGATGGATGAAAATGGACAAATGAAAGACCAATAGAAGTGGCCCGCATGCTCCCCTCCCTCCCCATCCCGTCCCCCTCAAATAAATAAATAAATAAATCTTAAAAAAAAAAAAAGAATACCTATAGAAACATACAGGTAAAATCATATTTATATAAAAATAGAGAAAATAAATGCTTTCTTCCCAATATCAGGAATAAGGCAAAGATATTCCCATCACTGCCTTTCAACATCATATTGGAAGTCTTAGCAAATGCAATAAGATAAGAAAAAGAAGTGTAATATATATAGATTTGGGAAGAAAGAAATAAGGCTATCTCCTCTGTTCCTGGATGACATTATTGTCTAGGTATAAGATCTGAAAGAAAAGACATGCTCCTGGAACTGATAAAACATTATAGCACCTTTTTAGGATACAAGGTTAAGAGACAAATTCAAGGACATTTTTGTGTACTAGCAATAAACAAATTAATTTTAAAAAACACAATACCAAACTGGGAGAGGGGGTGAAGGAGGGAGGGGGCCAGGGATATACATATGACTAATCTGGGATTATATGTATCTGTAAACAACAAAACTCTGTAAAAGTAAAAGGGAAAATAAAAATAATTATTAAAAAAAAGAAGGAAAAAAACCCCTACAATACCAGAACTTCCCATGTGGTCCAGTGGTTAAGAATCCACCTGCCAATGCAGGAGACATTGGTTGGATCTCTCGTCCGAGAAGATCCCACATGCCACTGAGCCAGGGCCCCACAAACACGGGGTCCACACACTGGAGCCCACATGCCACAACTACTGAGCCCGAGTGCTGCAACTATGAAGCCCAAGCACCTGGAGCCCATGCTCCACAGTGAGAAGCCTGTTGACCACAACCAAGAGCAGCCCCCATTCACTGCAAGTAGAGAAAGCCTGCACACAGTAACAATCACTGAGGCCCACGTACCTAGAGCCTGGACTCCGCAACAAGAGAAACCACCACAGTCAGAAGCTGGCACACCCCCAACTAGAGAGCAGCTCTCACTGACCAGCTCAAACAAAAATTTAAAAATAAATTAATTAAGTTTAAAAAAATGACTCATGATAGACCTCTGGAGCAGTCCTAAAGTGGTAAGCCAATCTTTTTAAATAAAGAAAGAAAAAAAGTAAAACCATAATACCACTCACCAAGAATTAGCACCCTCAGGAATGAAATGCTTTGGTATAAATCTAACAAAATATATACAACATCCATATGAAGAAAACTATAGAACTCTGGTGAATGAAATCAAAGAACCAAAAAATGAATTGAGAATTTACGCTTATGGATAAAACTTAAGATATCAAGTCTTCTCAACTTGATCTGTAGAGTCTTGCTGGTCAAAATCCCAGCAACTATTTTGTGGATAATGATAAACTGATTCTAAAGTTTATATGGAGGGGCAAAAGACCCAGAATAACCAACAAAATACTGAACTAAACACAGGAGAATGAACACTACCCAACTTTAAGACTTACTATCAAGTTACAGTAATCAAGAGAGTATCGTCTTGGAAAAAGGATAGACAAATGGATGGATCAGAACGGACAGCTCAGAAATAGATTCACATAAATAGAAGCAAAAAAGGCAATACAATAGAAAATACATAGTCTTTTCAACAAATGATGCTGGAACAACCCAATACCCACCTGCAAAAAAAATATATGAACCTAGTTACAGATTTCACAACCTCCACAAAAATAAATTCAAAATAGATGCTAGACTTACATTTAAAATACAAAACTACAGAACTTCTAGAGAACACAGGAGAAAATCTAGATGGCTTTAGGTCTGATGGTTACTTTGTATGTACAAAACAGAACACAATCTGTGAAAGTAAATGGTAATAAGTTGAATTTCATTAATATTCAAACATATGCTCTGTGAAAAACACTTAAAATAATGAAAAAACAAGTCATAGACTGAGTAAAAATATTTTCAAAATACATGTCTGCAGTGAGAAAGCCTGCACAACCAAGAGCAGCCCCCATTCACTGCAAGTAGAGAAAGCCTGCACACAGTAACAATCACTGAGGCCCACGTACCTAGAGCCTGGACTCCGCAACAAGAGAAACCACCACAGTCAGAAGCTGGCACACCTCAACTAGAGAGCAGCTCTCACTGACCAGCTCAAACAAAAATTTAAAAATAAATTAATTAAGTTTAAAAAAATGACTCATGATAGACCTCTGGAGCAGTCCTAAAGTGGTAAGCCAATCTTTTTAAATAAAGAAAGAAAAAAAGTAAAACCATAATACCACTCACCAAGAATTAGCACCCTCAGGAATGAAATGCTTTGGTATAAATCTAACAAAATATATACAACATCCATATGAAGAAAACTATAGAACTCTGGTGAATGAAATCAAAGAACCAAAAAATGAATTGAGAATTTACGCTTATGGATAAAACTTAAGATATCAAGTCTTCTCAACTTGATCTGTAGAGTCTTGCTGGTCAAAATCCCAGCAACTATTTTGTGGATAATGATAAACTGATTCTAAAGTTTATATGGAGGGGCAAAAGACCCAGAATAACCAACAAAATACTGAACTAAACACAGGAGAATGAACACTACCCAACTTTAAGACTTACTATCAAGTTACAGTAATCAAGAGAGTATCGTCTTGGAAAAAGGATAGACAAATGGATGGATCAGAACGGACAGCTCAGAAATAGATTCACATAAATAGAAGCAAAAAAGGCAATACAATAGAAAATACATAGTCTTTTCAACAAATGATGCTGGAACAACCCAATACCCACCTGCAAAAAAAATATATGAACCTAGTTACAGATTTCACAACCTCCACAAAAATAAATTCAAAATAGATGCTAGACTTACATTTAAAATACAAAACTACAGAACTTCTAGAGAACACAGGAGAAAATCTAGATGGCTTTAGGTCTGATGGTTACTTTGTATGTACAAAACAGAACACAATCTGTGAAAGTAAATGGTAATAAGTTGAATTTCATTAATATTCAAACATATGCTCTGTGAAAAACACTTAAAATAATGAAAAAACAAGTCATAGACTGAGTAAAAATATTTTCAAAATACATGTCTTATAAGGACTTGTATCCAAAATAAAAAGAACTCTTAAAACTTAACCCTTCATTCTGTTATATGATATATTTTATTTTAGTACACATTTCTCAAAAATGACATATGAATGGCTCACAAACAGATGAAAAATGTTCATCATTAGTTACTTGGGAAATATGAATTAAAACTACAGTAGGTTATCACTTTCACCCAGTATAAGGGCCACAAAGGCAAGCAACAAGTTACCATGACTTCAGAAAAACTAGAACACTCATATATTGCTGATGGAAATATAAACTTGTACAGTGCTTTTGAAAGTACTTTAAAAGTTAAACCTAAATTTATCACATCACCTAGGAATTCCATCCAACTACCTACCCAGGAGAAATGGAGATCTGTAACTACATAAAATTTATATTCAATGTTGACAGGCCCATTATTTAAAATAATCTACAATTAGAAATGTTCTAAATATCCATGAACTAGAAAATGGTTAAACACAATGTGATACCTCCATAGAATGGAATATCATTCAGCAATAACAAAGTAGTGGTACATAGTAGTGGTACATTGTTTTGGATAACTCCAAAAACAATATGCAAAATAAAAATATTTAAAAGCCAGATACCAAAAGGCTACATATATTATATCTAGAAAAAGGCAAATCAAAAGCAAATTAGTGGTTACCTGGGGCCAGGAGTACAATGAGAATTAAAAGCTGGATTCTGGCAATGTTTGCACAATTCAACTCTAAAAACTTACTGAGGATTATTGAACTGTGCACTTAAGACAGCTGAATTTTATGGTACATAATTATACCTCAACACTCTGGCATCCAAGAATACAAATGATAATATGTGACCTGCCAGTACACTGACTCCCTGTCACACAAACACACAGAACACGTCCACACTGATTCAATTCTTGGTTTCCTCCTCCAAATACAGGGTGCTCCATAGTCTTATTTAGGTCTGATGGTTACTTTGTATGTACAAAACAGAACACAATCTGTGAAAGTAAATGGTAATAAGTTGAATTTCATTAATATTCAAACATATGCTCTGTGAAAAACACTTAAAATAATGAAAAAACAAGTCATAGACTGAGTAAAAATATTTTCAAAATACATGTCTTATAAGGACTTGTATCCAAAATAAAAAGAACTCTTAAAACTTAACCCTTCATTCTGTTATATGATATATTTTATTTTAGTACACATTTCTCAAAAATGACATATGAATGGCTCACAAACAGATGAAAAATGTTCATCATTAGTTACTTGGGAAATATGAATTAAAACTACAGTAGGTTATCACTTTCACCCAGTATAAGGGCCACAAAGGCAAGCAACAAGTTACCATGACTTCAGAAAAACTAGAACACTCATATATTGCTGATGGAAATATAAACTTGTACAGTGCTTTTGAAAGTACTTTAAAAGTTAAACCTAAATTTATCACATCACCTAGGAATTCCATCCAACTACCTACCCAGGAGAAATGGAGATCTGTAACTACATAAAATTTATATTCAATGTTGACAGGCCCATTATTTAAAATAATCTACAATTAGAAATGTTCTAAATATCCATGAACTAGAAAATGGTTAAACACAATGTGATACCTCCATAGAATGGAATATCATTCAGCAATAACAAAGTAGTGGTACATAGTAGTGGTACATTGTTTTGGATAACTCCAAAAACAATATGCAAAATAAAAATATTTAAAAGCCAGATACCAAAAGGCTACATATATTATATCTAGAAAAAGGCAAATCAAAAGCAAATTAGTGGTTACCTGGGGCCAGGAGTACAATGAGAATTAAAAGCTGGATTCTGGCAATGTTTGCACAATTCAACTCTAAAAACTTACTGAGGATTATTGAACTGTGCACTTAAGACAGCTGAATTTTATGGTACATAATTATACCTCAACACTCTGGCATCCAAGAATACAAATGATAATATGTGACCTGCCAGTACACTGACTCCCTGTCACACAAACACACAGAACACGTCCACACTGATTCAATTCTTGGTTTCCTCCTCCAAATACAGGGTGCTCCATAGAGCCCTCATTTATAATTCCCGCCTCTGCTCACCTCACACCTCCTTCTACCCTATTTGAGATTTCTCACTTCATTTCTTTGCCTGATTTTCTTGTATCTTCAACTTTTCTTGACTGACACCTTTTCCACCAACTTTCATCAAGCTCATTTCTCTTATAATTTAAGAAAAATAAGTAAAATTCTCCCCTCCCTCTTTAATGTATCTCTCCAATCTGTCTCCTCCCACCTTCACTCTCAGTTACTCAGTTGAACCTTCTCTCACAAAGGTCACCTTGTACTATCCGATTCCATCATACTGCTAATCCTGACCCTGTTGGATTTTTGCACATCCTTGATCTTGTTCACCATGACCTGCTTGAATTTCTAATATATGTATATTATATATTAGAATATATATATATATATATATACATACACATATACACACATATACAATTGATATTATTCAGCCATTAAAAAACAGGATGAAATCATGCCATTTTAAGCAACATGCTGGACCTAGAGATTATACTAAGTAAAGTAAGCCAGAGAAGGACAAATGCCTATCATTTAAACGTGGAATCTAAAAAAAAGATACAAATCAATTTATTTACAAAATAGCCATAGACCCACTGACTGATTCATCTTTGATTACAGCCCAGTTATTAGGGTTCTATTGCTGGTCAGTTTCGTGCTGACTTTGTTAGTCTCCACTAACCACAAACACTCTTTTCTAACCACCGCTCGTGATGGGCCGTGACGCGGCGTCTCCGGCCCTCCGTGTGCCATACATATATTTTATCTAGAAAAAGGCAAATCAAAAGCAAATTAGTGGTTACCTGGGGCCAGGAGTACAATGAGAATTAAAAGCTGGATTCTGGCAATGTTTGCACAATTCAACTCTAAAAACTTACTGAGGATTATTGAACTGTGCACTTAAGACAGCTGAATTTTATGGTACATAATTATACCTCAACACTCTGGCATCCAAGAATACAAATGATAATATGTGACCTGCCAGTACACTGACTCCCTGTCACACAAACACACAGAACACGTCCACACTGATTCAATTCTTGGTTTCCTCCTCCAAATACAGGGTGCTCCATAGAGCCCTCATTTATAATTCCCGCCTCTGCTCACCTCACACCTCCTTCTACCCTATTTGAGATTTCTCACTTCATTTCTTTGCCTGATTTTCTTGTATCTTCAACTTTTCTTGACTGACACCTTTTCCACCAACTTTCATCAAGCTCATTTCTCTTATAATTTAAGAAAAATAAGTAAAATTCTCCCCTCCCTCTTTAATGTATCTCTCCAATCTGTCTCCTCCCACCTTCACTCTCAGTTACTCAGTTGAACCTTCTCTCACAAAGGTCACCTTGTACTATCCGATTCCATCATACTGCTAATCCTGACCCTGTTGGATTTTTGCACATCCTTGATCTTGTTCACCATGACCTGCTTGAATTTCTAATATATGTATATTATATATTAGAATATATATATATATATATATACATACACATATACACACATATACAATTGATATTATTCAGCCATTAAAAAACAGGATGAAATCATGCCATTTTAAGCAACATGCTGGACCTAGAGATTATACTAAGTAAAGTAAGCCAGAGAAGGACAAATGCCTATCATTTAAACGTGGAATCTAAAAAAAAGATACAAATCAATTTATTTACAAAATAGCCATAGACCCACTGACTGATTCATCTTTGATTACAGCCCAGTTATTAGGGTTCTATTGCTGGTCAGTTTCGTGCTGACTTTGTTAGTCTCCACTAACCACAAACACTCTTTTCTAACCACCGTCTCGTGATGGGCCGACTGCCGACGCGAGCGGGCCCCGTCTCCGGCCCTCCGTGTGCCGGCACCCTTGGTCGTATAATGCTGTGACGTCTTACCACTCTGCCTCGGGGCTGCCAAGCAGCTTGTCCACGGGGCGCGATGGCCTGGACGCCCGGAAGCACTTCTAGGGGTGGACTCGCAAGCCCCGGCTCCTCTCCCCCTGCCCTGAGAGGGAGCACCCAGGAGCGGCAAAAGCGCGGAGTACAGACCTACCTCTGCCTCAACTGGAAGCGTTCTAGAGCATCAGTCAGAGAGGCAGCTGCAGGCAAAGAATGAGGCCCACCAGGCAAGCTTCACTGCGTAATTAAATCAATGTCCATAACTGCATGTCGCTGAGGTTCTGGTGCTGTTTCTTACACAGCATCACGATGGCAGTGGATATCGGATCCACATTTCTATGGAGGAAACCAGTAAATCCGTCCTTCTTGGTAACTAGCTCTAGTCGGATGTCCCCCACGCACCTCAAATCAACATACGCCAAGATGAGCTCACAACCTTTACCATCTAATAAGACTACTTCTACCTCAGCGTGACAATACTATCCAATCCAGTCAACCAACCTAGAATCCAGGAATCACACACGCTTTATTTCCTCTCCCTGATCTTCCGTCTCTAACTGTGCGACACGTGGCCCAGGGACTCGCAACTAACAGTTGTGAGGAGAAGTGTGTGGTGTGTGTGTGTGTGCCCTGGCACTGGCTGAAGTTAGCCTCTCCTAAACTGTCATCTCTCAAAGCTCAGAAATGTACTTCCTCCACTGATTTGAGTGAAGGTAAATTTGAGATAAAAAAACACAGCAAAGGAGTTATATTTTTGTGAATATTCCTCTCACATATTAGCTATAGAGTTGAAGTAGATTAATTTTCTTAGCCCTAAGTCTTGTTTATATAACAAAAAATAAAGAAAAATTAACGAATTACATGATGCAATGTTTTCAAAGACTGAAGTTTGGAGAAAATCCTTCGATGGCTTAAAAATGCTTTTTACCCTTGGATATACTTAACATATACCTTGGATATACTTGGAAAAATCAGTTTTGAAAATGATGAGTGCATTGGCAACCAAGGCCGCAGAAGGCCGAAGGTGACGATGACATCATAATATGCTTTTCAAACAATGCAACACGTGTAGGGGAAGCAACACGTCAGAGCAAGATGGACCAAAACGGGCTATTCCCTCACTTGAAAATATTCAAACAATGACTGCAGAGGAATGAATGTAAACCCTTCTCATGGGAAGTATCAACAGTCCCGAAGATGACAGAAGACAAGTCAAAGGAAAAGCTGCTTGGAAAGCCGGGGCTGAAAAAAAAAAAAATGTACCAAATAATGGTGAGTGTTCATTCTCTACAAGGGCGAATTCATCTAATTAAAAGTTTTGAGATAAATGCAGACACAGTAAAACGGCTATTAGGACACAGCTTTCAGCACAGTCTTAATGAGCCAAATGATTTGGCCTAATAAACCATATGCTTTATGGGAGCTTTTGTTTTTTAAAGAACATTTAAGCAAATACTTAGAAATATTGCCTTTGAAAGAAGAATGAGTTAAGGAGAAAGCACAGCATAGGAGTTGGCATTTAGCAGACCTTGTTTTGAAGGCTGAGCCTATTTGTTTGACCTTGATGAATTTCTTAATCTCCTTGAGCTTCAGTTCTCTATCCTTTAACGTGAATTTTAAAACATTCTCAGTGCTATTGCAAGTATAAAACTGGATAAAGTATACACAGCATTTACCGCAGCACGTAAAACAAAGCAAATGCTTAATAAATGCTAATCAACTATGACTCCTGGATGGCTGGTTGAGTCACTAAGCTGTGCTGGGTTCCTGAGACCCTATGGAGCGCAGCCCACCAGGCTCCTCTGTCCATGGAACTTCCCAGGCAAGACTACTGGAGTGGGCTGCCATTTCCTTCTCCAAACTACTCTAACTAGTTTTATGGGTTTTTTTTTAATTGTGGGCTCTTTTAATGGATCTTTATTTATTTATTTTCATCCATCTTTATGCTTTGGCCTTTGGGGGCTTCCATTGCAGTGGTCTCTCTTGTTGCAGAGCACCAGCTCTGGGCACATGCGCTCCAGAGCGTTGGCTCATAACTGGACACACGGGTCCAGCCACTCTGCAGCACATAGGATCTTCCCAGGCCAGGGATCAAACTGGTGCCCCCTGCACTGCAAGGCAGACTCTTTACGCACTGGACTACCAGGGAAGGCCTGGTTTTACTTTTATTTATACGATTATTACTCAAACCCTCCCCTATGATATACACTTGTGATCTGTAGTAGACATCTTTTATTTGTGGCCACCTAATCCTATGTGACCCCCTCTCCAAACTGTGAGGACATCCACTTTCCATATCCTGCCTCCCTTCATTGGGCATCCAAGAGGATACATTTGTGGAGATCCCTTGCATGCATGTGCACACCAGCAGCTACTTGCCACATGAGACCAAGCTACCCACGTGAGACCAAGATTCAGAAGTGAGCTCCATGAAAGAAAAACTGCAGACAAGATACAGATTTTGATGCTACCCAACGTGATTTTGAATTCAGCAGAAAAAGTCAAAGATGCTGGTGCTGATACTGCTGAGGGATGATTTCCAGCTCCTGACGGACACGGCGTGCGGGGCAGGGGCAGCAGCTCCCTTGCTCTGGGGCGCTGGTTCGGAAGCTGTTCCTGGAAGTTTATGTCACAGGGTGATTAGACAGCTGGAGAAACAGACTACGGGCAAAATGATATCTCTTCACAAGTCCTTCGTGGATTAAACTAGCTAAATAGTGAGTGCTGTTGTCAGTCTCAAAGAATCCTGAGTTAGGGAAGTCCCAATGTGGAATGAATTTTTATAAAATTCTATCTTGTGTACATCTATGGATGGCAGTGGTAAGAGCTCAGCAGGTGACCACAGGTGTGAGAAGCCTGTTCTAAGAAAGAATACAGCCTCAGGGAGGAAAGTTAGCCCAGACTCACAGAGCGTGATACAGAAGAACCCTCAGCATTACAGGGAATGAAAATCTACGAACAAAGGCAAAGTGCAGAATGCCAGACCGTAGGAGGACCTCCCAGCCCTGCCTCTGCTGTCAGGCAGGAGCCATAGGGGAGAAGCTTTGAGAAAATACTGAAAATGTCCTTGTGCAAAGTCTACTTAAGACACTGAGGACAAAACGCGGTACTGCTCTGTGGTCTGCAACAGAGGTCAAGACTACCAGAAAAGGAGGCCCTTTTCCTCACACAGAGCTTTCTCTGGAGAGAAAGCAGATTTAAAGGCAGGTCAGAACAGGCTCCTCGTGGACCAGCAAAGGAAGAGAAGAGGCTGCTGCACTGATGGTTGAGCAGCATCAGGGGACAAGGTTGTCGAGTTTCGGCTGCAGCCTCACGCCAGCAGTGTGACCGCAGGCCACAGAGAACTCTCCAAACATTATTTTCTCCAGGGACTCAAGAAAGCCTGAAAAATGGATACCTCACTGAGGCCAACAGACCCACTGACACCTTTTGAGAAACGCGTCTGAGTGTGAGGCAGGGGAAATTTTGTGGAGTCGCTTAAATCCTGTTAGAATTCCACTCTCTTCCCTTCCCGTGGCTGTTCTGTTCTATGGCTGTGTCGGGGCAGTTTGTTTTCACGAAGCTTTTTACAATGAAAGGCGAGAGAGGATCTCATGGCTCTGAGAAATGGCGCTGGTCCTGGTTTGGCAGAGGAGGTCCTCCCGTCCACAGAGCCCCTCTGGCTCCCGTGCCAACAGGCACAGAGGCTCCTGAGGGGTGGAAACGGCAGCCCAGCATCTGCTGGAACCCATCACGAAGGTAGGGGCCTGCCTCTCTTTGCTGGCCTGGCGCTCCCACATGCCCGTGGAAGACCTGGACTGCTTTGTCTCCAACACAGAAGACGGCCACTGGGCAGAGGCTACGCTAAGTCAGCTCACAGGCACCTGCTCTGACCACACAACCTGCCTCTGGCTTTGTGTCTAACCTTTCTCTAATCAGCAGGGGCCAGGGTCGCCATAGTCATTTCCAGCCAATGCACCGTGAGTGACAGCAACGTGCACATGAAGGAACAGATTAGCACAAAGCGAGCGGGCCACGACGGCACGTGGAACAGTCCTGGCACCGTGTGGGCTCCAGACGCAACGTGCTCGCAGGACAGTCTAAAATGCAGGGCGGCAGCCGTCTGCGCTGTGGACCGAGTCCCACCCTTTGACATTTCCCAGTGACGCTGGCCAGGATCTTGTGTTCTCCTCACAGATATGAACATACACTGTCAGAGATCATTTCCTTTGAGAAGTACCAATGAACCGCGCTACTTTAAAGCAGACATCTCCAACTTCCACAAAACATTCATCCCACATGCATTATTCTCAAAAAGGACTCCATAGTCGATGAGCTCCCCCCAGAAAATGCTGAAGTCCAAAGAGATGGACTCTCTATCTAGAAAAGAGAAGATCAAAACCTACAGTGGCTGATTAAACAGATGTGTAAGATTGACTTCTGAAGACCTAAGCCTGGGATTGCAATGTGAGAAGATCGTCATTAGCCTGGGACAGAGGGCAGGGAAGAAAGAGTATCCGCCCTCTTCTGGAAACAGAATCCTACCTGCTGCGGTGCATGGTGCCCACGCCTGCAGAGCAGCCTTTTGAACCCTGGCTGGCACCCACCGCTGAGAGGCTGACGAGGCCTCTATAGGCTCAGCTGGCTGCCGGGCACACGCGTTCTGGATGCACGAGGCCGCACCACCTGGCTGATGCACTCGGCGAGACACACACAGACGGGGCGTGAGCCAGCCTCGCCACGATGCAGCCAAAGCGGGGAGAGAGCACTCCTGCTCACGAGGACAAGCCCGGCTGTCAAAACACACAAAACAGCACGTCAAGCACGACAGTTGCTGTTAGTGCCTTGTTTGCAGGAAGCCCAAATGAGAGGATGGTGTCGGGGAAACTTCTGGGTTTGATGACAACCACAATATTCTTACAGCAATAATTACTTAATAATCATTCAGCAAAAGCACTCAGTCTCAACAGAGGCCAAGAAGAACTCTGGACGAGGCAGGATAATCCAAATATTTCACAACCGGCCCAGCGCGGGCACTGAGCACCATACAGGCGCCAACTCATCAGAAGCGGGGCAGCCAGCCTCCTGAGCCAGTCCTCCCGCATGACATCGACCTGCCCTCTGGTCACACCGCAGGGACAGCGCGGAAACTCTCCAGGCGCCTGACCGGAGGGAGCACGTCTGCAACCTGACAGTGGTTTCCGACCAGGTGAGGGAACCCGTCATACCTGCCAGGCCCAAAACGCAAGCACGGCGCAGCTCAGCGGCCAAAGGCGCTGCCAGCCTCCAGCCCCCGAGGCGTCCGCACGGGAAGACTGTGGAACCAGGAGCTCCCCGTTTAGGGAATGTGCGTCTACTACTCAAGAAACTGGACTCTGAGGAGGAAAGAGATGATGATGACACTGGGGTTCTGCTCTTTCTCACTGAAGGATAATCGCTTTGCAAGGCTGAGTGAGTTTCTGCCAGACGAGGCAAAAGCTTCCTCCTGAGCCTCCCTCCACGCTCCCGCCCGGCCCCTCGAGGTCCTCGCAGAGGGCCAGGCCAGGCCCCCGGGCTCCAGAGCCGCTCACCGCTAGCCATCTGCTTCACACGAGGAGTGGATAAAGAAGATGCGGTACATACACACAGTGGACCATTTCACAGCCACCAGAAAGGAACAAATTTCAGTCCCTTGTTGTGAGGTAGATGAACCTAGAGCCTTTATATTCACAGAGAAGTCAGTCAGAAAAACATCATATATTACTGCAGTTCTTCCTGCAGAGCTGGGAAAAAAATTAAAAAAGAAAGCGCTGAAGAATAGGCTAGGGAGGAACAAGAACAAAAGGCTGAAGGAGAAAGATTCAGAGAAAACACTCTGAGTGTGGAAACCCTCTCCTTAATCTCACAGCCCCATCACAGATTCAGGCCAACTGCACAGTTAGAAGAGGGGTGATGACGTTGTTTTCAAGAACTGAGAAAGGTGCAGATGATCAGAAGAAAGACAAGATTCAGCAACGACACCATGAGACCAGAATTTCACAAGTTCACGGAGAAATACACTACATGGTACCATATTATGTACATAATTAAAGGCTGTAAAATGCAAATGATCTGACTTTATTTTCGTCTGTTTGTTTTTCTCTCTCTCTCTCCTATCTAAATTGCATATAAGCTTCCCTAATTCAAAGTTGCATAATATTTTGGCTTTATTGATTCCTTACTTGGTAAGGACTTGAAAACTGGTTTAACTCAGTTTCCATCTCTGGATATTTCCAGTCATGTATGTCTTTTGAACATGTGAAAAGGAGTCTGCTTGTGATAAATGTTTTTAATAGTCAAAAAAAGGGGGGGAAAGGGAGCTTATTCTAGGGAGCAGAAGTCCATAAATATGACTGGGGTCAGGACTGACTGACTGACTTCATACCAGGGATATAGGAAAACAGACCCCACTCAGGCCCACCTTGTTTAGCAGATGGAAATCGGGGCCTCAGGAAGCCAAGACCAGGAAGAGTACCTGAGCATCCCAGTGAAACATTTCGTCCTTTTCCCTTCTTGGTTGGGACAGCCCCAGGCTGTCCTATCCAGGAAGAGTGGACAATGCTGGCGCTCCACTCAGATCCCTCACGTCTGTGCCACGCCCCTTTCAGGCCCCAGCATGAGATGTGGGGCGTTTTCCATAAGCAGGACCTGCACCTCTCTGCCGGAGGGGACGGCCCTCGGGCCACGGGCACCACTTTGCCTGCAGACGCGGAGAAGGGCCTGGGTGTCCACGCTCACCGGGAGCAGACCTGCGCCGGGGCAGACACAGCTGAGAGCGACTCCCTCGCCTTGGTCTGTGGAGCTCGCACCCCAGCGTTCGGCCAAAGGACGGAGGCAAGGCTCCCCTCTGACCACCTTCTTAGCTTCTTCCTCTTTCTGTCCCCTGCTTCCCTCAAATGCTTCTTATAATAAAAGGCTGGCATACAAAATCTCATCTCTGGATCTGTCTGGGGGACCCTGACCTGAGATACTGGGGGTCTGAAAGGCGGCCTGACCGCGGGAGGCTGCGCCGCTGTGCAGGCTCGGCGGAAGCCCGGGATTCACGGAAGCTTTGAGGAGGCATCCGAGGCTACTCCTATTTTGTCCCTTTAGAAATATATGGAAAACTACTTAGAATTTCTCTTGTAAAAAATTTAAAGAGAAATGATATGTCGACTTTTAAGTCAAAAGAATCATATTCTTTGTGTCTAGATTCCTCTACCCTCTGCCCTCCTCCAAAGTATCCAATAAATAAGTAGTCTCCCATCTGAAGACAAACTCAAGATAAATATGTCTCCTTTAATTTCTAATGAATAGAACTGCAGAAGCTGCACAAGAGAAACACAAGATCCAAGAAAGCCTTCAAGCAAGTACATTTAATTAGGCTAATAGAGGGAATGAAGGCCATATATAACATAAACCAAGAGGTTATCCGAAAGTGATTTGTATTTGCTTTAGTTAAGCAGGTTCATTTTCCTATATGCCTCTGCTTTAGGCAAATACTCAGGTGATATTTACTTTCCTGAGCTGGAAGCAGGCAGAGCTTGGCTAGAACAACACTACATATAGAGGTTTCAGGACACGAGCTCACCACGGTGAGTGCAGAAAGCAGGTCTGTGCCTCATGGATGAGCAGAAACTGAATCTAAGTAATGTAGTTACTAGCAATAGTGACATTTCTCACTAGATTAGGGTTTGGTTGGGGTTACTCCACAACTCCGGGCTTCCCAGGCGGCTCAGGGGGTAAAGAAGCCGCCTGCAACGCAGGAGAGGCAGGCAGACGCGAGTTCGATCCCCGGGTCGGGAAGATCCCCTGGAGGAGGGTATGGCAACCCCCTCCACTGTTCCAGCCTTGAGCACCCCATGGACAGAAGAGCCTGGCAGCTACAGGCAACAGGGTCACAGCGAGCTGGACACGACTGAAGCGACTGCACACACTGCACAGCTCCAGGGAGAGAGAAACGACCGGTGACTGTGGCCACCCATCAGACCCCTTCCAGTCGGGGAAGAACAATCAGCTGGGAACAGGAAGGGAAATGAGAGAGGAGCTTCATTTTTCACTCCATAAGAAAAAATTTAAAAGACAGGACTAGACTACTCAATCGCCGACTCGATGGCTATGAGTTTAAGCAAACTCCGGGCGCCAGTGAAGGATGGAAGGGGGGGCTGCTGCAGCTCATGGGTCGCAAAGAGCTGGGCGTGGCTCAGGGGCTAGACAGCAGCAACAACAACTAGACAGCGAATGAAGAGCCAGACTCACGCATTTCCTGGGTGCAAAGTGAGCGGCGTCTTTCAAAAGGTTAAGGAGAGTATGCTATGTGACCGACTGTGATTTTATTTATTTAGATGACATTTTGGCTGATGACAGAACACTGAAATTGAAATTAGATTCTCTGGATTGGATATTGTTAAGGCTGTCATTTTTAAACTCAATTACAAGAGTGGAAAAGAGCTTCTGAAAATAATTGATTTAGCATGCTTAATTAGTCATAAAAGAGCCTTTCGATGAAAGCAGGCTTCCAGAAGGACAGAGTCGACTTGGATCTTGTTAATTTTGAGACATTTAGACACCCACAGATTGCTTTCTTTTGTAGTTAGGAAACAAACTCAAGACAAACTTTGAAAAGCTAAAAATTTTCAGAAAAAAAAAAAAAGGCAGGAGAAGATTTTTAAGGCAGAAGAATCATCGAGTAGATACAGCATTTTCCAGTTACAATAATAATACTAGTATAGGCGTGTGTGTCCTTAGCTTGCCATCTGGGATGAGGTCATGTGCTTCTGCTCACCGTTTGTGAAGGCCGGCTCCCGCCCGTCCGCAGCACCCAGGAGGTCACAAGGCCACACGGCCTTTCCTGCAGCTGACACGTCAAGGGGATGGTGCCCACTCTGGGCTGCAAACCTGGAGAGAGGAGGGGAGAAGAGCTATATCTCAGAGGCACAGAGAAGGAATTTGAAATGACAACGTGTCTAAAGAAATGCTCCTTAAAACTGGAGGCAAAGGGGCCTACAGTCTGGGAGAAGTCTGTCCAAAGTGTAGTCAAGCTGACATACACACACCGCTATATATAAAACAGACAGTCCGCAGGGATCTACTGCTGAGTGCAGGAAACTCCGCTCCATACGTCATAATAGCCTAAATGGGGAAAGAATCTGAAAAAAGTGAGTGTGTGTGTGTGTGTGTGTGTGTATATACATATATATATACACATATATATGTGTGTGTATAACTGATTCACTTTGCAGCATACCTGAAACTAACACACCATTGTAAATCAACTATACTCCAACAAAAAAAAATTTTTTTGGCCACTTCTATTCATCTTTCATTTATTTCCATGTTTGCTCTTTGGCCCGTGTGGGCCTCCCATCACAGTGGCCTCTCTCGCTGCAGAGCACCGGCTCTGGGCGCATGCGCTCCAGAGCTCTGGCTCGGTAATTGGACACAAGGGTCCAGCTGCTCCGCAGCACGTGGGATCTTCCCAAGCCAGGGATCGAACCAGCGCCCCTGGCACTGCAAGGCGATGTCCTTACCCACTGGACAACCAGGGAAGCCCCAAAAATTTTTTTAAGAAACAAACAAGGCCCTATTATGTAGGACAGGGAACTATATTGAATGTTCTGTGATAAACCATAGTGGAAAGGAACACCAAAAATAATATACATATATGTGTATATAACTGAATCACTTTGTTATACACCTGAAACTAACATACTTTATATCAACTGTGTTCCAATAAAAAAAATTATTTTAAGTTCAGTCAAGCTGAGAGGAACATTAAGGCTGGCTTAGTTACAGTAAAGAGAAAAGAGTGCTACCATTTACTCTCCATGAGAAAGCTATTAAGTATGTATCTTAGCAAGAATGTAATTGAACCAGGAAGGAATGGGAAGCAAGAAAACAATGCAGAATAAAGAAAGTGGTAAACAGATGAGTAAGTTAACACAAGCATTGAGTATAAACGGGGCTTGTAATAAAAGTGAAAATGTGGCAGAATTTGCAAATGAGACGGAACCAAAATAAACGACCACAATCGTGGGCGAGAACCTGGGTGCAGATGTTGCCGCTGGAACGCCAAGGTCTCTGGCAGGTTACAGAAGCACTGATCTATTTTAGAATTAGGTACTTGAGGGTTATTACTGACACACAAGAAGAAAAACAACCTATTTCCAATCTATAGTGAGAAAGGGGACAAACTTGAGCCCAGACAATCAGAAGCCTACAACCGAACACGCCAACGAAAATCAACGGACAGACCAAAAAGTGTAAGAAAATTCTGTTCTCTCTAATGATCTGGAAAAAGGCAATCAGTGGTTGTCAGTTAGCTGCTAAGTTGTGTCTGACTCTGCGACTCCATGGACGGTAGCCCTCCAACAAAAAAAAATTTTTTTGGCCACTTCTATTCATCTTTCATTTATTTCCATGTTTGCTCTTTGGCCCGTGTGGGCCTCCCATCACAGTGGCCTCTCTCGCTGCAGAGCACCGGCTCTGGGCGCATGCGCTCCAGAGCTCTGGCTCGGTAATTGGACACAAGGGTCCAGCTGCTCCGCAGCACGTGGGATCTTCCCAAGCCAGGGATCGAACCAGCGCCCCTGGCACTGCAAGGCGATGTCCTTACCCACTGGACAACCAGGGAAGCCCCAAAAATTTTTTTAAGAAACAAACAAGGCCCTATTATGTAGGACAGGGAACTATATTGAATGTTCTGTGATAAACCATAGTGGAAAGGAACACCAAAAATAATATACATATATGTGTATATAACTGAATCACTTTGTTATACACCTGAAACTAACATACTTTATATCAACTGTGTTCCAATAAAAAAAATTATTTTAAGTTCAGTCAAGCTGAGAGGAACATTAAGGCTGGCTTAGTTACAGTAAAGAGAAAAGAGTGCTACCATTTACTCTCCATGAGAAAGCTATTAAGTATGTATCTTAGCAAGAATGTAATTGAACCAGGAAGGAATGGGAAGCAAGAAAACAATGCAGAATAAAGAAAGTGGTAAACAGATGAGTAAGTTAACACAAGCATTGAGTATAAACGGGGCTTGTAATAAAAGTGAAAATGTGGCAGAATTTGCAAATGAGACGGAACCAAAATAAACGACCACAATCGTGGGCGAGAACCTGGATGCAGATGTTGCCGCTGGAACGCCAAGGTCTCTGGCAGGTTACAGAAGCACTGATCTATTTTAGAATTAGGTACTTGAGGGTTATTACTGACACACAAGAAGAAAAACAACCTATTTCCAATCTATAGTGAGAAAGGGGACAAACTTGAGCCCAGACAATCAGAAGCCTACAACCGAACACGCCAACGAAAATCAACGGACAGACCAAAAAGTGTAAGAAAATTCTGTTCTCTCTAATGATCTGGAAAAAGGCAATCAGTGGTTGTCAGTTAGCTGCTAAGTTGTGTCTGACTCTGCGACTCCATGGACGGTAGCCCTCCAGGCTCTTCTGTCCATGAAATTTTCCAGGCAAGAACACTGGAGGGGGTCCCCTTTTCTTCTCCAGGGGACTCTTCCTGAGCCAGGGATCAGACCTGTGTCTCCCACCTGGCAGGCAGGTTCTCTACCGAGCCACCAGGGAAGCCCCAACAGAAAACTGTCAGTCACCTTCCCGTTAGACCTCAGCACTTTCGGGGTGGTCCAAACCGGGTCCTCCACCCACTCCGTCAGCGAAGGCCTGGCTGGGGGCCAGACCTCCACCCTGGCCCAGCTGCCAACATCAGAGACAGGAAGGAGGGAGCCGGGACTCATAACCCAGATTAGAGAGCTTGCGTGCAGGCACGCGGGCACACGGGGCCCGCGGGGGCCACGGGGAAAGCCCACCTCCCGCTCCATCCTGTGCCACCGAGCTTCCGTCCCCCCACACTGGCACCGTCAGAGGAGGCTGAGTGGGAAGACCCAATATCCCCACCTCCCAGCACCAGGGTGACCCTTTCCACACCCAGCCCGCGGTGGTGTCCGGAGCAGTGAGAGTGCGGGGACCCCGCCAGCCAGGCAAAGAACCCGAACGCCCAGCAGTGACACTGTGGAACATCCAGTCCTGGAATACCACTCAGCGATCAAAGGATCAAACTATGGATCTAGTCGACAGCCTGGATGAGCCAAGGGCGGCACCCTCGGTGGGGAAACAAAGGCAGTTTTACAAGGTCACCGTGCTGTACGCTTCCACGTGCACCACCTCGTCGGGATGACAGTCACAGCGACGGAGGGCGGCCTGGCCTGCCGCCGGGGGCAGCGACGAGGGGCTCGCGGGTGGGCGCAGCCGGAAGAGCGCTCACGCGGACCGGGGGTGCCCTGGCTGTGCTGCATCCTGGTGGCGCTCACGTGCCCACACACGGGACGAAGGGCGCAAACGTGCACACGGGACTTGTACCGACACCAGTTTCCTGGCTCTGATGTTGTTCCAAAACGAGGCAAGACACAGACACCGGGGGAAACGGGTGAGGGGCACACAGGGACTCTTGTACTGATTTTGCGACTCTATATTATTATTCCAAAACAATAAAGCAAAATAAAAAACTCAATCCCATGAAAGGCAAGTGATGGGGAGAGAAAGCCAAGTCATTGCTAAAAGAAGATACAAGTCAGGTAATGGAAATGTGCAATCACAATGAACTAAAATGAAGTCATTCCCCTATTAAAAGATGGAAATTAGGGATTCCCCAGTGGTCCAGTGGCTAAGACTCTGCGCTCCCAATGCAAGGGGCATGAGTTCAATTCCTGTTCAGGGAACGAGAGCCCGTATGCAGCAACTAAGACCTGGTGAAGCCTAATTTTTAAATACCTTTTTAAAAAAAGAGATGAAAATTACCTTATTGAACTAAAAAATTCACCGTGTGCTGCTTATAATAGATATACCTAAAATATAAAATTATAGAAAATTGGAAATTAAAATGATGGACTATTAATATGAGATACAATACCACTTAAAGGAAAAAAACATATAAACACAAAAGAGAGTCATGATCTAATGATTAAAAAAAAAAAGCTCACTGGAGATATTTAACAATTCTAGGTCTACAAGCATTCTAATAGCCTAGCTTCAAAATAATGACAAAATTGATGACTATAAGAAAAATAGGCAAACAGAAATTATAATGGAAAATGACTTAAGACAGCCCTGAGATGAGCAGAAATGTTTAAATACCTCCCTGAGAAAGTAATAAGGCACACAGATAAAATAGCCCTGAGTACAGCTCTTCATAACTTACCATGGGGTTCTGTCCCAATAAGCCCACTCTAAGTTGGAAATACCACAGGTTAAAAATGCACTTACTAGGGCTTCCCTGGTAGTCCAGTCAGTAGAGAGTCCACCTTGCAGTGCAAGGAGCACTGGTTCAAGCCCTGGCCCGGGAATCCCACGTGCCACGGAGCGGCTGGATCCGTGTATCCAGTTAGGAGCCAGCGCTCTGCAGCGAGAGAGGCCACTGCAGTGGGAGGCCCACAAATGCCAAAAGAATTTTTTTTAAAGATGGAAGAAAATACATATAAATAAAAGAGGCATGATGGGGAAAAGAACAAAAAATTTTTAAAAATTTAGAAATGAACTTAGTACATGTGACCTCCTTCATACCACTGCTTAGCCCAGCCTGCCTTAAGAGGGCTCAGAGCACGCATATCAGGCCGCACTTGGGAGGAGCATCTAACACATAGCCTGTTTTATACTAAAGTGTTGAATGTCTCGTGTACTTTACTGAATGCTGTACTGAAAGTGAAAACCAGAATGGAGTGTGGATCCAGCATGTATCGTTGCTGTTAAACTGTTAACTTTCTAGAGTGAGTTTCTCTTTATCACTAGGTTGTGTGAGTGCTTGCCCCTTTGACTGCCTGGCTGACCAGGAGCTGCGTAAATGCAGCAACTAAGACCTGGTAAAGCCTAATTTTTAAATACCTTTATAAAAAAAGAGATGAAAATTACCTTATTGAACTAAAAAATTCACCGTGTGCTGCTTATAATAGATATACCTAAAATATAAAATTATAGAAAATTGGAAATTAAAATGATGGACTATTAATATGAGATACAATACCACTTAAAGGAAAAAAACATATAAACACAAAAGAGAGTCATGATCTAATGATTAAAAAAAAAGCTCACTGGAGATATTTAACAATTCTAGGTCTACAAGCATTCTAATAGCCTAGCTTCAAAATAATGACAAAATTGATGACTATAAGAAAAATAGGCAAACAGAAATTATAATGGAAAATGACTTAAGACAGCCCTGAGATGAGCAGAAATGTTTAAATACCTCCCTGAGAAAGTAATAAGGCACACAGATAAAATAGCCCTGAGTACAGCTCTTCATAACTTACCATGGGGTTCTGTCCCAATAAGCCCACTCTAAGTTGGAAATACCACAGGTTAAAAATGCACTTACTAGGGCTTCCCTGGTAGTCCAGTCAGTAGAGAGTCCACCTTGCAGTGCAAGGAGCACTGGTTCAAGCCCTGGCCCGGGAATCCCACGTGCCACGGAGCGGCTGGATCCGTGTATCCAGTTAGGAGCCAGCGCTCTGCAGCGAGAGAGGCCACTGCAGTGGGAGGCCCACAAATGCCAAAAGAATTTTTTTTTAAAGATGGAAGAAAATACATATAAATAAAAGAGGCATGATGGGGAAAAGAACAAAAAATTTTTAAAAATTTAGAAATGAACTTAGTACATGTGACCTCCTTCATACCACTGCTTAGCCCAGCCTGCCTTAAGAGGGCTCAGAGCACGCATATCAGGCCGCACTTGGGAGGAGCATCTAACACATAGCCTGTTTTATACTAAAGTGTTGAATGTCTCGTGTACTTTACTGAATGCTGTACTGAAAGTGAAAACCAGAATGGAGTGTGGATCCAGCATGTATCGTTGCTGTTAAACTGTTAACTTTCTAGAGTGAGTTTCTCTTTATCACTAGGTTGTGTGAGTGCTTGCCCCTTTGACTGCCTGGCTGACCAGGAGCTGCAGCCACTGCCCAGAACCATGAGAGAGAATCACACCACATACCATTAACCAAGGGAAAAGAAAACTAAAAGTATGATTCAAAATTAGAAGTATGATTTCTACTGAATGCATATAGCATTCACATCATTGTAAAGTCCAAAGGTCATTGTGTCCAACCACCATAATCCGGGGGCCTTCCAGATACAAAATACTTCATAACATAAAACCATAAACACAGCAGTGAAGACAAGGAAACAAAGTAACTAAGAACTTCAACTTTCACATAAGGAGGCCAATGCACATCCTAAACCAACAGAGAGGCTCCACTTGTCCAAGGACGGAGAACGAGGGCAAGAACACTGTCCTCAAACTACAGAACACCTGAGTAGTTGCTGCTGGTGGAGACGGGGTGGGGAAAGGGGCCTGAGGAACCGCACATGCAAATCCTGTGCTCTAAGAAAAATACAGCTCATAAAAGTCACTTTAAAACAAGAGTGGTGTTGCTGTTTTAACAATCAAAAAGTCTGAATAAATGTCGGGCCCATAAATACTCTTGGGCAGCTCAGAGAACCAAGGCTGCCAGGAAGCCACGTGCCCAGTGCCGGCCTCGGGGCAAGGGCTGCAGCCGTGCCGCCCAGGCCCGGCTCAGCGGCCTGTTTCCGAGGAAGAGGAACATGTGCAGAGCACACGCAACCATCACGCAGAAGCGCAGGTCCCACGCATCTCCTTAGCAATCAGAAACAGCACCTCACGTTTTTCAATCCTCGTCAGCAACGGCAGGCAAAGGAAAAGAATTGAAATACATAAAATTTATGAAGACGCATGACTGATACTTGCACACAATATATTTATGTTCTCGGAGCATCCAAAAAGATCCACAGATAATGAGAGTATTTATCAAGGTGGGGAATAAATATCCACAAACAAAAATCTATTGCATTCTTACAAATCAACCTAGAACTTAAATTTGCAACAATGTCCTAACGTGCCATTCACAACGATCAGTACATTTTTAAGAATATTAAGTGCTTAAGAATAACCTTAACCGAAGCTTTTTTCCAAAAAAAACAATAAAACTTCACTGAGAGACAGTAAAGAAAAAACTAGACAAAACCAGAACATACCATGTTCATGATTTGAAAGATTTAGTAACGTGAAAATTTCAATTCTCTATAAATTGATTTAGATATTCAAGAGAATCCCCACCAAATTCCAGTCTGCGTTTTGTGGAACCAAACAAGCTGACTCTAAAACTACAGAAGAGTAAAAAGGGCTAAGACTAACCAATATATGTTTTAAAAGGCTAAACAAGAAAAGAGACCTTGTTCTTCAAGATATCCAGGTTTGTCCTACAGTAATTAAGTCTCCGCACAGCTCACAGTGACAATTAGCAGGCCAGTGGGACACAACAGCCCGCTGGAAAGCAGCCCTGTACTCAGCATGCACTCTTGTAACACTGTAAGGATGCCTCTGGAGATTTTAAGGAAAAGAATCATCATTTCAATAAATATAAAAAACAATTAAACCCTTAAGAAACATTATGGGAAAACAGCACCCTTTCTTCAGGATGAAGAATGGTTTATTAAATAAGACAAAAAGAGCATTAGCTATAAAGGAAAACATACATTTATTTACACTGCAATTAACAACTTCTGGCTGCCTACAGACATCCATCCAAGGAGCAAAAAGTCTAAGACACCCCAGAATGTTTGTAACACATGCAGCTGAAGAACTTAGTTATAATACATGAAGAATTCCTAAAAAATAATGGAAAAGACAGAAAGCTCAATTTAAAAAACACTTAGTCATTTCATACAAACACAAAGGAAACACAAATGACCAGTGTAAAGGTGCTCTACCTAACTAGTAATCAGGAAAATGCACATGTAAGAACAGTAAGACACCACTGCATGCATGTGCGTCAGTTCAGCTCGTTGAGACCCCGTGGACCGCAGCCCACCAGGCCGCTCTGTCCATGGGAGTCTCCAGGCAAGAAGACTCGAGTGGGTTGCCATTTTCTTCTCCGGGACTTTCCGACCCAGGGATCAAACCCAGGTCTCCTGAACTGGCAGGCAGATTCTTTACCACCGAGCCACCTGGGAAGTCCAATAAACCATGTCGGGCCTCTATGCTCTGTGGACTAGAGACCCAGATCGGATTTGACGAGCCCCAGAAAAGTGAGTAAAGGATACAGATTTAAAATGCATTATTAAGTGGAAATAGAAAGAAGGAAATTTTTTCAAGAGTCACGCTCTGCAGTCAGCCCTGCTGTCCCAGCATTTTATTGACGGAATATAAAGCAAAAATGGTAATGACAGCAGATGGGACATTTCTATTTATCATGGACAGACTCATCAATGTATTGTGCAGTTTCATAGTTAAAGAAAGTGCTGTCTGAGCAGTGGACTCTGAAGAAAATCCTAAGGCACAGAATCAAAGGTAAAAGGGCTAAGACTAACCAATATATGTTTTAAAAGGCTAAACAAGAAAAGAGACCTTGTTCTTCAAGATATCCAGGTTTGTCCTACAGTAATTAAGTCTCCGCACAGCTCACAGTGACAATTAGCAGGCCAGTGGGACACAACAGCCCGCTGGAAAGCAGCCCTGTACTCAGCATGCACTCTTGTAACACTGTAAGGATGCCTCTGGAGATTTTAAGGAAAAGAATCATCATTTCAATAAATATAAAAAACAATTAAACCCTTAAGAAACATTATGGGAAAACAGCACCCTTTCTTCAGGATGAAGAATGGTTTATTAAATAAGACAAAAAGAGCATTAGCTATAAAGGAAAACATACATTTATTTACACTGCAATTAACAACTTCTGGCTGCCTACAGACATCCATCCAAGGAGCAAAAAGTCTAAGACACCCCAGAATGTTTGTAACACATGCAGCTGAAGAACTTAGTTATAATACATGAAGAATTCCTAAAAAATAATGGAAAAGACAGAAAGCTCAATTTAAAAAACACTTAGTCATTTCATACAAACACAAAGGAAACACAAATGACCAGTGTAAAGGTGCTCTACCTAACTAGTAATCAGGAAAATGCACATGTAAGAACAGTAAGACACCACTGCATGCATGTGCGTCAGTTCAGCTCGTTGAGACCCCGTGGACCGCAGCCCACCAGGCCGCTCTGTCCATGGGAGTCTCCAGGCAAGAAGACTCGAGTGGGTTGCCATTTTCTTCTCCGGGGACTTTCCCGACCCAGGGATCAAACCCAGGTCTCCTGCACTGGCAGGCAGATTCTTTACCACCGAGCCACCTGGGAAGTCCAATAAACCATGTCGGGCCTCTATGCTCTGTGGACTAGAGACCCAGATCGGATTTGACGAGCCCCAGAAAAGTGAGTAAAGGATACAGATTTAAAATGCATTATTAAGTGGAAATAGAAAGAAGGAAATTTTTTCAAGAGTCACGCTCTGCAGTCAGCCCTGCTGTCCCAGCATTTTATTGACGGAATATAAAGCAAAAATGGTAATGACAGCAGATGGGACATTTCTATTTATCATGGACAGACTCATCAATGTATTGTGCAGTTTCATAGTTAAAGAAAGTGCTGTCTGAGCAGTGGACTCTGAAGAAAATCCTAAGGCACAGAATCAAAGGTCCGCTGGAACAGACCAGGCTCCAGACCTTAGGGAGGTGTGGTCTTCGGGATTCCTCTTATCCTGAGATCCATTCTGTCCGTGGCTTTTCCAAGATGCCACAGGTAATGGGAGGCATCTTGTCTTTAAAGGAAATGGAAGTTTAATAGTTACCCTGGGCTTCCCTGGTGGCTCAGGTGGTAAAGAATCTTCCTGCAATGTGGGCGACCTGGGTTTGATGCCTGGGCCGGGAAGATCCTCTGGAAAAGGAAATGAACACTTCAGTATTCTTGTCTGGAAAATTCCACGGACAGAGGAGCCGGGCAGGCTACAGTCCACGGGGTCACAAAGAGTCAGGCAGGACTGAGCAACTTTCTCTTTCCCTTTTCAGTGTTATCCCGGGACCTGCTGACTTGTCCCGTGTAGACGACTGAACCTCACACAAGCTCCTGCATTGAGGACTTCTACGTGCACGGCACAAAGGACGGTATCTACAAACCAGAAACAGACTCACAGACACAGGGCACAAGCTGGGGCTGCCAGGGAGAGAGGGACGGAGGATGGAATGGGAGCTGGATGCTGCTAGATGCAAATCCTTACATGCAAGATGGATAGACAAGGTCCCAGTGTATAGCCCAGGGAACTGGATTCAATACCCTGGTATCAGCCATAATGGAAAAGAATATGAAAAAAGAACGGATGTGTGTGTACAACTGCGTCACATTGCCGTACAGCAGAGACTGGGGCCAATTCTCTGTGGCCCCACGGACTCTGGCCCAGCTGTACTCCAGTGTAAAAAAAGGCTTCTGTCTGCAACAAAAAAATTACCTAGAATTCACTAAATCAACACGACACGTGCCTTCAGAGTATATCTATACAGCTTGCTACCTGTGCATTTGTTACAGGTGGAAAAGGAAAATTGAATGTCAAAGAGAGATAACTGATTCTATGGGCCCTCGACATCTATCACTGTCTGTAAGCTAAAAGTGAATTCTTTTTTGGACAGCATGTTATACGGGAATCCTTCAGAAGTCAGCATTGCTCCCCTTGGAGTGCAAAAGAAAGGGAATGCTGAAAATAAAATAACTAAATATCCAATTACTGTTGTTTCTTTGAGAAAATTCCCAAGATGAATTAGCTGAAGATGCCTGCAAGCACTAGGAGAGTAACGGGAACACCCAGATGGCACTTGTGGTAAAGAGCCTACCTGCCAGCGCAGGAGAGGTAGGAGACACGGGTTCCATTCCTGGTTAGGAATACACCCTGGAGAACGAGTCACAACCCACGCCAGCATTCTCGCCTGGAGAACCCCTGAACAGAAGAGCCTGGCGGTCTATGGCCACACCACCCTGAATGTGCCCGATCTCGCCTGACCGAGGAAGCTAAGCAGGGTCGGGCCTGATCAGTACTCGGATGAGAGACGAGCCTGGGGGACTAAAGTCCATGGGGGTGGCAAAGGGTGGGACACAGCTGAGGTGACTTAGCACAAAGGATATAGTAAGGTAATAGTAACAGTGACAAAGGTTCACTGCCTTTTGTGAACTCCTAGTAACGAACACATTTCTTTGAGTAAAACCTGTGCACAAGAACCAAAGGCCTCGATGACTGGGCTGTCTCCGTCAGGGAGTGTTCTGCTGTATGAAGCTCCTGATGACCTCAGGCTTGAGCACAGGCCCCTTCCAGAGGCTGGCTCCTGATACACAGCGCTGCTGAGGGAAAGCCTGCTGAAGTCACCACTTGAATGTTAACTGTCGTTGTGCTATTTCCCAGGCATAAGGCAATCCCACTCCTCTCCTGGAATACAGTTACCAAATCTCTGATCTCAGCTTCCCCCCACCCCCCATTTTCCTCTTCCAGTTAAAAATCCCATGTGAAATTGATTGTCACTGTGAAGGTTCCAGTTACTTGAACTTTGTACTCTGTTCACTTCGTTAAAAATGTGACTTAGACATCAGAGATAGTACATCTCCCTCTAAAAGTCTGTAAAGTTGTTTTTTACCAGGTATTTACACTTGCATACTATTTGTCATAACACCTTGAAATAAAGAAAGGTGTTCAGTATCTCTACCCTGGATTCGTACACCAGCCTTCAAAGAAATTCCTTTTTTTCTTTTTTCTAAGTAATTAGCTCATTTATCATTTTCTTTGGCTGCGCTGGGTCTCCAGTGCTGTGTCAGGGCTTTGTCTGGCGAGGGTGAGCGGGGCGTCTCTCGACGAGGCTCTCTGACTCCAGAGCACGCAGTGCTTCTGGCCCTCAGGCTTAGCTGCTACCTGGCCTGTGGGATCATCCCAGACCAGGGTTTGAACCTGCGCCCCCATCACTGGCAGGTGGATTCTTAACCACTAGACCACTGGGGGAGTCCCAAGGAGTTCCTGAGGGACTTCTCAAGTCAGCAACCAAGGCACTCATTTTAAAACCTGAGCCAAAGGGTGCTTTCTCTGGCCCAAATCCCCACCCCAGGCCCCACCGTCTCCCACCCTCCAGCGGGCTCTTCCCTCACCTCCTGCCGTTGGCTACCACCCTGCTTTGCTGCATGCTGTTCCTCAAACATGCCAGGCCATTCCTGCATCAGTTCCTTTGAACTGGACCCTCGCTGGACACTCCTGCCTCCAGTGCCCACGTGGCCTCTTCCTTTCCCAGCTTCGTAGACTCCGCTTGTTCTCATCTCTTTGAGGAGACCCTCACCACCTGATTCTTCCCGCATTCCTCATCCTTTGTTTGGATTCCCTTTGCTTGTTTTTAACTGTAACAGTTATGACTTGTTGTCTGTTCTCAAATCCCCCACCCCTGGCCCACGAATGAAAACTCACAAAGGTGTCATTTACATCATCAATAAACCCCAAGTGCCTCAAACAGTTCCTGGAGCGCATCAAGCTCCCAGTAAAAATCTGCTAGGTAAACACACGAACGGAAACAAGCCTGAGAGGCGCTCGGCTGCACGTGCTCTTTGTTGTGGTGGCTATTTCTGTTTTGTTTTCTGGGCTTGTTGGTTCGGACCAGCACCGCTAGGATCTGGGCCTCCCTGGGGGCGCAGACGGTAAACCATTCACCGGCAAGGCAGGAATCGAGGCTCTAGCCCTGGCTCAGGAAGACCCCCTAGAGAAGGGAACGGTTCCACTCCAGGATTCTTGCCTGGAGAACCCCACAGACAGAAGAGCCTGGTGGACTACAGTCCCCTGGGTCGCAAAGAGGCGACCTCTTTCTGGGAACCACTGATAATACCCACTGTGGTCCGTAAAATCTAGACTACTTCGGACGTTCAACGTGTGAAGAGCTAGTCATGGTCCCAGGACCAGGTCGTGTCAGGAAGAAGTCCCTCTCTGTCGAGACAGTAATGTGAGAAGGACTGAGTGAAGTGCAAACTGGGAGGAGATTTGGGGATTTCATTACACTTAGGTATCAGGTAGACACAGGAAATTGCCTGATGCCCAAAACACCTTGCGCATCTCATGCCAGGAAAACACCCAGAGATACTTCCAGCTTCTCCTGTGTTAATATAGAGTCTCAGGGCCACATCAGCAGGACGGTAGCCCCTCAGGCCAGGATAAAACCTTAGGGAACGTGGGTCAACTATATCCACTGCCATTTGAAACCGACAATGTACTCCCCTTATTATAAAGTTCCGAAACAAAAACACCACAGAATAAAAGGATATCGAGGCTTGGATTCCTCTGAAAGCCTCAGGACACCCTGCATTTATAGTTTCCCAATGCCGGGCATCACCGAAGCAGGACTGTACCCCGGGTTCCCACACTGAATATTTTCCCTTGACGCTTATAAAGAAAAGTGCTCATGTGGCTGATGGAAAGAGGTTCAATAGCTTTCTTGATTCCTCATCCTTTGTTTGGATTCCCTTTGCTTGTTTAACTGTAACAGTTATGACTTGTTGTCTGTTCTCAAATCCCCACTCCTGGCCCACGAATGAAAACTCACAAAGGTGTCATTTACATCATCAATAAACCCCAAGTGCCTCAAACAGTTCCTGGAGCGCATCAAGCTCCCAGTAAAAATCTGCTAGGTAAACACACGAACGGAAACAAGCCTGAGAGGCGCTCGGCTGCACGTGCTCTTTGTTGTGGTGGCTATTTCTGTTTTGTTTTCTGGGCTTGTTGGTTCGGACCAGCACCGCTAGGATCTGGGCCTCCCTGGGGGCGCAGACGGTAAACCATTCACCGGCAAGGCAGGAATCGAGGCTCTAGCCCTGGCTCAGGAAGACCCCCTAGAGAAGGGAACGGTTCCACTCCAGGATTCTTGCCTGGAGAACCCCACAGACAGAAGAGCCTGGTGGACTACAGTCCCCTGGGTCGCAAAGAGGCGACCTCTTTCTGGGAACCACTGATAATACCCACTGTGGTCCGTAAAATCTAGACTACTTCGGACGTTCAACGTGTGAAGAGCTAGTCATGGTCCCAGGACCAGGTCGTGTCAGGAAGAAGTCCCTCTCTGTCGAGACAGTAATGTGAGAAGGACTGAGTGAAGTGCAAACTGGGAGGAGATTTGGGGATTTCATTACACTTAGGTATCAGGTAGACACAGGAAATTGCCTGATGCCCAAAACACCTTGCGCATCTCATGCCAGGAAAACACCCAGAGATACTTCCAGCTTCTCCTGTGTTAATATAGAGTCTCAGGGCCACATCAGCAGGACGGTAGCCCCTCAGGCCAGGATAAAACCTTAGGGAACGTGGGTCAACTATATCCACTGCCATTTGAAACCGACAATGTACTCCCCTTATTATAAAGTTCCGAAACAAAAACACCACAGAATAAAAGGATATCGAGGCTTGGATTCCTCTGAAAGCCTCAGGACACCCTGCATTTATAGTTTCCCAATGCCGGGCATCACCGAAGCAGGACTGTACCCCGGGTTCCCACACTGAATATTTTCCCTTGACGCTTATAAAGAAAAGTGCTCATGTGGCTGATGGAAAGAGGTTCAATAGCTTTCTTATGGAAATAATGCTTATAATCAAGAGAATGCCTTTTAGCATCTAGAACTACTGTAAAATGGATCTTTATACTGGCAATGATAATCCTGCAAGATGTACTGTCCTGAAAGAAGTGACTCTATTTTAGTACCAACATCTTGATTGAAGCACACACATCATTTTTGAAGCCTCATTTTTAATGCTATCAGTAGGAATAAAACCATCTAAGCATCTACTTGATTTGGCCAACTATACAGAGATTTGCCTCTGTGCTTGAACTTGTCTTGAAGAGGTATGGCTTTGAAATTTCATTTGTGCAAAATATTGTCTGACCTTAAAATGTAGCCAATGGGATTCCCAAGTGTCTCAGTGGTAATGAATCTGCCTGTGATGCTGGAGGCAGAGGTTTGATCCCCGGGTCAGGAAGATCCCCTGGAGAAGGAAATGGCCACCCACTCCAGCGTTCTTGCCTGGGGAAGCCCATGGACAGAGAAGCCTGGGGGGCTACAGTCCATGGGGTCACAAAGGAGTCAGACCTGGGCTTCCCTGGTGGTCCAGTGGGTAAGGACACCGCCTTGCAGTGCAAGGGGTGCTGGTTCGATCCCTGGCCTGGGAAGATCCCACGTGCCGCGGAGCGGCTGGACCAATGGGTTCAACTACTGAGCTGGAGCTCTGGAGCGCATGCGCCCAGAGCCTGTGCTCTGCGACAACAGAGGCCGCCGCGATGGGAGGCCCACACGGGCCAAAGAACAAAGATGGATGAAAACAGATAAATGAAAGACCAATAGAAGTGGCCCTCCCACCCCCCTCCCTCTCTACCTCCCTCGAAAAAGAGTCAGACATGATTTAGCGACTAAAAGACCAAACAACAAAATGCAATCCATAATTAGAAAATGCACCTAACTGTCAGAAAAATGTAAGCAAAGAATATTTTTCAAGTTCTTTCACAAAAGAGTATTTTTAGGAAATACAGTGGTGTACTTTGTCCACAGAAAATTAACTTTCTGTAACAGCAGAGGCACGTGGATTCTCTTGTTAGGCAGACGTGTGTCCAAGTTCTATCATTTACTTGTCATATAATATTACGTTTATTACAAACTTCACTGAATCTCAGTTTTTTCATCTGTAATATGGGAATAATACTGGCTTATCTCAACAGGTTGTTTATGGTGATATTAAACACAGAGCATATTAACATAAATGAGTATTCATATTCTAGAAAGACATCACTCTGATATGCTAAAATACCCTGGTAGCCTAGAAGAAATGAAAAGGATGTACCTAAAGTGTTAGAGCTTCTGCAGAAGTTACTCCCATTCGGTCTTCCTTTTCTCATGGCTGTCAGCCCTCGCCAGGCTGCTGTCTCTGATCCGATTGTGAGCATGCCTGCCTAATACTCCTCCTCACCCTTATCATCCTCAGGCCAGCACCCCTGGCAAAGCAGCCCCCAGACCAATCCCCCTAGTGAGGCACGCTTTTGATAACAGCCTGTTCCCTACCTGGCACCCAGCTATGCACCAAATAAAACCAAGACTTCTGAATCTGGTATTTTCGGCTCTTCTCAACTTGGCACAAACTACTTTTTCTGCCTGATCTCCCCCAATTCCTCCACACGTATCTTATACTTCAGTCCTTCTGACCCACTCACTGTTCCAGCCACACTGGGGGCGGCTATAAAGGGCAGAACAGAAAGGCAAGTGAGCCAAGCCGGCCTGGGTGCCTAGCTTAAAGGGCACACGTCTAAATTTGTTAACTGCTTACCGCTATTTCTCTCTCCAGAAAGAAATTCGATTTTCTCCACAGTCTGATTTCCTTTTTACTTTCCCAGCTTCTACTAGGTGGCCTCAACTGAGATAATAAGGACTAAAGCAACCCTGGTGTTAGGGCGCAGGGCCCAGAAGGGACACGCAGAAAGCCTGAGTGAGAGCCTCCGGCTCCAGGTGAGAGGAGCAGCTACAGCCACCCGCTCGTGGAAAGGGTCTACACGTCAGAAAATGCTAGACGCCCCAGGGGAAATAAAGTCCTTATTGAGAGCAAAGGGCAAACACTTCCAGACTGTGGCCAAAGTGACAACAGCAGGTTTCCACTCCCGTCTTTCACAGCCCCACTTCTGAGCTTGGCATGAACTGTGAGCTCTGTTGTACAAATCTACAAAGAACGCAGGTGTTCACCCATAAAAGAACGTGGGTGCTCCACCCTCAAAACCGTAGCATGGTCTCTCAGCCGAGCATCACTTGCTGCCATGGGGACAGCAGTTCCTCTAAAATCTCTAAACTCTAAGAAAACACATCAGCCTCTTGATTCTCTGTGTTGTCCGGGGAACCAGGAAAGTTCCAGCTGCCGAGGGGCCGTCGTACTAACTAACACTCAGTCTGAGCCTTCCAGGCTCTACCAGCCTGCCAGGCCACAGCTTCTTCCTAAGACCTGTGCTTGTTAAAACCTGTCCCTGGGGCTTCCCTGGTGGCCCAGTGGGTAGAGACTCTGCTTTGCAGTGCAAGGGACGCTGGCTTGATCCCTGGCCCGGGAAGATCCCACGTGCCGGAGAGCAGCTGGACCACTGTGTCCAATTATGAGCCAGCACTCGACAGCACATGTGCCCAGAGTCGCTGCTCTGCAGCCAGAGAGGCCACTGCAATGGGAGGCCCACACAGGTCAAAGAACAAAGATGGATGAAAATAAATAATAAATTTAAAAACTGGCTATAAAAAATAAAATAAACCTGTCCCCGCCTGCATCAAACTCAGTGAGATTAATACACCCATCACAAAGCCCCTCTCCTTTCCTCTCCCTGCTTCTGGCAGGAAGTTTCTCCTCCTTCAGCTCTTTATGTATGTTATAGCACAGTCTTGTAGTTACTTGTTCTCACGTTGTGGTCCATTTTATCCTTGAAGCATAAGGCAGGGGGGTTGGTGATTTGGGTTTATAATTTTATTAGTCTGCTGATTCTATCTGGTTCCCCAGATAGGGCCTTCCATACTGGAAAAACTGATTCAATACCAAGTATGTGTCCACACCCTGCTTCATGCCTTGGGATTAGAGGAGACCATCGGAAGTGAGTCTGGAAGGCTGAGAAAGGAACAACGAGTAACGGAAAGGAGAGTCTGTACTCTTGTATTCTCGAGACAGAAAGAGTTCCACGTGCTGAGGCAGGAAGCTCAGCAACAGCACAGCTTGGTCAGGAAACTACAACAAATTCCGAGGGACTGGAGAGCAGCGGTATTTGCTCACCAGAGGGTGAGTGTGATGCATAAAGAGGAATCGTGGAGGGAGATTCGCACATGAGGAGATGCCGGGGCCGCCCCGTACCCCTGTCTGAGTTACACAGCCTTCTCCAGCACCCTCTCTGCTTCCACCAGACAAAATGAATCAATATGGCAAAAGCAAGTTTCATACAGTCAAAAAGGTTACTCTACAACCGCGCAGTCATCTGGATTAAGAACAGTCTAAAGTAAATCTTACAGCTTTGACACTTGGCTATAAAACGCCACACTAAGTTAATGGGTATTAAAATCTGAATTGAAGAAGCATGAGTTGGCTTGGACTCTCAAACTCCAAGAACATGAGCACAAAGAGGCTCCTACAGGGCACACAAATAATTCCACGTAAGATTTCCACTCACTATGGCATACCTCTCTATTAAAAAAAATAGTTCTGCTATGCCATTTATTAAAACTTGCCAATGGGTTTAGGGGACAACTGTGTAGTTATTTACTAAAACACTTTTCCTGAGATGTAGATTGGTGGCCCTCTCTGTCTCAGCAGTTCCAAGTCAAGCTCCCTCAGAGGTGCCATGCAGCACGGAGTCAACACCTGGCTGCTAAGCACCACATTTTCAATAAAGATCTTCTTAAATGTGTGGCAGACAAAGCCATTTCATACCAATGTGTTTCTAGTTAAAAATTTGGGATGTATTATTCCACACCACCACCTTCTCAAAAGGCTCACAGAGAGAGATGGACAATGTTAATGTCAGGAGAAAAAAAGTGGACAAGACATATAGAGGAAAACCCAAGTAGCTGAAGACTGTTCGTGGGAGGCCTCTGGGAACCAGGCGATCCAGTCATTGGACTAAAACGTCAGTCCACGATGTGAGATTTGATTCCTGTGTGTGGGGAGGTGGGGTGTATTTCAGTTAGTGATGAAATAGCCAAATGCTATACAATGGAAAGTTATCCTCCACTGTTAAAAATAAGACATAAAAACCATCCAACCATTCTAGGATCAATTACCAGAATAATTCACATTTCATACCAACTGATAAGTATATAATGATTTTTAACAGGAAATTCTTTACTGTTTTCAACCCTAGTTATATGAAAAACCAAGCCCTGAAGTATGCAAATCCATTTTATCCCTTTCGCAACTCAAACGGTTTAAAATAATGACCAATGGCCTCGTTAGCAAAGTTAAGACAAGGCAGGTTAGTCAGTAGTATAGAAAAAAGAACAGAGTTCATGAAGCCTTCGGGCGAGAACAGCCAGCAGGAGCAGAAGGCATGACCAAGCAGAGAGCCACCGGCTGTACAGCCGCGAGACAAGCAGAGACCACCAGGGGAGCGGCCCGGGCTCCCCAGACCACTGTCCAAGTGTGGAAGAACTGCTTCCAGCTCGAGAGGCGCGGCCTTGGCCAGATGGGAATGCAAACCTCACCCCTAGGGGAGCTCAGGCAAATAATAACAGGGGGATACCAAGAGCCAAGCACTTCAGGGGGACGAGCCCTGGGCTGTCAGGAGCTCCCTGCCCTGGAAGGAGGCTCAAGCTCCCTCCAGCCTCGCCCACCCGCAGGCCCTCCCTCCCCCTACGGCACAAGCCCCACCCCCAGCTCTGCAGGCAGAGGCGGGGGGTCCTGGCCCAGAGCAGGGCCCTGGGGATGCTGAACAGCAGAAGCCCAGCTCTTCCTTTTTTATTATTCTTTTGTCTTGTTTACAATCCCCTCCCCTGCCAGCATGTTGAGGGCTGACTTCAACAGACTGCAGCGAGGAAGCTGCTCAGCGACATAGGAAACCCCCTCCCCGAAGCCCAGCTCTTCCACCTGGAGCTTCTGAATCTGGTACAGGATGAGAGACAGGACTGCATCACAAAAACTGAACAACAACAAAGAGAGACTTAATTTTCATTTCCACCACTTCACAGGAGGGAAAATGACACCCACTGATGAGAGGTAGCCTTTGGAAAATTACACAATTCAGAGTCAGCTACAAGAATCCAGGCAGGGGCTTCCCTGGTGGTCCAGTGGATAGAGAGTCCTCCACGCAGGGCAAGGGGCACCGGTTCGATCCCTGGCCCAGGAAGATCCCACGTGCCACAAAGTGGCTGGACCGGTGTGTCCAATTATGAGCCAGCACTCCGGAGCACATGCGCCCAGAGCCAGTGCTCTGCAACAAGAGAGGCCACTGCAATGGGAGGCCCACACAGGCCAAAGGATAAAGATGGATGAAAATAAACAAATTAAAAAAAAAATTTTTAAAAATGTCAAAAATTAAAAAAAGAATCCAGGCAGGTGACTAAATAATACCTAGCTATCACTGATGGCCCCCTGGTGGCTGAGACGGTGCAGAACCTCCTGTAATGGGAGAGACCAGGTTTGATCCCTGGG